>OX451738.1:692003870-692603870 GCA_948472305.1 Vicia faba | reverse complement strand
CTATTATTATACTTTACATTACATTGTTCACATTTGATCGCGATTCAATTTGGTTGTAAATTATTGGACACTACATTCCTAAAGTCTCATCCCCATTTGTAAATTTGTACCCCCACTCCCGGATACTTATTTTATAATAGCGTAGACTCTAAATTCCCGCAATTTACCGCTTTCAAATTATACCATGGTTAGACCTAGGGTTTGCATGTACATAAAACCAAACGCTAGATAACATAATACAAAGACAAATACATGAAATCAATACACAATCACACTTGCACCCCTAGGGTGATCCCACATGTTGCCTTCCAAAATGGGCCATGCTTGCACGTCGAGTTTCTTTGGCAAAACAAATTCAAATGATCATAAGTCCCTCGATGACGCTTTCGAAAGTTGCCTAAATGGAATGATCATAGTCCCTTCAAAGCAAATTGCCAAAGACACTTGGCACCATTGCATTCATGGTCCATACGATGACCCGCGCCCGTCCCGTTAAACTTCCTAAACGCAAGATTGTCCACCAAATTCAATGGTGGAACAAAATTGTTAAAAGGGGTCGAAAACATAGAGAAAACCTTTGAGTACAATAGGGGTAGACAAAACTCTTAGTTACTTGAGATCAACTTGCAAAAACACTTGCCTTCTTTTCAAAAACCACACTTCACAAACACTTTCAAAACAAACTCTTCAAAAACATCTTGAAACATCTTTTCGAAAAGATACACACCTTCGTATATACTCAAACACGAGTCATTACATTGGTTGCCTAAAACAAGGCATCTCTTTCAAAAACATTTTCAAAACACACACACACACCACAATTTCAAAGCAATCGAAAATCAAGGCAAGTGATCTAAAAACCAAGTAACTAAGAGCCCATGGATAACCATGGATGAAAAGGGTGCTAATACCTTCCCTTTTCATAATCTACCCCCCGAACCCACGAAATATCTCAAAAGGTTTTTGCTATGCTTTTTAACCTTTCCTTTAGGATAAAATAAAAAGTCGGTGGCGACTCTTGCTAAACCGAACAAGTGCGAATACAAACGCAAAACTCAAGTCAGTTTTCCCACCGTATCACACTCTCCAAAATCTAATGTATGCACTTTCTGGATTTCCACAGCTTTGAGACAGTCTTCTAACTGCTTGTATTTGTTATCTATAGGAGGATATTGTTCGTCATAATACTCTTCATCTTCGGAACCATGATTGTTTTTAAATTCACCCTTGACACTTTTATCCTCCTCCTCTTGGTTGTCTTCTTCCTCAGAGGAAACATCATTCACTCGAACTGGTTAAGCAGGAACTTTGAATCTTCTCCCCATGTTGAGGATGACAACCCACTTCTTAGTCTTCTTTTTTATGGTGAGGAGCGTTATAACACCCCATTTCTACCCGGAGGATAATAAGAAAATCAGAGTTCAACATAAATAGGATGCTACATTTTTAACTAAAAATAAATCTTCATTTAATCGCATACAAACAGATACATAACTGTTGTACCCCAACATTTTCCCTCCCATATTTCTCAAGACATTGCAAGAAAAATCTCCAAGTGGCTCAAGATTGCTCAAGAGTGGGCCAGACAAGCTATCTCCTAAGGCAGTCAATCCCAGATTAGGGTTTTGTGTTGCATCAAGATCCTTGAGTCCAAATGACCTAAAGTGCTCCCCAATGTCCTAATATGTTCTCAAGATCATCCATGTCAAGTTTCAAGCCTTGCAGAGGAAGTTTGCTCAGTCAATTGCACAAAGGTTCAAAAATCGACTGTGCTAGGGCAAAAGTCAACTGTGACCCAAATTCAGTCAAACTTCAAGATTTTTTTGTCAACATTCTCATTTTGAAGGACATTTCATCATTTGATCAAGGGTTGATCATGATTCGTCAAAGATTGCTCAAAATTCATCAAGACTCAAAAGTTGCTAAATTAGGGTTTTGTAGGAAAAGTCAACTCAAATTTGACCAAGCATAACTTTCTCATACTTTATGAGAAATGACCTATCCAAATCTCATTTTGAAGAGGATGCAATTTACTACAATCCATCTTCATACCCCAAGATCAAAAAATGCACTCACAAGAAGTTATAAATTTGGACATTATAGGTCATTTTTGAAAGTCAACAAAAACACCTTTTTTTTCCAAAGCTTATAACTTGAGCATGGAACATGAAAATGAGATGAGACTAAAAGGGTTGGTTAGAGGACATCTCAAGCTTTCTAAAAAGTTCAAGAATACCTCCAAAGGTTCAAAATTGAAGAAGTTATGCATTATTGAAGTTGGACTTTTTTGCAAAATTGCCAAAAGTCAACTATCCCCAGAACTTCAAATTTTGTCAAATGGGCCCATTCTTTTCCACTTGATTTGAGCTTGCATCATTGCACACGTGTCCTAGCTTCAGCCATGAACTCATATTTCATTTTTATTATTTAATTTGATTTTTTATTAAATTTATTCATTTTAAATCAAATAAAATCATAGAAAATCCAAACAATTAAAAACTCTTGATTTATTGATTGTTTCAGGCTTTGTTTACAGCTAGCAACACCATGGAATTCGTATCAAAGCAAAACATGTACAAAAATATTGCATCAAATCAAATTTGGAAAGGTTAATAATGGAGATCAAATCAAAATCATGTGCATTGATTTGGAAGGATTCAATCCATAATTTCTACCATAATACACCACACAATACATAAGAAAGCAAAATAAATCGAGATAAGGGTTGGCAATTGCAGAAAGAGGCAGAACAAGATTTGAAAAAAAGTCACAAAAAGCTTGAGATCGAAATCGTGTTTAGAGGTGTTTTCAAGGGTTGAGACCTGTCCCAAACGCTTCCTGGGAATTCACTCAAGCCAAACCAATCCAAAGCAAGCTTGTTCAGACTCCATAGCGCACTGTAAGTGTCACGCGATTTCCCCCTGTACTTGATTTCGTATATCAGAAATTAGGCATTGTTATAATGAAATAATTGCATATTTGTAATCACCATGCCATTTGCAAGCTTTTGACATTAACCAATTTCATTTATCTGACCAATATGAAGATCTACCATTGCTAGGGTTTCGTCCTTGTTTTTTGGGCTTTTATTTTCAAGTACAATTGGCCATAATAATGGCTATGGTTGTGACTAGCTAGCTGAGACGAACTCAACCATGGATTTATAATGCATTTCCATGGCGCCTACAGGATTCTAGAGATGCCTGGTTTGTAGTGAAGGACCTATGTTTGTAGGTATAGGTCCTGGAACCTTTAGCAATGGTTCAACAAAGGATATGAAGGCGTGTCACGCCATCATTGGGCCATTCAAATACACGCGCGTTTTTTTTTCTTTTTTCTGACCATTGACTTACTTTATTATATTACGATTTCTTTGCGTTATATTAACAATCAAAACAAAGCAGCGTAGTGGCAAGGCAAGCGAAGCATTATCCTACAGGACCTGGGTTCGAATCCCAAGTCCCCCAACTCCTTATTAATTTTTCCTTTCAGGTATTCCCATGCACTTTTTAGCTTGCAGTGCACCATACTCCCTCAGGCATCCAAAGGCCAAATGGCCAAAGGCCAAATCTGAGAGTCCCAGGCTGAGGGTCCACCATGGTCCAAGTCCAAGCGTGCACACCAGATCTCAAAAAGTCAAACAAGGGCCAGCATTTTTTGGGCTTCAATTTGCTTCTCATACTCCCATAATCAGGCCCAAACCGCTCCTCTCTTCTATTTACTTATTTTATTTTATTAATTGTTATTATTTTTATTTAATTTCTAACCAATCAAAAATTCCTTTTCATAAAATAAAATCACAAAAATATTTTTATATTTAATTAAACCTTGAATTTTTATTTTTCTTAATAAACACTAATTAATTAATTTAGGTTTTAATGCTAGAATAATTTTGACCTATTTTGCAAATAACTAAAATTAATTAGATTTAATTAGGTTTTAATTACTAATTCAATTAATTTTATTTTCTTTCTTAAAATAACAAAAATAAAAAAATATGTCATAATTTATTTTTCATTTAATTAATTTATTAATTTAATTTAGTAATTAATTTAGGTAATTTCTTTCTTAAAATCAAAATAAAAAACAACAAAAAGATATTTTCTTTAATCAAAAGGGTCAAAACCCTAATTTGCGTCCGATTAAATTTTGCGCCGCGATTTATTTTCTTTTATCATATAATGTACTTGCCTCCGGATTATAATAGTAAATAGGACTTTTATTTATTTTTATCGCTTTATTTATTTTCAAAGGGGTTTGTCTTTGGCGATGTAAATACCTGACGCCTTGTAATTTAAATTCCGCATTTTATTTCTGCAAATTATAACTGTTAGATGTTTGATAATAGGGATGCATGACAAGATTGAATGTTTTAACCTAAAATCAACTTAGATCACCCTTAACATGTACAAAGATAAAATTAATTGAAAACAACACACTCGCAAATGCGCACTCTTAGGGTACACCTCACTTGGTTGCCTTCATACACGGTCGTTGAGTATAGGTCACTTTAGAGGTTGCCCTCTTGTCTAAAAGATCATAGTCGCCTCGAAATGGTTGCCTCGGATATTGTTGCCTCAAAACAAATGATCTAAGACATTAGGGTTACTGCTAGAGCATCCTAACATTGCTTTGGTGACCGTAAGTCCCTCATTCGAATTGACCCTTAAACTCCAACGACGGTGTTACCTACTCATTCATAGTGGGATAGCATTGTCTAAAGGACATTAGCATAGAATGATTCCTTTTTCGAGTAGGTAGATGGTTCTTAGATACTTGCTCTTTCAAAACAAAAACTCTTCACACTTACACTCTTCGAACAAAGTTTTCAAAAACACTTCATACGCTCTTGAGGACAGAAGCAAGAGTTAAATCGAAGTTTCAAATAAAAACTTTTTCAAACCCACAAGCACAAAGAAAGCAATTTTGAAAACAATTGAGCAAGCACCTAAGAGCCCGTGGATAACCATGGATAGAAAGGGTGCTAACACCTTCCCTTTCTATAATCTACCCCCCGAACCCGAGAAACATCTCGAAAAAGGAATTTTTCTGTGCTTTTTTCCTTTCCTTGTTGGATAAAATAAAAGTCGGTGGCGAATCTTGCTTACCGCGACATTTTGCAAATACAAACGCAAAACACAAACCAGCATTCCAAAAAACAGTCAATTCTTCCCACCGTATCACAATAACACTTAACTCGGATGAACCAATAACAATCTGATTTATTCTTCAAAATTAAACAACTTTTTATTGATAAGCAACAGAATATACATACTCAACTTCAATTCACTTAACATCTTTTATTCAACTAAAACAACCTCAAGACAACAATTATTTCATGTAATCAACTTAAAAATTCAGCAACTGAAATAATAATCAACAACTAAACATCAAGTGTTCACCCCCTCGAGTGCTACGTATTAAAGCAACAACACCGACTCAAACTAACGAGGTAATAACTATCCTTTTTGATTACCTGCATGTTACCAACATAGGGAAACATTCAAACATAAGGGGTGAGATATCAAACTATATAATTATTCATATGATAAATGATATATTAAATAAGATCACATAAAATCACCACTTCACAACTTACAAACAACTTTAATCACAATAAAACATCAACACGGCATAACTACTAAATTCACAGCTTTTAGATAATACTTGTCACAACAAGTCAAAAACTTAAAGTAATAACAAATCTATCTTCACCATAACTCAAGATGCAACATCAAATGTGACTCAATCACAATGCACATGCATGTGGTACCATCGGAGCAGAACTCCTAACTTAAAAATTGTCAATTAATAGAGGCATCAACAAGGCATAAGCATTCTTCGCAGTTTTCCAATACAGGCCTTCACAAAATCCGCCAATATAGGCCATCACAGAGTATGCAAATGTATGTGACTCAATGAATACACCATCACATACTAACAACAATCATCATTCATCATAAGGTATAAGCCCACATCACCATTATTACCAGTAAATAGAGATAATTCATCATCATCTAAAATCTTTGCAACTTCTCATTATCAACAAGAATTCACAGAGACAATCACAACAACACAACATCTCAACATTGGCCATAGGCCTACGACATAATATTTCCCATAAATAGAGGCAATTCAACCAAATTCATCATCACCTGCAATTTCATATTTTTCAGCAAGGTATACAACACAATTCCATAAACCGGAACCATTCAACTTAATTCGACTTCACCTACAAATCAACTTTATTCTACATAATTATAACAAAACAAACCAACTAAAAATACCCATATGTATATACCACTCACTCCGACAATTTCAACTAATTCTGGTTAATTACTTTTACCGCCTAAATCTACAAATTCGGCTAATCGGTACTGTTTTATATACAATTATTACTACTATTTATTTATATTGCTACTAATCAATTTATTCTACTAAATTACACTACCTCTACTATTTAGCTTACTGCTATTATTGGTCTCCTCTAAAACTACTTGTTTGCTATCTACAACTTCTATTATTACAACTTCCTGCCAGTGACAAATATTAGTTATAAACCAAAACCAAATTCAACTTATTCCTCCTGTTACTGAAATTCTCGGTTATACTTTCTATATGACAATTTGCAGTTTATACATCTACTGATACTTCCTAACAATACTCAGCTAAATTAGTCCATACACTATTATTTATGCTACTCTTACATATCCATCCTGCTATTCCTTTGACTAAAGCATTACAATTTACTCCTGCAACTTCTTTAATCCAATCTGATACTAAATTATTTTACTAATTATATTAACTTATAAATAATATAAGATATGACATAGTCTTTCCACCATGCCTATATGTTCTTTCGAGTCTCATCTCAGAACAACAACTCAATAATAGCCATAACAACATCATAACAGAAATACAATTTAAAGAAATTGCAGAACAACTTCATCAACAAATTATGAACATTCATTGACAACTAGAATTGCAGGACGAATAATCTTCACAGAATCATAATATAACCGAATCGACAACAATTCATGGCACAAATTTATACAATCCAACCCCACATACGGGTTATCATATACCCCATTATAGAGATTGAACCCCGCCATTATCTGGTTTGGAGTGAAGGTAACTCTAAGGGTCTCTGATTGAATCTCCTCTTAGCCGCTTGGTGTAACTTCCACGTATTCCTCTTCTTCTCCTCAAAACCCTTATTTTTCTCTTCTTTGCAACTTCTCTTGTACCAAAACCATCCAAGATTTCTTTCTCTCTAGATCAGAATCAAAGCTGAAAATTTTCCCAAATATACAGCTACAGTGCGATAATGATATCTCTCAACTCAGACCTTATTTTGAAGATCTCAATGGTTAAAAGTTATATGCATGTGTTGCAAACCTACCCTCAAAATTTGAGCATGATCCAATGGTTAATGAATCGGGGATTGTCAATTTAGTGAGAATGCTGCAATAAAAACGGGAATGATATTCTCCCATCTATTCTCTCACTTTTTCTCAATTAACCTAATTCCTTTTATATCCACTTAACCTTGTGTGATACGGTGGCATAACCGACTGTTAATACTGGTTTGCATTTTGCGTTTTGTGTTTGCAAAATGTCGCGGTAAGCAAGAGTCGCCATCGACTTTTATTTCATCCAATCATGCAAAAGGAAAAAGAACAGAAAAAACCTTTTTTTGAGATATTCTGAGTACGAGGGGTAGATTATAGAAATGGAAGGTGTTAGCACCCTTTCTATCCGTAGTTATCTACGGGCTCTTAGGTACTTGCTCATTTTTCAAATTGCTTGTGTGTGTTTGTCTTGAAAATGTTTTACTTTGTGATAACCCTTGTATCAGTCCTCAAGGATGTGACGAAGTTTGTTTTGAAAATTTTAGTTTGAAAAGTTTGTTTGAAAGTGTATGGTGTAAAAGATTTGTTTTGAGCAAGTATCTACTAGCATCTACCTACTCAAAAAAAGATCGTTTTTGTTCTATTTCCTTTAGACAGTCCTATCCTACTATTAAGGAGTAGGTAGCACCGTTGTTGGAGTTTGTAAGGGACATTCGAAAGGGACGAATACAATCACCAAAGCAATAGTTAGAAAACTTTAGTAGTAACCCTGGAGTCTTGAGATCTTTTCGAGGCAACATTTTTGAGGCAACATTCGAATGGGACAATTTGATCTCTTTAGACTGGAGGGCAACCACTAAAATTCCATATGCTTAATGATTGTGTACCGAAGGCAAACGAAGTAAGTTAAACCCTAGGAGTGAACATGTGCGAGTGATTTGTTTCAGTTATTTTGATCTTTGCACATTAGGGTTTTCTAACTGTTTTAATTTTTCATGCATTGTTGCCATACAATCCTATTAATACATCTAACAGTTAATAATTTGTTGAAAGCAAAAGTGGAAATTAATCTAGCTATTACATGGCTTTGACAGTTACATAATTTACTTTGACGGAAAATAAAAGTACGGAATTTAAAACCCTAATTAAAACTATTACAACCTTGAAACAATTATAATAATCATGTCAAAAAATAATAACAAGCGCGCGGCAAATTAAATGCGAGATAAATTAGGGTTTTGACCCTGGACTAAATCTAATATCAACTGTTTAAAGAAAACATCATTTTTTGTCATCTTTGTTATTTAAGAAAATAAGTAATGATTGAAATAAATGAAAAAAAGAACCTAATTACTAATTAACTTTAATTAAGAAAAATAATTAAATTAACCTATTTTTTTGTGTTTTTGTTTGAAGAAAAGAAAATAATTAAATCAAGAATTTAAACCTAGTTTTCTAATTGATTTTAATTATAAAAATAAGTTAAAGTTTCCCTAAATTAAATAAACTAATCAATTTAAAAAAATATTTATTAAGAAATAAATCATTTTTTGTGATTTTTGATTGGTTAATTTTAAAAAAAAAATAATTCTTGTATTATTAAAAAAAGAAATAAAGAAAAGAAATTAAATAAAATAAATAAAATAACCAAATGGGTCTGCTATTAGCAATTCTGGGGGGGGGTGTTGAACTAAAATCCTTGGCCCATTATGCCTTCAGGCCTGGTCAACATTGGGATCTGGTGTAGCATTGACTTGGAGGTATACCATGAACCCTCATTGGAGAAGCGTGAGATCTAGTCAGCTGGGCATCCAATGAATAAGCGTTGATGGTACATGATAGGTGTGGGATGATGTATTGCATTGGATTCGTACTAAAACAATCAAGAAAATAATAAAATGCACACGCCTGGGATCGAACCCAGGACGTGTACATCAAAGGCATTCCTTCCAACCATCTGCGTCGGACTTGTTAGTTGTAAACATAATAAAAACAATAAATCAAAAGCCAAATCAATTGCCATGCTCAGAACACACGCAAATTTTCAAATGCCCCAATGGTTGCTTGACACGCCAACGTCTTCTTCCTTGGACCATGGCTTTAGGTAAAATACTTTTACCTACGGACATTTGTTCATGGCTATAACCATGTCCATCTCAAAAATCATGTACACGCAATATAAATTCAATTGGTGACCATGAATCAACTGGGCTTGAAGCCCTGATCATCATGGTACCCAATATGAGAGCCAATTGTTCCTGCATTGAAACCCCCTAAAACAAACTCGTAAACCTTAGCAATGGCATACTGTGATTCATGCGCTGTAAATGCAATTAAATGATGCCAATATCTTGCAAACAAGATAATGAACAAGAATGTATAATCAAAACATGATAATGCTCCCCAAAATCAAGGAAATCAGAATCGCATTTTTGGGCAAACCGTGGTTGATGATGGGCACGATTCCTGGCGTTTTGAGGCTTGTAAATGAACGGAGAAGCTTCATGAGATGTCCAGGAATGTATTGCTAGCCTTGAAACTCCTTGAGGATGGCTCTAAGATGGATTTTGATCTCCCACTTTTGTCCAAATTTTTTAGTTTTCTTCTTGCTGTTTCACGCCTCCAATCTTCCTTTTTTTGATCTGGAATTCTTATGCCCTTATAGTAGACTGAATTAGGTCAACAAATTTGTATCAAATCTTTGAGAATTATGAAAATTGGATTTGATTTGCTTCATGTATGATTTCTTTCCAAAACTTGCTTCAATCCAATATTTTTCAACCCTAATGAACCTTGCACGACTTGGCTGGCATGCTAGCTGTACATGGACTCAAAATATGCATAAAAATCTCAAGATTTGATTTGTTTTCATTTTTTTGCCATTTAATTTGATTTATTTTGATTTAATTGAATAAAAAATCAAAATAAATGATAAAAGTAATAAAAAAAATAGGTGGAAAAGCTCAGGGGTCGTGGGTCCTATTAGAAACATGTTTCAAGCAAGAAAACATGGGCCCCTTTGGAAAAAATGCAAATTTGATCAATGTTGACTTTTGACAATTTTCCAAAAATTGCCAACTTTGACAATGCACAACTTTCTCAATTTTGACCCTAGGAGGGTGTTCTTTGACTTTTAAGAAAGCTTAGGATGTCCCATAACCAACCCTTTTGGTCTCATCTCCATTGGATCTTCCATGTTCATGTATGAAGCTTTGACCCAAAAGGTGTTTTTGTTGACTTTTCGAAATGACCCATAATGTCAAAATTCATATCTTTTTATGGGCGCATATTTTGAACTTGTGAGATGAATATGAAATGTAGGGAATTGCATCCTCTTCAAAATTAGCTTTAGATGGAAAAATTTTGATAAAGTATGAAGAAGTTATGCCAGGTCAAAGTTGGGTTGACTTTTCCTGAGAAACCCTAATTTAGTAACTTTTGGGTTTTGATGAATTTGGAGCATTTCTTGAGGAATCATGATCAAACCTTGATCAAATGATCGATAACACTTCAAAATGATGATGTTGACCAAAAATCTTGATGTTTGACTGTATGTGAGCCACAGTTGACTTTTGACCTAGTGCAGTCGATTCTCAAGCATCTGAGTAGTTGACTCAGCAAACTTTTTGTACAAGGCATGAAACTTTACATGGATGATCTTGGAAACATATTAGGACCTTGGGAAGCCTTTGATTCCTTTGTAGTTCACACATATTGATGAAAAAGAAAACCCTAATTTGAGGTATACTGCCTTAGGAGAGAGTTTGTCTAGTCAACTCTTAGACTTCCTTGAGCAACTTAGGGACCTCAGTTGACATTTGTTGAGTAAAATGAGAGGGAAAATTTTGGGGTAAAACAGCTGCCCCTGTTCAATCTTCTTAAACCCGAGGATGTAGATTGGCTGCACTGCCTTTCGTGATCTGAAGGTGGAAGATGATTGAACATTAAAGTGCCCAGAAATTTGCACTCGCATGAAGTGTCACTTGACTTGTGATATCGGGAATGGGCCTACAGATGCCATTTGAGGGTTGATGATAGAAGATTATCGAAGATGGGCTTAAAGATTCCATCTAGAGGATGTTGATTTCCCGTCTTGGGAGACATAGAGTTTTCAGAGCTTCAGTTGTCCCTTACTCTACTGGGGAATAATTCGGCTTGAGGAAGCAGAAGTGAACTGCATATCTGGTCAGGGTATATGTTGCACCGTGACTTACTGGGGAACTGCGAAACCAATCGTGTTTGATCGGGTCTCGATCTTACAGTGTTGTGAACTGTTGTCTGGAGATAAGAGATAAGGGACCTGGATAGTAAGGTTATGAGGGGAAACCTGGATAGTAGGGTTTCTTAGAAATAAAAGCCTGGATAGTAGGGCTGTGAGAAGGAACCTGGATAGTAGGGTTACTTCAATAAGAAAGCCTGGATAGTAGGGATGTGAGAAGGAACCTGGATAGTAGGGTTACTTCGATATGAAAGCCTGGATAGTCGGGCTGTGAGAAGGAACCTGGATGGTAGGGTTACTTCGATATGAAAGCCTGGATAGTAGGGCTGTGAGAAGAAACCTGGATAGTAGGGTTACTTCGATATGAAAGCTTGGATAGTATGGTTGTGAGAAGGAACCTGGATGGTAGGGTTATTTCGATATGAAAGCCTGGATAGTAGGGCTGTGAGAAGGAACCTGGATAGTAGGGTTACTTCGATATGAAAGCGTGGATAGTAGGGTTGTGAGAAGGAACCTGGATAGTGGGGTTACTTCGATATGAAAGCCTGGATAGTAGGGCTGTGAGAAGGAACCTGGATAGTAGGGTTACTTCGATATGAAAGCCTGGATAGTAGGGTCGTGAGAAGGAACCTGGATGGTAGGGTTACTTCGATATGAAAGCCTGGATATTTGGGCTGTGAGAAGGAACCTGGATAGTAGGGTTACTTCGATATGAAATCCTGGATAGTAGGGTTGTGAGAAGGAACCTGGATAGTAGGGTTACTTCGATATGAGAGTGTAGATTGGTTGACTCGTTTGATTTCGAGAACTGAGTTTCCATGATCTGTATAACTGCTGAATTTACTGAAGCTAACCCTCTTTTCCTGAAAAGATATCAGGGTTAGTTATATGCGATGCATGAAATGCTGGGTGCGATGATGTTCTCAAAATAAATGAGATTATGCTGTATATGTCATGTATGTGTATGTCATGATGTATGTTTATGAATTGCTATCGAGGTATGCTTGCGCCTGGAAAATAAATCCCTGATTATTGCTGGAGAGTTGTAAATACTCTGTCGGGAAGAAGATGCTGGAGAAAAAACTCTGCGGGGACCAAACCTTGGGGGGAAGAGATACTATGTTGGTAGACCTGCTGACCCGGAGGAACAGCCTTAGCTGGGGATGCAATTAAGTTGTCGGAGGTGATGAGCTCTGTTGGAGATTGAGCTTTTGTATCTTATAGAAATAAACTCTGCTTGGAGGGTGAATTTTACTGACTAGCCCGCAATTATGAACCTTGGTTGGGGATAGTTACATCTTGTTTCGGGGAAACCGACATCAATTCCTTTGGGTACTTTTACTCTGTGGGGAGTGTATGTACCAATAATCATGTTCCGAAGCTGACTCTATTCCGATACCTACTGGGCAAAGGAACCGTCGGGTTTGGTACTTCTTGTTTTTTTTTCTGTTTCTGGAATTATGAGTAATTGTCTTGTTTCTTATGTAAATGTTTATGAGCAGCAATTATTTTCAAATGCATATATCAAAAATAAATCATTGGACGTTCTTGCAAAACAAAACAGAAAAAGAAAAAACGACTTGAAATTTCTCGTGAAAATGACGTATTGATTTTTTGAAGTTGGCCTGTAATAGGCGTTTTTGTACAAAGAGGCCGACGTCCTAGTAAGAGAACGTCGCCGAAAGATAGAAACTAAAATTTGTGTAAAAGAAAGAAAAATAGCTATGTGAAACGACCCCATTGGGTTCCAACTCTGTTATTGCCTTTATATCTTCAAGTGTCTCATCACTTTGCTCCTTGGTCGAAGGTTGATCAGATTGGTTGGCGCCGTCTGAGCCTGATAGTCGATACTGAAATCTGGTCATAAGATGATCCAACGAGACATAGTGATACGCTTTAATCCCTAACTTTTTCCTGGATTGCCCTTTCGGGTTTTCAACCCATCGGGATACCCTTTTTTGCCCAAGCCACCCTTTCGGGTTTTCGACTTGCCGGGTGTACATATTTTTTTTTAATTTTCATCCCTTACTTTTGCCCGAACCCTTTTGGTTCGCCGGGAAGCCCTTATTTTTGCCTAGGCCAGTCGACCTAGCGGGTCTTTGATTATGCGTAATATCTTTTCACTATGTCTGCATTGACGGGGTGAGGAAGGTCGCCACCTTCCATGTTGGTTAGAATCATGGATCCTCCCGAGAAAATGTTCTTAACCATAAATGGCCCTTCGTACGTGGGAGTCCATTTGCCCCTGGGATCACCTTGCGGCAGTATGATGCGTTTGATCACCAGATCCCCGACTTAATATTCTTGATGCCTGACTTTCTTGTTAAAAGCCTTAATCATTCGCTTTTGATACGTCTGACCATGGCAGATAGCAGTAAGTCTTTTTTCATCGATTAGATTTAACTGATCAAGTCGGGTTTGGATCCAGTCGTCTTCGTCCAAACCGGCATCCTTCATAATTTTGAGAGAAGGTATCTGGACTTCTATGGGTAGGACTTCCTCCATGTTATATACCAGAGAGTAGGGTGTTGCCCCTGTCGACGTCCGTGCTGAGGTACGGTACCCATGAAGAGCGATTGGTAACATCTCGTGTCAGTCTTTATATGTCACCGTCATCTTCTGTACAATCTTCTTGATATTCTTGTTAGCAGCTTCAACAGCGCCATTCATCTTCGGCTGGTAAGGAGACGAATTATGGTGATGTATCTTGAACGGTTTACAAAGCTCGGTGATCATTGTGTTGTTGAGATTTGTACCATTGTCAGTAATAATCCTCTCTGGTACACCATATCGAAAAATCAGATTGTGTCGGATAAACCGCGCCACAACGTTCTTGTTTACAGTAGCAAAAGAGGCTGCCTCAACCCACTTCGTGAAGTAATCAATGGCTACTAAAATGAAATGATGCCCATTAGACGCAGTAGGTGTGATCTCGCCAATCATGTCGATGCCCCACATTGCAAAGGGCCACAGAGCAGTCAGGATGTTCAGAGGAACCGGAGGTTCATGCACCTTATCAGCATAGATTTGGCACTTATGACAAGTTCGAGAGTGCTGATAACAATCAGCTTCCATAGTGGACCAGTAATATCCTGCCCGTAGGATCTTCTTAGCCATGGTATGTCCACTGGAATGGGTTCCGAAGGTGCCTTTGTGTAGATCTGTCATGATCCTCTCTGCTTCGCTCTTGTCTACACACCGTAGTAGTGTGGAGTCATGGTTGCGTTTATAGAGAATCCCGTTACTGAGGAAGAACTTCGCAGCGAACCTTCTCAGAACCTTCTTATCGTTGACAGGTGCCCCTTCGGGATACTCTTGAACCTCGAGTTACCTTTTGACTTCATGAAACCAGGGTTTGTCTGTCACTTCTTCAGTGTCGATCTCACAGCAGTGTGCTGGTTCATCCAACCTCTCAATGGTAATCTGGGGAGCTTCATTGTCCCACCTAACTTTGAACATAGAAGACATGGTAGCTAGCGCGTTCGCCAACTGGTTCTCTTCTTGTTGGAAGTGTTCAAAGGTTACCTCCTCAAAGTGTGGGAGCAATGTCAGTACGTACTCTCTGTAAGGAATGAGATTCGGGTGCTTCGTATCCCACTCGCCTTTGATCTGACTTATCATCAGAGCGGAATCTCCGAATACACTCAAAAACTTAATCTTTAGGTCAATAGCAGCTCGAAGACCCATGGTACACGCTTCATACTCCGCCATGTTGTTGGTGCAGTTGAAACATAATCGGGCAGTGAACGGAGATATGATTACAGCGCCAATGTCGTTACCCAGTGCGTTCGAGGCTCCATCAAAATACATAGACAATCGAGATCCTTCTTCAGGTCCTTCATCCGGTCCAGGTTCTTCGTAATGATTCACTACCATGATATTCTCATCCGGGAACTCAAAATTCATGGACTGGAAGTCATCCACGTCCTGGTGAGCCAAATGATCAGCCAATACACTCCCCTTCATAGCTTTTTGGGTCGTATATTGTATGTCGTATTCGGCTAAGATCAATTGTATTTGGAAGGGAAACATGCACACTTGCGGGTGTGATGATAAGAGGTTTCTGAATAACTGGTGGCGAAATATCTGGTGAAAACAGCCTACCATTGCGAGTAATCTTGGCAGGCCCGGTGATGTTGCTAATACCGGTACTTGTATCAAACTTTTTCTTCACCCCAAGTACATAAACATCTGCCCCATAGTGCCATGGGACAGCTTTGTCGGATGTATAGGGGAGGGGCCCCGGAACTGTAATGATAATGGGAGCCAACTTCTGAGTGGACATAATTTTGACAGGCTTCTTTGAAGGAGCCTTGGGAGGTTTGTTGAAAATAGTGATGATAGAAACTTCTTCGGCAGGGACAGCAGGAACGACGATTTTCTCGAATAAGATTTCTTTGCTATCCATCAGGCTTTGGATACCTGATTTTAGCAAAGGACAACCAAAAGGGGAAACAGCACATAGAAGGCAATCTTCATCACATCCCGGAAATAAATCGGCTAGCAACAGATTCCTTTTAACAGTCCATAACAGAGTAACAATCTCTTCCACGGAGGCCACATATCGGTCTTCTTCCACAGCGTTCACTCCATGCTGGGGCATGGGAGCAGTCACAACATTGGGCCTTTCAGGCGCCTCAAACTGTATCTCTTTAGCATCAATAAGGTCTTGAACCTTATTCCTTAGAGCCCAGCAATCGTCCGTAGTGTGCCCGGGGCTATCAGAGTGATAAGCGCAACGGGCATTGGGGTTGTATTTTGGAGAAGCTGTATTCACCACTTTTGGGGCTTCCTTGATAGTTACCAGGTTGGTTGACAGTAGTTGCGGAAAAATCTGAGACAGGGTCATACTAAGCCGAGTGTACTGCCTTTTGGGCCTCTCACCCCTTTGTTGATTATACTGCTGAGGAGCAGCAACAGGCTTTGAAATTACCAATGCATTGACGGCTTGACGACGTTCCGGCTTAACTGGTCTTCTAGGACCATAAACAGCACTAGCTTCCTTCTTGAAAGGCTTCTTTTCAATACTCGCAGCGGCACCTTTCTGTATTTTTCCTGACTTGATACCAGCTTCTATCCTCTCACCAGTCAAGATCAAATATGTAAACCCAGCAGAAGAATTACCAATCAGATGATTAAAGAACGGACCGGACAAGGTCCCTAAGAACATGTCAATAAGTTCACGGTCAGTCAAAGGTGGTTGCACCCTGCCAGCCAGATCTCTCCACTTTTGCGCACACTCCTTGAATCTTTCGCCCGTTCCTAGTGACATACCCTGAAGTTGGGTACGCGTAGGAGCGAGGTCAGAATTGTACTGATATTATTTATAAAATGCGGTGGCTAAGTCTTCCCAGTTTCGGATACTGGCTCCATCCAGCTGATAGAACCACTCGAGTTGAGCCCCAGAAAGGCTATCCTGAAAGAAATGGATCCAAAGGTTCTTGTCTGCAGTGTAAGGTTGGATCTTCCTTACATATGATCTGAGATGCATCTTCGGGCAGGATAACCCGTCATACCTTACAAAAACTGGCACTTTGAACTTTGGGGGAATCACAATTCCAGCAACTAATCCCAAGTCTTCGAAATCTAAGCCGGGAACTCTCTGCAGCTCCATAGCTGCCAACCTGTCTTCCAAGCCTTTGTACTTATCATCAGCGGGCGGGTATTGTTGATCAGAGTAGTCTTCGTCCTCTTCAGCCTCCTCTTCCTCAACCTCAGATTTGGAAGGTACTGCAGCCGCATTCCCTTTACTGGTTCCCTCCTCAAAAGTAGGGGGAAATTCAAGCACTCTTCTGGCTTCACCCTCGAACCTTCTCCATAGGGTAGCCACCCCGATTCTCTTCTTCTTCTTTTTCACTTGGTCTTTGTTCCCCAGCAGGGCTTTCAGATCTTCCTGACCCTTAGCCAAGGTCATCAAAAGTTGTTGAATGTTCAGGAGTGGTTGGAAGCATTAATGAGCATTAAATGGTGATAAGACTTATCAACATCAATATTCTGGTAACGGAAACCAAACTTTGAATCAGTAGTTCTGTTTCAAAAAGAACAACGTAAACCATGCTCTGGCCTTGGCTTCCTGTTGTCTTAGTAAGTTCTGGGGATTCTCCTGATTTTCTGATACGCTCCTTGGATTTGCTTCTGGACCTCCTGGGCTTAGAGATTCTGTATCAGTGTAACACCCACTCTTCTGACCTTTTCATCTTCTGATTTCAGCATATTCTGAAAGAGCCTTCAGACTTCCTTGCTTCTTTTGCATTCCTTTAGCAAATTCTGGCTGAGCTTGCGTAACTGCTGAAAGAGTCATGTTCTGTCTGAGGCTTACGTATTGAACCACGTTTACAACTTCTGATTGAGCTGATGTAGCTGCTGAAGAGCCAACTTCTGACTGCGCTGAGCCAAGCCTGCAACTTCTGACCGTTCTTATCTGGAATTGGTCCAGAAGTTCTGAAGCGCTGATTTTTTCTTAAACACTCATTTTTTAGAGAAAAATCCCAAGTACTTAGAATTTAATTTTTCTCAAGCTAAAAGCGTTGTCTTTAGAGCTTGTGTGATCATCTTGCTCTTGTAAATAGTTTGCTTGGGCAAAAATGACAGTTCTGGACTTGGATTTGTTTCAGAGGGATTTTGAAAATCCAAGATGATTCCCTGAAGAAAGAGAGGGCAAATTTTGGGGTACAACAGTTGCCCCTGTTCAATCTTCTTGAACCTGAAGAGTTAGATTGGCAAGTTTACCTTTCGCGACTCGAAGGTAAAAGGAGATTGGACACTAGAGTGCCCGGAAATTTGCACTCGCATAGTAGAGTATCAGCAATGTGATAGCGGGAATGGGCTTATAGATGCCATCTGAAGACGTGACAGAACCTTGTTGGGAATGGGCTTATAGATGCCATTTGGAGGCGTGACAGAACCTTGTCGGGAATGGGCTTATAGATGCCATTTGGAGGTATTGATCGCATAAGAGATTCCTTAGCGAGAACTTGCGTACTTTGAGAAAGAAAGATGTTTCCTGGCTTGTTACAGGTGTTGATCTTCAGTCTCTTCATGCAGATATGCCCTGGCTAGATACAGGTATCGAATCTAAAATTAGTTGTTCACAGATGTGCCCTGGCTAGATACAGGTATCGAATCTGGAAATGTTGTCTACAGATATGCCCTGGCCGGATGCAGGAATCGAATTTGGAAAATGTTGTCTACAGATATGCCCTGGCTGGATACAGGAATCGAATCTGGAAAATGTAGTCTACAGATATGCCCTGGCTGGATACAGGAATCGAATCTGAAAAATGTAGTCTACAGATATGCCCTGGCTGGATACAGGAATCGAATCTGGAAAATGTAGTCTACAGATGTGCCCTGGCTGGATACAGGAATCAAATTTGGAAAATGTAAAAGATTGGTAGAGATGGCTTTCCTGGCTGGATACAGGCGTAGACCTCTGACCTGAGAATGAAAGATAATTTCCTGACCTGTTACAGGTGTTTGATATTCAAACTCTTCATGTAGATATACCCTGGCTAGATACAGGTATCGAATCTACAATCAACCACTCACAGATATGCCCTGGCTAGATACAGGAATCGGATCTGGAATTGCGATAGTTGATAGTAATCAACTTTGGATTGTCCTTTATCCTGAAAAGGCAAAACATTAGTTGTATGCAATGTCATGATGTATGAGATGCATGATGTCAAAATGAGACAGTGTTGTATGCACTTTATCATGTATGCAAGCAGGATGTATGGAATGTGAAGTGTTTATGAATGTATTTTCGTCTAGGAAAATAAATCCTTGACGACTGGCCGGGGAATCAAATCCTGGGCTGATGCTGAAGAGTAGAGTTCTTTGCTTCCACTGGGGATGATGGTTGCAAGAATAAACCGGCAGGAGAAGATGACTCCGTTGGGGAACAAATTTGTTGGAGAGGTTACTCTGCGGGAAGAGAATACTTCGCTGAGTTTTTGATGAGAGCTCCGCTGGGGATTTCAACGATAAACTCCACTGGGGATAGGAAGAATTTCGCCGAGGACGGACTTTCCGTGGTAATTAGCTGAGGATAACCCAGTTATACCCTGGTGGGGAAAATAATCTTTGACCCAAGTCGGGGAGAGACGTTCGTACTCTGCAGGGGATAAGCTTCAAGACCTGCTGGGGATATAGATTCCATTTTCCTGGGGAAACTTTCAGACTGTACTGGGATGTTGGCATTCCGCCGGGGAACACTCTTAGATTAAGACTGCCGAATGCTTATTGAGGAATGTCTATACTTCGCTGGGGAACGTTGAGATCTTCTGGGGATACCCAACTTCCTCAAGGCTGACAGTGGACTAACTCTGCTTGGGGAGAATATTACCGACTTGTTAGGGGAATATTGTGCCTTTTCAGAGTTGATAGGAAACCAACTCTACTTGGGGAAAGCATTGTTGAATATTGTCTTACTCTGTGGGGAGTTGAAGTGACTTGGTTACATTCTTCAGCCTACCTTGGTACCTTGGTGGACAGAGCAACTAGACCGCTCGGACAATTCTAAACTGCCCTGTTTCTGATGTCATCTGTAATTAGTTCTTTGTCCCGCATGCAAATATTCATGGTTTAGCAATTAACGGCAAATGCATATATCAAAAATGAACATTGGACGTTCGTCGCAAAACAAAACAGAAAAAGGAAAAACAATGGATACTTGTCTGAAAAATTGAACTTGTATTGATTTTGAAATTTGCCTGTAAACAGGCATTTTATGTACAAGAGGCTGACATCCTAGTAAGAGAACGCCGCCGAGCAAAATAGAGTTTATACAATTTTGTGAAAAGGAAATAAAACAGGTATGTGAAAAATAATCCCACTGGGTTCCAACTCTGCTATCGCCTTTATGTCTTCAAGCGTCTCATCACTTTGCTGCTTAGTTGAAGATGAAGCTGATTGATTAAAGTCATCTGAGTCCGATAGTTGATGCCGAATTCTGGATGCAAGGTGGTCCAACGAGACTTAGTATTACGCTTTATCCCTAACTTTTGCCTGGACCGCCCTTTCGGGTTTTCAGTCCACCGGGATACCCATTTTTGCCCAAGCCGCCTTTTCAGGTTTTCGACTTGCCGGGTGTACAGATTTTTCTCATTTCATCCCTTATTTTTGCCCGAACCCTTTTGGTTCGTCGGGAAGCCCTTATTTTGCCTAGGTGTGTCAACCTAGCGGGTTTTTAATTTATGTGTAGTATCTTTTTACTATGTCTGTATTGGCGGGGTGCGGAAGGTCGTCACCATCCATAGTGGTTAGAATCATAGCTCCTCCTGAGAAGATATGTTTAACCACAAATGGCCCTTCGTACGTAGGGGTCCATTTTCCCCTGGGATCACTTTGAGGAAGAATGATGCGCTTGATTACCAGGTCTCCGACTTGATACTCTTGTCGTCTGACCTTCTTGTTAAATGCCCTGATCATCCGTTTTTGGTACGCCTGACCATGACAAATAGCAGTGAGTCTCTTTTCGTCAATTAGGTTTAACTGATCAAGCCGAGTCTGGATCCAGTCATCTTCACTCAAGTCTGCATCTTTCATTATCCGGAGAGAGGGTATCTGGACTTCGATAGGCAAGACTGCCTCCATGCTATATACCAAGGAAAAGGGTGTTGCCCCGGTTGACGTCCTTGCTGAGGTGCGGTAACCATGAAGAGAAAACGGTAACATTTCGTGCCAATCTTTATAGGTCAATGTCATCTTCTGCACAATCTTCTTGATATTCTTATTTGCTGCTTCTACAGCCCCGTTCATCTTCGGCCGGTAGGGAGAAGAGTTGTGGTGTTGTATCTTGAATTGCTCGCAGAGCTCAGTGATCATCTTGTTGTTAAGATTGGTACCATTGACCGTAATGATCCTCTCAGGTACACCATATCGACAGATCAGGTTGTGCCGAATGAATCGTGCCACGACACTCTTGGTTACAATGGCGTAGGAAGCTGCTTCAACCCACTTTGTGAAGTAATCAATCGCTACCAAGATGAAGCGATGCCCGTTGGATGCCGTTGGTCGGATCTCGCCGATCATATCAATGCCCCACATTGCAAAAGGCCAAGGTGCCGTCAGGACGTTCAGAGGCACCGGAGGGATATGCACCTTATCAGCATAAATCTGGCATTTATGACAAGTTCGAGAATGTTGGTAACAATCGGCTTCCATTGTGGACCAGAAATATCCTGCCCGAAGGATCTTCTTTGCCATGGTGTGTCCACTGGAATGTGTTCCGAAGGTACCTTCATATAGCTCTGCCATGATCTTTTCTGCCTCAGTCTTATCCACACAATGTAGTAAAGTTGAATCATGATTTCGTTTGTAGAGAATGCCATTACTGAGGAAGAACTTTGCCGCAAACCTTCTCAGAAACTTCTTGTCATTAACAGATGCGCCCTCGGGGTATTCTTGAGCTTCCAAGTACCTCTTTACTTCATGATACCAGGGTTTTTCTGTTACCTCTTCAGCGTCGAGATCGCAGTAGTATGCAGGTTCGTCCAATTTCCAGATAATGATCCAGGGAGCCTTATTGTCCCATTTGACTTTGAACATAGAAGACATCGTAGCCAACGCGTCCGCTAACTGATTCTCCTCTCTTGGGAAGTGTTCAAAAGTTATTTCTTCGAAGTGGGGAAGCAATGTTAGCACATACTCCTTGTAAGGAATAAGATTCGGGTGTTTCATATCCCACTCGCCTTTGATCTGATTGATTATGAGAGCGGAATCTCCGAAGACACTTAGAAACTTGATCCTTAAGTCAATTGCAGCTTGAAGACCCATGATGCTTCATACTCCGCCATGTTGTTAGTGCAGTTGAAACATAACCGAGCGGTGAGTGGAGTATGAGTGCCTTTAGGGGATATGATCACAACGCCAATACCATTACCCAAAGCGTTCGAGGCTCCGTCAAAATGCATAGACCATCGGGATCCTTCTTCAGGTCCTTCATCCGGTCCAGGTACTTCACAATCAGTTACCACCATGATATCCTCGTCTGGAAATTCAAAGTTCAACGACTGGTAATCATCCACAGGCTGGTGTGCCAAATGGTCTGCCAATACACTTCCTTTGATTGCTTTCTGAGTTGTGTATTGGATGTCATATTCCGTCAAGATCATTTGCCACCTTGCTATTCTTCTGGACAGAGCAGGCTTTTCGAATATGTACTTGATTGGATCCATTTTTGAAATCAACAGAGTAGTGTGAGTCAACATATACTGTCTCAGCCGGCGAGCAGCCCATACCAGAGCGCAGCAAGTTTTCTCGAGCAGTGAGTACCGAGTCTCACAGTCGGTAAACTTTTTGCTCAGGTAATAAATAGCGTGCTCTTTTCGGCCAGACTCGTCATGCTGCCCCAGCACACACCCCATTGAGTTGTCAAGTACTGTCAAGTATAGTATTAGAGGTCTCCCTTCAACCGGAAGCATAATAATGGGTGGTTCTTGGATATACTCTTTGATCTTTTCGAAAGCGGCCTGACATTCATCATTCCAACGTACTACTTGATCTTTCTTCAGCAATTTGAAGATTGGTTCACAGGTAGCAGTTAGATGTGAGATGAATCGGGCAATGTAGTTCAACCGTCCTAGAAAACCTCTGACTTCTTTCTCTGTCTTGGGAGCTGGCATCTCTTGTATGGCTTTAACCTTAGAAGGGTCCACTTGAATACCTTTGTCGCTTACAATGAAACCTAGTAGTTTTCCAGATCTCACCCCAAAGGTGCATTTGTTTGGGTTCAACCTTAGCTTGTACAACTTCAGACGGTCAAACAGCTTCTGTAGATGATCAAGGTGTTCCTCCTCAGTTTGGGACCTTGCAATCATATCATCGACATACACTTCTATCTCGTGATGGATCATATCATGAAATAAAGCGACCATGGCACGCTGGTAAGTTGCCCCAGCATTTTTCAATCCAAATGGCATGACCTTGTAGCAAAAGGTTCCCCACTGAGTAACGAAAGTGGTCTTCTCCATGTCTTCAGGAGCCATCTTAATCTGATTATAACCGGAGAAGCCGTCCATGAAGGAGAAAACTTTATGTTGAGCGGTATTATCAACCAGAACGTCGATATGAGGTAGAGGGAAATCATCCTTAGGGATGGCCCTGTTTAAATCCCTGTAATCAACACACATTCGAACCTTACCATCTTTCTTCGGTACCGGAACCACATTGGCAATCCACTGAGGGTAAGAAGTCACTGCTAGAAACCCGACATCAAATTGTTTCATAACCCCAGCTTTGATTTTCTCGGACATTTCTGGACGCATACGGCGGACCTTCTGTTTTACCGGAGGGCAGTCTTCCTTGGTAGGCAAGTGATGAACCACAATGTTGGCATCCAAACCTGGCATGTCTTCGTAAGACCAAGCAAAGATTTCCATGTAGTCATGCAGCGTCTGAATCAACCGTTGTTTCACATTGAGCTCTAAATTGGCACCAATCTTGACTTCCTTTCTGTCTGTCTCAGTACCCAGATTTACCGTTTCCACTGGCTTTTCATGTGGCTGAATGGCCCTCTCTTCCTGGAGTAGCAGTCTTGCAAGTTCACCAGGCACTTCGCAATCATCTTCACCTTCGTCTTCGGCCAAGTTGATCGGATTTTTGAAGTCATAACTGGCAGTAGCAGAGGCGTTACCAGTGAGATCCAGAGTGGATTGGAACCTGTATAAGTGAGTGTGTGTAAATATAGTTGTTTTGCAATATATGATAAAGAAAGAAAAGGAGCACAAGATTTTAAATGCAACAAACGTCCAATGTTTTGATTAATGATATATGAAAATGTCATACAAAAGCCCTCACAAATGGAGCCCTGGTGCCCCGGGTAGGACACCGAGCCATAAAAGTTTCAACATATTGTTTGTTACAAATTGAAAACAAAAGAGTTTATTACTGAGTGACAAAAGTAATAGGTGTGAATTCTTTGGCAGTCCAGTTGCTCGGTCCATTGTCGGTTGTTGGGTAGATCCAGCTGTCAAATTCTGATTCCTCCGTGTCGTCTTCAATAGCATTCACTCCTGGATTGGTGATGAACACAGGAGGTCTTCCGATTCTTGCTTTATGAACAGCCTTTTGAGCCTCTGCAGTGAAACCCAGCCCGAACTTGTCAGTCTTCGGAGTAAAGTCAGGAAGTCGGCCCCAATTTGCACACTCACCCTTCTCAATCACAGCCCGGGCATCCTTTAAGGAAGCCATCTTCAAAGGAGGGTCTTCAATCACAGTTTCAGCTGACGCCAATGTCTGAGGCACCTCTTCAAAGTGCTGAAAGGGGGTTTTAATGAACTCCCTATCCATTTCTATGTATCGGAACGAGTTTAAGTGGCTGACCATATACTCTTCTTCCCCTTGAACTGTAACAATCTTTCCTCCAACCGGGTACTTAAGCTTTTGATGTAGTGTGGAGGTCACAACTCCAGCCTTGTGGATCCACGGACGGTCCAACAAACAAGAGTAGGATGGACGGATGTCCATCACATAGAAAGTTGAATCAAAGACTTGGGAACCAACCCTGATTGGAACGTCAACTTCGCCATGTACCATCCTTTTCGAACCGTCGAAGGCTCGGACAACAATGTTACTAGGCTTGAGCTCCAAACCCTCACAATCTAGCCTGTCTAAGGCTTTCTTGGGCAATACATTCAATGAAGAACCGGTGTCTACCAACACATGGGCAAGATTAGTGCCCCTGCATTCAATAGAGACATGCAGGGCGTCATTGTGGTTCTTTCCTTTTACAGTTAGATCGGCGTCAGAAAAACCCAGCCTGTTATCAGCAGTCAAGTTGGTCACACAATCAGTAAATTGATCAGCGGGTGTTTCTTGCGGCACATGAGCCGTCTTCAGGAAGGAGATCAGGGCCTTTGCATGGGCCTCTGAACACAATAGTAGTGATAACATAGAAACTTTTGATGGGGTATGCCCCAATTGCTCAACAACATTGAAATCACTTTTCTTGATAATCTTGAGAATTTCCTCCATCTCTTGCTGGGAGGCTTCAACAGCGGTTGTCTTCGGCGCCTCCGTCAAGGCAGGCAAATCAGCAGCAACCCATTGGCCCCGAGAATTAGAGGACTCGGCGGCAGGGGTAGAAACAGGAACTTGATTTGGAAGGGAAACATGCACACTTGCGGGTGTGATGATAAGAGGTTTCTGAATAACTGGTGGCGAAATATCTGGTGAAAACAGCCTACCATTACGAGTAATCTTGGCAGGCCCGGTGATGTTGCTAATACCGGTACTTGTATCAAACTTTTGCTTCACCCCAAGTACATAAACATCTGCCCCATAGTGCCATGGGACAGCTTTGTCGGATGTATAAGGGAGGGGCCCCGGAACTGTAATGATAATGGGAGCCAACTTCTGAGTGGACATAATTTTGACAGGCTTCTTTGAAGGAGCCTTGGGAGGTTTGTTGAAAATAGTGATGATAGAAACTTCTTCGGCAGGGACAGCAGGAACGACGATTTTCTCGAATAAGATTTCTTTGCTATCCATCAGGCTTTGGATACCTGATTTTAGCAAAGGACAACCAAAAGGGGAAACAGCACATAGAAGGCAATCTTCATCACATCCCGGAAATAAATCGGCTAGCAACAGATTCCTTTTAACAGTCCATAACGGAGTAACAATCTCTTCCATGGAGGCCACATATCGGTCTTCTTCCACAGCGTTCACTCCATGCTGGGGCATGGGAGCAGTCACAACATTGGGCCTTTCAGGCGCCTCAAACTGTATCTCTTTAGCATCAATAAGGTCTTGAACCTTATTCCTTAGAGCCCAGCAATCGTCCGTAGTGTGCCCGGGGCTATTAGAGTGATAAGCGCAACGGGCATTGGGGTTGTATTTTGGAGAAGCTGTATTCACCACTTTTGGGGCTTCCTTGATAGTTACCAGGTTGGTTGACAGTAGTTGCGGAAAAATCTGAGACAGGGTCATACTAAGCCGAGTGTACTGCCTTTTGGGCCTCTCAGCCCTTTGTTGATTATACTGCTGAGGAGCAGCAACAGGCTTTGAAATTACCAATGCATTGACGACTTGACGGCGTTCCGGCTTAACTGGTCTTCTAGGACCATAAACAGCACTAGCTTCCTTCTTGAAAGGCTTCTTTTCAATACTCGCAGCGGCACCTTTCTGTATTTTTCCTGACTTGATAACAGCTTCTATCCTCTCACCAGTCAAGATCAAATATGTAAACCCAGCAGAAGAATTACCAATCAGATGATTAAAGAACGGACCGGACAAGGTCCCTAAGAACATGTCAATAAGTTCACGGTCAGTCAAAGGTGGCTGCACCCTGCCAGCCAGATCTCTCCACTTTTGCGCATACTCCTTGAATCCTTCGCCCGTTCCTAGTGACATACCCTGAAGTTGGGTACGCGTAGGAGCAAGGTCAGAATTGTACTGATATTATTTATAAAATGCGGTGGCCAAGTCTTCCCAGTTTCGGATACTGGCTCCATCCTGCTGATAGAACCACTCGAGTTGAGCCCCAGAAAGGCTATCCTGAAAGAAATGGATCCAAAGGTTCTTGTCTGCAGTGTAAGGTTGGATCTTCCTTACATATGATCTGAGATGCATCTTCGGGCAGGATAACCCGTCATACCTTACAAAAACTAGCACTTTGAACTTTGGGGGAATCACAATTCCAGCAACTAATCCCAAGTCTTCGAAATCTAAGTCGGGAACTCTCTGCAGCTCCATAGCTGCCAACCTGTCTTCCAAGCCTTTGTACTTATCATCAGCGGGCGGGTATTGTTGATCAGAGTAGTCTTCGTCCTCTTCAGCCTCCTCTTCCTCAACCTCGGATTTGGAAGGTACTGCAGCCGCATTCCCTTTACTGGTTCCCTCCTCAAAAGTAGGGGGAAATTCAAGCACTCTTCTGGCTTCACCCTCGAACCTTCTCCCTAGGGTAGCCACCCCGATTCTCTTCTTCTTCTTTTTCACTTGGTCTTTGTTCCCCAGCAGGGCTTTCAGATCTTCCTGACCCTTAGCCAAGGTCATCAAAAGTTGTTGAAACTGTGCGTTTTGAGATTGCAAGTCCTTGACCGTTTGCTCGAGATCCATCTTACTGAAATAAACAGTAGAAAGATAAGGAAACCTGGTGTGGAGACCTGCTTATGCACATGATGAATGGTATGCTTATGTATGCAATGCATTCAAGGATTTAGAACATTCAAAATTGTTGCAAACAAAAAAGAACGCACGTCATATTAATAAGAAGAAATTTGTCAGTACATAGATGCCCCATGGGCCAAATATTACAAAAACTTCTCAAGGTAAAAAGACATTGTGCATCCTCTTTGGTGCGATGTAGGTGTTGAGGGTCTCTTCCTCATGGAGTCGGCGGGTGAACTCTAGAACCTTCTTCTCGCTGGCGTAGAAGCTGGCTTCAAAAGTGTTCCGTTCCTCCTTAAGTTGGATCCAACTCTTCTGCATCTCCTCCCACGATGTAGGCATGTCAGGATATAGGATGGTGTAGGGAACCTCTCCTTCCTTGACGGGCTCTTTAATCACAGGGAGAACATGAGGATAAGGCATCATTAGACTCTGGGATCGGGCTCGTACCCACTTGAGGTAAGGCTCAAGAGGGATGGAGTTCTTGTGCCCCAGTGTCTTGCTGTCAACTTTGTTAGGCATCCTCCAAGCTCTGATGAATCTTTGGAGAAGTCCTTGCGCATCGTTGTCGAAGTCAAAAACTAGGTCAGGAATCAACATGTCGTGAGGGCCATCTCTTCGTGCATATCCAAATTGCCTCAGGGCTAGACAAGGGTTGTAGGTAATGCCTCCCCTAATGCCAAGTAATGGAACATTAGGGAACTCTCCACAACGATCGACGATGATGACATTTTCTCTGGATCGAGAACACCAATGTACATCAGAGTGAGTGAGGGTCATCAACCGCTGTGACCACCTTAAGCCTTGGTCATTCTTCAGGACAGATTGTGGAAGGTGCGAAATAAACCACCTTGCAAGGAGAGGAGTACATCACATGAGAACACCCCTCTTTCTCATTGTTCGAGTGTAAAATGAGTGAAGAATGTCCCCAAGCAATGTTGGTATTGGATTCCTGGATAAGAAGATCTTGACGGCGTTAACATCTACAAGCTGGTCAGGATTTGGGAACAGGACCAACCCATAAATGAGGAGTGCCACAATTTCTTCAAAGGCTTGTAGATCCAATGAATTCCAACACTCTTGTGCCTTCTCAAACAAGAATTTTGCCAAGAAGCCTTAGACACCACTTCTAGTTTCCCAATGCCCCTTGATGTCAGATGGCTGTAGATGTAGTGCCCGAGCAACATCTTCAGGCTTTGGTTCCTTTTTCGTACTGTTGAAAGGTAGTTGATTAAGGATAGGAATTCTCAGGAGTTGAGAAAATTCTTCCAAAGTGGGTACCAACTGGTAGTCAGGGAAAGTGAAACAGTGGTGAAGGGGGTCAAAGAACTGGAACAACACCTTCATCATATCCTCTTCAATGTTGGTGTTGACTAAGCTGAGCAGTCTACCATGTCTCTCACTGAAGGGAGAGCTTTCTGGAATTCTTGATGTGAGCTCCTTGAGTTGAGGAGGGATTCTCACAAGGTTGACTTGGATGGTTTTTCTTCGAATAATCTCCATGACCTACAAAACAAGAACAAAGATGAAGATCTAAATCCTTGAAATGGTTAGTGAATGTATATGATGCTTTATGATGTTCATGATGCATGCACAAACATATGTACAAGCAATTCACACAAAACCCTAGTTTCAGGCTTGCATGGGGTTTCATAGGTAAGTACCCTCTTGAGTGTAGTTGGCTTAAAAAACCTGTCCTATAAATAGTAACCGGGTTCTAAGGAGCTCAATATCACTGGATTGTTTTCATTGTTCATTGTTTTGGTTTAGCCATTTAACTAGCGACCAAAATATTCCAAGAAAACAACCCTCAATGAGTGTAGTATCGAGTATCTACCAACTTCGGACTGCACCAAAGCCGGTCATCTCACTACCCCTAATGAAAGGCCAAGATGGTCAAGTAAGGTTCTAGGTCATTAGTGCTTAGTGACATCACTCAGCGGCCCCGTACTCTCCTTGATTGAACTCAAGGGTTACCGGTACTCACAAATATGTCGCACTAATATAGCTATTGCTTCAACCGTGTCGGTATACCCCGCACAGTTTCCACAACGTATTGCTATCTATGAATGTTTCCCCAAATCCGGGTGTAGGATTTTAAGCCCAAACAAGAGAACCAAGATATAAAGCAATCAAAGCAAACAATTAGTCATGCAAGAGGGTGATCTAAGCCCTAAAATTACTCCACTTTCAAAATTATAATTATCCCCAGCAGAGTCGCCAGTTCTATGATACGGTGGGAGAACTGACTTGAGGTTTTGCGTTTGTTTTCGCAAATGTTTCAGTTGAGCAAGAGTCGCCACCGACTTTTTATTTTATCCTAAGGAAAGGTTAAAAAGCACAGCAAAAACCTTTGAGATGTTTTCTTGGGTTCGGGGAGTAGATTATAGAAAAGGAAGGTATTAGCACCCTTTCTATCCATGGTTATCCATGGGCTCTTAGTTACTTGCTTAGATCAACTTGCCTTGATTTTCAATTGTTTGAAATGGTGCTTTATGTGTGTGTTTGAAAGTGTTTTGAAAAGAGGCCAATGTGGTGGCAACCTTTGTAATGATCCATGTTGGGATGTATACAAAGGTGTATGTCTTTTGAAAAGTTTTTCCATGTTTTTGAAAGTTGTTTTGAGAGTGTGTTTTGAAAAATGGCAAGTGTTTTTGCAAGTTTGATCAAGTAACTAAGAGTGGTCTACTCCTAAATTTACTCAAAGATTTTTCTATGTTCTTACCCCTTTTAACAATTTTGTTCCACCATTGTATTCGGTGGACAATCTTGTGTTAGGATGTGAACGGGACGGGCGCGGGTCATCGTATAGACCATGATAGCAACGTTACAAAGCATATTAGTTTTCTTTTGAGGGACTGAGATCATTTTTGTAAGGCAACTTTCGAAAGCGTCATCGAGGGACTATGATCTTTTGATTTTGTTTGTTTTACCAAGATACTTTGCATGCATAACATGGCCCATTTTTTTTGAAAGGCAACAAGTGGATGTAACCCTAGGGGTGTTAGTGTGCAAGTGTGTTTTATTGCATACAAGAATTTTTCTTTGAATTAGGATTTTCTATTTCATTGATTTTATCTTGCCATACACATCCTAATTACTAGCAATAAAAGCGGAAACATAAAATCCTACGCTATTACAACAATTAGGGAGTGGGGGTACACATTTATACATGAGGGGTTCAACGAGAAAAATAGACAAAAAAGAAAATAGCAAAAAAACAAGATAGAGGGAGAGAAAGAGGGAGCCAGCGCGCTGCTGAGAGGTCATCAGAAGTTCTGACTCAGATCCGCTTCCAGATGATCAACCTCTTGGTTAAACTGTATGAGTCAGAACTTCTGACCCTGGCACCTGAAAAACAGAAACCTGTTAGTGGGGAAATCAGAAGTTTTGACCCCCCTGCGCTGCAAGACAGAAGTTTGTTAGTGGAGAGCTCAGAAGTTCTGATCCTGCTGGAAAGATAATAACTCTCAGAAGTTCTGATATTATTGACAGCAAAACAGGCTTCAAATGTGCTAACGTCAAAGTCAGCATTTGGCTTTTCCCTGTATTAATCAGAACATCTGCAATTTTGTTATTATTCCACAAAACAGGAAACATATTTGGGACAACTCCAGCAAATGTCAAAGTGTTTCAGATGGTAGAACCAACAAGGTCACAGGCAGGTTCTACACTGGCTCAGAATGTTCTGAGGTATGAAAATCCTCAGAACACAAACAGCAACAACATGATATTTACATTATGTTTATTTGAGCATGCACAGCTGATGATGCTTAGCAGCGTGATGAAGGTCAGCAGGTGCTTACCTGGCTGTTGGATACAATTGTGGATGAAAGCTAGCTTTTGGCTCTGATGGTATTCTGGACAGATTCTTTTTGAAAAGGGCAGGTGAAGGTGTATGCGTATATAGGGTCAGAAGTTTGAAAAGGGTTTTTAGTTCACACAGAAAACTGGGTATTGGATAAAGTTTGAAGGTGAGAAATTCAAAGTTATGAAATAACTGGAGATTTTGGCAGAGTTTCACAACACTATCTTGCTAAAGATTTCTGTTTCTCTCTTAGAAATTTTTTCTGTTTCTTGAACGCCCTTTTTTAGTGGACAATGACTCTCTATTTATAGGCAAAGTTCTTGTGGGTGTCTTGAACATTAAAGCGCCAACAGAGTTTGAATTGTTCTTTGACAGAAATTCCTGGGAAGTTATGATAACAGATAGCCTTCAGCCTAGGCTGCAGCAGCAGGCGTGGATTGGAGAGAAGTGACCTCTTAAGTGGGCGGTGGCGTGTAGACCCATGCCAGAATCTGCATAAAGGCGTTTTCCCAGCCACACGTGAAGGGATTGCTTGGATGAATGTTCAGGAGTGGTTGGAAGCATTAATGAGCATTAAATGGTGATAAGACTTATCAACATCAATATTCTGGTAACGGAAACCAAACTTTGAATCAGCAGTTCTGTTTCAAAAAGAACAGCGTAAACCATGCTCTGGCCTTGGCTTCTTGTTGTCTTAGTAAGTTCTGGGGATTCTCCTGATTTTCTGATACGCTCCTTGGATTTGCTTCTGGACCTCCTGGGCTTAGAGATTATGTATCAGTGTAACACCCACTCTTCTGACCTTTTCATCTTCTGATTTCAGCATATTCTGAAAGAGCCTTCAGACTTCCTTGCTTCTTTTGCATTCCTTTAGCAAATTCTGGCTGAGCTTGCGTAACTGCTGAAAGAGTCATGTTCTGTCTGAGGCTTACGTATTGAACCACGTTTATAACTTCTGATTGAGCTGATGTAGCTGCTGAAGAGCCAACTTTTGACTGCGCTGAGCCAAGCCTGCAACTTCTGACCGTTCTTATCTGGAATTGGTCCAGAAGTTCTGAAGCGCTGATTTTTTCTTAAACACTCATTTTTTAGAGAAAAATTCCAAGTACTTAGAATTTAATTTTTCTCAAGCTAAAAGGGTTGTCTTTAGAGCTTGTGTGATCATCTTGCTCTTGTAAATGGTTTGCTTGGGCAAAAATGACAGTTCTGGACTTGGATTTGTTTCAGAGGGACTTTGAAAATCCAAGATGATTCCCTGAAGAAAGAGAGGGCAAATTTTGGTGTACAACACTAAGGTAATAAATGGCGTGCTCTTTTTGACCAGACTCGTCATGCTGCCCCAACACGTACCCCATTGAATTGTCTAGCAATGTCAAGTATAATATCAAAGGTCTTCCTTTAACTGGAGGCATCAAAATTGGTGGTTCTTGAAGGTATTCCTTGATTCTTTCGAAAGCGGTCTAGAATTCATCATTCCACTTTACCACTTGATCTTTCTTCAGAAGCTTGAAGATTGGCTCACAAGTAGCAGTCAGATGTGAAATGAACCTGGCGATGTAATTCAGACGTCCCAAGAAACCTCTAACCTCTTTCTCGGTGTGGGGAGCCGGCATCTCTTGTATAGATTTTACCTTCGCAGGGTCTACCTGAATACCCTTGTCACTGACGATGAAACCCAAAAGCTTACCAGACCTTACCCCGAAGGTACACTTGTTCAGATTCAACCTCAGCTTGTATGTCTTCAACCTGTCAAACAATTTTTGGAGATGATCAAGGTGCTCTTCCTCAGTCTGAGACCTGGTGTTTTACGGTGGGAGAACTGACTTGAGGTTTTGCGTTTGTTTTCGCACTTGTTCGGTTTAGCAAGAGTCGCCACCGACTTTTTATTTTATCCTAAAGGAAAGGTTAAAAAGCACAGGAAAAACCTTTTGAGATGTTTCGTGGGTTCGGGGGGTAGATTATGAAAAGGGAAGGTATTAGCACCCTTTTCATCCATGGTTATCCATGGGCTCTTAGTTACTTGTTTTAGATCACTTGCCTTGATTTTCGATTGCTTGAAATGGTGGTGTGTGTGTTTTGAAAATGTTTTGAAAAAGATGCCTTGTCTAGGCAACCGTTGTAACAATTCTTTACTCGAATGTTTTACAAAGGTGTGTGTCTTTTCGAAAAGATGTTTCAAATGTTTTTGAAAGTTATTTTGAAAGTGTGTTGTGGAGTGGGTTTTGAAAAGTAGGCAAGTGTGTTTTGCAAGTTTTGATCAAGTAACTAAGAGTTGTCTACCCCTAAATTTACTCAAAGATTTTTCCTATGTTTTAACCCTTTTAACAGTATTGTTTCACCATTGTATTTGGTGAACAATCTTGTGTTAGGATGTTAACGGGACGGGCGCGGGTCATCGTATGGACCATGAATGCAATGGTGCCAAGTGTCTTTGGCAATTTTACTTGAAGGGACTTGATCATTTATTAGGCAACTTTCGAAAGCGTCATCGAGGGACTATGATCATTTGATTTGTTTTTGTTTTGCCAAAGAAACTCAACATGCAAGCATGGCCCATTTTGGAAGGCAACAAGCGGGATTACCCTAGAGGTGCAAGTGTGATTAGTGTATTGATTTTCATGTATTTGTCTTGTATTTAGGTTATCTAGCGGTTGATTTTATTTACATACAAACCCTAATTACTATACAGTATATAGAAAGCGATAAATTGCGGGAATTTAAAGTCTAAGCTATTACAAATAAGTATTCGGGGATGGGGGTACAAATATTTACAAATGGGGATGAGACTTATCAGGATAGTAGTGTCCAAATATATTTACAACCAAATCGAATCAATCGCAATGTAAAATGTAGCAATGTATAGGAATCAAAGAGAAACAAAATGTGTATTGTAAAAGTGTATGTGAATATTTACAAGTGATAATGATGTTTAACTTAATGCAAAATTAAGTATTTTATTCTTTTTGGATTTTTGTTAATGTGTATAAACAAAAGTTTTAGTAAAAGAAAAGAAAATGCTTTAAGAAATTCTATTTTTTATGTGTTAATGTTAAGGTGTTTTAGTTAGTATTTTTATGTACAAAAGTTTTAACTAAAGAAAAGAAAAGAAAATTGTTCAACTTTAAGAAAATTAATATTCACATCTTTTCTTTAAAATGTAACAAAAATAAAAAAGAAACAATTAAGAAAATTTGTATGAAAATGTGTTATTTTTATTTATCAAAGAAAAATATTAATTTAGATTATATATAAAAATGGTAAAGTGATAATAATAAAAAAAGGAATTAGTTTATAAAAAGGAAATAAAGGGATATTAATTTATGTTCAAAACAAAAACAAAAAGGAGAGAATGGGCTTAATGGTGTAAGAGGGGGCAGGCCCAAACAAGACAAAGAATCAGAAGGAGAAATGGGGGGTGCACGCCTAGTTTTGTTGGGCTTAAGCGTTGTGTATGGGGCAAGGCCCAACGCGTTTGTCACACTTTTGTTTTTAGGGTTGAATTAGTTTTGTTTCACTTTGGAGAAATAGGGTTACAGTCTTACAGAGGCGCCGTTTATCTTCTTCTCCTTCGCCATTTCCTTGAGCCAGCCACTGACTTTCCCTACCGTTTCAGCTGACAGAACGCAACCTCCATTTCTTCCTCCTCGAGATCAATCAAGCCACGATGAAAAAGGTAGCCTTGTTTTCATTTTAACGCATCTTTAGGGTTTTCATTTTGCATGTTTCTTATTGTTCTGACTCTTTGATTATTATTATATCTTGTGAGGTGTTTTAAGGAAAGGGAAAAGGGATTTTATACCTTTGCTGACTTTTTGGAGATAGAGGAGTGGAGAAATGGACTTGGAGGCGCTTGGACAGCTGAAGGCGGAGGAGCGTGATGCGCTGTGTTGGCTTGCTGGAAATCTGGTATCTTTCTTTTAGGTTTTATGATGTTTGCTCTGAAAACCTTAGTTTAATTTCTTTTCCTCTTCTGTCCACTTGAATGCTTGCCCCTGAAATACTTGCTTCTGAAACACTTGCTTCTGTATGTTTATTGCTGGCTTTGTATGATGTTCTTGCTTCTGAGTGTGATGTTGTTTGAATGTTGGCCCTATGATGAGCCTAGCTCTGAGGGTTTGAATTGCTTGAATCTGAGTTGCTATTGTTGAAACATTAGTTCTGACTAGCTTCTCCCCTCTTGGCTTTGTGTTGGCTTTAGATGCTCGATGATGAACTTTCCCGTTCTGAGAGCTTTGTTTGGATATGCTTATTTGTTATGCTTCTGAGCTTTGAGGATGTTGTTGCTTCAGCATGATTATTTGATGTTTGGACTTGGATGTGTTTAGTTTTTGACAGATTGGGGCATTGTTTCAGGGCTTATGCTTAGCAGGTAGTTTGAATGTCTTAGGCTTGTGTTTGACAGTTTTACAGGATGCAGGGCTTGGCTTTGTGCAGGTGAAGTTACAGGCTTCTGTTTGAGGCTTATGTTGTTACAAGTTTTAAGGCTTGTATGCTTCTGGTTTATTTGGGAACACAGGTTTTGGAGGCAAGCTTTTTGCTTCTGGTTTGTATTACAGTGAGCTTGTGTTTTTTCTATGTGTTGGTTCTGCCTCCCTTGAAACTGTGTTGATATCTTTTGTTATATATTTGTCTTCAAGCCTGTTGTAAGCCTTTCTCTTCTCTCTTTTTTCTCTCTCTCCACAGACTTTAAAAAAGCATTTTTATTGCTTTAGATGTACTATTCTGAAAAAGTATTGGCTGGAAAGTGATGTAACCTGAAATGTTTGCTTGCATTTGTAGTTTTGCTTTGCATATCTCTTTCTTCTTTTTCCAGATTTTCTGCTTTTTTGTGTACTTCTTTGACAGCCTTTTGATAATTTCTTTGGACAGTTGGTTGACATCTTTGGCTTAGTTTGGTTAGGCATGTGCAGTTCAGTTTGCCTTTTGGACTTAGTTTGGAATTTTGACAGCTTTGCTTGACAATTTTGAATTATGAACTATGCAGCTTGTTTGACAATTTATGCAGTATGGTAGCTTTTGTGCATTTCACATTTTATTTGCAAACACCATTTATATCCCTCTTTGTGAACCAAGAGAAATCTTGTGATTTGCAGAGAGGGCAAACAAACTGATTCTAGCCAGTTACTCTTAATGATGAACTTTTTGATTAACTGTCTGCTTTTAATTTTATCTGCATTGACTTCTCTTCTTTCTTTGTTTTTGCAGATGAAAATCTATTGAGCAAAAGAGTGGTAGCAGTAGAAGATGAAGATTTCAAGACATTTAGGACATAGCTTTATTTCAATTTTAATCATTTGTAATAATATTAATGTAAATAACTGTAAATAAATTTACAGTATTTAAATAATATCTGTAACAAACAATTCAAAATGAATAAACATCCTTTTTTTATCAGTCAATTCTTCTTTCAATTAACTGTCCATTTAATTATTTGAGTTTCTTAAATTAAAATAACTGGAAGTAAATCCAATTATTCTGACTTAGAAAAAATAATTAATAAACACTGTGGTCTTGCCATTTATCATGAATCAATAATAAACCTGGCGCTCCAATTAAACAATGCACAGTTAATCAACCCAACATCCACATGCTTATCTCTTTACTGATTAAACCAAACACTGCAAATTCTCAATTCAAATGCCTCAATCCAAATCTCAGAGTAAACTGAAAAGAACTGTAGAATTAATTCTTTCTGAGAAATACGCGCACAAAACCTTGATTCTTGTTTATATTTTCACAGAAGCGCCTTCCTGATCAAAACCTGAGCCAACTCAACCAAACCCTAGCAATCTATTTGAACTGCTTCAAAAGTTAATGGAAACCCTAATTCTGTGTGACTGATAAGAAAATTTTGTTTGACCGATTCTTAAGCCAATCTGAAAAATCAGGAGAAAAGCCCGAAGCTGTGATTTCTTGTGGAAAAATAGGAGGGCAAATTTTGGGGTACAACACCTGGCTATCATGTCATCAACATACACTTCGATCTCATGGTGAATGATATCGTGAAACAAAGCGACAATGGCGCGCTGATAGGTTTCCCCAGCATTCTTCAACCCAAAAGGCATCACCTTGTAGCAGAAGGTGCCCCACTGTGTGACGAAGGTTGTCTTCTCCATGTCTTCAGGAGCCATCTTGATCTGATTGTAGCCAGAGAAACCATCCATGAAGGATAAGATTTTATGCTGTGTGGTGTTGTCGACCAGAACGCCAATGTAAGGAAGTGGGAAGTCATCCTTGGGGCTTGCCCTGTTCAGATCTCTGTAATCAACGCACATCCGTACCTTACCGTCCTTCTTAAGTATCGGGACAACATTGGCAACCCACTGTGGATAGGAAGTGACAGCTAAGAATCCTGCATCAAACTGTTTCATGACCTCTGCCTTGATCTTCTCTGACATTTCAGGGCGCATACGACGGACCTTCCATTTAACCGGAGGACAGTCTTCTTTAGTCGGCAGGCGGTGTATCACAATATCAGTGTCTAAACCAGGCATGTCTTCGTAGGACCAGGCAAAGATCTCAACATAGTCGTGCAACATCTGTATCAACCTCTGTTTGACGCTAAGCTCCAGATTTGCAACTATTTTAACCTCCTTTTTGCCTTCCTCTATACCAAAGTTCACTGTCTCAACCGGCTCTTCATGAGGTTGTGTGGCCCTCTCTTCCTGCTGTAATAGCCTAGCAAGTTCTCTAGGAACCTCGCAATCATCCTCACCTTCATCCTCGGCTTGGTTGATCGGACTTTTGAAGTCATAATTGGAAATAGTAGAGCTGTTATCAATGGGATCCAGAGTGGATATGGATCTTCATTATGATATGTGAGTGGGTGTAAGAGAAATAGCTGTTTTGATAAAGTGAAAGACAAAAAAGAAAAATAGAGAGCGCAAACTTTGTATGCCAGAAACGTCCAATGCTTTATTAATGATTATGAAATGACAAATAATAGCCCTCACAAGCAAAGCCAAGGTGCCTCAGGCAAGGCACCCGGCTGTAAAGTTTCACATTGTTTATTACAAATCTTAAAACAAATAAGTCAATTACTGCAGAATAAAATAAATAGGTATGAAGTCCCTAGCCGTCCAGTTACTAGGTCCATTGTTAGTAGTCGGGTAGATCCAACTGTCGATGTCTGATTCCTCTTCATTGTCTTCAGTGGCGTTAATCCCACGATTGCTGATGCGTAGGGGAGGTCCTCCAGCCCGAGTGCGTCTAATAGCCCTTTGAGCCCCTGTAGTAAAGCCCAAACCAAATTTGTCAGTTTTATGAGTGAAATCAGGGAGCTGACCCCAATTGGCACACCCACCTTCTTCAACCACAACCCTGGCGTCCTTGAGAGAAGCCATCTTTAAAGGAGGTTTGTTGCTAGCAATTTCAGTTGATGCCAAGATCTGAGGGACCTCTTCAAAATTCTGACAAGGAGTTTCGATGAATTCCCCGTCCATCTCTATGTAGTGGAAGGAGTTAAGGTGACTCACCATATACTCTTCTTCACCCCACATTGTGACAATCTTTCCTTTCACTGAATACTTCAGCATTTGGTGGAGTGTGGAGGTGACTGCCCCAGCCTCATGGATCCAAGGACGACCCAGCAAACAAGAATACTATGGCCTGATATCCATCACATAGAAAGTGGACCCAAAAGTCTTAGAACCCACTTTGACAGGGATTTCCACCTCCCTGTGCACCATTCTCTTCGATCCGTCAAAAGCCCTTACCACAATGTTACTATGCTTTAGAGTTAAACCCTCACAATCCAACCGGTCCAACGCCTTCTTTAGCAGAACATTCACTGAAGACCCAGTGTCTACCAGCACATGAGCCATAGTGGTGCCCCTACATTCAATTGAGACATGCAGAGCATCATTATGCTTTCTACCTTTTGGAGTCAAATCCGTATCCGAGAAACCCGGCCCATTATCAGCAGTCAGACTGGCCACACAATCTTTGAACTGATCAGCTAAAGTCTCTTGTGGAACATACGCAGTTTTAAGAAATGCAATTAAAGCCTTTGCATGGGCCTCAAAGCATAATAGCAAAGACAACATGGATATTTCCGATGGGGTCTGCCCCAGCTGCTCGACCACGTTGTAGTCGCTCTTCTTGATGATTTTCAGTATCTCCTCCATTTCTTGCTTAGAGGCTTCCACAATAATTTTCTTAGGCGCCTCCGTCCGGGAAGGCTCACCTAGAACTTCTTTGCCATGGGTATCAGACGATTCACCGACAGGGGTAACAATCGGGATAAGAATAGGAATAGTAGCAGATGTACTAGCATGAACAACAAATGGGATAATAATAGGCTTGTTGACAGTCTTAGGGGAAATCTCGGGAGATAAAACCCTTCCACTTCGGGTAACTTTGCTCGTTCTGACAATGTTACCAATATCAGGATCAACCTCTTCGTCTTTCAAGTCTTGTTTGATGCCATGATAGTACACATCAGCACCATAATGCCACGGGACAAATTTATCTGAGACATATGGGACGGGACTAGGAACAGTAATTATTAGTGGAACAATTCTTGGAGCGGATGTAATCCTAACAGGTCTTCTCGAGGAGACCTTGGAGGGATTGGCGGAAATGGTTATAATAGCGATGTCTTCAATTGGAACAACAGGAATCATAGTTTTCTCAAACAGAATCTCTTTGTTATCTATTAGGCGTTGGACACCTAACCTCAACAAACAGCAACCAGAAGGTAGAAGCAAGCACATGTGGCAACATTCACCACAACTCGGAAATAAATCGGCCAACAACAAATTCTTCTTGACAATCATGAGAGGAGTAGAAACTTCATCGATAGAGGTAACAAACAAATCAGTATCAATAGCATTGACTCCACGTCCATGTTTAGGCATGGGAGCAGTTATGACATTTGGCTTCTCCGGAGCATCAAAATATATTTCCCTTGCTTCAATCAAGTCTTGTACTTTGTTTCTCAGAGCCCAGCAATCATTTGTATCCTGGCCAAGACTCTCAGAATGATAAGCACACCGGGCATTCGGATTATATCGGGGAGATGTAGTATTTAGATTCTTGGGAGCCTCTCTCAAGGTTTCCAGGTTAGATCTCAGCAGATGAGGTAGAACTTCAGCCAATGTCATGTTGATGCGGGTAAACTGTCGTTGTGGTCTTTCCGCCCTTTGTTGATTGTTGCATTGTGGAGCAACTGCAGGTCTAGGTATCATCATAACACTTATTGTCTGACGATGTTCAACCCTGCTTTGACCCCTCGGGCTGTAGATGGCACTGGCTTCCTTCTTACCAGCAAAAGGCTTCTTTACTGAACTTGAAGAGGCATCCTTTTGTATTTTTCCGCTTCGAATTCTAGCTTCTACTCTTTCCCCAGTTAGGATCATCTTGGTGAAAGCAGTTGATGAACTGCCAATCAAATGCTTGAAAATGGACCAGATAGCATCCCCAAAAACATATCAACCAACTCCCTATCAGACAACGGGGGTTGAACTCTCTCAGCCAAGTCTCTCCATTTTTGTGCATAATCTTTAAAACCTTCACCTGCACCCATGGATATACTCTAGAGTTGAGTACTAGTGGGAGCAAGATCGGCATTATACTGATACTGCTTGTAGAAAGCAAAAGCTAGATCTTCCCAGTTTCAGATATTTGCTCCCTCTAACTGGTAGAACCATTCAAGTTGAGTCCCTGACAGACTATCTTGAAAGAAGTGAACCCACAGATTTCTATCAGCTGTGTGGGGCTGGATCTTTCTGACATAAGAGCGGAGATGGAGTTTTGGGCAGGACACCCCATCATACTTGGCAAAAACTGGAGCCTTGAACTTCTGCGGGATGACTACTCCCGACACCAATCCCAGTTCTTCGAAATCTAGCCCAGGTATCCTCTGAACTTCCATGGCACTCAGACGGTCTTCTAGTTGTTTGTATCTATCCTCAGCAGGAGGATATTGTTCATCATTATAATCAGTATCATTGTCAGAGACTGCAGGACTAGGGTCCTTTTCCCCTTCTTGGTTCCCCCCTTCCTTGGATGAAGAGGTCAGATCAGTTGGACGCTTCAACCGCTCTCCAAACCTTCGGCCCATATTCAGAATACCGACAACTTTTTTCTTCTTCTTCTTCTCTTTCAGAATGAGGGCTTTCAGATTCTCCTTCCCTTTTGCCAGACTGATGAACATTTGTTGGAACTGGGCGTTCTGTGCTTGAAGGTCCTTGATGCTTTGTTCGGAAGCCATTTCTCCTGAAATAAACAGCGAAGAAGATGAGAAACCTGTAATGGTACCTGTAATGATGTGTTATGGATGGGATACAAATGCAATGATTTCAAAGACTTCAAGAAATTTAAATTTTCAACCTACAATAAACAAAAACTTTATTAGCTGAATTTGAAGTTCAAATGCCTTTTAGGCGTTACAATTTGAAAAATAAATCTAAAATTATAAAAGACAATAAAAATTCCTATGGATGCTTCCTCTTTGTGCCGGAATAGTCATCGAGTCCTCTTTCTTCATGAAACTGCTTTGTGAGCTCTAAAACCTTCCTCTTCTGAGCATGGAACTGATCCTTGTAGGTATCCCGCTCCTCCATCAAATGAATCCAAGACCTCTGTAATTCTCCAAAATCAGTGGGCATATAAGGATAGAGAACTGTGTAAGGAATACCCTCCTCCGTAGTGGGTTCCACAATCACTGGCAAAACAGCCAGATAGGGCATCATAAGCTGCTGGGCACAAGCTCGTACCCATTATAGGTAAGATTCCATAGGAAAGGAAGTCTTTGGTCCCAAAGTCCTGGCACCAAATCTGTTTACCATGCCCCAGGCTCGTATGAATCTCCGGCGATGCTCCTTGACATCATCCTCATAGTTGAATATAATACCCTCGATAAGTAACTCATGGGGACCATCCCTTCGAGCATAACCAAATTATCGCAGGTCTAAACAAGGGTTGTAGGTTATACCCCCTCTGATTCCAAGTAGCGCGACATTAGGGTATTCTCCGCAGCGATCAATAATGGCAGTATTTTCCATAGCTCGAGAACACCAGAGAATATCCGTATGAGCGAGCGACATTATCCTTTGCGACTAACCCAAACCTTCTTCATTCTTCAGTATAGACTTAGGGAGGTGAGAAATAAACCACCTCGACAGCAATGGCATACAGCACATAAGAATCCCTCTTCTTTTCATGGTATAAGTATGGAGAGCGTGCAAAACATCTCCGAGCAGAGTAGGCACTGGGTTGCGAGAGAGAAAGATATTGATAGCATTCACATCTACGAATGAGCTCGGATTAGGGAATAGTAATAACCTATAGATCAGAAGAGCCAAGACCTCCTCGAAAGCCTGAAAGTCCGCATCATCCTAAAACAGTTGGGCCTTGTCTATCAGGAACTTAGCTAGAAAACCTTTGACTCTGCTTCTTGTTTCCCAATTGGATACCACGTCGGCCCGTTTCAGATGCAAAGCTGAGGCAATGACTTCTGGCTTAGGAACTTCTTCCAAACCTGTGAAGGGTAACTGCTCAAGAATGGGTATATCCAACAGCTGAGAGAATTCTTCCAAGGTAGGTACCAACTGATAGTCTGGAAAGGTGAAGCAGTGATGCTTGGGACCAAAGAACTGAAAAAGTACACCCATCATATTTTCATCAAAGTTTGAAGTAACCAGGTCGAGAAGTCGACGATGTCTCTTGGTGAACGCAGAAGTTTCAGAAACCCTTGATGCTAGCTCTTTGAGTTGGGAAGGGATCTTCACAAAGCTGATTCAGATAGTGTTTCTACGAACAGAAGCCATGATCTGCAAAATAGGGCAAAGATAAATTCACTTGGTCTTTGAAATGGTTAGTGCAATAAGAATGGATGTTATGTTATGATGCATGATGTCATGATAAAACATAGGTATAGCAAGCACAGTCAAATCACATAAAGTCCTTAGGTTTAGGGCTTACATGAGGTCAAAGGTAATACCCTCTTGAAGTTAGTTGGTTTCAAACCTGTCTTAGAAATAGTAATCGGGTTCTAGAGGATCTCAATATCACTGACCATCCTTTATCGGTATTGTTTCAGCTCACACAATTTTTTCTTGTGGCCGAAATATCCTAAAAGTCTGATCTCAATGAGTGTAGCATCGAGTATCAACCAGTTCTCAGCTCTACATCGAGGCCGGCTATCTCACCACTTTCTAATGGCCAAGTTGGGCAATTAACGGTTCTAAGGTCAGTTGATGCTTCACGACACCACGCGGCGGCCCAGTACCCTCCCTGATTGACTCAAGGGTTACCGGTACCAACCAAAGTGCCACATCAATGTAGCTACTGCTTCAACCGTGTCGGTATACCCCAACATAGTTCCCTTACAATTTATTGCTACTTACCTAAAAGGTGTTCCCCAGATCCGAGTGTAGGATCAAATAACCCAAATAGTTCCCATAAATATAAAGCAAGCAAGACAATCAAGAGAAAGCAATAAAATATGACCTAGATCCTAAGGTTTACCCCATTTTTAATCCCCAAGAGAGTCGCCAGTTCTGTGATACGGTGGCAGAATCGACTGTTAATACTGGTTTGCATTTTGTGTTTTGTGTTTGCAAAATGTCGCGGTAAGAAAGAGTCGCCACCGAATTTTATTTCATCCAATCATGGAAAAGGAAAAAGAATAGAAAAAACATTTTTTCGATATATTCTAAGTACGAGTGGTAGATTATAGAAAGGGAAGGTGTTAGCACCCTTTCTATCCGTAGTTATCTACGGGCTCTTGGGTACTTGCTCATTTTTCAAATTGCTTGTGATTGTGTGTCTTAAAAATGTTTTACTTCGTGATAACCCTTGTATCAGTCCTCAAGGATGTGACGAAGTTTGTTTTGAAAATTTTAGTTTGAAAAGTTTGTTTGAAAGTGTATGGTGTAAAAGATTTTTTTTGAGCAAGTACTTACTAGCATCTACCTACTCGAAAAAAGATCATTTTTGTTCTATTTCCTTTAGACAGCGCTATCCTACTATTAAGGAGCAGGTAGCACCGGTTAGAGTTTGTAAGGGACGTTCGAAAGGGACGAGTACAATCACCAAAGCAATAGTTAGAAAACTTTAGTAGTAACCCTAGAGTCTTGAGATCATTTTGAGGCAACATTTCCGAGGCAACATTCGAATGGGACAATTTGATCTCTTTAGACTGGAGGGCAACCACTAAAATCCCCTATGCTTAATGATTGTGTACCGAAGGCAACCGAAGTGAGGTAAACCCTAGGAGTGAACATGTGCGAGTGATTTATTTATGTTATTTTGATCTTTTCACATTAGGGTTTTCTAACTGTTTTAATTTTTCATACATTCTTGCCATACAATCCTATTAATACATCTAACAGTTAATAATTTGCTGAAAGAAAAAGCGGAAATCAATCTAGCTATTACATGGCTTTGACAGTTACATAATTTACTTTGACGGAAAATAAAAGTACGAAATTTAAAACCCTAATTAAAACTATTACATCCTTGAAACAATTACAATAATCATGTCAAAAAATAATAACAAGCACGCGGAAAATTAAATGCGAGAGAAATTAGGGTTTTGACCCTGAACTAAATCTAATATCAATTGTTTAAAGAAAACATCATTTTTTGTCATCTTTGTTATTTAAGAAAATAAGTAATGATTGAAATAAATGAAAAAAAGAACCTAATTACTAATTAACTTTAATTAAGAAAAATAATTAAATTAACCTATTTTTTTTTTGTGTTTTTGTTTGAAGAAAAGAAAATAACTAAATCAAGAATTTAAACCTAGTTTTCTAATTGATTTTAATTATAAAAATAAGTTAAAGTTTCCCTAAATTAAATAAACTAATCAATTTAAAAAAATATTTATTAAGAAAATAAATCATTTTTTGTGATTTTTGATTGGTTAATTTAAAAAAAAAAATAATTCTTGTATTAATAAAAAAATAAATAAAGAAAATAAATTAAACAAAATAAATAAAATAACCAAATGGGCCTGCTATTAGCAATTCTGGGGGGTGTTGAACTGAAATATTGGCACATTAAGCCTTCAGGCCTGGTCAACATTGGGATCTGGTGTAGCCTTGACTTGGAGGTATACCATGAACCCTCATTGGAGAAGCGTGAGATCTAGCCAGCTGGGCATCCAATGAATGAGCGTTGATGGTACATGATAGGCGTGGGATGATGTCTTGCATTGGATTCGTCTGAAATAATCAAGAAAATAATAAAATGCACACGCCTAGGATCGAACTCCGGACGTGTGCATCAAAGGCATTCCTTCCAACCATCTGCACTGGACTTGTTAGTTGTAAACATAAAAAAAAACAATAAATCAAAAGCCAAATCAATTGCCATGCTCAGAACACGCGAGAATTTTTAAATGCCCCAACGGTTGCTTGACACGCCAGCGTCTTCTTCCTTGGACCGTGGTTTAGGTAAAATACATTTACCTACGGACATTTGTTCATGGCTATAACCTTGTCCATCTCAAAAATCTTATACACGCAATATAAATTCAATTGGTGACCATGAATCAACTGGGCTTGAAGCCCTAATCATCATGGTACCCAATATGAGAGCCAATTGTTCCTGCATTGAAAACCCCTAAAATAAACTCCTAAACCCTAGCAATGGCATACTGTGATTCCTGTAATGTAAATGCAATTAAATGATGCCAATCGCTTGCAAACAAGATGATGAACAAGAATGTATAATCAAAACATGATAATGCTGCCAAAATCAAGGAAATCAGAAACGAGTTTTTGGGCAAACCGTGGTTGATGATGGGCACGATTCCTGGCGTTTTGAGGCTTGCAAATGAACGGAGAAGCTTCCTGAGATGTCCAGGAATGTATTGCTAGCCTTGAAACTCCTTGAGGATGGCTCTAAGATGGATTTTGATCTTCCACTTTTGTCCAAAATTTTGAGTTTTCTTCTTGCTGTTTCACGCCTTCAATCCTCCTTTTTTTGATCTAGAATTCTTATGCCCTTATAGTAGACTGAATTAGGTCAACAAATTTGTATCAAATCTTTGAGAATTATGAAAATTGGATTTGATTTGCTTCATGTATGATTTCTTTCCAAAACTTTCTTCAATCCAATATTTTTCAACCCTAATGAACCTTGCACGATTTGGCTGGCATGCTAGTTGTACATGGACTCAAAATATGCATAAAAATCTCAAGATTTGATATGTTTTCATTTTTTTGCCATTTAATTTGATTTATTTTGATTTAATTGAATAAAAAATCAAAATAAATGATAAAAGTAATAAAAAAATAGGTGGAAAAGCTCAGGGGTTGTGGGTCCTATTAGAAACATGTTTCAATCAAGAAAACACGGGCCCCTTTGGAAAAAAATGCAAATTTGATCAATGTTGACTTTTGACAATTTTCCAAAAATTGCCAACTTTGACAATGCACAACTTTCTCAATTTCGACCCTAGAAGGGTGTTCTGTGACTTTTTAGAAAGCGTAGGATGTTCCCTAACCAACCCTTTTTGTCTCATCTCCATTGGATCTTCCATGTTCATGTATGAAGCTTTGACCCAAATGGTGTTTTTGTTGACTTTTCAAAATGACCCATAATGTCAAAATTCATATCTTTTTATGGACGCATATTTTGAACTTGAGAGATGAAGATGAACTGTAGGGAATTACATCCTCTTCAAAATGAGCTTGGATGGAAAATTTCTAATAAAGTATGAAGAAGTTATGCCAGGTCAAAGTTGGGTTGACTTTTCTTGAGAAACCCTAATTTAGTAACTTTTGGGTTTTGATGAATTTGGAGCATTTCTTGAGGAATCATGATCAACCCTTGATCAAATGATGGATAACACTTCAAAATGATGATGTTGACCAAAAATCTTGAGGTTTGACTGTATGTGAGCCACAATTGACTTTTGACCTAGTGCAGTCGATTCTCAAGCATCTGAGCAGTTGACTGAGCAAACTTTTTGTACAAGGCATGAAACTTGACATGGATGATCTTGGGAACATATTAGGACCTTGGGAAGCCTTTGAGTCCTTTGTAGTTCACACAGCTTGATGAAAAAGGAAACCCTAATTTGAGGTATACTGCCTTAGGAGAGAGTTTGTCTGGTTAACTCTTGGACTTCCTTGAGCAACTTGGGGACCTCAATTGACATTTGTTGAGTAAAATGAGAGGGAAAATTTTGTGGTACAACAAATTGTAATTCTAGTAATTCTTATTTTGTCAATATCCATACTTCCATGTTTACTACATGACATCACTTAAATAATCCCAACAATTAATCTTATAATGCTCCAATATATTTAATATTATTAAACCACCATTTAATCAAATAATGTCACAGAGCAACTTAACAATAATTCAAAACATTGCTCAAATCCAACTAATAATTTTAATTTAATAATTAATTAAATCATCGGGGTGTTACAACTCTCCCCCACTTAAGATATTTTTCTCCTCGAAAATCTACTTGATACTTCCATCCTTAACGCGAACCTCGTATCCAACTCTCTAATCCTCAAACTCCGCGTTTACCAACACTTCGGCCACTACTTTTTGACATAGTAACAACTCAATCATGATGTAAATCTACTAGATGCATGTTAATTACTCAACACCCTCATGACATACCCGTCAATAACTTACCAACCTTTTCGGCAACACTCTGAGATAACAACTCCCACAGTAGAAATGTAACAACCATAACTCACTTATACTTGGATATACCACGTCACCTCTTTACAACTTTCCCAACACCAAAGCGCGTATATAACTTTATTCTCATACATATATGTATGTCAACTATCAACAAAATATCAACAACTCTATTCACCATTATAGTGACATCAACATAGTCAACAAAATTAACTTTGTCATATTATAGGATATTATTCATCACTTATGGTAACCAACAATAATATCTCAATAATGATAACAAAATCATTACAACATCAACTTAACTGTATAACTCAACAAGCATACCCATAGCTCAGCATCAACCAACAATCCACAATAATCTTTTTTTAAAATCCGCAAATATTTACTAGCAAACATAGTGCCCTGGCACAACATCTCTATATCAACCATCCACCAAATCAAGCATGTAAATTAAGACAAATTATTCCCATAGGCTTATGATGTATTAATCCTTCACTTCTAACAAGTCGTGCACGCTTAGCAATTGCGCCACATCACGCTTCAGCTGCGCAACTCTGATCATCCATCTTAAGTCATCGTCCTCATTAAATTTTCCATCGATTATATGGCTTACAGGTTTCAATCTAATCCCAAACTTTCTTTAACATCTGTCATAAAATAGTTATTCACTTGATATTCTCAATCTTTCACTTTGTGATGTTAGCTCGCATACAAACCCACTACTCCGAATTGTTCATTACGTCTCAACTCTCACTCAACGACTCCTCTACTAATTTCACACAAACTGGTGAGCAATTATTCTCGCGATATAACATCCATACTTTTTCACACCATTAAGATAGAAATACAAATCTATAACATCCAACATAATCTCGTCTACTATTAACAATGGATTTAGGGTGATCAGTTCCTCAATTTGTCAATTAGTATTTGACAACCATAAGGGAGTATAAATCTTCGTACCAAACTTTAATAGCGTTTTCTTAAAACTCGTATTCAAGTTTTCTAAAACACAACATGTCTAATCCTCATTCACCCACCATCCCACGATGATCAATCATTTTCTAACTCGAGATCTGTTGGGATATCAATATATTACAAATCCTTCCACTCTAGTCTGAGTCTTTATCTACATAAAGGATTCTAAAAACATTCTTACACTCTTAATCCTCTTTCGAATTTTACAACATCAAAAATACATGTATCTCCACCTCTCAAACTCATTCCATCACACTCTCAACATTATCATCTTATCAAACAACATTTCCTATATATCTACACCTCAAACAACTACGATAATAATCATCTAAGCTCAACAAAATACTAACCTCTATAACAGACTTCGTTGTTCTCCAACTTAGAACTGCATCCACCTTGAATGGATCTACATACACTTTCACTTGGAAATAAAATTACTCAAGAGAACTCTTCTCCCAAAACTATAACATACATCCTGACAACTTAGCATAAATCTTCCTCCTTTTCGACACCGTAAATTCCACACAACTTTGCACTATCGTCTTTCGTTCTAATTAATAACACCAAAGATTTCCAAATGATACCTTTGATTTCACAAATTAATTTAAATAAATCTTTCAATTGCTCCTTTAATTCACTCAACTGGGACACTGACGTCACGTACAACACTGAAGAACAAGACTAGTCCCAAAGACAAGCTTAACAACAAACTGCACTTACTTCCAATATTATCACGTGATAAATTAATATATTACAGCTACTGGAACCATTTTTAAAATGAATCTCATTTCGTTAGCTTTCCAGCGCTTCAAACGGAACTCAAATCGAATGCCCGAAACTCTAGTTATGAATTTTCGAAGTCCCACAACAATTCTGCAATTTCCTGCGATTCGCTTACGGAAATTCCACTCTGAAACTCATTTGTCTTCAACTTAGACATATTCCAAACAACTCTTAACATATCTCGTGCTCTCAAACTTCTTATAACTCGAGAGATGCATTCCTTCACCAAAGTTCAGGTTCCAAAACACCAGGGCAACAATTCTTTTCGCAACGCTACTCACTTCTTCAAGTTTCGACTCAGAATCGCGATTCACAACTACTTATCAACGTCAACTACTTCTGACAATCACTTATGTGATCCCAACACAAAAGTTACAGCAACTTTATTACTCCATCATTCTTCAAACATCGACATCTTACACTTGCTTCATAAATCAACAAATATTACATCGCTCTTCATTCTTCGAAAAGTAAGCACCAACAATGTCTGATCAATTTCTCTCAAGGCGCTCTAACTCGACTAACAACAAGACCTTGAATCCAAGTCACCTTCAAATTCGGGAACAACAAGACTCCAACAATTCTTGTATTGTCGTTGTCGGAAGCACACTGAACCAACACCTTTCAATTGAACATATGCGAGAAGCAAAGTTTCTCCCCCACTTATCTTCAACCAACTTCCTGCAATTAAGGCAAACAAGTACCGACAGTGTTTCACACACTTGTCGCGCACTAAAGAACAAACAACATTATACAACTTGGTCGAACGGACCGACCTGCTCTGATACCACTAATGTAACACCCCATTTATACCCGATGGATAATAAGAAAATCAGAGTTCAACATAAGTAGATGCTACATTTTCAACTAAAAATCAATCTTCATTTAATCGCATATAAACAGATACATAACACTTAACTCAGATGAACCGATAACAATCTGATTTATTCTTCAAAATCAAACAACTTTTTATTGATAAGCAAGGAAATATACATACTCAACTTCAATTCACTTAACATCTTTTATTCAACTAAAACAACCTCAAGACAACAATTATTTCATGTAATCAACTTAAAAATTCAGCAACTGAAATAATAATCAACAACTAAACATCAAGAGTTCATCCCCCCCCCCCCCCCCGAGTGCTATGTATCAGAGCGACCACAATGACTCGAACTACCGAGGTAATAACTATCCTTCTTGATTACCTGCACGTTACCAACAGAGGGCAACATTCAAACAGATGGAGTGAGATATCTAACTATATAATTAGTCATATGATAAATAATATATTAAATCAGATCATATAAAATCACCACTTCACAACTTACAAACAACTTTAACCACAATAAAACATCAACACGACATAACTAATAAATTCAAAGCTTTTAGATAATACTTGTCACAACAAGTCAACAACATAAAGCAACAATGAATCTATCTTCACCACAACTTAAGATGCAACATCAAATGCGACTCAATCATAATGCACATGCATGTGGTAACATCGGAGCAGAACTCCCAACTTAAAAATTGTCAATTAATAGAGGCATCAATAAGGCATAAGCCTTCTTTGCAGTTTGCCAATACAGGCCTTCACAAAATCCGCCAATACAGGCCATCACAGAGTATGCAAATGTATGTGACTCAATGAATGCACCATCACATACTAACAACAATCATCATTCATCACAAGGCATAAGCCCACATCACCATTATTACTAATAAATAGAGGTAATTCATCATCATCTAAAATATCTGCAACTTCACATTATCAACAAGAATTCACAGAGACAATCACAACAAAACAACATATCAACATTGGCCATATACCTATAACATAACATTTCCCATAAATAAAGTCAATTCAACCAAATTCATCATCACCTACAATTTCATATTTTTCAGCAAGGTATACAACATAATTCCATAAACCGGAACCATTCAACTTAATTCGACTTCACCTGTAAATAAAATTTATTCTACATAATTCTAACAAAACAAACCAACTAAAAATACCCATATGTATATACGGCTCACTCCGAAAATTTCAACTAATTCCGGTTAACTACTTTTACCGCATAAATCTACAAATTCGGCTAATCGGTACTATTTTATATATTGTTATTACTACTATTTATTTATATTGCTACTAATCAATTTATTCTACTAAATTACACTACCTCTGTTATTTAACTTACTTCTATTATTGGTCTCCGCTAAAACTACTTGTTTGCTATCTACAACTTCTATTACTACAACTTCCTGCCAATGAAAAATATTAGTTATAAACCAAAACCAATTTCAACTTATTCCTCCTGTTACTGAAATTCTCTGTTATACTTTCTGTATGATAATTTGCAGTTTCCACATCTACTGATACTTCCTAACAATACTCAGTTAAATTAGTCCATACACTATTATTTTTGCTACTCTTACATATACATCTTGCTATTCCTTTGACTAAAGCATTACAATTTATTCCAGCAACTTCTTTAATCCAATCTGATAATAAATTATTTTACTAATTATATTAACTTATTAATAATATAAGATATGACATAGTCTTTCCACCACGCCTATATGTTCTTTCGAGTCTCATCTCAGGACAACAACTCAATAATAGCCATAACAACATCATAACAGGAATAGGATTTAAATAAATTGCAAAACAACTTCATCAACACATTATGAATATTCACTGACAACTAAAATTGCAGGACTGATAATCTTCACAGAATCACAATATAATCGAATCGACAACAATTCATGGCATAAATTTATACAACCCAGCCCCACATAGGATTTATCATATACCCGGTTATAGAGATTGAACCCCATCCTTACCTGGTTTAGATTGAAGGTAACTCTAAGGGTCTCCGATTGAATCTCTTCTTGGCCGCTTGGTGTAACTTCCACGTCTTCGTCTTCTTCTCCTCAAAACCCTTAGTTTTCTCTTCTCTGCAACTTCTCTTGTACCAAAACCTTCCAAGATTTTTTTCTCTCTAGATCAGAATCAAAGCTAAAAATTTTCCCAAATATGCAGCTACAGTGAGATGATGATATCTCCCAACTCAGACCTTACTTTGAAGATCCCAACAGTCAAAGGTTAGATGTAGATATTGTGAACCTACCCTCAAAATTTGAGCATGATCCAACGGTTAACGAATTGGAGATTGCCGATTTAGTGAGACTGCTGAAATAAAAAATGAGAATGAGATTCTCCCATCTATTCTCTCACTTTTTCTCAATTAACCTAATTCCTTTTATATCCACTTAACCTTGTAATTCTTGTAATTCTTATTGGTCCAATATCCACCCTCCCATATTTACTACATGACATCACTTAAATAAGCCCAACAATTAATCTTATAATACTCCAATATATTTAATATTATTAAACCACCATTTAATCAAATAATATCACAGAGCAACTAAACAATAACTCACAACATTTCTCAACTCCAACTAATAATTTTAATAAAATAATTAATTAAATTATCAGGGTGTTAGAAGCGTCATCATCTCTTGTTGTTAGAACATAGTTTGACTTTACAACCCTTGTAAGAGTTTTGATGATAACAAACAGAAAGAACAATTATGCTCCCTAAATTTATATTCTGTTTTGCAGAGAAGTTCTGATGGAAGAAGATCAGAAGATACGCTAAAAGGTTGTTTCAACTCTGATTATAAACATCTCTGAAAGAAGTTCTAACGCTGCAAACAAGACTCCGTGTTTCTGATCTACAAAGCTCTAGAAAGAAGCAACGAATACTTTTATCATATGAAGCAATCATGTTCTGAAGCGTTACAAATCAATTATTTACATTTCAAGAGGAACGGCTGGAAGGGAACAAAGATCTTTATTTTTGGAAAGCTCCTTAATTGTCATTGATCAATATCCCAAATGCTCCTACATGCTTCGCCTATTTAAACAAAATTTGGAGGAAAATCGTTCATAATTTTTCACGCACAGTAACGCTACTATCTTTATCATTCTCAAGCATACAAAATTCAAATTGTGTAAAACATCCTTGTGATACTGTTTTATTAGAAAACATTCTTGTACACTTTTATTCAGATATTGTTTAGAGAAATTCCTTGAGAAAAACCGGCTTGTGGTTTATACTCAAGAATACTTTGACAGTTGTCATAGAAGATTTGCAATCAAGATTGATTAGTGGATTAAGACCTCGTTGAGAGAGGCGAAATCACCTTGGTGGGTGGACTGGAGTAGTTTGAGTTTAAACAAACCAGGATAACCAACATGATCTTTTCTTTAAGTTTTAAAAATCCCAATTCAAACCCCCCTTTCTTGTGTTTTTCCATTCTTCAATTGGCATCAGAGCGCCTAGTTCTGAGTACAAGCACTTAACTGTGTCAGTAAAAGATCCAAGATAAGAAAAACACTATAGTGGGACTGTCATACGGTGGGAGAACTGACTTGATTGTTTTGCGTTTGTGTTCGTAAATATTGCGGTTTAGCAAGAGTCGCCACTGACTTTTCTTTTATCCAAAAGGAAAGGTGAAAAAAGCACAGGAAAGACCTTTAGAGATGTTTTCTTGAGTTCGGGGGGTAGATTATGAAAAGGGAAGGTGCTAGCACCCTTTTCATCCATGGTTTTCCATGGGCTCTTAGTTGCTTGCTAGATCACTTGCTTTTGTTTGAATATGTGTTTTGTGGGTTTTGAAAGTATTTTGAAAATATAACTTCGTAATGGTTCTCGTCTCTATAAGAACGCGTACAAAGTGTTTGTTTCAAAAATGTTTTCAAGAAAGTGTTTGTGAGATGTGTTTTTTGAAAGTGATTTTGAAAAGGGTTTCCTTTGTAATGGCTCTCGTTTCTATAAGAACGCATACAAAGTGTTATCTTTTGAAAATGTTTCAAAATGAGAGTGTTGGTGTAAAAAAATGTTTTTGTTGTGAGTAAGCGAGCAACTAAGAGAGAACCTACCTACTCAGAAGGTCTTAGATGTTCTTTTCCTCCTCCTTTAGATGTTGCTATCTTACCATTGAGTTGGTAAGAAGCCCCATCGTTGGATGTGAAGGGACGGACGTTGGGACGTTTGTATAGTCATAGAAGGCAACCCATGGAACGTTTTAGCAATGTCGTTTTAGGGACTAGATCGTTTATCGAAGGCAACATCGAGGGTCATCGAGGGACTACGATCTTTTATCGAGAGTCTTTGCTAAAACGCCCATGTTCGAGGGACGTGACTATTTTTCCGATAGCCAACAAGTGAGATTACCCTAAGGGTGCATATGTGCAAAGTGTGTTTGATTGCATGCATTTTAGTCTTGATTAGGGTGATCTATTTGTCAATTTCATGTCTTGCCATACACACCCTAGTTATTAGCATTTACATTCAAAAGCGATAAATTGCGAAAATGTGAAGTCCTACGCTATTACAATATTTTAGGGATGGGGGTACATATTTATGAATGGGGGTTACAAATAAAATTAAATCCTAAGTTACTATTACAACCATATTGAAATGTACAATATAAGAAAGAAAAAATGATTTGTTTAGAAAATGGTTTTGTCTTAAAAAAGGAAATAAATTAATAAAAGAAAGAAAATATTTGTATGTCTTTTATGTTAAAAAATGATGAAAAGGAAAATAAATGAGACGTAGACTCAGCGTGCTGCTACAAACAAAACAGCAAGGATCAGAAGTTCTGAAGCCAGGCGCGTGATGACTCAGAAGTGAACATCAGTGGAATCAGAAGTTCTGGATTGGTACACTCTGAGGTCCTGCAAGACACGTTAGAGGGAAAACACAGAAGTTCTGGATTGCTATGTGTTGAACTTCTGAATGTTAAAACAATGAGAAAACCTTAGAAGCTCTGTTCATGTCAAAACAGTAGGAAGAACTCATGAGTTCTGCATGGTGCTAAGACAATGAACGAACAATCAGCAGTTCAGCGTGTTATCAGTGCATGAAAATTAGAAGTTCTAAGTGTTAAAACAGTGAGTGAACATCAGAAGTTTAGTGTGCATTAACAGTGAGTGAATATCAGAAGTTCTGTGTTGTGCTAAAGCTGTGAGTGAACATTAGAAGTTCTATACCATATTTCAACTCTTAATTAGTACATCAGCCATTTTTTCAATTCTTAATAAACAGCAAATCAGAAGGACAATAGCACAACAGTTTATAGAAGTTCTAATCCTAAATCTGAGTCTAGCCCTAGTCAAGAAGTTCTGATCCATGGTTTTTCTATTCATGCAATGATATAAACAACATCAATACTATGATATTTACATGTTTAATGATGTTCTGAATGAAAATATGCAGAGTCAGAAAGACTTACCTTGAACCTAGAGCGTGTGTTTGGAGGCTTGAGCTGTTACCTTCAGATGTTCTGGCATCAACGAGAGTGACGGAACAGTGGTTATGTTCTTTGATCTAAAAGGTAGAATAAAGGTTTTGTTTTCTATTTGGGAAATCTGGGTTTTTTATGAAGGTTTCACAACTTCATTTTCTCCCTTTTGGACTCTTGGAATTTTAGCAGGGGTTCAGGGCTTTTCTTTCTCAAATTTCTGACCTCTTTACAGTTGCCAATGGAGTTCAATTTATAAGCAAAGATTTAGTATTTTTTAGAGGTCAAGTTGCACCAACATCATATGCTAGACGTTGGCTTACTCGTGAAGTAAGCTTAAACAAGCATGGTTCAAGGCATAAAGCAGGATGGCTAGTAGGTTTAGCAGCACCTAAGCTGGATTTGTCAGCCAAAATTAAGGAAAAGCAACAGCAACAGATGGGCCTAGCACATTTTTGCACCAAAGTTTTCTATCCCAAGACAGTAGGGGTACACGTCGGGGAAATCCCTTGGATAAAGACTCAAAAGTGGTTGTGAGCATTAAATGATGATGAGATTGATCAACCCAGAAATCCTGCAATGTAATATTCTGCATCATTGCTTAGTTCTGGATCAGAATTTCAGCTTCAGCGTAACATCCAACCTCTGATCTTTGTATCTTCTGGCTCTAGCATGTTCTGAAGGGGCTTTCAGACTTTCTAGAAAGCTTGCAGCATACTTCTTAACCTTCTTTGAATTACCCTGGAAAACTCTAACTGAAGCTTTTGTGAAAACTTGCCCAGAAGTTCTGACCAAACTCTGCCTTGAGAGTGTCCATAATTTGCTGAGTTTTTCAGTTTCAAGGACGTGTCTTTGAGAGGTTATAACTTGAAATCCATGCATTTCTAGGAGAAGTTTTGTTCTGCAATATTTTAGATCTCGTTGAAATCTATAACTATTGAATCAGAAGTTCTTCCAGAATCAGCTTGCATCATGGTGAAAATCTGGCCAGAAGTTCTGAGCTTGTCATAATTTTCTTAATCACTTAGAAAGTTCTAAGTATTTGGAATTTTGACTTTTTGGATTTCTTAATGAAACAAACTTCATATCTCAACGTGTCTTGATGAAATATGATTCTTGAAGCTTGATTTTGATCTGAAAGTCAAAGTTTGACTTTTCAGTATGCAAATGACCATTTTGCCCTTGTGAGTGATTTTCTTGGAAAATTTGTAGTTCAAGGCTTGGAAGCAAACTTGAGGATCCAGGGTGATTCTTTGAGAAATGAGAGGGCAAATTTTTGGGTGCAACAGGGATCAAGTCAGAACATCAGCAATGACTACCATGATTAGAAAGATAGAATCAGCGGTAAACCTCCAATATTTGATGGAGAGAACTTTGATTACTGGAAAGACATAATCAAAAGTTTCTTTATGGCTCATGACGCTGATCTCTGGGATATGGTGATTGATGGGTACATACATCCTGTTGATGAAAGCGGTCAGAAGATTGACAGAAAAATAATGTCAGATCATCAAAAACGAGACTTCAGAAATCATCACAAGGCCATAACTATCCTCTTGAGTGCTATCTCATACACAGAGTATGAGAAAATCACAAACAGAGAGTCAACAAAACACATGTTTGATTCCTTGAGAATAACGCATGAAGGCAACATGAAAGTCAAAGAAACCAAAGCTCTTGTGCTCATTCAGAAGTATAAATCCTTCAAAATGGAAGAAGATAAAACCATTGAAACAATGTTCTCAAGATTTAAAATTCTGGTTGTTGGGCAAAAAGTTCTGGATAAAGGGTACTCAACTGTTAATCATGTAAAGAAGATCATCAAAACTTTACCAAAGAAATGGTGACCCATGGTTACTTCTCTCAAACTGGCGAAAGATCTGAACAAAATCTCTATAGAAGAAGTTGTCAGCTCTCTCAGAAGTCATGAGATAGAGTTAGAACATGATGAGCCCCATAAGCAAGGTAAGTATTTATCCCTTAAATCTAACAAAAAATATGATTTTAAAGTTTTGCAGGCAATAGAAGAAAACTCTGGTGGATCTTCATCAAAAGAAGATGAACTGTCTCTTCTCTCTAGAAGAGTCAATCAACTGTGGAAGCACGGGCAAAGGAAGCTCATAAATTACAGAAGAACAAGGAATTAGTCTGAACCATCATTTGGATACAAAAAGTCAAGCAACAGAGACTTTGTTTGCTATGAATGCAATGAACAAGGGCATTACAAAAGCAATTGTCCAAAGCGTTAAAAGGAGAAACCTAAAAATAAGTTCTTTAAGGAGAATAAGAAAAGTCTCATGGAAACATGGGAAGATTCAGATTCTTCTGAAGCAGACACAGAATTAGAAGATGAAAGAGCCAACATTGCTCTTATGGCCAAAGTGTCAGAAGATACTGAATCATCTGGATCAGAATCAGACTCAGAGAAAGAAGAGGTATTTCCTAAATTTTCTAGATCTCAATTAGAAGAGAGTCTGTCAGAAATTCTAGAAAGGTATCAGAAACTTCGAGTCATAAATAAGAACCTGAAAAAGGATCTAGTTTCTAACTCTGGAGGAACTAAGAAACTGAGATCGGAAAATTCTAAGCTGTAAGAAAAAATTTCAAAACTTGAAAGTGAATTACAAAATAATTAGAAGGAAACTATCTCAAAAATTTATAGTAACCCTAATAAGATCATAAAGGAATATGATCATAGCTTTCAGAAATTTCTTGCTTAAAACATAGATAGAAACAAGATGGCTTCAATGATCTATGGAGTTAACAGAAATGACAGAAAAGGAATAGGATACAAAGGTAAAGTAACCCAACCTAAGAAAGTTAAGGATTTGGTAATTAAACGCACTCCTATAAATTCTCACTTTACCTATGGGCACACACATGACTTAAAGTATACTAGTAATGCTTTTTCTACTAAACCAAAATTCAAACGGAATTTTGGTAACTCTAACAAATAAGGGCCCAAAAAGATATGGGTACCTAAGGATAAAATTGTCTATGTTGCAGATATCTTTGACAGCAAGACTGAAACACCAATCCTGGTACCTGGACTCTGGACGCTCTTGACACATGACAGGAAGAAAGCGTATGTTCCAAAGCCTTGAGCTTAAATCTGGAGGCTACGTAGGTTTCAGAGGCAATCAAAAGGGGAAGATCATTGGCTCTGGAACAATTGGATACTCTGAATGCTCAAGAGGCTACAAAGTATACAACACAAAAACACAGATTGTAGAAGAGTCAATCAGTGCCAGATTTTATGATAAGCTTGGCTCTCAAAAGTCAAAGCAAGATAAATCTTTTGTAGATATAGAAGTCCAATTTACAGGTACTGAAGACATTGCATCATAAGTTTCTTACAACGAATCACAGAAAACACCAGAAGAAGATGTCACAAATATTACAACACCATATGAAGAGCCTCTCCAAAAAAGATAATCCAAAAGCAGCTTAGCTCATTCGAAAGACAAAATTTTGGGAAAGAAAGAAGACCCAATCAGAATAAGATCCACATTCAGAAACGCTAAAGAATTCCTCATGGGATTAGTGTCTCTAATTGAGCCAACTTTCATTGACGAAGCTCTTATAGATAATGATTGGATACTTGCAATGCATGAAGAATTAAATCAATCCACCAGAAACGATGTGTGGGATCTAGTTCCTAAACCAAAAGGGTTCAACATCATTAGAACTAAATGGGTATTCAGAAACAAACTGGATGAACAAGGAGAAGTAATCAGAAATAAAGCACGACTGATGGCACAAGGTTATAGTCAACAAGAGGGGATAAATTATACAAAAACCTTTGCTCCAGTCACCAGGTTAGAATCTATCAGACTTTTAATTTCTTTTGCTATAAATAATGGAATCACTCTCTATCAGATGGATGTCAAAAGTGCATTCTTAAATGGATATTGTGGCACAGTGGGAGAACTGACTTGAGGTTTTCTACGTTTGTATTCGCAAATGTTTCGGTTTAGCAAGAGTCACCACCGACTTTTTATTTTATCCTAAGGAAAGGTAAAAAAGCACAGGAAAGACCTTTGAGATGTTTTCTTGGGTTCGGGGAGTAGATTATGAAAAGGGAAGGTGCAAGCACCCTTTTCATCCATGGTTATCCATGGGCTCTTAGTTACTTGTTTAGATCACTTGCTTTGCTTTTCCAATTGTTTGAAATGGTGCTTTGTGTGTGGTTTTGGAAGATGTTTTGAAAAGAGGCCATCGTTGTGGCAACCTTTGTAATGATTCTTGTTTGAATGTATACAAAGGTGTTTTTTGTCTTTTGAAAAGATTTCAATGTTTTGAAAGTTTGACTTGGATAATGTTTTGAAATTGTGTTGTGAAGTGTGTTTGAAAATAGCAAGGATGTTTTCGCAAGCTTTTGATCAAGTAACTAAAAGCTATCTACCCTATTTTACTCAAAGATCTTTCCTAATGTTTTTAAACCTTTTGACAATGTTGTTTCACCATTGCATTTGGTGAACAACCTTGTGTTAGGATGTTAAACGGGACAGACGCGGGTCATCGTATAGACCATGATAGCAATTGTGTTAAGTATCTTTGGCAATTTTTTGAGGGACTTGATCATTTTTGTTTAGGCAACCAAGATAGCGTCATCGAGGGACTATGATCTTTTGTTTTGCTTTTGTTTTGCCAAAGTACCCAACATGCATACCATGGCCCATTTTTGGAGGCAACAAGTGGATTGTAACCCTATGGGTGTAAGTGTGCATTGTGTTTGATTTTCATGCATTTTTGTCTTTGATTAGGTCAAACTATTTGTTAATTTGGATTTTTGCATATAAACCCTAATTCTCTAATCATGGCATAATTGAAAGCGTAAAGTGCGAGAACTAAAATCTAGACTATTACAACATGATCATGGGGATGGGGGTACAATCTTGAATAGGGGGTATTTGACAAGAAATATAAACCCTAGTTTACTATTACATCCAAATTGAATTTAATTACATAAAATAAATGGACAATATTTAAATATTCAAAATAAACAAATATATCAAATAATATGAATTATGCAAAAAAAAGTTTTTTGTTTGTTTATGTATGTAAAAGTATTTTTAATGTAAAAAGTATAAAGAAATAAATAAATAAAAAAAGATTAATTTTATTTATTTAAGGGTAAATCCTAATTTCTTTAAGAAAATAAAATGTTATATTATTTATATAATAATATATATTAATATATACAAAATGAAATATATTTAGAAAAAGTAATTTTTTAGTATAAATAATAATAAAAGTAAAAATGTAATATTTTTTATTTTTTATTCTAAAGTATTTATTAAAATAAAAGTATATATGTATATATATGTATATTAATCAAATTAAATATTTACAATATAAAATAAGACAGGTATAAAAATAAAATATATTTAGGAAAATATTTTTAGTATGAATAAAAATAAAGAATAAAAATAAAAGTATAAATTATATATTATTTTCAAGTTTAAATAAACAATATAAAGGTATTTAAAATGTTTTCTATATTAGAAAAATTAAATTAAAATGTCAAATAAATGTGAAAAAATTATGAAAACATTTTTGAGCATTTTTTATGTTTGGAAATAAATAAGCAAAATCAAAAATGAAAACAAAAATGCAAAAATATGAAAATACAAGAAATTGGGCCAGGGGGTGCAAAAATGAAAATGGGAGGTGTCAAAAGCAAGCCAGGCCAAGCCCAGCCCAAGCCAGCTTCATCTTCAACCTCCAGATTTGAAAAACGCGCGCGCCTGTACAAACTTGGGACATCCTGTATACGTGATCTTTTGCAAAAACACACAACATCAAACTTGTAAAGAATTTCAAGATGATTCCAACCATATAAAAAACTAATCCTAACTCTCAAAGACCAGAGAGAATTTCTTTGGCCCTAAAATCTGACCTAGTTTTTTCAGCATGTTCATGGATGAAATTATCCTAGCACACTTAATATAAATGAAAACTGAGCATATGTACAGCTTCATGGCAATGAACACTTTATTTTTTATTCACAAACCTAAGGCTAAATGTTCCTAAATAGAGAGATAGAAAGTGAAGAAAAACCTGTTTCAGTTGGATTCGTGTAGGGCAATGCAGTGCTTCTCAACAAGGTTTGAGATGTCTGGTAGCTTGCCTGAACTTCACTTGACCTTCTCCAATAGCTAGCTTGCCTTGAATGTCCTTGAATCAGTCTATAGAACTCAACCTGCACAAGCTTGAAATGAAAATGGTGAACACTGTAAATGGAGTTACAGTTGGTACTTGAGGTTTGGGATAGCTTGAGTGAGTTGAATGGAAGGTGTTTGAAGCAAAATGGGGCAAAACGCACGAGCCAAATGAGCTATGGAACTCAAGTTGCAGCACCTGCCCTGTTTTGCCAAAGGAATGTGATTTCTGGATATGGGGTGGTTTGAGGCTTGAACAATCGTGTTTCTAACTCAAAGGGGTGTGAGAAAGATGTTTTGAATGTTTGCACAAGTTGATCTTTTCTGGTTTTTCAGTTCTAAGGATTTGGACAAGTTTCTTGTTTTTGAAGTAAGAAAGTGGAAGTATCTCAAGCAGGCCTGTACAGGCCATCTTATCATCTTGAATACAATCCTCTTGGCCCCTCTAACTTGTGGATTTGTTTTGCTGCCAGAGATCTTGGACCAAGGCTCAAGGATTATGGTTTGACATAAAGCACACTTTTGCAAAAATGGAAATGTGCCTTTTCCCATTTAGGGATTAAACTTATGTATAATGCCTTAATGACCAAAACAATGTATTATCCCAATGGATTTGCATTAAATTATGGAGTGTGAAGTGGTTTAGAGGCCTTCAAACTAGTGTAAGGCATGTTGATTTGAAAATGCAACTTGCATGAACATGAATTTGTCATGGATGAAAAGTGAGTTTTTGCCAACTTCAAGCCTTCGATTCTCCCTAACCACAAATGTGTTTGAGGAGTTCTTGGATAATTTGGAAAGCTTGAAACATGCTCTATAATCCATATTTAAAATGTAACTTGAGATTCCAAGTGGAACTATGTGAAAAATGGCCAAGAAGATGGGTCAAAATCCTGCCTAAACTAGGCAAAATTTCACTAAGTTAAAAGTTTTAGGGACCCTTGTTCCAAAATTCATAACTTGAGATCCAAACTTCTTTTGAGAAAACTTTATGAATCAAAGTTGTAGACTTTGTTTAGGACTACAACTTTCATGTTGTAAGTTTTGTTTGAATCCATTTGCATCATGGTGAAAATGTGGGACAAAGTTAGGAAAAATTAAGAAAATTTCATAACTTAGAAAAATTCTAAGTTATGAAATTTTTCAATTTCAAACCTTAATTTGAAATTTTGGGTTTCTTGATGAACAAGTTTCATAATTTGACACATCTTGATGAAAAATGACCCTTGGCACTTGATTTTGACCAAAAAGTCAAAGTTTGACTTTTCAGTGTACAGTCAAATTTTGATCAGTTGACTGAAAAATTCATCTGTCAATCTAATGCAAATGAGGTCTTTTGAACTTGTTGAATAGGTCAAGATGATGTTGTTGTACCCCAAAATTTTCCCTCTCTTTTCCACAAGAAATCACAGCTTCGGACCTTTCCTGATTTTTTCAGATTGGCTTAAGAATCGGTCAAACAGACTTTTCTTATCAGTCACACAGAATTAGGGTTTTTATGGCTCTGGAACAGTTCAGGCATATTATTAGGGTTTGGTTGAGTTTGGCTCAGGGTTTGATCAGGCGGACGCTTCTTTGACATTTAATCAAGAACTAGGGTCTGTGCGCGCATTCTCAGAAAGAATTAATTCCATAATTCTTTTCAATTTACTCTGAGATATGGATTGAGGCTTCTGTTTGAGAGTTTGTTGTGTTTGATTTAATCAGTAAAAGGAAAGGGTACTTGGGCATTTGTTGTGATTGACTGTGCATGGCTATGGTTAATTGCAGCACCGAGTTTATTATGATTGCTAAGACAACAGTGTTTATTAATTGTTTATTTATTCTAAGTTAGAATAATTGGGATTTATTTCCATTTATTATAATTTAATAATTATAAATAATTAAATAAACATTTGAAGAAGAATTAAAAGGAATATCAATAAAAAGACTTTTATTTATTTTAATTATTTGTACAATTGTTATTTAAATACAGTAATTATTTACAAGTATTTATAATAATATTTGTTACAATGATTAAAAGTGAAATAAAATTGCATCCTAAGTTTCCTAAGTCTTCGTCTTCTATTTGTTGCTCCCCATTGCTCAATTGATTTTCATCTGCAAAAACAAGAAAAGAAAAAGAAGTCAAGGAAGATGAATTAAGAAAAAAAGCAGACAGATATTTTAAAATTCATCATTAAAAGTAACTGGCCGGAATCAGTTTGTTTGCCCTCTCTGCAAATCACAAGATTACTCTTGGTTCACAAAGAAGGATAGAAATGTGCTTGCAAAAAATATGGAAATGCACAAGGCTGCATAATGACAAAGAAACAAATTGCACAAATTCAAATTGTCAACAAGCTGCACAATTTCAAAACAAACAGCATGTACAAACTATAAAGTCCATAATGCCTAACCAAGTCCAAAAGGCAAACTGAATATCAACTAAACTGTTCAAGTGAAAAGCTGTCCAAAGAAAGGCTGTCCAAAAGATATCAATATGCAGAAAATCTTGAAAAAGAAGAAAGTATGCAGAGAAAGATACATTGCAAGCCATATTCAAAATATCATCATTTCCAAGGCCAGCTACTCTTTCAGAAAGGTACAGTTGAAAGCAATAAAATGCTTTTTAAATCTGTGGAGAGAGAAAGAGGAAAAGAAGTATAGGCTTACAGCAGGCTTAGGCTTAGAAAAAGAGATATAAGACCAAGTTATCAGAACATAGTAAAGAGGAGGCAGAATAATACAAAGCAAAAATACCACAAAACTGTATCAACAAAAACATACAGAGTTGCCTCCAACCTGCTTCAAACAAACAAAAATCCTGCAACCTGATTCAAAACCCAAACACAAAACAAAGCAAAAACCTGTTTCATACACATTCAAGCTCCAAGCCATACAAACCTTGAAGCTTCAAACCAGACCTGCTTCAACCAATACAAAAACCAGAAAAGACTCACAAACCTGTAAAAAAAAACAGAAGCCAGACCTGTTTCACAAGCCTAAATCTACATCAAACACCACAAGCTCTCAAGCCTCTAAACAACAAACTGCCAAACTCACAAACAGAACCCTCAAGCCCTGTAAAACCAGTATCAAAAGCCTGTAAAAAGCAAAAACAAGCTTACAAGCTTTTCAATCCAGAAGCACAGCAAGCCAGCAAGTCTGAAGCCTGTAACTTCCAAAGCATAAGCCTTAAACCACATCATCTTTTCAAAGCCTAAGCTCCAAATAAGCTTACAAACCTCAAAGCGTTCAAACAGCTAGAAGTGAAACAAGAGATTCAGAGGAAAAAAGAAGAGGAAAAGAAGCAATCAGAGGCAAGCATATCAAGCATACAAGGCATCTCAGATAAATCATCATTGAAAGCAAGCAAGCAAATCATCAGAGGAAAAGGAAGCAAATAGGCAAAGGTTCTCAGACATCATCATCATCAAACCATAAAAGACAAATACAAGGTACCAGATTTCCAAGTTAGCTCAACATCACGTATTTCCCTCCGCCTGGCCGCCCAAAGCGCCTCCAAGTCCGCCTCCTCCTCCGTCTCCAAAGGTAAAAGGTAGTATCCCTTCTCTTTTTCCTTTCACGCACCTCAAACAGAAACGACAACAACACTTAAAATCAGAACACAACGAAATTAAAACATGCAAGATATGAAGTACGAAACCCTAATGCGTTAAAGACGGGAAATCAAACCTTGCAAACATTGCCTGAGGAATCCATGGAGGGAGAAGGAGGGATGATGGCGCCTGGCAACGGGGATGGAGAGGACGTCAGTAGCTTGGCATGAGAACGAAGAAGATGAACGGCGCCTCTGTATTGTTGTAACCCTAAATCCAAATGGAACAAAACTGATTCAACCCTAAAAAACAAAAGTGTGTCAAACTCGTCTTGGGACTTGCCCCAACCATCCACGCTTAAGCCCATTACACGCATACCCCCCCTTTCCTAACCTTGACCATTTCTGTTTGGGCCCAAAAACCCCCTTTAGCCCATTTCAATTCCTTTTTTTATTTTATACTCTTTTTGTATTACATTAAATCTTTTTTTGGCATAACTTATTTTGTTCACTAAACATACTAATTTTTTACATTAAAATTTTATTAACCATACCTTTTTTTATTATACTCAAAATATGTAGATATTAGGTTTCATTGAGTTTAAACATCTTTTTTATTATTAAAACCTTTTAAAATTTAAAACCTTAAATAAAACATTTATAGAGAATACAAGAAAAAGTAGCTTTTTTTTAAGGTCAGATGTTTCCTTTTTATTTTATTAGTTTATTAAAACTTTTGTACATAAAAATACTAACTAAAATACATTAACATTAATACATAAAAATAGAATCTCTTAAAGCATTTTCTTTTCTTTTATTAAAACTTTTGTTTGTACATAATCAACAAAAAGCATAAGAATAAATACTTACTTAATAATACATTAAGTTAACATTTCGCACTTGTAAATAATCATACACACTTACACAAATACTTTGATACATTGCTTTTATTCTTATGCATTGCTACATTTTACATTGCGATTGATTCGAATTGGTTGTAAATATATTTGGACACTACTCTTCTATTAAGTCTCATCCCCATTTGTAAATATTTGTACCCCCATTCACGGATACTTATTTGTAATAGCGTAGACTTTAAATTCCCGCAATTTATCGCTTTCAATTATACCATGTTTAGACCTAGGGTTTGTATGTAAATAAAATCAAACGCTAGATAACCTAATACAAGACAAGTGCATGACAATCAATACACTATTCACACTTGCACCCCTAGGGTAATCCCACTCGTTGCCTTCCAAAATAGGCCATGCTTGCACGTTGAGTTTCATTGGCAAAACAAAACAAATCAAATGATCATAGTCCCTCGATGACGCTTTCGAAAGTTTCCTAAACAAATGATCATAGTCCCTTCAAGCAAAATTGCCAAAGACACTTGGCACCATTGCATTCATGGTCCATACGATGACCCGCGCCTGTCCCGTTAACATCCTAACACAAGATTGTCCACCAAATACAATGGTGGAACAATATTGTTAAAAGGGTTAAAACATGAGAAAAATCTTTGAGTAAATTTAGGGGTAGACAACTCTTAGTTACTTGATCAACTTGCAAAACACACTTGCCTACTTTTCAAAACCCACTCCACAACACTTTCCAAAACAAACTTTCAAAAACATTTGAAACATCTTTTCGAAAAGACACACACCTTTGTAAAACATTCGAGTAAAGAATTGTTACAACGGTTGCCTAGACAAGGCATCTTTTTCCAAAACATTTTCAAACACACACACACACCACCATTTCAAACAATTGAAAATCAAAGGCAAGTGATCTAAAACAAGTAACTAAGAGCCCATGGATAACCATGGATGAAAAGGGTTCTAATACCTTCCCTTTTCATAATCTACCCCCCGAACCCACGAAACATCTCAAAAGGTTTTTCCTGTGCTTTTTAACCTTTCCTTTAGGATAAAATAAAAAGTCGGTGGCGACTCTTGCTAAACCGAACAAGTGCGAATACAAACGCAAAACCTCAAGTCAGTTCTCCCACCGTATCACAGAACTGGCGAATCTGCTGGGGATTAATTTAAAAGTGGGGTTACCTTAGGGTTTAGATCACCTTTACATACTTGCTTTGATTGCTTTGATTGCTTTACTTTTTTGGTCCTTGTTTGGGTTTGTTGTAAATCCTACACCCAGATTTGGGGCACCTTTTTAGGTAAATAGCAATAAAACTGTGAGGGAACTGTGTGGGGTATACCGACATGGTTGAAGCAGTAAGCTATGTTAGTGTGACATATTTGAGAGTACCGATAACCCTTGAGTTCAATCAACGAGAGTACGGGGCCGCTGAGTGATGTCGTGAAGCACTAACGAACTCTTAGAACCTTAATTGACCATCTTAGCCTTTTTAGGGGTATTGAGATGACCGACTTTGGTGCAGTCCGAAGTTGGTAGATACTCGATACTACACTCATTGAGGGTTGTTTTCTTGGAATATTTTGGTCGCCAGTTAAGTGGCTAAACCAAAACAATGAACACAGAAAACAATCCAATGATATTAAGCTCCTTAGAACCCGGTTTCTATTTTAGGACAGGATGAGCCAACTAACTTCAAGAGGGTACTTACCTACAAACCCCATGCAAGCCTAAACCTAAGGACTTGTTTGCTTTGTGTGAATATGATTACCTGTATATACACTTAATTGCTTTTGCATACATGTACATAACATCATACCATAGCATTTTCAATAACCATTTCAAGGATCTCGAGGGTTCTTTTGATGCAGGGTTACGTTGAATCAGACGTCTACCAAGGGGTAAGAGGTTTTCTCCTCTAAACAGATGCCATCAAAGACCAAGTGCAACAACTTGAATCAGGGGCTATGACCCACTTGACATGGTGAGCTTAATTCTCGTGGAAAGACATCCACAGGTGCAAAGTTCCCCAATCAAAGATCGAAGTTCAACCTCTAACATTCTCTTGTGTTTACCCCAAGAGATCCTTGAAAACATTGCATATATATCATACATATCATTGCATAGCAGGTTTCTCCTTTTCAGGTTTCCTTATTCTTCCTACTGTTTATTTCAGTAAGATGGATATGGAACAAACGGTGAAAGATCTCCAAGCTCAAAACGCTCAATTCCAGCAATTGCTTCTGGCTATGGGAAAAGGGCAAGAGGATCTGAAAGCTCTTCTTCTCAAAGACAAGGGGGTCAGTCTTGAAGAAGACCACAATTTGGAGATTGATGAAGCTGACTACTCCAAAGAACAATATCCTCCCGCTGATGACAACTACAAACAGTTGGAGGATCGCCTCAATTCTATGGAGGTTCAACAAATACCTGGCTTAGATTTGGGAGACATGGGTTTGGTTCCTGGATTGGTCATTCCTCCAAAGTTCAAAGTCCCTACCTTTGCCATGTACGATGGAGTCTCTTGCCCTAAGATGCATCTAAAGTCTTATGTCCGCAAGATTCAACCATATACAACTGATCCAAAGCTTTGGATCCATTTCTTCCAAGAAAGTCTGGTAGGGACTCAACTCGAGTGGTTCTATCAATTGGAGAGTTCTCGCATCCACACCTGGAAGGACTTAGCTGTTGCTTTCTATGAGCAGTATCAGTACAATGCTGATCTTGCACCAACTCGTGTGCAATTGCAGAGCATGACCATGGGTTCTGACGAGAGCTTCAAAGGATATGCCCAAAAATGGAGAGATCTGGCTGGTAGGGTGCAACCCCCTTTAACTGACAGAGAGCTGATTGACATCTTCATGGGAACTTTGACTGGGCCTTTCTTCAATCACTTAATTGGAAGCTCCTCAGCTGGGTTCACCGAGCTAATACTGACCGGTGAAAGGGTTGAAGCTGGCATCAAAAGTGGAAAGATCCAAGGAGCTACACCCTCGGGTACTCAGATAATTCCCTACAACGGAAAGAAAGAGTCCAATGTAGTGACTGGTCAGAAGAGTCGTCATGATCAACATGTAGGGGCAATCCTGATCTCTGATCCCACGCCTGTTCAACAAAAACGAGGCAAGAGGCGTAGGGTGAGATATCAAGAAAGTCAGTACACTGACATCAACATGCCTTTGTCTCAAGCATTCAACATCTGCTGAAGTTGAAGTTAATCATGCTAAAGGATCCTCCTCAAAATCCTGATACTTCCTCTTCCAAGTATAACCCGAGTGTGAGATGTGCCTACCATTCTGACAGTCATGGGCATGACACCGACAGTTGTTGGACTTTGAAGAACCAGATTCAAGACTTGATTGATGCCGAGGAGATCAAATTTTGACCCTCCGGAGACTCCAAATGGGATCACTGCTCCTATGCCAAATCATTAAGAGCATCTTTGTTTCTTTGAATTTTCAAATTGTAATCTCTTTGTCATTCAAACAATTATCTATTAATGTCAAACTTTGTTTTATTAATGCATTGCATATGTTTGTCTTGATTTGATCTACTCATTTTCATTACACTTGAACTATGCTTTCTACTTTCTTTATGATATTTCACTCTTGATAAAAAGCTGCAAGCCTTTAGAGGGAGGATGACGAAACAATACCATAATCTCATACAGTATGCTTTTGAACAGACCTTGCTGATGATGTACAGGCATTTCTTTCAATTCCCAAACACTGGAGTTATAAGGAAGATAATCCCTAGTCAACCCCTTCGAGCCAAAGAAGTAGGAGTTTTCTGTTCTAAACAATCAAAACCTTTGATTTAAACCTAGGGCAGGGTAGTATCTCAGTTAATTAAAAAAAAAAAGATGCGCATTGAAGTCGCAAACTATCAGTTCGTAATACAACGAACGACATCAACAAAAAAGCATTCCTCTGGAATCAAAAGACAGTGATGGTTCCTTATCTCATAGGCAGTCATTACCTCTCAAAAGAGAAAAGCCCACTAATCCAAAACCTATAAAGGAGGCTTAAGAAAGCTGGGGCATCCCGCTGACTGTAATCTCGAAAACAGAAACAGTCAGGCAAAAGTTAGGGATAACAAATCAAAATAAAGAGGTCATTATAAATCCTCAACAACATGAAAAATGTTGCAAAAAGAAAAAGGAGGATGACTGCCATCCAAATTCAACTGGTGTGAACCATCACCCAAAAGGTCGTTCCAAACTCAAATAGAGTGTGACACACAATTAACTGAGTCTAGGATTGAAGGACATCACGAAGAGCGGGTGGGTACAAATACACTTTGAGCCTTTATCCTTTGTTTCTTAAACAGTGAACCAAGCCACATTACAACCCTTCAAAAGTCCTAATTGAAGCATGAGTTAGTTCGAAAGCATACTGTTACAAAAGGTATCCTGACTCCTGTAAGGCTTTGCTCTAAAATCTTGTGTTGATTTTGTCAAAAAAAAAGTTTTCTGCTAATAAACGCATTTTTTCAAAAACTTCAAGACAAGCATAAACTTTGCATTGCTTGAATATCATTGTTTGCATTTGACTATTTGTTTGACAGCAAAGAAATTCATACAGCGAATGTTCGGAGGAACGAAAACTCTCTCAGTGAGCAAAAATCACTTCAAAAAGGATGACACTTCCAACGACAAATCTCCTATCAACAAGGGGGCATGACATGTCACTATCCAATTAACCTAGGGCAGTCCAGTCAAGGTTTCAACAGATCTTTCAAAGTTCAGTTAACTTGGGGCAGTCCAGTCAAGATTTCAAGAAATCTCTCAATTACAGATTAACCTGGGGCAAGTCTCTGTCACCATCACTTGGGGCATTCAAATGTCAATCTCAAGGGTTGCGAACGGTCCAAGTTTCCTGGCAATATCACAGGCATCTGACACTGGGGGCAGTGATGAAACCTCTCTAGCAGACCTGCAGTCATGGGTTTATTTCCCCAACATTTGTCAAGGATTAATTCTCCAAAACAAATTGCATTTCAACAGCATTCTTAACATATGCAGTCTGATCGACAGATTCCTTCATCTTTTGAAGTAGTAATCATCAAGGTTCCTTCATCTTTTGAAGTAGTAATCATCAAGGTTCCTTCATCTTTTGAAGTAGTAATCGTCAAGGTTCCTTCATCTTTTGAAGTAGTAATCATCAAGGTTCCTTCATCTTTTGAAGTAGTAATCATCAAGGTTCCTTCATCTTTTGAAGTAGTAATCATCAAGATTCCTTCATCTTTTGAAGTAGTAATCATCAAGGTTCCTTCATCTTTTGAAGTAGTAATCATCAAGGTTCCTTCATCTTTTGAAGTAGTAATCATCAAGGTTCCTTCATCTTTTGAAGTAGTAATCATCAAGGTTCCTTCATCTTTTGAAGTAGTAATCATCAAGGTTCCTTCATCTTTTGAAGTAGTAATCGTCAAGGTTCCTTCATCTTTTGAAGTAGTAATCATCAAGGTTCCTTCATCTTTTGAAGTAGTAATCATCAAGGTTCCTTCATATTTTGAAGTAGTAATCATCAAGGTTCCTTCATCTTTTGAAGTAGTAATCATCAAGGTTCCTTCATCTTTTGAAGTAGTAATCATCAAGGTTCTTTCATCTTTTGAAGTAGTAATCATCAAGGTTCCTTAATCTTTTGAAGTAGTAATCATCAAGGTTCCTTCATCTTTTGAAGTAGTAATCAAAGGTTCCTTCATCTTTTGGAGTAGTAATCATCAAAAAAAAATTTCCTTCGTCACCTGCTGGAAATTACAATCACCAACAAGATAACAGACAACTGAAAAATCTGTTTCTCTCAAGAATGAAGACTCTCATCCTTAAAACCTCAGAAGATTGGTATATTCCCAGTTTCTGACTGTTAACAGCATGAAGATTCTCATCACCTCAGAAGATTGGTACACTCCCAATTTCTGACCCCCAACAGAATGAAGATTCTCATTCTCAAAGTGGCACATAACCTGAGTTCTCAATTCCCCAAACAGAGTTTAACTTCAGGATCCTCAGCAGAACAAGAGCTTTCTCAAAGCTGATTTCCCCAGCCAGAGAGCCTTACAGAATCTAATTCCCCTCAGGGTCAAGTTTCAAAATCCCTAGTGGAGCCAAAACTGTCAATCCCCAGCGGAGCTAAAACTTCCAACTATCAATCCCCAAGCAGAATGAAGACTCTCATTCTCAGTTCCTCACAGGATATTCGAATATTCTCCAGTGAAGATCTCCTCAAGACAGGAATCCCCAGTAGATTGGCATACAACCCAAGCTCCTGATTCCCCAACAGCGGTCCCAGGACTTCTCATCTTCAACGATCAAAAGTTTCTTGCCCTCCCCTGCAGCAGTCAAGGAATTACTTTCCCCGGCGGCAGTCAAGATTCTTTTATCTCCAGCCATCCAGGATTCATCTATCCTCAGCAAGACAGCTCATCAACTTACATGCGCATTCATCACATTCTAAACATTGATATAACATACATTGCATCATGCATCATGACATTGCATACAACTAACTCTTTACCTTTTCAGGAAAGATCAGTCGACAGACAAAGATCATCATCTTCAAGAGTCTTTCTAGAAATAGTTTAGATGTGACCCAGACATGGCGACATTCTGATACTTATTCCAGAATCATTCAGATGCAGTTTTACAGACTCATCGTCAAGAAACCCTACACCAGTTCCTCCTCCACTTCAAGACTTCTGAAAATAGTTCACGGATTCTTCCCAACAACGGATGTTAATCTATTGCTTGTTCAGACTCAACTTTTGAAAACAGTTCACGGACGCCTCCCAACAACGGATGCTGCTCTATTGCTTATTCAACTCCCAGACTTTTGAAAACAGTTCACGGACGCCTCCCAACAACGGATGCTGCTCTATTGCTTATTCAACTCCCAGACTTTTGAAAACAGTTTACGGATTCTCCAAACATGGATGTCAATCTATTGCTTGTTCAGACCTACAGTTCAGAAATGTTCCAAAACATGGATACCTTTCTGATACTCGTCCACTCACCAATGACATACAGTTCAACAATCACCTTCAGATGGCATCTCTAAGCCCATCCTCCTACCAGCAATTTCCAGATGGCATCTCTAAGCCCATCCTCCTACCAGCAATTTCCAGATGGCATCTCTAAGCCCATCCCCCGACAAGATTCTGTCACATCTCCAGATGGCACCTTTAAGCCCATCACCAAATGGCATCTTTAAGCCCATTCCCTCTACCATCACATCACCGAGTGCAAATTTTTCGGGCACTCTAGTGTCCAATCTCCTTTTACCCTCGAGTCGCGAAAGGCAAACTTGCCAATCTAACTCTTCAGGTTCAAGAAGATTGAACAGGGGCAACTGTTGTACCCCAAAATTTGCCCTCTCTTTTCCACAAGAAATCACAGCTTCTGACCTTTCCTGATTTTTTCAGATTGGCTTAAGAATCGGTCAAACAGAATTTTCTTATCAGTCACACAGAATTAGGGTTTTTATGGCTCTGGAACAGTTCAGGCAGATTATTAGGGTTTGGTTGAGTTTGGCTCAGGGTTTGATCAGGCGGACGCTTCTTTGACATTTAATCAAGAACTAGGGTCTGTGCGTGCATTCTCAGAAAGAATTAATTCCACAGTTCTTTTCAATTTACTCTGAGATATGGATTGAGGCTTCTGTTTGAGAGTTTGTTGTGTTTGATTTAATCAGTAAAAGGAAAGGGTACTTGGGCATTTGTTGTGATTGACTGTGCATGGCTATGGTTAATTGGAGCGCCGGGTTTATTATTGATTGCTAAGACAACAGTGTTTATTAATTGTTTATTTATTCTAAGTTAGAATAATTGGGATTTATTTCCATTTATTATAATTTAATAATTATAAATAATTAAATAAACATTTGAAGAAGAATTAAAAGGAATATCAATAAAAAGACTTTTATTTATTTTAATTATTTGTACAATTGTTATTTAAATACAGTAATTATTTACAAGTATTTATAATAATATTTGTTACAATGATTAAAAGTGAAATAAAATTGCATCCTAAGTTTCCTAAGTCTTCGTCTTCTATTTGTTGCTCCCCATTGCTCAATTGATTTTCATCTGCAAAAACAAGAAAAGAAAAAGAAGTCAAGGCAGATGAATTAAGAAAAAAAGCAGACAGATATTTTAAAATTCATCATTAAAAGTAACTGGCCGGAATCAGTTTGTTTGCCCTCTTTGCAAATCACAAGATTACTCTTGGTTCACAAAGAAGGATAGAAATGTGCTTGCAAAAAATATGGAAATGCACAAGGCTGCATAATGACAAAGAAACAAATTGCACAAATTCAAATTGTCAACAAGCTGCACAATTTCAAAACAAACAGCATGTACAAACTATAAAGTCCATAATGCCTAACCAAGTCCAAAAGGCAAACTGAATATCAACTAAACTGTTCAAGTGAAAAGCTGTCCAAAAAAAGGCTGTCCAAAAGATATCAATATGCAGAAAATCTTGAAAAAGAAGAAAGTATGCAGAGAAAGATACATTGCAAGCTGTGATACGGTGGGAGAACTGACTGTGGTTTTGCGTTTGTTTTCGCAAATGTTTCGGTTGAGCAAGAGTCGCCACCGACTTTTTATTTTATCCTAAGGAAAGGTTTAAAAAGCACAGCAAAAACCTTTGAGATATTTTCTTGGGTTCGGGGAGTAGGTTATAGAAAGGGAAGGTATTAGCACCCTTTCTATCCATGGTTATCCATGGGCTCTTAGGTACTTGCTTAGATCAACTTGCCTTGGTTTTCAATTGTTTGAAATGGTGCTTTGTGTATGGTTTTGAAAATGTTTTAAAAAAGATGCCTTGTCTAGGCTACCCTTGTAACAATTCTTTACTCGAATGTTTTACAAAAGGTGTTTGTCTTTTTGAAAAGATGTTTCAAGGTTTTTTTGAAAGTTTGTTTTGAAAGTGTTTGTGAAGTGTGGTTTTGAAAAATAGGCAAGTGTTTTTGTTTAGCAAGTTGACAAGTACTTAAGAGCTATCTACCCTAAAGTTCTCGAAGATTTTTGTTATGTTTTAACCCTTTTAACAATTTTGTTCCACCATTGCATTTGGTGGACAATCTTGTGTTAGGATGTGAAAGGGACGGGCGCGGGTCATCGTTTTAGACCATAATTGCAATGGTGCCAAGTGTCTTTGGGCAATTTTCCTTTAAGGGACTTGATCATTTTTAGGCAACTTTTCGAAAGCGTCATCGAGGGACTATGATCATTTGATTGTTTGTTTTGTTTTTGCCCAAAGAGACCTAACATGCAATATGGCTCATTTATTGAAGGCAACAAGTGGAATACCCTAGGGGTGTAAGTGTGATAAGTGTTGTCCATTTTCATGCTTGTTTATCTTGAAATTAGGTCAAACTATTTTGTTGTTTTTATTTGCATACAAACCCTAATTCTAACATGGCATATTTAGAAAGCATTATAGTGTGAAAATTAAAGTTTCTAAGCTATTACAACACAATATGGGAAGGGGGGTACAAATGTTCAAATGGGGGGTATTTGACAAGGAATTTAAACCTAGCTATTACATCAATTTGGAATTATTTACAAGATAATTGCTTGCACAAATTAAATGGAAAAAAATAAATATGCAAGATGCAAAAAGATGTTTTTATGTGTATGAAAAAGAGTATTTTTATATGTCAAATAAACAAAAATAAAAAAAATATTAATTTTTGGATTTTTTGTGTATTTAGGGCAAAACCCTAATTATTTAAATAAAATGTATTAGCTACTTAATATATATAATATTTATTTATTTTATACAAAAATAAAATAAAATGGAGTATATTTGTAAAAAAGGGGTATTTTTAATGTCAAATATTAAAAAATAAAAATGTATGTATTTTAGTATTTTTGTCCTAAATATTCTAATAAATATATATATATGTTTGTATTATTTTCTAAATATGTATTATATATACAAAAATAATAATATTTAATATTTATAAAAAAAAGTATATTTTATATAAGATATTTTCAGAAGATAAAATAAAATCAAAATCAAAAAAATGAATGTGTTTACATTATTTTTTCTAGTTATTCTAAATAATAATATTATGTATTTATTTACATACAAATATCAATATAAACAAATAAATGCCTAAAAAATATAAAAATGGTGTAAAAAATGTTTTTTATGTTTTTAATATTATGAGGAAAAATAAATAAGTCAGGAATAAAAAACAAAAGTCAAAAATTCATAAAAATAAGTCAAATGGGCCTAGGGGGTGTAAAAGTGAGAACATGGTGTAAAAAGAAATAACAAAACAGGCCCAGCCCACCAAGTCCTTCTTCAACCTCTGGCCAGAAAAATGTCAAAAAACGCGCGCTTTGTTTACTGATTCAAACATCCTGATTCCTGGCTTTTTAATGAAAACTCGCAACATCAAAAATGTTCAGCATCAAACAACGAATCCATACATACCTAAAACTTGATCTAACTCTAAAAAATGAGAGAGAATTTCTCCATTCCCAAATCTTAACCTAACTTTTTATCAATGTTTAGACATCAAATTCTCATAGCATAGGCAAAATAAATGGAAAGTAAGGGTATGTACAGTTTCAGGGGCATGAGTAGAACACTTCTTATTCACAAACTTAGAGCTAATGATGCCTACATTAAGAGTTAGAAGTTCAAGAATATACCTGTTCAGTTGGAGTCGTGTCTGGCAATGGAGGAGTTTTCAGGGCAAGATGAAGATTTGTACAGCTTGCCTGAAGTGTAGTGATGTTATTCCAATGCTTGGTGTGTTTTGAATCGTGCCAAATCAAGCTACAGAAGTCCACCTGCAAGATAAAAAAATGGAAATGGCAAATGATGCTATGGCTGTTACAGTCTCAGTTCAAGGTTTGGAATAGTTTATATGGATATTATGGAATGTGTTTGAAGTGTTTTTGGCCAAGATGCACGATGGAAATGAGTTGTGGGATTCAAGTTGCAGAATATGCCCTATTTTGGCAGTTTGAAGGTGATTCTGTGAATGAAAGGGTGTTGGAGAGGGTTGGCTCGTGTTCTAGCTCAGTTAGGGTGTTTAGAAAGTGTACAAAGTTTTTGCTTTGGCTTCTTTGTGCTGAGATGAAAGTTGTTGGATGATATGCTATGTTTCTTACACTTTAAGCAACAAAAGGCAACTTGGTGTTCTAGACTGATGCAGGCCCCCAAGCTATGCTGCTAACCTTCCCCTTGATCAGTGTGTTTTGTCCATAAACTTGTGCCAAAGAGATTTCAAATGTACTAGCTTGGATTTGCAATTTGACATAAAGTGCAACTTTATCAAAATGGATATATTGCTTTTTCTAAAAATGGATTAAACCTTTATGCAATGCTTGAACACATAGAATATGGTCTTGGCACAAAGAGTTTGCATTAAATTTATGAGTGTAAAAGAGATTTAGGGCTTGTAATCAAGAAATGCATGCTGATTTGAAAATTGCCTAAGTGTATGAACATGGAAATTGGCCATAACAAAAGTGAGTTTTTTCCCATATTGCAAAATTCGATTCTCTCAAACCATGAGGTTGTTTGATGAGTTCTTGGACATTTTGGAAATCTTGGAATGTGTACTACAATCCATCTTTGAAATGCAAATTTAAATTCCAAGTAGAAGTATGTGAAAAATGGTCTTGAAGTTAGGCAAAAATCCTGCCTAAAATAGGTCAAATTTTCTCTAAGTTAAGAATGGTTTGGTACCCTTGTTCCAAAAATTGTAACTTGAGATACAAGCTTCTTTTGGGAAAACTTTGTGAATCAAAGTTGTAGATTATGCAATAGGCTACAACTTTCATGTTTTGACTTTTGCTTGAATCCAAATGAATCTTGGTGAGAAAGTGGGACAAAGTTAGGAAAAAATTAGGGTTTTTCATAACTTAGAAAAATTCTAAGTTATGAAAAATCTTCATTTCAAACCCTAATTTGCATTTCTTGATTTCTTGATGAACAAGTTTCATGATTTGGCATGTTTTGATGAAAAATGAATCTTGACACTTGATTTTGACCAAAAAGTCAAAGTTTGACTTTTCAGTATACAGTCAAAATTGATCAATTGACTGGGAAATTCAACTGTCAATCTTGTGCATTTGGGATCTTTTGAACTTGTTGAACATGTCAAGACAATTCCATGGGGTCCTTGAGTCCATATGTGATCTTGGTTTGCCATTGGCTAGGTCAAACAGTCAAAAATTGCCTTTGTGCAGTCAAAACCCTAAAAATGACCATTTTGCCCTCTTGGTGATCTGATCAAATTTCTTGTGGAATTGTGATCCAAACTTGATCAAATGGTCCATGTGAGTTCATAATGTTGATGTGGTTCAATTTTCATGAGATTTGACTATCAATTGGCCACAGTTGACTTTTTCCCCAATGCAGCTGATTTCTAGGTCAACTGTCCAATTGACTGGGCAAAACCTGGAATCAAGACTTGAAACTTGGTATGGATAAACTTGGGAGTCCAATATGAAGCATTAAATTCATCTTAGGCATTTTAGGTCAAAACATCTGTGTGCAAACACAAACCCTAATTTGGGTCAACAGTGCAAGGAGAAGTATTTAGCAGATGAAAACCTTAACTGGATCTTGAGTTCCAAGGGCTTTGTGATGAGAAATCAATGGGAAGTGGGAGGGCAAATTTTGGGGTACAACACAAGCCATATTCAAAATATCATCATTTCCAAGGCCAGCTACTCTTTCAGAAAGGTACAGTTGAAAGCAATAAAATGCTTTTTAAATATGTGGAGAGAGAAAGAGGAAAAGAAGTATAGGCTTACAGCAGGCTTAGGCTTAGAAAAAGAGATATAAGACCAAGTTATCAGAACATAGTAAAGAGGAGGCAGAATAATACAAAGCAAAAATACCACAAAACTGTATCAACAAAAACATACAGAGCTGCCTCCAACCTGCTTCAAACAAACAAAAATCCTGCAACCTGATTCAAAACCCAAACACAAAACAAAGCAAAAACCTGTTTCATACACATTCAAGCTCCAAGCCATACAAACCTTGAAGCTTCAAACCAGACCTGCTTCAACCAATACAAAAACCAGAAAAGGCTCACAAACCTGTAAACAAAAACAGAAGCCAGACCTGTTTCACAAGCCTAAATCTACATCAAACACCACAAGCTCTCAAAGCCATCCAAACCTGTGTTAAGCATATAAGCATAAACCTGCCTGTAAACCTGTGTCAAGCCATCAACAAACTTGCTAGTCTATAACACAAGCCTAAGCCACAAACTGAGGCCTAAAACTTCAAGCCTCTAAACAACAAACTGCCAAACTCACAAACAGAACCCTCAAGCCCTGTAAAACCAGTATCAAAAGCCTGTAAAAAGCAAAAACAAGCTTACAAGCTTTTCAATCCAGAAGCACAGCAAGCCAGCAAGTCTGAAGCCTGTAACTTCCAAAGCATAAGCCTTAAACCACATCAGCTTTTCAAAGCCTAAGCTCCAAATAAGCTTACAAACCTCAAAGCGTTCAAACATCCAGAAGTGAAACAAGAGATTCAGAGGCAAAAAGAAGAGGAAAAGAAGCAATCAGAGGCAAGCATATCAAGCATACAAGGCATCTCAGATAAATCATCATTGAAAGCAAGCAAGCAAATCATCAGAGGAAAAGGAAGCAAATAGGCAAAGGTTCTCAGACATCATCATCATCAAACCATAAAAAGACAAATACAAGGTACCAGATTTCCAAGTTAGCTCAACATCACGTATTTCCCTCCGCCTGGCCGCCCAAAGCGCCTCCAAGTCCGCCTCCTCCTCCGTCTCCAAAGGTAAAAGGTAGTATCCCTTCTCTTTTTCCTTTCACGCACCTCAAACAGAAACGACAACAACACTTAAAATCAGAACACAACAAAATTAAAACATGCAAGATATGAAGTACGAAACCCTAACGTGTTAAAGACGGGAAATCAAACCTTGCAAACATTTCCTGAGCAATCCATGGAGGGAGAAGGAGGGATGATGGCGCCTGGCAACGGGGATGGAGAGGACGTCAGTAGCTTGGCATGAGAACGAAGAAGATGAATGGCGCCTCTGTATTGTTGAAACCTTAAATCCAAATGGAACAAAACTGATTCAACCCTAAAAAACAAAAGTGTGTCAAACTCGTCTTGGGCCTTACCCCAACCATCCACGCTTAAGCCCATTACACGCATACCCCCCCCTTTCCTAACCTTGACCATTTCTGTTTGGGCCCAAAAACCCTCTTTAGCCCATTTCAGTTCCTTTTTTTATTTTATACTCTTTTTGTATTACATTAAATCTTTTTTGGCATAACTTATTTTGTTCACTAAACATACTAATTTTTTACATTAAAATTTTATTAACCATACCTTTTTTATTATACTCAAAATATGTAGATATTAGGTTTCATTGAGTTTAAACATCTTTTTTATTATTAAAACCTTTTAAAATTTAAAACCTTAAATAAAACATTTATAGAGAATACAAGAAAAAGTAGCTTTTTTTTAAGGTCAGATGTTTCCTTTTTATTTTATTAGTTTATTAAAACTTTTGTACATAAAAATACTAACTAAAATACATTAACATTAATACATAAAAATAGAATCTCTTAAAGCATTTTCTTTTCTTTTATTAAAACTTTTGTTTGTACATAATCAACAAAAAGCATAAGAATAAATACTTACTTAATAATACATTAAGTTAACATTTCGCACTTGTAAATAATCATACACACTTACACAAATACTTTGATACATTGCTTTTATTCTTATGCATTGCTACATTTTACATTGTGATTGATTCGATTTGGTTGTAAATATATTTGGACACTACTCTCCTATTAAGTCTCATCCCCATTTGTAAATATTTGTACCCCCATTCATGGATACTTATTTGTAATAGCGTAGACTTTAAATTCCCGCAATTTATCGCTTTCAATTATACCATGTTTAGACCTAGGGTTTGTATGTAAATAAAATCAAACGCTAGATAACCTAATACAAGACAAATGCATGGCAATCAATACACTATTCACACTTGCACCCCTAGGGTAATCCCACTCGTTGCCTTCTAAAATGGGCCATGCTTGCACGTTGAGTTTCATTGGCAAAACAAAACAAATCAAATGATCATAGTCCCTCGATGACGCTTTCGAAAGTTGCCTAAACAAATGATCATAGTCCCTTCAAGCAAAATTGCCAAAGACACTTGGCACCATTGCATTCATGGTCCATACGATGACCCGCGCCTGTCCCGTTAACATCCTAACACAAGATTGTCCACCAAATACAATGGTGGAACAATACTGTTAAAAGGGTTAAAACATGAGAAAAATCTTTGAGTAAATTTAGGGGTAGACAACTCTTAGTTACTTGATCAACTTGCAAAACACACTTGCCTACTTTTCAAAACCCACTCCACAACACTTTCCAAAACAAACTTTCAAAAACATTTGAAACATCTTTTCGAAAAGACACACACCTTTGTAAAACATTCTAGTAAAGAATTGTTACAACGGTTGCCTAGACAAGGCATCTTTTTCCAAAACATTTTCAAACACACACACACACACACCACCATTTCAAACAATTGAAAATCAAAGGCAAGTGATCTAAAACAAGTAACTAAGAGCCCATGGATAACCATGGATGAAAAGGGTGCTAATACCTTCCCTTTTCATAATCTACCCCCCGAACCCACGAAACATCTCAAAAGGTTTTTCCTGTGCTTTTTAACCTTTCCTTTAGGATAAAATAAAAAGTCGGTGGCGACTCTTGCTAAACCGAACAAGTGCGAATACAAACGCAAAACCTCAAGTCAGTTCTCCCACCGTATCACAGATGCCATTGAGACCTTGAGTCCTTGGTTGAGCTTGAATTGCCATTGGCTAGGTCAAAAAGTCAGAAATTGCCTTTGTACAGTCAAAACTCTAAAAATGACCCTTTTGCCCTTTTGGTGATCTGATCAAATTTCTTGTGGAATTATGGTCCAAACTTGATCAAATGGTTCATATGAGTTCATAATGTTTATATGGGTCAAAATTCATGAGGTTTTACTGTAGATTGGCCACAGTTGACTTTTTCCCCAATACAGTTGATTTCTAGGTCAACTGTCCAATTGACTGGGCAAAAATTTGATTCAAGGCTTGAAACTTGGTATGAACAAGATTATGAGTCCAATATGAAGTATGAAAGTCAATTTGAGCATTGAAGGTCCAATAATCCTTGTGCAAACTCAAACCCTAGTTTAGGTCATCAGTGCAAGGAGTTGTCTTGAGCAGAGCAAACCCTAGCTTAATCTTGAGTTCCAAGAGCCTTGTGAGGGAAAATGTTGATAAAATGAGAGAGCAAATTTTGGGGTACAACAGTTGCCCCTGTTCAATCTTCTTGAACCTGAAGAGTTAGATTGGCAAGCTTGCCTTTCGTGACTTGATGGTAAAAGAGGATTGGACACTAGAGTACCCGTAAATTTGCACTCGTCCAAAATGTAGTTAAGGGAATGGGCTTAAAGATGCCATTTGGAAATGGTAGAATCTTGATGGAGATGGGCTTAGAGATGCCATCCAAAACTTGTTTGTTGAAAATCAGTAGAATGAACATCAGAATGGTATCCGTGGTTGGAACGTATCTGAGTTGTATCTGGAGACTGGGTTCGTATGAGCAAGGGAATAGCGTCCGTGTCTGGAGCGTATCCGAGCTATAACTGTATTTGATTCTTGAATGGATATCATAATGACTGCCGTGTCTGGAGTGCATCTGTATTGTATCTGAATGGGTAACAGAGAAACATCTGTGTATGGAGCCTCTATGTGCTAGGGATAACTTTCGAATGAGTGACAGAATGGCAACCGTGTCTGGAGCGTATCTGGACTGTATCTGAAGTTGAGATCTGTATGAGTAGCAGAATGACTTCCATGTCTGGAGTATATCCATACTGTAACTGGGATCTAGGCAAGTAACATAATGACTTCTGCGTCTGGAGTGTATCTGAACTTGAAGTTGATGGCTGAATATGAATGAGAAATAGAACAGCTTCCGCGTCTGGGGTGTATCCAGTCTGTATCTAATTGCTGAAGTTTGAATGAGTAATAGAATGACCGCCACGTCTGGGGTGTATCAATACTGTATCTGAAATCTCTGAATAGTTATTAATGATAGCTTTTTAATCTTATCCTGAAAAGGGTAGAATGTTAGCTAGAGCATAAAGTTATGTTGCATGATATGTATGATGCAATAAAATGTGCTTCATCAATATTTATGATATATGAACGTAATGGATGTGCATGTAAGCTGATTAGCTGTCTTGCTGAGGAAAATAAATCCTTGATAGCTGGAGATAATGAAATCTTTGACTGCTGTCGGGGAAAGTAAATCCTTGACCGATGTTGGGGATTCCAAAAATCTTTGATCGTTGAAGATGAGAAAACCTTGCTGATTACTGTTGGGGATAGAAAATCCTTGGAAACCTGTGGGGATTATCAAAACTTTGACAACCTTTGTGGGGATGTGAGAATCCTTCATGACTTTCCTGGGGAAATAAGTAAAAATCTGACAACCTCTACTGGGGGAATTAAAACCTAGGAGGCTTCAAATGGAGAAACGGGCACTAGAATCTTCGTTCTGTCGGGAAATAACTCTGTGGGGAGAGTGTTTATTCTGCCATGGAAATCAGGAGCTTAGGTTGTATGCCAATCTACTGGGGGTTCCTTGTTTTGTGGAGAACTTCGCTGGGGAATTGGATGAAGTTGGATAGTATTCCACTGGGATTTAAGATTTGAAGTTTTAGACTCTGCTGGTGATGAAAGTTTAGAGTATTCTGGCTCCGCTGGGGATCGGGAATTTTTTAGAAACTTAACTCTTGATGGGAATTTTGAAATTTAACTCCGTTGGGGATATGCATTCCAAGGTTTTAGCTCCGTTGAGGATCTGAATGACATACTGTAGGGGATTTCTTCTGGAATAGCCTAAACACGTTTTCCTAAACTTTCGACCTATCAGTAATTATCCTTTCTTATTTTGTTTAATTTATAAGCAGTGATTATATTCAAATGCATATGCTCATTTAACAAACCGTTGGACGTTTTCAAATAAGTGTAAAAAGGAAAGGCAAGCAAATTTATGCACTTTGAAGTATCTTTGTATTAACTTTTGTAAATATCTTTGTACAAAGGAGACAGATATCCTAGTAAGAGAATGTTATCGTAAAATTGAGAAAAAATTTATACAAAGAAAGATGGCTATGTGTAACAATTCCATGGGGTTCCCATTCTGCTATAGCCTTCACAACTCTGAATATCTTGTTCATTCGTTGCTTCGTCCACCGATGATTGGATTGATCAGAAGCCTGGAGTTTGGTCGTGAAGAGATTGTTCTTAAAGTGATCCGACGAGACATAGTCATACGCTTTAATTCCCTAACTTTTGCCTAAATCGCCCTTTCGGGTTTTCGATCCACCGGGAAACCCTTTTTTGCCAAATTCACCCTTTCGGGTTTTCAACTTGCCGGGTGTACAGATTTTTTTATTTATCCCTAATTTTTGCCTGAACCGCCCTTTCGAGTTTTCGATTCACCGGGATGCCCATTTTTTCCCAAGTCACCCTTTCGGGTTTTCAACTTGTCGGGTCATTTTATGCATAGTATTTTTTGACTATGTATGCGTTCGCAGGGTGCGGCAGGTCGTCGCCGTCCATGGTGGTCAGAATCATTGCCCCACCAGAAAAGATGTTCTTGATCACAAATGGTCCTTCGTAAGTAGGAGTCCACTTGCCCCTAGGATCACTTTGCGGCAAGATAATCCGCTTGATTACAAGATCTCTGACTTGATATACCTGACGCCTAACTTTCTTGTTGAAAGCCTTGATCATCCATTTTTGATACGTCTGACCATGACAAACAGCAGTAAGTCGCTTCTCGTCGATCAAATTAAGTTGATCAAGCCGGGTCTGAATCCAATCGTCTTCACTTAAACCAACATCCTTCATAATCCTCAAGGAAGGAATCTGAACTTCCATAGGTAAAATAGCCTCCATGCCATATACCAAAGAAAATAGGGTTGCCCCAGTTGAAGTACGCGCCGTGGTACGATATCCGTGCAGAGAAAACGGTAACATCTCATGCCAGTCCTTGTAGGTGATTGTCATCTTTTGAATGATCTTCTTGATATTTTTTTTCGCAGCTTCAACAACAACGTTCATCTTTGGCTGATAGGGAGATGAATTGTGATGTTGAATCTTGAATTGTTCGCACAGAGCGGTGATCACAGTGTTGTTTAAATTTGTTCCATTGTCTGTGATGATCCTGTCGAGGATACCATATCGGCATATGAGATTCTGCTTGATGAAGCGGGCAACCACATTCTTTGTAACGGAGGCGAAGGAAGTTGCTTCGACCCACTTGGTAAAATAATCAATAGCGACCAAGATGAAGCGATGTCCATTGGATGCTGTAGACTTGATCTCTCCAATCATGTCGATCCCCCACATCGCAAATGGCCAAGGAGCTGTTAGAACGTTGAGAGGAACCGGAGGAATATGTAGCATAGACTTGGCATTTGTGACAAGTACGGGAATATTGATGACAGTCAGCTTCCATGGTAGACCAGTAGTAGCCTGCCCTTAGAATCTTCTTAGCCAGCATAGACCAGTAGTAGCCATCGTATGTCCGCTTAAGTGGGTGCCAAAGGTGCCACTATGTATTTCGGTCATGATCAACTCTGCTTCAACCTTGTCCACACAACGAAGTAGAACACAATCATGGTTGCGCTTATATAAGATACCATTGCTCAGGAAGAACTTGGCAGCAAATCTCCTTAAAAACTTTTTGTCATTGACTGAAGCTCCTTCCGGGTATTCTCGAGTCTGGAGATACCTTTTGATTTCATGAAACCAGGGTTGTTCCACTACTTCTTCAGTATTAATCTCATGACAGTGCGCAGGTTCGTCCATTCGCTCAATGGTGATTTGGGGAGCCTCATTATCCCAGTTGAGTTTAAACATGGAAGACATTGTAGCCAGAGCATCTGCTAGCTGATTTTCTTCTCGCGGGAAATGCTCAAAGGTAATCTGCTAGAAATGAGGCAACAATGTCAATACATGTTCTTTCTATGGGATAAGATTAGGATGTTTAGTGTCCCACTCTCCTTTAATTTGACTGATAACCAAAGTTGAGTCCCCAAATACGATTAAAGATTTGATTCCCAAGTCAATAGCGGCCTTGAGACCAAAGATACAAGCTTCGTACTCGGCCATGTTATTGGTACAGCTGAAGCAAAGTCTAGAAGTAAAAGGTGTATGGAAACCTTCTGGAGAAATAAGTACTGCGCCGATACCATTTCCAAGTGCATTTGAAGCACCATCAAAGTACAGGGTCCATCGGGATCCTTGTTCAGGTCCGTCATGCGGTCTGTTACCTTCAATGTTGTCCAAAGTCATAATGTCCTCGTCAGGGAAGTCAAACCTCATAGATTGGTAATCTTCGACGGCTTGATGAGCTAGATGGTCAGCTAGTACACTCCCCTTTATAGCTTTTTGAGTTGTGTACTGGATATCATATTCAGTCAGGATCATTTACCATCTAGCGATTCTTCCGGATAAAGCAGGCTTCTCGAAGATGTACTTAATCGGATCCATTTTGGAAATCAGCAAAGTGGTATGTGTCAACATATACTGCCTTAGCCGGCGAGCAGCCCATACCAAAGCGCATCAAGTTTTCTCAAGCAGTGAGTAGCGAGTCTCACAGTCGGTAAACTTTTTGCTAAGGTAATAAATGGCATGTTCTTTTCGGCCAGACTCGTCATGTTGGCCCAGTACGCACCCCATTGAATTATCCAAAACAGTCAGATACATGATTAAAGGTCTTCCCTCGATGGGTGGCATCAAGATAGGAGGTTCCAGCAAATACTCCTTGATATTATCAAAAGCAACTTGACAATCATTGTTCCATTCAACCACCTGATCTTTCTTCAACAGCTTGAAGATTGGCTCACAGGTAGATGTTAGGTGAGAGATAAACCTTGCAATATAGTTTAAGCGTCCCAAAAAACCTCTAACCTCCTTTTCAGAGTGGGGGGCAGGCATTTCTCGTATAGCTTTGACTTTAGCAGGATCAACCTCGATGCCTTTGTTACTGACGATGAATCCTAAAAGTTTACCGGACCTGACTCCGAAAGTGCACTTGCTAGGGTTCAGTCTGAGCTTATATTCCTTCAATCTGACAAATAACTTTTGCAGATGGTCGAGGTGTTCTTCTTCTATTTGTGAACGGGCTATCATATCGTCTACGTAGACTTCGATTTCATGATGTATCATGTCATGAAACAAAGCTACCATGGCTCGCTGATAGGTTGCCCCGGCATTCTTCAGTCCGAATGGCATCACTTTGTAGCAGAAGGTACCCCACTGTGTAACAAAAGTAGTCTTCTCCATGTCTTCGGGGGCCATTTTGATCTGGTTGTATCCCGAGAATCCATCCATGAAGGAAAATACCTTGGGTTGAGCTGTGTTGTCAACCAAGATGTCAATGTGTGGTAGTGGAAAATCATCTTTAGGGCTATCCCTGTTTAGGTCTCTGTAGTCCACACACATTCTGACTTTGTCGTCCTTCTTAGGCACGGGCACAATGTTAGCAACCCATTGTGGATAGGAAGTAACAGCCAGAAAACCAGCATTGAATTGTTTCATCACTTCAGCTTTGATCTTTTCGGACATATCGGGCCTCATTCGGTGGACTTTTTGTTTGATTGGTGGACAGTCTTCTCTTGTAGGGAGACGGTGAACCACAATATCCGTATCCAATCCCAGCATGTCTTCATAGGACCAAGCAAAGATCTCAACATATTCATTCAACAATTGTACTAAGCGCTCTTTGACACTTGGCTCCAGGTTGGCACCCACTTTAACCTCTTTCTTGTCTTCCTCTATTCCCAAATTGATAGTCTCTAGCAATTCTTCATGGGGCAGAATAGCCCTTTCCTCTTGTTGCAAAAGTCTAGCTAACTCTCCAGGAACTTCACAGTCTTCATCACCTTCGTACTCGGCATGATTGACCAAATCCTCAGAGTCACCGAAGGCCAAAGCAGAATAGTCACCCATGGAATCCAGAGTGGATGGGTACCTGCATTTTGTGAGTGTGGGTGTGTGTAAGGGATAGCCATCCTTAAACAAAACAAAATGTAAAAGGAAAGAAAATGAACACAACAGTTTATAGATGAAAACGTCCAAATATTCATTAAAAATGGCATATGATAATGAAGAAATCAAGCCCTTACAAATGAACCCATATGCCCCGGGAAAGGCACGAGGCAAAAAGAGTGTACGAATTGTTTAATTATTACAGACCAAACATGAAATTATTCAAAGATAAATTATTGATTGATGAAAGTGATGGGAACAAAGTCGTTCGCCTCCCAGTTTCTTAATCCTCCTTCGACGGTTGGAAATATCCAATCTTCAAAGTTGTCTTCTTCATCATCATCTTCTAAGACATGAATTCCATGGTGAGTGATTTTTAAGGGTGGTCCTCCGGCCCGGGAGCGACGCACAGCTTTCTGGCCAATGGCAGTGAAACCTAATCCGAACTTGTCTGTCTTGTGAGGAAAATCAGGAAGTTTCCCCCACATTGTACTTCTTCCTTCTTTGATTACAGCCTCCACATCTTTAAGGGATGCCATCCAAGACACAGGCTTGGAAATGATCGGTACATCAGTCATTGTCTTTACAACTGCGACTTCAGGAGAAACCTCTTCAAAGTGTTGGAAAGGCGTTTCTATGAATTCGCCATCTAACTCCACATAGAAGAAGGAGTTAAGGTGACTTATCATATACTCTTCCTCCCCATGAACCGTTATGATCTTACCCTGAACTGGATATTTTAGCATTTGGTGTAGAGAAGAAGTGACTTCCCCAGCATTGTGGATCCATGGCCTTCCCAACAAGCATGAATATGAAGGACGGATGTCCATCACATAAAATGTAGAGTTGAAAATTTATGTACCCACTTTGATTGGAATTTCCACTTCTTTGTGAACCATCCTCTTAGAACCGTTGAAGGCTCTAACAATGATGTTATTGGGCTTTAGGGTCAAACCTTCACAGTCTAATCTGTCCAACGCCTTTTTTGGTAGAACATTTAGAGATGAACCGGTGTCAACCAGAACATGGGCAAGCGTGGTCCCTCTGCATTCTACCGAGACATGCAGTGCATCGTTATGCTTTCTTCCCTTGGGGGTCAAACCAGCATCAGAAAAACCAAGACCATTATCGGCTGTAAGGCTAGCCATGCACTCTTGAAACTGGTCGGCAGAAGTTTCTTGAGGCACGTGTGCCGTTTTTAGAAATTTGATCAAGGCCTTGGCATAAGCCTCAGAGCAGAGTAAGAGAGCCAACATGGAGATTTTGGAATGGGTTTGCCCTAGCTGCTCCACAACATCGTAGTCGCTCTTCTTGATTATCTTTAAGATTTCTTCCATCTCTTTTTGGATGGTCTCGGGAATAACCACAGTCTGAGCCTTCATCCTGACAGGCGCTTCTTCTATCCCCTTACCCTTATTGGCAGTAACATCAGAGGGTCTAGCTTCGGGTGCATCAACTTCTTCAATTACTGGGCTTTGCACAAATGGCTTGATAGGTACAGAAACTCTCGAGGGTCCGAAGACTGCTCGTGGAGGAGCAATCTCCAGAGAGAAGATCCTTCCGCTGCGAGTTATCTTGCTTGTTCCTGCAATATTCCCTATATCAGGGGTTTCATCATCAGAACTCTCTTGGACTGATTCGATCTGCTTTATTCCATGGTAGAAGATTTCTCCTCCGTAATTCCATGGTATCGTCTTGTTAGATTTATACGGGATAGGTCCTGGCATGGTAATTTTCAACGGCACAAACTTAGGATCAGGCGTAATCTTAACAGGCCTTTTGCAGGTCTTGGAAAGATCGTCGGAGATGGTTATTATAGCAATGTCATTGGTTGGAGTATCAAAGGTAACAGGAGCAACATGAGTGATGGTATCAACAGGAGTCTTTTGAAAGAGGATCTCTTGGGTATCCATCAGGCGTTGGATGCCTGATTTCAACAGTGGGCAGTCAGTTTGCAAGTTTGAAAAAAAGTAACAGTCTTTTCCACAGCCTGGGAATATCCCGGCTTTCATCAAATTCACTTTAATCAATGGTAACAGAGTCAAAAGGTCATCAATAGCGGTAACATGGAGATCTTCCACAATGGCATGGACATTATGACCATGCTTGGGCATTGGGGCAGAAATCACATTCGGCTTTTCGGGCGCATCGAATTCTACCTCTTTGGCGTCTATTAGGTCTTGGATCTTGTTTTTAAGAGCCCAACAGTTGTTGGTATCATGCCCTACACTGTCCAAGTGGTATGCACATTTTGCATTGGAGTGATAATAAGGAGAAGAGGTATTGGGGTTTTTCGGCGCTTCTTTCAAGTTGGTGAGGTTCAGCTTTAACAGATGAGGGAGGACTTGAGCCGGTGTCATGTTGATTCGGGTGAATTGCCATTGTGGCCTTTCTACCCTTTGTTGATTAGCTCTTGGTTGATTGCTGCGAGGTTGGTCGGCTGAGGAGTTTTGGATCATAACAGCCCTTACCGTTGGTCGGCGCTCTGTTCTCCCTTGGTTTCTCTGGGTATGCATAGCAGAAACTTCCTTCTTAGCTGGGGAGGTCTTCTTAATAGCAGTGGAAGCGGAGGCATCCTTCTGAATTTTACCACTTTTAATGCCAACCTCGACCCTTTCACCGGTCAGAATTAATTCGATGAATCCTGCAGATGAACTCCCGATCAAGTGATTGAAGAACGGACCTGATAGAGTCCCTAAAAACATGTCAACCAGCTCTCTATCCGACAATGGTGGTTGCACCCTTCCAGCCAAATCCCGCCACTTCTGGGCATATTCCTTAAATCCTTCATTAGAAGCCATACCCATACTCTGTAGTTGAGTACGAGTAGGCGCTAAATTTGCGTTGTATTGATATTGTCGGTAGAAAGCAGCAGCCAAATCTTCCCAGTTATGAACATCAGATCTCTCAAGTTGATAGAACCAGTCCAATTGCGTGCCTGACAAACTATCTTGAAAAAAGTGGACCCAAAGATCCTTATCAGAGGAGTGAGGTTGGATCTTTCTGACGTAGGATCTCAGATGCATCTTTGGACAGGACAAACCGTCATACTTAGAAAATGTAGGTACTTTGAACTTGGGAGCAATGACGATCCCAGCGACCAACCCTAGTTCTTCGAAATCTAAACCAGGTACCTTTTGCAACTCCATGGCTGCCAACCGATCCTCAAGATTTTTATACTTATCATCTGCCGGGGGATATTGCTGTTCGGAGTAATCTTCGTCCTCTTCCTCTTCTTCTTCTTCAGCTTCAGATTCAGAGGGCATTGCAACTCCTTTTCCTTTACCAACCCCTTCGTCAGATGTCGAGGGAAATTCCAGAACTCTCCTAGCCTGATGCTCAAATCTTCTTCCCATAGTGGCCACACCAATTCTTTTCTTTTTCTTCCTTTCTGGTTCCTTCTCTTTCTCTAACAGTGCTTTTAGGTCCTCTTGACCCTTTGCTAAGGTCATGAGGAGTTGTTGGAATTGCGAATTCTGTGCTTGCAGATCTTTAACCGTCTGCTCTATATCCATCTCGCTGAAATAAATAGCTGAAAGATAAGGAAACCTGGTGTGAAGACATGTTTATGCATATGATGAATGATATGTTATTCATGTAATGCATTCAAGGATTCATAAATTCAAATTTGTTGCAAACAAAAAGAACACACGTCATATTAATAAGAAGAAATTTGTTAGTACATAAATGCCCCATGGGCAAAATATTACAAAATTCTTTAATGTAAAAAGACATTGCGCGTCCTCTTTGGTGTGATGTAAGTGTTGAGAGTCTCCTCTTCGTGAAGTCGTAGGGTAAGATCCAAAACCTTCTTCTCACTGGCATAGAAGTTGGCTTCAAAAGTATTTCGTTCTTCCTTGAGTTGTATCCAACTCTTTTGCAATTCTTCCAATGATGTTGGCATGTCTGGATGTAGGAGGGTGTATGAAACCTCTCCGTCCATAACAGGCTCTTTGATCACGGGGAGAATGTGAGGGTAAGGCATCATAAGACTCTGGGTGCGGGTTCATACCCACTTGAGGTAAGGCTCAAGAGGGATGGAATTCTTGTGCCCCAGTGTCTTACTATCCACTTTGTTGGGCATCCTCCAAGCTCTGATAAACCTTTGTCGAAGTCCTTGAGCGTCGTTGTCGAAGTCAAAAACCAAGTCAGGGATCAGCATATCATGAGGACCATCTCTTCAGGCATATCCAAACTGCCTTAGAGCTAAACAGGGGTTATAGGTGATGCCTCCCCTAATGCCAAGTAGTGGGACATTAGGGAATTCCCCGTAACGATCAATGATGATGACATTTTCTCTGGACCGAGAACACCAATGAACATCAGAATGTGTGAGGGTCATCAACCGTTGTGACCACCTTAAACCCTGCTCATTCTTCAAAACTGATTGGGGAAGGTGAGAGATAAACCACCTTTCTAGAAGAGGAGTACAACACATGAGAACACCTCTTTTCCTCATTGTTCGTGTGTGAAATGAGTGTAGGATGTCTCCAAGCAATGTAGGCACAGGATTCCAAGATATGAAAATCTTGACAGCATTCACATCTATAAGTTGATCAGGGTTTGGGAACAAGACCAACCCATAGATGAGAAGTGCCACAGTCTCCTCAAAGGCTTGTAGATCTAGAGAATTCCAGCAGTCTTGTGCCTTCTCAAACAGAAACTTTGCCAAGAAACCCTTGACACCACTTCTGGTTTCCCAATGACCTTTGATATCAGATGGTTGCAAGTGTAAGGCTTGAGCAACATCTTCAGGCTTTGGTTCTCTTTCCGTATCGTTGTAGGGTAGTTGATGGAGAATAGGAATCCTCAGGAGTTGAGAAAATTCCTCCAAAGTAGGTACTAGTTGGTAATCAGGGAATGTGAAACAGTGGTGTAGGGGGTCAAAGAACTGAAAGAGAACTTTCACCATGTATTCTTCAATGTTGGAGTTGACCAAGTTGAGAAGTCTACCATGTCTTTCACTGAAGAGAGAATTCTCTGGAATCTTGGAAGTAAGCTCTTTGATTTGAGGAGGGATTCTCACAAGGTTGACTTGGATTGTTTTCCTGCGAAGAGATTCTATGACCTGTAAAACAAGAACAAAGATGAAGATCCAAACCCTTGAAATGGTTAGTGGATGCATATGATGCTTTATGATGTTCATGATGTATGCACAAGCACATGTACAAATAAGTCACACAAGATCCTAGTTTCAGGCTTGCATGAGGTTTCATAGGTAAGTACCCTCTTGAAGTTAGTTGGCTCAACCTGTCCTATAAATAGTAACCAGGTTCTAAGGAGCTCAATATCACTGGATTATTTTCTGTGTTCATTGTTTTGGTTTAGCCACTTAACTGGCGACCAAAATATTCCAAGAAAACAACCCTCAATGAGTGTAGTATCGAGTATCTACCAACTTCGGACTGCACCGAAGCCGGTCATCTCACTACCCCTAAAAAAGGCCAAGATGGTCAAGTAAGGTTCTAAGAGTTCATTAGTGCTTCATGACATCGCTCAGCGGCCCCGTATTCTCTTTGATTGACTCAAAGGCTACCGGTATTCACAAATATGTCGCACTAATATAGCTATTGCTTCAACCATGTCGGTATACCCCGCACAGTTTCCACAATGTATTGCTATTTACTTATGAATGTTTCCCAAAAATCCGGGTGGAGGATTCAAACTGAAACAAGAGAACCAAATGTAAAGCAATCAAAGAAATCAAGCTAAGCATGTAAAGGTGATCTAAACCCTAAGGTTACTCCACTTTTAAAGATAGTCCTCAGCAGAGTCGCCAGTTCTGTGGCACGGTGGGAGAACTGACTTGAGGTTTTCTGCGTTTGTGTTCGCAAATGTTTCGGTTTAGCAAGAGTCGCCACCGACTTTTTATTTTATCCTAAGGAAAGGTCAAAAAGCACAGGAAAGACCTTTGAGATGTTTTCTTGGGTTCGGGGAGTAGATTATGAAAAGGGAAGGTGCAAGCACCCTTTTCATCCATGGTTATCCATGGGCTCTTAATTACTTGTTTAGATCACTTGCTTTGATTTTCCAATTGTTTGAAATGGTGCTTTGTGTGTGGTTTTGGAAGATGTTTTGAAAAGAGGCCATCGTTGTGGCAACCTTTGTAATGATTCTTGTTTGAATGTATACAAAGGTGTTTTTTGTCTTTTGAAAAGATTTCAATGTTTTGAAAGTTTGACTTGGATAATATTTTGAAATTGTGTTGTGAAGTGTGTTTGAAAATAGCAAGGATGTTTTTGCAAGCTTTTGATCAAGTAACTAAAAGCTATCTACCTTATTTTACTCAAAGATCTTTCCTAATGTTTTTAACCCTTTTGACAATGTTATTTCACCATTGCATTTGGTGAACAACCTTGTGTTAGGATGTTAAATGGGACAGACGCGGGTCATCGTATAGACCATGATAGCAATTGTGTTAAGTATCTTTGGCAATTTTTTGAGGGACTTGATCATTTTTGTTTAGGCAACCAAGATAGCATCATCGAGGGACTATAATCTTTTGTTTTGCTTTTGTTTTGCAAAAGTACCCAACATGCATACTGTGATACGGTGGGAGAACTGACTTGAGTTTTGCGTTTGTATTCGCAAATGTTTCAGTTTAGCAAGAGTCGCCACCGACTTTTTATTTTATCCTAAGGAAAGGTTAAAAAGCACAGCAAAAACCTTTGAGATGTTTTCTTGGGTTCGGGGAGTAGATTATAGAAAGGGAAGGTATTAGCACCCTTTTTATCCATGGTTATCCATGGGCTCTTAGTTACTTGCTTAGATCACTTGCCTTGATTTTCAATTGTTTGAAATGGTGCTTTGTGTGTGGGTTTGAAAAATGTTTTAAAAAGATGCCTTGTCTAGGCAACCCTTGTAACAACTCTTTACTCGAATGTTTTACAAAAGGTGTTTGTCTTTTTGAAAAGATATTTCAAGGTTTTGAAAGTTGTTTTGAAAGTTTGTGTTTGTGAAGTGTGTTTTGAAAAAATGGCAAGGATTGTTTTGCAAGATTGGGCAAGTAACCAAGAGCTATCTACCCTAAATTTCTCAAAGATCTTTCCTATGTTTTAACCCTTTTAACAGTATTGTTCCACCATTGTATTTGGTGGACAATCTTGTGTTAGGATGTTAACGGGACGGGCGTGGGTCATCATTTAGACCATGATTGCAATAGTGCCAAGTGTCTTTGGCAATTTTTCCTTTAAGGGACTTGATCATTTTTAGGCAACTTTCGAAAGCGTCATCGAGGGACTATGATCATTTGATTTGTGTTGTTTTGTCAAAGAAACTCAACATGCAACATGGCCCATTATTGAAGGCAACAAGTGGAGTAACCCTAAGGGGTGCAAGTGTGATTGGTGTTGTCCATTTTCATGCTTTTTTTTTGTCTTTTGTTTAGTCAAGCTATTTGTTATTTTTGATTTTTTTGCATACAAAACCCTAAGTCTATCATGGCATGTTTAGAAAGCTTTTAAAGTGCGGAAAATAAAATCTTAAATTATTACAACATAATTATGGGATGGGGGGTACAAATGTTCAAATGGAGGATATTTAGCAAGAAATTTAAATCTAAACTATTACATCCAAATTGAATATACAAGTTATTTTAATTATACAACAATTGAATAAATACAATAAATATGCAAAATGCACAAAAATGGTTTTATATGTATGTAAAAAGTATTTTTCATGTGACAAATAAACAAAAATAAAAAGGTTAATTTTTGGGTATTTTCATGGTTTAGGGCAAAACCCTAATTTCCTAAATAAAAAGGTATTTATTATTTATTATACACAATATTTGTTAATTATATAGAAAAATAAATAAAAGAGAAGTATATTATGAAAAAGTAATTTTTGAGGTCAAATATTAATAAAAATAAAAATGTATTATTTTTTTGTATTTTTATCCTAAATATTCTAATAACTATATAAGTATTTATATTATATATTAAATATATTAAATATACACAAAAATAAAAATATTTATTATTTACAAAAAAAGTATATTTGTTAGAAAATGTTTTCAGAAAATGCAAATAAAAATAATAACTAAAAGTATATATTTTCACATTATTTTTGAGGTTTTAAATATAAGTATTATATTTATTTATATGTACAAGTTCAAATAAAACAAATAAAATTCAAATAAAATGCAAAAATGGTTGAAAAAATATTTTTTATATTTTTTATATTTTAACAAAAAATAACAAGTCAGAATCAAAGAGGAAAAATCAAAAATGATAAAAATAAAACACAATGGGCCAAGGGGGTGTATGTGGGAAATAGTGGTGCAAACAGAAAAAATAAGCCAGGCCCAGCCCAAGTGGAGTTGTCTTCAACCTCCAGCACCACTCAAACCAAAAAACGCGCGCTTCCTTCCATCCCTGTTATCTCTTGATTCTTTGACTTTCAACAAAAACTTACAACATCAATGTTATAGAGGATCATGTCACGATTCTAAACATATAAAGAAGTTGTTCTAACTCTCAGAAATGAGAGAGAATTTCTTCTCCCCCAATTCCTGACCTAACTTTTTTCTAATGTTCAGGTCCCAAATTCTCTTAACACACACAATATAAATGAAAAGTGAGAATATAGGTAGCTTCAGGGCCATGAGTAGGACATAACTTCTTCACAAACCTAAGCCTAGATATGCTTGGATAGAGAGATAGAAGTTCAAACTTTTACCTGTTCAGCTTGAATCGTGTACAACAATGGAGGTACTTTCAATGCAGTGTGAGGATTTGTACAGCTTGCTTGAGGTCCAGGGATGCTTCTCCAACCTCTAGCTTGCTTTGAAACTGACTGAATCGAGCTATGGAAGTCCACCTGCAAAGTTGAAAACTGAAAATGGCAAGTGATGTTAGGGATGTTACAGTTTGTGTTCAATGCTTGGGATAGCTTCAGTGGGTGATATGGAACATGTTTGAACTCTTTTTGGCCAAAGTGCACGAGTGGAAAGGTTTATAGAAGTCAAGTTGCAGAAGGGACTCTGTTTTTTGCAGTAGGATGGTGTTTTGGTGTTTGAGGTGGTATGAGGGATGGAAGGGTCGTGCCTTAGGTCAGTTATGATGTATCAAATATGTTTACAAAGTTTGCTTCAGTTGGTTCTTGCAGGAATGTGTGTTATGATACAAAATGCAAGTTTTCTTCTTATCTAAGCAAGGAAAATGCAAGTTGGATTATAGGCTCCTACAGGCCCCTCAAGCATGCTGCATATTTGGTTCTTGATCAGTGGGATATGTCCATAATCTTGTGCCCAAAAGATCTGGCTTGTACCTCTTTGATTTGTGTTTTGACATAAAGTGCACCTTTTCAAAAATGGCTAAAATGTTTTCTCTATTTTAAGACTAATCCTTTGTGTAATGACTTAATGAACAAGATAATGCTAGGACACAAAGGTTTTGCATTAAATTATTGAGTGAGAATGGGATTAGAGGCCTGTAATCTAGCTTGTGCAAGCTGAGTTTGAAAATGCAAAGTTATGAACATGTAATTGGCTTATGAACAAAGTGACTTTTGCCCATCTTTACAAATTCGATTCTCCCTAACCACAAGGGTGTTTGATGAGTTCTTGGACAATTTGGAAAGCTTGGAATGTGTACTACAATCCATCTTTGTAATTCAAGTTGAAATTCCAAGTGGAAGCATGTGAAAAGTGGCCATGAAGTTGGGCAAAAATCCTGCCTAAAATAGGTCAAAAAATTTCTAAGTTAAGAATGTTTTGCACCCTTATTCCAAAAATCGTAACTTGAGCTACAAGTTTCTTTAGATGAAACTTTGTGAATCAAAGTTGTAGATTTTGCAAGGGACTACAACTTTCATGTTTTGAGTTTTGTTTTAATCCAAATACATCTTGATGAAAAAATGGGACAAAGTTAGGAAAAAATTAGGAAATTTCATAACTTAGAAAAATTCTAAGTTGTGAAATTTCTTCATTTTAAACCCTAATTTGTAATTCTTGGTTTCTTGATGAATAAGTTTCATAATTTGACATGTCTTGATGAAAAATGAATCATGGCACTTGATTTTGACAAAAAAGTCAAAGTTTGACTTTTCAGTATACAATCAAATTTGATCAATTGACTGGAAAATTCATCTGTCAATCTTGTGCATTTGGGATCTTTTGAACTTGTTGAATGTGTCAAGACCATGTCATTGATTCCTTGAGTCCATATGTGAGCTTGGTTTTCCATTGGCCAGGTCAAACAGTCAAAAATTGCCTTTGTGCAGACAAAACCCTAAAAATGACCATTTTGCCCTTTTGGTGATCTGATCAAATTTCTTGTGGAATTGTGATCCAAACTTGACCAAATGGTTCATATGAGTTCATAATGTTGATGTGGGTCAAAAATCATGAAGTTTGACTGTCAATTGGCCATAGTTGACTTTTTCCCCAATACATCTGATTTCTAGGTCAACTGTCCAGTTGACTGGGCAAAGATTGGAATCAAGGCTTGAAACTTGGTATGGATAAACTTGTGAGTCCAACATGAAGCATGAAAGTCATTTTGGGAACTTTAGATCAAAACATCTTTGTGCAAACTCAAACCCTAATTTGGGTCAACAATGCAAGGAGGAGTCTTGAGCAGAGCAAACCCTAACTTGATCTTGAGCTCCAAGGGTCTTATGATGAGAAAATATTGATGAAATGAGAGGGCAAATTTTGGGGTACAACACATACCATGGCCCATTTTTGAAGGCAACAAGTGGATTGTAACCCTAGGGGTGTAAGTGTGCATTGTGTTTGATTTTCATGCATTTTTGTCTTTGATTAGGTCAAACTATTTGTTGATTTGTATTTTTGCATATAAACCCTAATTCTCTAATCATGGCATAATTGAAAGCGTAAAGTGCGAGAACTAAAATCTAGACTATTACAACATGATCATGGGGATGGGAGTACAATCTTTGAATAGGGGGTATTTGACAAGAAATATAAACCCTAGTTTACTATTACATCCAAATTGAATTTAATTGCATAAAATAAATGGACAATATTTAAATATTCAAAATAAACAAATATATCAAATAATATGAATTATGCAAAAAAAAAAAAGTTTTTTGTTTGTTTATGTATGTAAAAGTATTTTTAATGTAAAAAGTATAAAGAAATAAATAAATAAATAAAATTAATTTTATTTATTCAAGGGTAAACCCTAATTTCTTTAAGAAAATAAAATGTTATATTATTTATATAATAATATATATTAATATATACAAAATGAAATATATTTAGAAAAAGTAATTTTTTAGTATAAATAATAATAAAAGTAAAAATGAAATATTTTATATTTTTTATTCTAAAGTATTTATTAAAATAAAAGTATATATATGTATATTAATCAAATTAAATATGTACAATATAAAATAAGACAGGTATAAAAATAAAATATATTTAGGAAAATATTTTTAGTATGAATAAAAATAAAGAACAAAAATAAAAGTATAAATTATATATTATTTTCAAGTTTAAATAAACAATATAAAGGTATTTAAAATGTTTTCTATATTAGAAAAATTAAAATAAAATGCCAAATAAATGTGAAAAAATTATGAAAATATTTTTGAGCATTTTTTATGTTTGGAAATAAATAAACAAAATCAAAAATAAAAACAAAAATGCAAAAATATGAAAATACAAGAAAATGGGCCAGGGGGTGCAAAAATGAAAATGGAAGGTGTTAAAAGCAAGTCAGGCCAAGCCCAGCCCAAGCCAGCTTCATCTTCAACCTCTAGATTTGAAAAATGTGCGCGCCTGTACAAACTTGGGACATCCTGTATACGTGATCTTTTGCAAAAACACACACATCAAACTTGTAGATAATTTCAAGACGATTCCAACCATATAAAAAACTAATCCTAACTCTCAAAGACCAGAGAGAATTTCTTTGGCCCTAAAATCTGACCTAGTTTTTTCAGCATGTTCATGGATGAAATTCTCCTAGCACACTTAATATAAATGAAAACTGAGCATATGTACAGCTTCTTGGCAATGAACACTACATTTTTTATTCACAAACCTATGGCTAAATGTTCCTAAATAGAGAGATAGAAAGTGAAGAAAAACCTGTTTCAGTTGGATTCGTGTAGGGCAATGCAGTGCTTCTCAACAAGGTTTGAGATGTCTGGTAGCTTGCCTGAACTTCACTTGACCTTCTCCAATAGCTAGCTTGCCTTGAATGTCCTTGAATCAGTCTATAGAACTCAACCTGCACAAGCTCGAAATGAAAATGGTGAACACTGTAAATGGAGTTACAGTTGGTACTTGAGGTTTGGGATAGCTTGAGTGAGTTGAATGGAAGGTGTTTGAAGCAAAATGGGGCAAAATGCACGAACCAAATGAGCTATGGAACTCAAGTTGCAGCACCTGCCCTGTTTTGCCAAAGGAATGTGATTTCTGGCTATGGGGTGTTTTGACGCTTGAACAATCATGTTTCTAACTCAAAGGGGTGTGAGAAATATGTTTTGAATGTTTGCACAAGTTGATCTTTTCTGGTTTTTCAGTTCTAAGGATTTGGACAAGTTTCTTGTTTTTGAAGTAAGAAAGTGGAAGTATCTCAAGCAGGCCTGTACAGGCCATCTTATCATCTTTCATACAATCCTCTTGGCCCCTCTAACTTGTGGATTTGTTTTTCTTCCAGAGATCTTGGACCAAGGCTCAAGGATTATGGTTTGACATAAAGCACACTTTTGCAAAAATGGAAATGTGCCTTTTACCATTTAGGGATTAAACTTGTGTATAATGCCTTAATGACCAAAACAATGTATTAGACCAATGGATTTGCATTAAATTATGGAGTGTGAAGTGGTTTAGAGGCCTGCAAACTAGTGTAAGGCATGCTGATTTGAAAATGCAACTTGCATGAACATGAATTTGTCATGGATGAAAAGTGAGTTTTTGCCAACTTCAAGCCTTCGATTCTCCCTAACCACAAATGTGTTTGAGGAGTTATTGGACAATTTGGAAAGCTTGCAACATGATGGGTCAAAATCCTGCTTAAACTATGAGATTCCAAGTGGAACTATGGGAAAAATGGCCAAGAAGATGGGTCAAAATCCTGCCTAAACTAGGGCAAAATTTCACTAAGTTAAAAGTTTTATGGACCCTTGTTCCAAAAATCATAACTTGAGATCCAAGCTTCTTTTGAGAAAACTTTGTGAATAAAAGTTGTAGAATTTTTGGAGGAATAAAACTTTCATTTTGTAAGTTTTGTTTGAATCCATTTGCATCATGGTGAAAATGTGGGACAAAGTTAGGAAAAATTAAGAAAATTTCATAACTTTGAAAAATTCTAAGTTATGAAATTTTTCAATTTCAAACCCTAATTTACAATTTTGGGTTTCTTGATGAACAAGTTTCATAATTTGACACGTCTTGATGAAAAATGACCCTTGGCACTTGATTTTGACCAAAAAGTCAAAGTTTGACTTTTTAGTGTACAGTCAAATTTTGATTAGTTTACTGAAAAATTCATCTGTCAATTCAATGCAATTGAGGTCTTTTGAACTTGTTGAATAGGTCAAGATGATGCCATTGAGCCCTTGAGTCCTTGGTTGAGCTCGAATTGCCATTGGCTAGGTCAAAAAGTCAGAAATTGCCTTTGTACAGTCAAAACCCTAAAAATGACCATTTTGCCCTTTTGGTGATCTGATCAAATTTCTTGTGGAATTATGGTCCAAACTTGATCAAATGGTTCATATGAGTTCATAATGTTGATGTGGGTCAAAATTCATGAGGTTTGACTGTAAATTGGCCACAATTGACTTTTTCTCCAATATAGTTGATTTCTAGGTCAACTGTCCAATTGACTGGGCAAAAATTTGATTCAAGGCTTGAAACATGGTATGAACAAGCTTATGAGTCCAATATGAAGTATGAAAGTCAATTTGAGCATTGAAGGTCCAAAAATCCTTGTGCAAACTCAAACCCTAGTTTAGGTCATCAGTGTAAGGAGATGTCTTGAGTAGAGCAAACCCTAGCTTAATCTTGAGTTCCAAGAGCCTTGTGAGGGGAAATGTTGATAAAATGAGAGGGGAAATTTTGGGGTACAACAGATACATTGATGAAGAAGTTTATGTGCACCAACCCCCTGGTTTTGAAAATTTAAAACATCCAAAATATGTATTTAAACTAAAGAAATCATTATGTGGTCTGAAACAAGCTCCCAAAGCTTGGTATGAAAGACTAAGTAGCTTTCTGTTAGAAAATGATTTTACCAGAGGGAAGGTGGACACAACTTTATTCCGTAAGCCATTTAAAAATGACATTTTAGTTTGTAAAATTTATGTAGATGATATTATTTTTGGATCTACTAAAGCCTCTATGGGAAGAGAATTTGCTAAGTCTATGCAAGCAGAGTTTGAAATGAGCTTGATGGGAGAACTCAAGTTCTTTCTGGGCATTCAGATCAATCAAACTCCAGAAGGAACATACATACACCAAAGCAAGTACGTCAAAGAACTTCTGAAGAAATTTGACCTATCAGAATGTAAGCCAACCAAAACTCCAATGCATCCTGCATGCATTCTGGAAAAGGAAGAGGTAAGTAAAAAGGTAGAACAGAAGATCTACAGAGGTATGATTGGTTCTCTCTTATATCTTACAGCTTCAAGACCTGATATTCTGTATAGTGTATGTTTATGTGCTAAATTCCAATCAGATCCTAGAGAATATCACTTAACAATTGTTAAGCGAATTTTCAAGTATCTGAAAGGTACTACTAATTTTGGTTTGTTTTATAGAAAAACCAAAGAATACAAATTAGTAGGGTATTGTGATGCTGACTTCGCTGGAGATAGAATAGAAAGAAAAATCACTTCTCGAAGCTTCCAGTTTCTGGGAGAAAATCTGATCTTGTGGTCCAGCAAGACACAATCCACAATTGCATTATCAACCACTGAAGCTGAATATATAGTAGCAGCTGGATGCAGCACACAGATGCTTTGGATGAAAAGGCAGCTTGAAGACTTCAATATATTTGAGAGTAACATTCATATACTTTGTGACAATACTTCTGCCATTTGTTTATATAGAAATCTCATTTTACATTCTAGGGCTAAGCATATAAAACTAAAACATCACTTCATTAGGGACTATATTCATAAAGGAATTCTTTCATTAAAATTTATTGACACAGACCATCAATGGGCTGATGTCTTCACTAAACCTCTTTATGAAGATTGGTTTAATTTCATTCTGAAACATCTAAGCATGAAATTATGTCCAAAATAAGAGTTTTATTTAGGTATTCGTTAACCCTCAGAATTTTATATTTTTTTGGTGATCATCTGATCAATAATTCTTCAGAAGTTAGATGGACAGTTGTATCAGGATCTATCTAAGAAGATCTGAACAGTTTCCAAATGGTTCATTTCAAAGATAGAAGCATGCAGTTCACAATATCAACATCTGTCATCCTCTCACAAGAGTTTCTTCTAAGGCTGAACACGCATTCAAATTTTGAAGAGACTAAAGTGTTGATTGGATGCATTGAGACTCGTGTTGTATCGGTAATTATTCTATATCTCCACACCATCTCCATATTTTCAGGAATCATTAATGTCATGTAATCATTTCTTTTCACTTTTTTCTTCTTAACTAAGTTTTCTATTTTTTATAAATACACCGCTCACTTTCACTTTCACTTTTTCACTCTTACTTCTTCTCTCTACTATTTGTATGTAATTTTCTTTCAAAAACCTCCAAAAAGTCTGTGTGAACAATGGCTTCTCAAACTGCTCAAAGCTCTCAAAGTATTCCTGGCTCTTCTTCTTCAACAACAGAAAGGTATGAAGAACCTTCAAGAATACTCCTGACTCCCATTGATTCGCTATAAGTTATTTGTGAACTCATTATGGACTTCGTCAGTATGAAGGAAAACAATTACGATCTTACTCCTGATGTTGAACTTCAAGGGTGGACAAAGTATTTTGATCGTCTACTGGCTCTAGTTTTTTCAAGATTAGTTAAAGAATTCTGGATTCACGCTACTGCTTCAAACCATCAAGTTACTTCTTTTGTGATGGGAAAGAAAATAGTAATTTATGAAGATCTTATTGCACACTTGATAGGTCATGACGTCAGAGGCATTCGTTGCAGCGACATGGCAGAAAAATGCTTTGACCTAACAACGATTTCAAAAGAGATTTTTTCTTATGGACAACTGTGATCGGTGGATCTGGAACTGACTGTTTAACGCTGGTTTCGCGAAATGTCGCGGAAGCAAGAGTCTCCACCGTCTTTTATTTTCTCCAAATGGAAAGGACAAAAGCACAGAAAAATTCCTTAAAGAGATTGCTCTCGGTTCGGGAGGTAGATTATAGAAAGGGAAGGTGTTAGCACCCTTTCTATCCATGGTTATCCATGGGCTCTTAGATACTTGCTCATTGTGTTTTCAAAAATGGTTTGTTTGCTTTTCAACTGTGGGTTTTAAAAAGTTTCTTTGAAAATTCCAGTTCGACTCTTGTATCAGTCCTCAAGAGTGTTTGAAAAATTGCTTTCGAAAGCTTTTTGAAAAGGTGTCGGTGTGAAAAGTATTTTTGATTTTGTTTTGAAATTTAGAGCAAGTATCTAGAGTCGTCTACCTACCCTAAGGAATTCGTCTGTGTAAATGTCCTTTAAAGTAGTGCCATCCCACCATTGAGAGGTAGGTAGCACCACCGTTGGAGGTGTTCGGGTCAATTCGAAGGTTCGGGACATGGTGATCACCAGAGCAATGGGAAGACACCTTAGAAGCTACCCTCATGCCAGGTTCCCGGATCATGAGGACTTACTAAGACATCCTCTACTCGACGATCACCTTTCGAGGCAAGGCAACAGTGAGGCGTACCCTAGGGGTGGTGTGTGATTTGTGTGTCATGTTCATTTATTTTGTCTTGTTCATGTCAAAGTGATCTATGCGTTTGTTTTTATTTTTGTCATTCATTCTTGCATGCATTTTATTAGCAGTTAAAAAAAGGTGCGGAAAGATAAAATTCCTAAACTATTACAAAGGCGCGGGTCCACATCGCCAAAATTAAAATCCAGGACCCGATTTGACAGAAAGTAAATAAAGTGCGAGAAATAAAATGTCCGAGTTTACAAGGCTTTGGGAGAATTACATTAATATTATAAGAAATAAAATAAAATGCGCGAATTGGAATTAAAATTGGAAGCGAGGGCGTTGGACCCTTTTTAATGAAATTAAATTAAATTATTAAATTAATTAAATAAAAATGAAAAAAGAAATTATTTTGAGATTTTTTGGATTTATGGTTTTTTATGTGAATTAAATGAAATTAACTAATTAACCCTAATTCTACAACTTTTATTTATTAAGAAAAACATGTTAAAATTAAACCTAAAATTAAATTAATTAATGGAAATTTGATTTATAAAAATAATTAATTAATTATTAGTGAAAAGAAAAGAAAAAGGATAAAAATTGATTAAAACTCTAATTCTACAAATTTTTAATTTATTAAGAAAAATGTTTGAATTAAACCTAATTTTACAAAGCTAAATTAATTAATGATATTTACTTAAAAAATATTAAAATAAAATATATTTTTAATTTTGTCTTTTCTGATTTTTATATTATTTTTATATGAAATTAACTTTTTATTGAATTAAAAGAAAACAATGGAATTAAAACAAATAATAAAAATAAAACAAAGAAAATAGAAAGAAATACAATACCAAGGGGGGTTCTGTCCCCAAATTGGAGGTAAAGTCAGTAATTCTGGCCCAATTGATTTCTGGCCTTATTGACTTTTCTGCTAGCGTGTAGCTCCATTGACTAACGCCCAGGGTGTTCTTCCAACCAATGCCCTTGGATTGAGGTAATAGGCCATGTGGCACGCTGGATATGAAGCTATAGGATAGGCCTTCAAACAAAGTGCTGCATGGAATCACGTTAGGAAAAAATATTGAAAGAATGTGGGGGACCTGGGATTCGAACCCAGGTCCCATGGATTATCAATACTATGCTTTGCCAACTGCTCCAACTACGCGTTTTGATTATATAATAGGAAACAAATAATATAAGATAAAACAATGGTTAGTGGCTGTTTTAGCGCGAAAATTCAAATGCTCCAACCACGCCTTGACACTTCATCATCTTCTCCATGGCTTTTGTTTTTCCTGAAACAAAATAAACAAGATTGCGGGGGTTTTAAACCCCCACTATATACAGTGTGAAAAAATAGCGATTAGCTCGTCTGTAATCAGAAATTGGGCGCGACCCCATCATTGGATTTGTCTGAAGGTCCTGATTCTAATAGGCTAGGTCTCACGTCCTAATTTTTCCATAACTGGGAAACCCCAATTCAAGGTTCTGAAAACCCTAAGCGTCGTTCATGGTGGAATCGCGTATGGGCAATGATTCTTCAATTAAATCATACTGCTAGCTTCAGAATCAACTCATTAGTACAAATCAAGAATCAAAATGCATGGATATGGCCTGAATAATAAAACACGATTATGCAAAAAGAAGGACACAGTTTGACTTTTAATTACCAATTCTTGATGTTAGGGATATGGAAAACTATTCAGTTAGCTTCAGTAACACTTTTGCAAGCTATTGGGATTAATCTTGGCCTCTGAATCGTCCTCTAAGGCCACTTTCAGTTTTCAAATTTTTGACAAAAAACTCAACCTTGGTTCTTGATGTATGGCGCAGCCTGGAGGTTCTTTGGAGTAGGGTTTGCATGAGTATATATGTGTGAATGATTAGGGTTCAAATTTTGGTCCAAAGAATCAATGAATTGATGAGAAAATATTTGATTTTCATGCCATAATTTTTCAATCTTTTTCATGCTAATTTGATACCAATCATGTCCAATCACATGGATTCTTTCCAAATCTGATCATGCACGAAATATTGAATGTATTCCATGCATAAAAAGATTTAAAAACTTAGGTTTGGTATTTTCCATATATTTTAATTAATTAAATGAATTTCTAGCAATTAAAAATTCAAATAAATAAAATAAAAATGATGAAAAACTTCCCTTTGGGCCAAATGGTCGTGCACATGTTTTGGATGATGGATTTTGGAAGAAAAAGAGGCCCATTAGCAATTTTAGGACATTTGAAGCAAAGTTGACTTTTCAAAATATCCAAACATTTCCCAACTTCCACAAGGCATAACTTGCTCAATTTTTAAGCTTTGCTCATGTTCTTGGACATTTTGGAAAGGTCTTTGAGTCCTATAACCAATGCCTTTGGTCCCATTTCATTTTGATTTACCAATCTCAAGTTATGTCCTTTGATTTAAAGTCCCTTTTTGTTGACTTTTGAAAATGACCTATAATGTTGAAATTGATAACTTTTTGTGAGAGAATTTCTTGGACTTGAAGTGTGAAGAGGAGTTGTAGGAAATGTCTTTCTCTTCAAAATGAGCTTTGGATGGAATTTTTCTGATAATCCATGTGAAAGTTATGCCTTGGTCAAGTTACAGTTGACTTTTTCAACTGTCCAAATATGGAAACTTTTGCATCTTGAGACTTTTTGAGCCAAGCTTTGGGAATCATGATCAAGCATTGATCAAATGATGTTTGTGGCTTCAAAATGAGATGTTGACCAAAAATTTGAACTTTTGAATGTCAAATGACCATTTTGCCCCTGCAGTTGACTGTAGTGCAATTAGGGTTTTTGACTGTGCAATTTTGTGCTGTAAGTCTTGAAACTTGATATGAGGATGCTTGACCATGTTTGTAGGCATGTGGGACTTTATTGGACCCTTGGAAACTTCATTTTCTTTGTCAGAACCAAAACCCTAATTTTTGACTGTTAGGAGGCCCTTGAACTGTGCAACCCTTGGGGAGATTTTGAAGCATGCTTTTGGCAAAATCTTGAAGAATATGGGAGGGCAAATTTTGGGGTACAACAGTTGCCCCTGTTCAATCTTCTTAGACCTGAGGATGCAGATTGGCTGACGTGCCTTTCGTAATCCGAAGGTGGAAGATGATTGAACACTAGAGTGCCCAGAAATTTGCGCTCACATAGTAGCAGTATGATGATGGGAATGGGCTTATAGATGCCATGCTAAGAGATGATGGAGGGTGGATGGGCTTATAGATGCCATCTGGATGTTGATCGCGTAAGAGATTCCTTAGCGAGAGTTTGCATACCTGAAAAAGAAAAATGATTACCTGACCCATTACAGGAGCTGGTCTTTTAAACTCTTCGTGTAGATGTGTCCTGGCTGGTTACAGGAGCTGGATTAGGATCTTCAAAAGGTGATGAATGAACCAGGGATGGTTACTACCTCAACAGGAACGGTGAGAGAACTTTGGATGATTACAACCCCAACAGTAACGCTGAGAGAATCTGGGGACGATTACTACCTCCGCAGTAACGGGGAGAGAACCATAGGCGACTTCAACCTCAACAGTATCATTGAGAGAATCTTGGACGACTTCAACCTCAACAGTAACGCTGAGAGAATCTGGGGACGATTACTACCTCCGCAGTAACGGGGAGAGAACCATAGGCGACTTCAACCTCAACAGTATCATTGAGAGAATCTTGGACGACTTCAACCTCAACAGTAACGCTGAGAGAATCTGGGGACGATTACTACCTCCGCAGTAACGGGGAGAGAACCATAGGCGACTTCAACCTCAACAGTATCATTGAGAGAATCTTGGACGACTTCAACCTCAACAGTAACGTTGAGAGAATCTGGGGACGATTACTACCTCCGCAGTAACGGGGAGAGAACCATAGGCGACTTCTACCTCAACAGTATCATTGAGAGAATCTTGGGCGACTTCAACCTCAACAGTAATCATTGAGAGAATCTTGGGCGACTTCAACCTCAACAGTAATCATTGAGAGAATCTTGGGCGACTTCAACCTCAACAGTAATCATTGAGAGAATCTTGGGCGACTTCAACCTCAACAGTAATCATTGAGAGAATCTTGGGCGACTTCAACCTCAACAGTAATCATTGAGAGAATCTTGGGCGACTTCAACCTCATCAGTAATCATTGAGAGAATCTTGGATATCTTCTACTGAGTCTTTATCAGGAAAATCTGTTAGGGGTCGTTTTAGCTGGACTAGAGAAGGCCTTTGACTGGATAAGAAACAGGAAAATCTTAGGGTCGATTTAACTGAACCGGTCTAGGTCTTGAAATCTTCAACTGGATAAGAAACAGGGAGATCTTAGGGTCGATCTGACTGAACCAGAGAAGGCCTTTGACTGGATAAGAAACAGGAAAATCTTGGGGTCGATTTAACTGAACCGGTCTAGGTCTTGTAGCTGAGAACTTAACTGGATCTTTCCTGAAAGGTAAAGGTCAGTCATATGCAATGCATGATACGGATCAAGCAATGATGTTATCAATATAAATGAGATTTGTGAGATATGATGTGTAGATGCATGCTATAATGTATGAAAATATGATGTTTATGAATGTATCTTTTTCGTTTTAGGAAAATAAATCCTTGACGGGTGCCGGGAAGTCATATCCTGGGCTGATGTTGGAGAATAGATTTTTGCCTCCGCTGGGGATGATAGTTGCAAGAATACCGATGGGAGAAGATAACTCCGTTGGGGAATAAACTTGGCGAATGGATTACTCTGCAGGGAGAAAAGTACTCTAGCGATCTTGCTGGGAAGCAATACTTTGTGGGGAGAGAGGTACTTTGCTGAGTTGTTGATAATAGCTTGATGGGGATACCATTGTTAATAGACTTCGCTGGGGATAGGAAGACTTCGTCGAGGCCGATCTTTTCGTGGCTTTTGGCTGAGGATAACCCAGTTATATCCTGGTGAGGAAATAACTCTTTGAATAAAGCCGGGAGACGCGTTCGTGCTCTGCGAGGATAAGCTTCCAGAATCTACTGGGGATAAGCTTACTGCTTGGGGAGATGGATTCCAACCTTCCTTGGGAACTAGATTGGACTCTCCTGGGGAAGTTTTGAGCTATATCGGGGAAGTGATTCCTTTGAATGTTTGATATACTGTCGGGGAACAATCTTTAGGTCAAGACTGCTGGGGATGCTGGTTAGGAATGTCTGGGGAATGTTTGAGATCTGCTGGAGGATACACAACTTCCTTAAGGCTAATAATAGCTTTGCTTGGGGAGAGTGCATTGACTTGCTGGCTCACTCTCTGGGGAGTTAAGATATCTTGGTTGTTCTTCAGCCGAACCTATCTTAGTACCTTGATGGACAGAGCAATTAGATCGTTTGGACAACTCATCATTGCCCCTGTTTCTGAGATGGGAGAGGAAGACCTGTGAGGTACTGATAGTTATTGATGGACCAACCTTCTTCTGGTAGGCAGGTGACAAGATGACAGGACATAGTCGTACGCTTTGATCCCTAACTTTTGTCTGGACCGCCCTTTCGGGTTTTCAGTCCACCGGGATACCCATTTTTGCTCAATCCGCCTTTTCAGGTTTTCGACTTGCTGGGTGTACAGATTTTTCATTTCATCCCTTATTTTTTCCCGAACCCTTTTGGTTCGCCGGGAAGCCCTTATTTTTGCCTAGGTGTGTCAACCTAGCGGGTCTTTGATTATGCGTAGTATTTTTTCGACTATGTTCGCGTTCTCAGGATGTAGGGAGGTGCCCCTGTTATTGTGTTGCCCTGCCACCAGAAGATCTTTGTTTGATCGTCCAATGCCCCAAGTGACTTAGACGGAGATTTGCCCCAGGCTATTTGGCATTTGAGAGATTCTCTGAATCTTGACTTAACTGCCCCAGATGACGGACAATAATCACGTCTGCCCCTTGATTGGAAGTGCTTTTGTTCACTAGGTATTCATCGTGCGAATTTCCCTGCTGTTCAAACAAATAGTCATATGCAAACAATGTTATATCAAAAATGCAAAGCTTATGTCTGTCTTGAAGATTTTGAAAATGCATTCTTTTTTATAAAACAAGTGAATGTTTGTAAAACGTGATGTCAACTCCGTACTTACCGTAGGCCTTAAGGAGTCAGGATACCTTTCGTAACAGTATGCTTTCGAACTAACCCATGCTTCAGCTAGGACTTTTAAGGGTTATGACGTGGCCTGGTTCACGGTTTAAGAAACAAAGGATAAAGGCTCAAATTATTTGTACCCACCCGCTCTTCGTGATGTTCTTCAAACCTAAACTCAGCTGATCGTGCGTTAGACCTTGTTTGAGTCTTTGTCCTGACGTTCCAATGATGGTCCAGATATTGTTGATTTTGAATAGGCAGTCATTTCTTTTTCTTGTTGTTTGAGGGTTTGTATGACCTCTTTCTTTTTGATTTCGTTATCCCTATTGTTTTGCCTGAACTGTTCCTTTTTGTGATTACAGTCAGCGGGATGCCCCAGTTTTGTAAGTCTCCTTCATAGGTTTTGACTTAATGGGTTTTTATTTTGGAAGATGATGACTGCCTTTCTTTATTGACTATTCGGAACCATCACTGTCTTTCTTTGTTTTGTAAGGACCTCTTTCGGTGCCATTCGTTATGCACTTGGATCAACTGAGAGAACTACCCTGCCCCAGGTTATGATTAAGGGTTTTAATTTTCGAAAAGAAAAACTCCTACTTCTTTGGCTCAGAGGGGTTGACGAGGGATTATCTTCCTTATAACTCCAGTGTTTAGGGATTGAAACAATGCCTGTACCTCATCAGCGGGGTCTGTTCAAAAGCATACTGTAGATTGCGGTATCGTTTTCGTCATCCTCCCTCAAGAGGCTTAGAATTATTAATCGAGCGTTGATCATCAGAAAAAATATGAAAATAATTTGCATATAGTGAATACGAATATATGGCTTCAAAACAGACATATGCGATGCATTAATGAAATAACAACGTTTAATATGAGCAAATGTTTGAACAAAAGAAAATTACTACTTAAAAATCCTAATGAACAAAAGTCTCTTCATCTCAAGGGTTGTTACTTCAACTGGTGCATCCGATAGGGATGGCAGGAGCATTCAGCTTGGCCCATCTGGGTGAAATCCACAGCTCTTTCCTCGATCAGGTCTTGGATCCAATTCTTCAGAGCCCAACAGTCGTCGGTGTCATGGCCTGGACTGCCAGAGTGGTATGCACATCTTTCCTTAGACTTGTATTTTGGGGAGGCTGTGTTGAGATTCTTAGGAGGGTCCCTTAACGTCACCAGATTCAGCCTCAACAATTGTTGTAAAGCTTGAGACGGTGACACGTTGAGCTTGGTGAACTGCCTTTTAGGCTTGTCTGGTTTGCTCTGATCAGTCCGTTGTTCTGGGCGAGATCGTTGTTGGACCTGTGAAGTAGTAGCAGCTTGGAGAGGCCCAAACTTTTGACTTCTTGGAAGTTGATTAATGACCGGGTCCCTGACTTGGGCTGGTTGCTTCATGTCTTGATGAAGCTGACTGATCATGGCCCTCAGCTCTCCTTGCTCCTGAGCTAAACTTTGGATGAGAGCCCTTTGCCCCAGCATCTGGGTTTTCAATGTGTCTACCTCAGCTTGTAGGCGTTCCATCCGTTCGTCCTTGTCGTCCTCAGCATTGTTCCTGACCAAAGTCCCCGTGAGAAGTGTCCTCAACTCCTCCTGCCCCTTGGATAGGCTTAAGAAGATCTCTTTGAACTGAGTCTCTTGAGCAGGAGGTCCCTGGTTATCTTGTTGGGAAGTCATTGCTGAAATAAACAGCGACAAAGGTAAGTGACCTGCAAAAGGGATACCTGTAATGCAATGATGTGTATGATATGCATGCAATGTTTTCAAGGACCTCGCAGGGTAAACAAGAAAATTGTTAGCATTGGAAACTGGTAGCTTGATTGAAGGAACTTCATGTTGCTGAGAGTCCTTCTTCAAGGGTCAAAGCTCACCATGTCTAGTGGGTCATAGCCCCTGACAACCTTGGCTAGAGGAAAATAAATCCTCTTTGCCCCTTGCTGGGATAGTTGATTCACCATGACCTGCATCACAAGCCCTTGAGATCCTTGAAATGGGTTAGGATGTATGCAATGGTATGATGTTATGCTATGCATGGGGTCTGGGTAAGTGACCCTGTTATGAGTCTCAATTAAGGACTGCCAACCAAAACCTGTAAGAAACTTAGTACCCTGTTATGAGTCCTAATTAAGGACTAAAACAAAACCTGCAAATAGTTCATGTGTCAGATAAAGCATGCAGGTAGTCAAGTACGAAGGCACACAAGTCACACAAGAGAAACCCTTAGAGTTTAGGCCAGCATGGGGTCTGGGTATTACCCTCTTGAAGTTGGTGGGCTCAACCTGTCCTATTAGAAGTAACCGGGTTCTAAGGGTCCCAATATCACCGGATTGCTTTCATTGTTCATCGTTTCGATTTAGCCACTGAACTGGCGACCGAAATATTCCAGGAAAGCAACCCTCAATTGAGTGTAGTATCGAGTATCAACCAACCTCGGACTGCACCAAAGTCAGTTATCTCACTACCCTAAAGAGGCCAAGATGGTTCAATTAAGGTTCCTAAGGTCTGTTGATGCTTCATGACACCACGCGGAGGCCCCGTACTCTCCTTGACTGAACTCAAGGGTTACCGGTACACACCAAAGTGCCACATCAACGTAGCAGACTGTTTCAACCATGTCGGTATACCCCGCACAGTTCCCTCACAGCCTTGTTGCTACTTTCTAAGAAGGTATCCCCAGATCCGGGTTAGGATCTATAGAACTCCCAAGGCAGTCCCACAATTTTAAAGCAAGCAAAGCAATACAATTGAAAACACAGTTATGAACTAACCCTAAGGTACACCTCACTTTAAAAGTTTAATCCCCAGCAGAGTCGCCAGTTCTGTGATCGGTGGATCTGGAACTGACTGTTTAACGCTGGTTTCGCGAAATGTCGCGGAAGCAAGAGTCGCCACCGTCTTTTATTTTCTCCAAATGGAAAGGACAAAAGCACAGAAAAATTCCTTAAAGAGATTGCTCTCGGTTCGGGAGGTAGATTATAGAAAGGGAAGGTGTTAGCACCCTTTCTATCCATGGTTATCCATGGGCTCTTAGATACTTGCTCATTGTGTTTTCAAAAATGGTTTGTTTGCTTTTCAACTGTGGGTTTTAAAAAGTTTCTTTGAAAATTCCAGTTCGACTCTTGTATCAGTCCTCAAGAGTGTTTGAAAAATTGCTTTCGAAAGCTTTTTGAAAAGGTGTCGGTGTGAAAAGTATTTTTGATTTTGTTTTGAAATTTAGAGCAAGTATCTAGAGTCGTCTACCTACCCTAAGGAATTCGTCTGTGTAAATGTCCTTTAAAGTAGTTCCATCCCACCATTGAGAGGTAGGTAGCACCACCGTTGGAGGTGTTCGGGTCAATTCGAAGGTTTGGGACATGGTGATCACCAGAGCAATGGGAAGACACCTTAGAAGCTACCCTCATGCCAGGTTCCCGGATCATGAGGACTTACTAAGACATCCTCTACTCGACGATCACCTTTCGAGGCAAGGCAACAGTGAGGCGTACCCTAGGGGTGGTGTGTGATTTGTGTGTCATGTTCATTTATTTTGTCTTGTTCATGTCAAAGTGATCCATGCGTTTGTTTTTATTTTTGTCATTCATTCTTGCATGCATTTTATTAGCAGTTAAAAAAAGGTGCGGAAAGATAAAATTCCTAAACTATTACAAAGGCGCGGGTCCACATCGCCAAAATTAAAATCCAGGACCCGATTTGACAGAAAGTAAATAAAGTGCGAGAAATAAAATGTCCGAGTTTACAAGGCTTTGGGAGAATTACATTAATATTATAAGAAATAAAATAAAATGCGCGAATTGGAATTAAAATTGGAAGCGAGGGCGTTGGACCCTTTTTAATGAAATTAAATTAAATTATTAAATTAATTAAATAAAAATGAAAAAAGAAATTATTTTGAGATTTTTTGGATTTATGGTTTTTTATGTGAATTAAATGAAATTAACTAATTAACCCTAATTCTACAACTTTTATTTATTAAGAAAAACATGTTAAAATTAAACCTAAAATTAAATTAATTAATTAATGGCAATTTGATTTATAAAAATAATTAATTAATTATTAGTGAAAAGAAAAGAAAAAGGATAAAAATTGATTAAAACTCTAATTCTACAAATTTTTAATTTATTAAGAAAAATGTTTGAATTAAACCTAATTTTACAAAGCTAAATTAATTAATGATATTTACTTAAAAAATATTAAAATAAAATATATTTTTAATTTTGTCTTTTCTGATTTTTATATTATTTTTATATGAAATTAACTTTTTATTGAATTAAAAGAAAACAATGGAATTAAAACAAATAATAAAAATAAAACAAAGAAAATAGAAAGAAATACAATACCAAGGGGGGTTCTGTCCCCAAATTGGAAGTAAAGTCAGTAATTATGGCCCAATTGATTTCTGGCCTTATTGACTTTTCTGCTAGCGTGTAGCTCCATTGACTAACGCCCAGGGTGTTCTTCCAACCAATGCCCTTGGATTGAGGTAATAGGCCATGTGGCACGCTGGATATGAAGCTATAGGATAGGCCTTCAAACAAAGTGCTGCATGGAATCACGTTAGGAAAAAATATTGAAAGAATGTGGGGGACCTGGGATTCGAACCCAGGTCCCAGGGATTATCAATACTATGCTTTGCCAACTGCTCCAACTACGCGTTTTGATTATATAATAGGAAACAAATAATATAAGATAAAACAATGGTTAGTGGCTGTTTTAGCGCGAAAATTCAAATGCTCCAACCACGCCTTGACACTTCATCATCTTCTCCATGGCTTTTGTTTTTCCTGAAACAAAATAAACAAGATTGCGGGGGTTTTAAACCCCCACTATATACAGTGTGAAAAAATAGTGATTAGCTCGTCTGTAATCAGAAATTGGGCGCGACCCCATCATTGGATTTGTCTGAAGGTCCTGATTCTAATAGGCTAGGTCTCACGTCCTAATTTTTCCATAACTGGGAAACCCCAATTCAAGGTTCTGAAAACCCTAAGCGTCGTTCATGGTGGAATCGCGTATGGGAAATGATTCTTCAATTAAATCATACTGCTAGCTTCAGAATCAACTCATTAGTACAAATCAAGAATCAAAATGCATGGATATGGCCTGAATAATAAAACACGATTATGCAAAAAGAAGGACACAGTTTGACTTTTAATTACCAATTCTTGATGTTAGGGATATGGAAAACTATTCAGTTAGCTTCAGTAACACTTTTGCAAGCTATTGGGATTAATCTTGGCCTCTGAATCGTCCTCTAAGGCCACTTTCAGTTTTCAAATTTTTGACAAAAAACTCAACCTTGGTTCTTGATGTATGGCGCAGCCTGGAGGTTCTTTGGAGTAGGGTTTGCATGAGTATATATGTGTGAATGATTAGGGTTCAAATTTTGGTCCAAAGAATCAATGAATTGATGAGAAAATATTTGATTTTCATGCCATAATTTTTCAATCTTTTTCATGCTAATTTGATACCAATCATGTCCAATCACATGGATTCTTTCCAAATCTGATCATGCACGAAATATTGAATGTATTCCATGCATAAAAAGATTTAAAAACTTAGGTTTGGTATTTTCCATATATTTTAATTAATTAAATGAATTTCTAGCAATTAAAAATTCAAATAAATAAAATAAAAATGATGAAAAACTTCCCTTTGGGTCAAATGGTCGTGCACATGTTTTGGATGATGGATTTTGGAAGAAAAAGAGGCCCATTAGCAATTTTAGGACATTTGAAGCAAAGTTGACTTTTCAAAATATCCAAAAATTTCCCAACTTCCACAAGGCATAACTTGCTCAATTTTTAAGCTTTGCTCATGTTCTTGGACATTTTGGAAAGGTCTTTGAGTCCTATAACCAATGCCTTTGGTCCCATGTCATTTTGATTTACCAATCTCAAGTTATGTCCTTTGACTTAAAGTCCCTTTTTGTTGACTTTTGAAAATGACCTATAATGTTGAAATTGATAACTTTTTGTGAGAGCATTTCTTGGACTTGAAGTGTGAAGAGGAGTTGTAGGAAATGTCTTTCTCTTAAAAATGAGCTTTGGATGGAATTTTTCTGATAATCCATATGAAAGTTATGCCTTGGTCAAGTTACAGTTGACTTTTTCAACTGTCCAAATATGGAAACTTTTGCATCTTGAGACTTTTTGAGCCAAGCTTTGGGAATCATGATCAAGCATTGATCAAATGATGTTTGTGGCTTCAAAATGAGATGTTGACCAAAAATTTGAACTTTTGAATGTCAAATGACCATTTTGCCCCTACAGTTGACTGTAGTGCAATTAGGGTTTTTGACTGTGCAATTTTGTGCTGTAAGTCTTGAAACTTGATATGAGGATGCTTGACCATGTTTGTAGGCATGTGGGACTTGATTGGACCCTTGGAAACTTCATTTTATTTGTCAGAACCAAAACCCTAATTTTTGACTGTTAGGAGGCCCTTGAACTGTGCAACCCTTGGGGAGATTTTGAAGCATGCTTTTGGCAAAATCTTGAAGAATATGGGAGGGCAAATTTTGGGGTACAACAGTTGCCCCTGTTCAATCTTCTTAGACCTGAGGATGCAGATTGGCTGACGTGTCTTTCGTAATCCGAAGGTGGAAGATGATTGAACACTAGAGTGCCCAGAAATTTGCGCTCACATAGTAGCAGTATGATGATGGGAATGGGCTTATAGATGCCATGCTAAGAGATGATGGAGGGTGGATGGGCTTATAGATGCCATCTGGATGTTGATCGCGTAAGAGATTCCTTGGCGAGAGTTTGCATACCTGAAAAAGAAAAATGATTACCTGACCCATTACAGGAGCTGGTCTTTTAAACTCTTCGTGTAGATGTGTCCTGGCTGGTTACAGGAGCTGGATTTGGATCTTCAAAAGGTGATGAATGAACCAGGGATGGTTACTACCTCAACAAGAACGGTGAGAGAACTTTGGATGATTACAACCCCAACAGTAACGCTGAGAGAATCTGGGAACGATTACTACCTCCGCAGTAACGGGGAGAGAACCATAGGCGACTTCAACCTCAACAGTATCATTGAGAGAATCTTGGACGACTTCAACCTCAACAGTAACGCTGAGAGAATCTGGGGACGATTACTACCTCCGCAGTAACGGGGAGAGAACCATAGGCGACTTCAACCTCAACAGTATCATTGAGAGAATCTTGGACGACTTCAACCTCAACAGTAACGCTGAGAGAATCTGGGGACGATTACTACCTCCGCAGTAACGGGGAGAGAACCATAGGCGACTCCAACCTCAACAGTATCATTGAGAGAATCTTGGACGACTCCAACCTCAACAGTAACGCTGAGAGAATCTGGGGACGATTACTACCTCCACAGTAACGGGGAGAGAACCATAGGCGACTTCTACCTCAACAGTATCATTGAGAGAATCTTGGGCGACTTCAACCTCAACAGTAATCATTGAGAGAATCTTGGGCGACTTCAACCTCAACAGTAATCATTGAGAGAATCTTGGGCGACTTCAACCTCAACAGTAATCATTGAGAGAATCTTGGGCGACTTCAACCTCAACAGTAATCATTGAGAGAATCTTGGGCGACTTCAACCTCAACAGTAATCATTGAGAGAATCTTGGGCGACTTCAACCTCATCAGTAATCATTGAGAGAATCTTGGTCAAAAATCATCTTGGGCTGCATCAACCACAAAAAACCCACAAGTTCTCCTGACTATATCAACATTGATCAGCAATTTCTTCTGTACTTCATTGCAACCAAGGCAAAGGTCAATCTTCCTCTTCTGCTGTTTAATCATCTAAACACAAGCGTCAAAGAGACTAGAGAAGAAGAAAGGGATAAGAGGGACTGGATACCTCTGGGCAGGCTCATATCAGATATTTTGACAGAAAACAAACTGGTAGAATATCTGACTGAAGCTTAACAGGTCAGTACTCTGGAAGCATGTGCTGGTAAACCTCTGAATGCGAAGAATCTGAAGAAAATAAAGATCATTGACACCATCAAGAAGGATCCAACAGTAACAACAAAGAAAGTCATTACAACAAGAAGAGTTCCTCTGAAGGATTTCCCTCTTTTCTCTCAAACATATGCTTCTCCATAAGTTATTTTCAGATATCTGGAAGCTTGCAAAATGGACGGCACTAATCCAGAAGTGAACATTCGCGATCCACGACAACAGGCTCCGGAGGTTGTTCTCAAGAAATCAAGGAAAAGGAAAGCTGCAGGAGAAGGATCTTCTCAGATGGTTCCCAAGGCTGCTAAGAAGAAAGGTAATTCTTCTTTTATTTCTGTTATGGAATCAGTTCTTTTATCAACATCTGAAACCCCCTCCTCTCTAAAACCCACAGAAGATCCTTCACCACAAACCTTTGATGATTTTGATATTGAGTTTAAGCCTTCACTTACTCTAGAAAACATTCTGGACGAACTACATTTTACTACCCATCTTGACCAAAATCATCCAGAACTTGCTCAAGTTCTTTCTGATATTAATCAATTTGATCCGGTGTTCCAAGCTTCCCAATCAGAAAATCCAAACTCTCAAGCTTCCCACTCTGAAAATCCAAACTTTCACGCTCCCCAACCAAAAAATCCAAATCTTGACTCTGATACCACTTCACCCATTCTTGGAATAACATTCCCTCTCATGGTCCAACAACTAATCACAATCCACGACATCCTAGAAATTCCATCTCCCTACCATTCTACTCCACCAAACACACCTCATTCACCCATTATCATTTCTGATTCCCCCTCTCCAATCAACCATCTAGAAGATCACCTTTGTACAGTAATAGACTTAGAAGCGCTGGACAACCTTGCCTCTAGCTCTCAAAAAATTGCTATCCCAAAACCAAAAATCACCAAGGCACATGTTGGTAAAAATTTGCTGATTTTTGAAACAGAAATAGTTGAATGGGTTAACTCTCTGAAGCTAGCCTGCTTAGAGAATCAGAATCTTGCCGCTTATGATTCACAATGGAACTAGTTCAGAAAATGGTTCAACTCTGAATCCTAGAAACTTAAGGAGTTGCGTTATGAAATTGCTCAACAGAACTTTTATGATCAGCTAAAAGTTTTCAAGGATCAAGTTCTGCACCATTGGGAAAATAAACCTCTTCTTCTGCTAGACAATGCCCCTTGGGAAGATCACCAGCATTCAGAAGTTGATGAACCATGCTCTGATACTCTTCCTCTGGTTACTGTTCAAGACAAAGGCAAGGAAACTGAGGAAGCTATTGAGTTAGAATCTGCCGTAACTTGCTCTGAAAAGGTGGCACCTTCTGTTGATATACCTTATTCATCCCTGGTTCTGCAAACTCTGGAGGAGTTGAAGAAAGAAAATGCAGTGTTCAAGGAGAGACTAGATAAGCAATATGACACATGCAAGGAAATCAAACAGATGCTGGGAAAACAAGAAGAGTCAAACACTTATATTAAGAATTTGTTGGAAGCCCTGTTCACATGACTTCCTCCACCTCAATATTAGTTTTGAAAATTGTTTTCTTTACTGTGTCCAATTTTGTGTGTGTTGTTTTTCTTCTGAATGTGTTATTTCAATCCTTTTTTAATACAACTCATCTTTTATTGCTTAAAGTGTTTATATTTATTTTTTATTCTTGACAAAAGAGGGAGAACATAAGATATTTCTAATAACAGTATCGAGGCGTAGTCTCAAACATTTTGAATATCATAACATCTCATTTTTTTTCTGAAAGCAAAATAGGAACAAAACTCTGGTGAAGACAGAAGTAGATGCATCAAAAACTCTGATCAGAATAAACTTCAGGCAAGTATTTCATCATTATCTGAGTATTTAACTCAAGGGGAGACCTTAAAATTCTTTATGTTCTTTCTGTTTCTATTGAAATATCCTAGTTTTTCTCATCATCAAAAAGGGGGAGATTGTTAGAACATAGTTTGATTCTAAAACCCTTGTAAGAGTTTTGATGATAACAAACACAAAGATCAATTATGCTCCCTAAATTTATATTTTATTTTGAAGAGAAGTTTTGATGGAAGAAGATCAGAAGATGCGCTAAAAAGTTGTTTCAACTCTGATTATAAACATATCTCAAATAAGTTCTAACGCTGTTGTGATACGGTGGGAGAACTGGCTTGAAGGTTTTGCGTTTGATTGCAAATGTTGCGGTTAGTAAGAGTCGCCACTGACTTTTCTTTTATCCAAAAGGAAAGGTGAAAAAGCACAGGAAAGACCTTTGAGATTATTTCTTGAGTTCGGGGGATAGATTATGAAAAGGGAAGGTATTAGCACCCTTTTCATCCATGGTTATCCATGGGCTCTTAGTTACTTGCTAGATCACTTGCTTTTGTTTGAAATTGTGCTTTGTGTGGTTTTTGAAAGTATTTTGTAAAGAGTCCATTGTTTAGGAAATATTTGTAATCATTCTTATTTGTAAGAATGTATACAAAGATGTTTGATCTTTGAAAAAATGTTTTCAATTTTGTAAGATGTTTGAAAGTGTAAGTGTTTGTTTGAAATTGAGCAAGGATGTTTTGTTTTGAAATTGAGCAAGTAATTAAGAGCGTTCTACCTACTCAAAAAGTCTTTCTTGTTCATTTTTCTTTTCCTTTGATATTGTTGTCCTACCATTGATTTGGTAAGCAACCCTATCTTTGGATGTAAACGGGACGGGCGTGGGTCATCGTATAACCATGATTAGCAATGTTGCAAGGTATCTTAGCATTTTTCTTTAGGGACTAAGATCATTTGGAAGGCAACTTAGATAGCGTCATCGAGGAACTATGATCTTGTATTTGCTTGTTTTTGCTAAGATACTTTACATGCGTAATATGGCCATTTTGTATAAGGCAACCAAGTGAAATAACCCTAGGGGTGCTTGTGTGCAAGTGTATCATTTTCATGCTTGTTTTTGTCTTGAATTAGGGTTTTCTAAGTATTTGTTTTAGTCTTTCCATACAAACCCTAATTACTAGCATGTTATATAAAAGCGATAAATTGCAAAATTTAAAGTTACTACGCTATTACAACATTTGTGAGGAGGGGGTGTACAATTTGTGAAAGTGGATTTGCAAAAATATAAACCTAATTAATCTATTACAACCAAATTGAATTTGTGCAAGAAATGAAATAATGTACAAAAATAAATAAATGTACAAAAATATGAAATGTAAAGCAAATGAATATTTTATTTGGTTTTCATGAGAAAAAAGGTAAATTGTTTTTAACCTAATTAATTAAAGAAAATAATTAATTAAATTTGAATTTTATTAGGAAAAGATTTTAAGTAAAACCCTAGTTCTATTAATTAATCAAAAGAAAACAAGTTTAAGAAAAATATTTTTTGGTATTTTTATCTTAAAAATATTTATAGCATTATAAAATATTTTTAGTCTTTTTTATATAAAAAATAATGTATTTTAAATGGTGTAAAAAATAAATAAATAAAAATATAGTATTAATTAAGTTTACAAGATTATTTAATAAAATAAATAAAGTATAATACATAATTTTTTTGTGAGAAAAATAAAATAAAATAAGTCAAAATATAAATCTATCATTTTTGTATTTTATGATTTTTTAGTATTTAGAAAATCTATTTAAGAAAAATAAAAATAATGAAAATAATAAAGAAAATAAATAAATTTGGGCCAGGGATGTCAATGGGACACAGGGGGTTAACTAGCAGAATAATAAAAAATAAGCCAGGCCCAAAAAGCCACAGCGCCCTGCAAACAAAAAAAAGTCAGAATTATAAAACATGTAAAAAATGCAAAAGGGTACCACTGGGGCTCGAACCCAGGTCCCATAGGTTACATGCGCGCGCTTCTACCACTGGAGTGACTATACATCCGTTAATACAAATAAAACAATAAATATGTAAGGCAAAACGTGCCCTGAAGACTTCATCTTCAACCTCCAGCCAGACCAACTGTAACTTGCTCATTTCTCATCAAAAATGAAAACTATAAACATGAAACTTGTAGCAAAATTTCTCACGATTCCAGAAATGTAAAGTATTAAAACTATAGATCAAAGATAAGAATGAATTTTAATGGTCCTAATCTGAACCCTAAAAATTTCAGAAGTTTCAGTTTCAAAATTCTCTAAGCTCAAGCAAAATTAATGGAAACTATGGACATGGTTAGCTTCAGGGCAATGATACCTACATGTTTTGTTCACAAATAAACTATTGATGATGCATGTATGAAGAGTTCCGAGTTGAGAAAATTTACCTCAAAACTGGAAATCATGTTTGGAGTTTGAGCTTGTTTCAAGCAGTGGTGATGATAAGGTTAGCTTCCTTGAGGTCCTAGGAAGCTAATGCAATGGTTTACTTGAGTTGAGAGTGGCTGAAATGACTTGGAGAAGTCAATGTGCAATGCTCTGTTTTTGGTTATGGAGGATATGGTAAATGGTATTACAATAATGAAACAAGGATAGGGATATGTTACACTTGATGTAAGGAAGCTTTAGAAACTGAAAGGCCAAGAAACACACGAGGGAAATGTGAGTTTGAAGTTCAAGGTCAGAAACTGTGCAACAATGGAGTTTTTGTGCAATTTCTAATTTGAGAGAGTTTTGGTGTATTTCAGGGTGTTCAAGCTCGTCCTCTAGCTCATAAATAATGACTCTATTTATAAGCAACAAGTTTGGAGACCTCTTGTTGATCAGAATTCAAAATCACAAGTTTATGCATAACATGTGATTTTTGAGAAATTCAAGTTTCCATGCCTTGTACTTGGTTCATAGAGTTGTTAGCCACTTTAAAGACAATACTTCTAACTTTGTGGATGGAGTGTAATCAAGAAAAACAAGTTGGGAGCTCAAGAAGCTGACTTTGTGCATAAAGCTTGCTTTACAAGAATGGATATGTTACTTTCTCCCTAAAATGGCAAATTGATTTAGACAAAGCTTGAAACACTTGGATAAGGGCATAATCAGTTGTGTAAACCATTAATTATGGAGTGAAAAACGATTTTGAGGCCTGCAAAGTGAGGATTATGCAGCATGGTTATGGATTTGGTTCATGTGTTCATCAAAAATGACTTGTAATTCAAGTGACAAAACCCTAACTTCATCTCTTCGATTCTCCCTGCTCAAGAATGATCTCAAGGAGTTCTTGGACATTTTGGAAATCTTGAAATGTGCTCTACTACCCATATTTGAATTTCTTTTGAATATTCCCCTTGTAACTATATGAAAAAGTTCCATGAAGTTGGGTCAAAATCCTGACCAAATTAGGGTAAAATTTCACTAAGTGTTTAGTTTGATGACCACGTGTTCATAAAATTATAACTTGAGATCCAAGAATTTTTGGAAGGAGTTGTGTAAAGAAAAGTTGTATATTTCATGGATATCTATAACTTTCATTTTGGAAGTTTCTCTTGAATCATCTTGCATCATGGTGAAAATTTTGCTCAAAGTTATGAAAAAACATGAAATTTCCAACACTTAGAAAAATTTCTAAGTTTAGAAATTTTGACTTTTCAAAATGAAATCTTGAATTTTTTATTTCTTGATGCATAAGTTTCATATTTTGACATGTTTTGATGAATTGTGATCTTTGGCACTTGAATTTGACCAAAAAGTCAAAGTTTGACTTTTCAGTATACAATTGATTTTTGATCAGTTGACTGCAAAATTCATCTGTCAATCCAATGGACTTGCAATATTTTGAACCATGTCATTAGGTCAAAATGATGCAATTGGACTTTTGAGATCATTACTTAAACCAATTGATCATTTGCTAGGTCAAAAATCAGAAATTTCCATTTCCCAGTCAAAACCCTAATTTTGACCAATTTGCCCTTTTGGAGATTTGATCAAATTTCTTGAGAAGTTGTGGTCCAAACTTGATCAAATGATACATATGAGTCAAAAATGTTGATATGGATAAAAAATTATGAATTTTGACTGTAAATTGGCCATAGTTGACTTTTTTCCTAATACAACTGAATTTTAGGTCAACTGCTCAATTGATTGAGCCAAAATGTGATTCAAGGGTTGAAACTTGACAAGAGTGATATTGGGGGTCCATAATGATCCATGAAAGTCATATGGTGCATTTTAAGTTCAAATGTACTTGTGAAAACTCAAACCCTAGTTTTGGTCATCAGTGCTTTAGGAGGTGTCTTGAGCTGATCAAACCCTAGTGCAGTCTTGAGCCCAAGGAGATCTGGTGAGAAAATTCTTGATAAGTGAGAGGGAAAATTTTGGGGTACAACAGCTGCCCCTGTTCAATCTTCTTAAGCCTGAAGAGTTAGATTGGCTAGTTTTTCCATTCGTGACTCGAAGGTGGAAGATGATTGGACACTAGAGTGTCCAGAAATTTGCACTCGGTGATGTGATGGTAGAAGGAATGGGCTTAAAGATGCCATTTGGAGAAATGATAGAAAGTTGTTGGAGATAGGCTTGTATATTCCATCCAAAGTGATTGATGAATCATATTTGTAAGCTGAAATTGAATGAGCATCAGAATGGCATCCGTATCTGGAGCGTATTTGTACCGCATCTGGAGGCTGATTTTGAATGAGTATTAGAATGGCGTCTGTGTCTAGAGAATATTTGTACTGTATCTGGAAGCTGAGAACTGAATGAGTATCAGAATGGCATCCGTGTCTGGAGCGTATCTGAAATGTATCTGAGAAGTTGAATCTGAATGAGTATCAGAATGGCATCCGTGTATGGAGCATATTTAAACTGTATATGAAAAGTTGAATCTGAATGAGTATCAGAATGGCATCTGTGTCTGGAGTGTATCTGAACTGTATTTGGGAAGTTGAATCTGAATGAGTATCAGGATGGCATCCGTGTCTGGAGCGTATTTGAACTTTATCTGAGAAGTTGAATCTGAATGAGTATCAGAATGGCATCCATGTCTAGAGCGTATCTGAACTGTATCTGAAGACTTTGAACATTCTTAATGGTAGATGTTTGATTAATCTTATCCTGAAAAAGATAAAATGTTAGCTAATATGCAATGTTATGTTGTATGAAATGCATAGTATAATGCATTCGCGTTATCAATGTTTATGATATATGAATGCGATGTATGCGTATGTGAGCTAGTTTGCTGCACTGCTGTTGGATTGGGGAAAATAAATCCCTGATTGCTGCTGAGGATATGGAGTATAAGTCTTTATGTTGTGAAGTCTAAGTGTTGATGAATTTCTTCTTGGAGAAATAAACTCTGTTGTAAGGGAAATGTCGTGTACTGCTTGGAAAATCCTGCCTGGGGAATTCTGAGGAATTTGATGACCTCTACTGGGGATTGATAACTGAAAGTTCTGTTCCGCTGGGGATTGAACTGCACACTGTGGGGGTTTATGGAAATAGCATAGAGAGATTTCCCTACCTCTTAAAGCCATCAGTGATTGTCTTTCTATTTTTTTATTTGTAAATAGTAATTATGTTCAAATGCATATGTTTAAAAATGAATCATTGGACGTTTTTGTAAACAAAACACAAGAGTATAGAAAAAACAGATAGTTTTGCACTTTCAAAGGGATATCTTTGTATTGACTTTGAGCAAGTATTTTTGTAAAATGAGACAAATATTCTAGTAAGAGAATATTGTCGTAAAAAATGAAAATTTTGATACAAAGAAAAGATAGCTATGTGCAATAATCCCATGGGGATCTCATTCTTCTATAGCCTTCGTATCTCCAAGCATCGTGTCTACTTTTTGCCTCGTCCGAAGATGATTGAATTGATCAAAACCTCTGAGTTTGTCAGTTGAAGCCAAAGGTTGTCCGTAAGGTGATCCAACGGGACATATTCATACACTTTAGTTCCCTAACTTTTGCCTGGACCGCCCTTTCGGGTTTTCAGTCCACCGGGAAACCCTTTTTTGCCCAAGTCTCCCTTTCGGGTTTTCAACTTGCCGGGTGTACAGATTTTTTGTTTTATCCCTAATTTTTCCCGAACCTTTTTGGTTCGATGGGATGCCCTTGTTTTGCCTAGGTGTGTCAACCTAGCGGGTCTCTTATGCGTAGTATCTTTTGACTATGTCTGCGTTTGCAGGGTGCTTTAGGTCGTCACCATCCATGGTGGTCAAGATCATTGCACCAACAGAGAATATGTTTTTGATTACAAATGGTCCTTCATATGTAGGAGTCCATTTGCCCCTGGGATCACCTTGCGACAATATGATATGTTTGATCACTAAATCCCCGACTTGATACACTTGTCGTCTAACCTTTTTGTTGAAAGCCTTGATCATCTGTTTTTGGTACATTTGACAATGGCAGACAGCGGTAAGCCTTTTCTCATTTATCAAGTTTAGTTGATCAAGTCGATTCTGGATCAAATTGTCTTCATTCAAACTTGCATCCTTCATAATTCTTAGAGAGGTGATCTGGACCTCAATAGGCAAGACATCCTCCATGTTGTATACCAGAGAATAGGGTGTTGCCTCGGTTGATGTGCGAGTTGTGGTACGATATCCGTGGAGAGTGAACGGTAGAATCTCATGCCAGTCTTCGTATGTGATTGTCATTTTCTGTATGATCTTTTTAATGTTCTTATTTACGGCTTCGACAACACCATTCATCTTTGGCCGGTAAGGGGAAGAATTGTAATGCTGGATCTTGAATTGCTCGCACAGGGCGGTGATCATAGTATTATTCAGATTCATACCATTGTCTATAATGATCCTCTCCGGGATACCGTATCGGTAGACGAGATTTTTCTTGATGAACCGGGCGACAACATTCTTGGTGACGGAAGCGAAGGAGGCTGCCTCAACCCACTTGGTAAAATAGTCAATGGCCACTAGGACGAAGCGGTGTCCATTGGAAGCTGTTGGCTTGGTTTCCCCAATCATATCAATCCACCACATAGAAAAGGGCCAAGGAGCCGTCAAAACATTCAGAGGAACAGGAGGTACATGAACCTTATCAGCGTAGATCTGACACTTATGGCAGGTTCGAGAGTGTTGATAGCAATCTGCTTCCATGGTATACCACTAATAGTCTGCCCGTAGGATTTTCATTGCCATCGTATGTCCACTGGAATGGGTTCCAAAAGTGCCTTCATGTAACTCATCCATGATCCTTTCAGCTTCAACCTTGTCTATGCACCGAAGTAACACAGATTCATGGTTGCGTTTGTAAAGAATGACATTACTAAGGAAGAATTCAGCAGAGAGTCTCCTTAAGAAATTCTTATCATCGACTGAAGTTCCTTCTGGATATTCTTGAGTCTCGAGATACCTCTTGACTTCGTGAAACCAAGGCTGGTCCACTACTTTTTTAGTATTAATCTCATGACAGTGTGCTAGTTCATCCATTCATTCAATGGTGATCTGGGGAGCCTCGTTATCCCATTTAAGTTTAAACATATATGACATTGTGGCTAGTGCGTCTGCTAGCTGATTTTCTTCTCGCAGGAAATGCTCTGAGGTAATCTTTTCAAAATGTGGGAGCAATGTCAAAACATGTTCTTTGTAAGGGATAAGGTTAGGGTGTTTGGTGCCCCATTCCCCTTTGATCTGGCTGATAACTAAAGTTGAATCTCCAAATACATTCAAAGATTTGACCCCCAAGTCTATGGCAGCTTTGAGACCAAAGATACACGCTTCGTATTCCGCCATGTTATTTATACAATTGAAGCAGAGTCTTTCCGTAAAGGGAGTATGACATCCTTCAGAAGATATGAGTACAACACCAATACCATTTTCGAGTGTGTTAGATGCCCCATCAAAAACCAGGGTCCATTGGGATCCTTGTTAAGGTCCGTCATATGGCCTGAATTCTTCACAATTGTTTACCATCATGATGTCTTCATCCGGGGATTCGAACTTCATGGACTGGTAGTCTTCCACGGCTTGGTGAGCAAGGTGATCAGCTAGTAACATCCCTTTATTGCCTTCTGGGTAGTATACTGTATGTCATATTCCATCAGGATCATCTGCCATCTCGCTATTCTCCCAGAGAGAGCAGGTTTCTCAAAGATGTATTTTATTTGATCCATTTTAGATATCAATAAGGTAGTATGGGTCAGCATATGCTGTCTTAGCCGGCGAGCATCCCATGCCAGAGCGCAGCAAGTTTTCTCGAGCAGTGAATATCTTGTTTCATAGTCGGTAAACTTTTTGCTCAGGTAATAAATAGCGTGCTCTTTTCGGCCAGACTCGTCATGCTGCCCCAACACACACCCCATTGAATTTTCTAAAACAGTCAGATACATGATCAATGGTCTTCTCTATACTGGTGGCATCAACACAGGAGGCTCTTATAGGTATTCTTTGATCTTGTCAAAATTAGTTTGGCACTCATCATTCCACTTGACTACCTGATCTTTCTTCAGTAGTTTGAAGATTGGTTCACAAGTAGCTGTCAGGTGAGAAATGAATCTAGAAATGTAGTTCAAACGTCCCAAGAATCCTCTGACTTCCTTTTCAGGATGAGGAGCAGGCATCTCTTGTATAGCTTTCACCTTGGCAGGATATACTTCAATACCTTTATTGCTGACGACAAAGCCTAGGAGTTTACCAGACCTTACTCCAAATGTGCACTTATTTGGGTTCAACCTCAGTTTGTACTTCTTTAATCTCTCAAACAGTTTCTGTAAATGATCAAGATGCTCTTCTTCTGTTTAAGATCTAGATATCATGTCGTCCACCTAGACCTCTATTTCATGATGTATCATGTCGTGAAATAGAGCTACCATGGCACGCTGATAGATTGCCCTAGCATTCTTCAGTCTGAATGGCATCACTTTGTAGCAGAATGTACCCCATTGTGTGACAAAGGTTGTCTTCTCCATGTCCTCAGGTGCCATTTTGATTTGGTTGTAACCTGAGAAACCGTCCATGAAGGAAAACACTTTGTGTTGTGCCGTATTGTCAACTAGGATGTCAATGTGGGGAAGTTGGAAATCATCCTTAGGGCTTTCCCTATTCAAATATCTGTAGTTCATGCACATTCGTACCTTGCCGTCCTTTTTGGGCACGGGAACAACATTGGCAACCCATTGCGGATAGGAGGTGACGGCCAAGAATCTAGCGTTGAATTGTTTCATGACTTCTGCTTTAATCTTCTCGGACATATTTGGTCACATGCGATGGACCTTTTGTTTTACTGGTGGGCAATTCTCTTTTATAGGTAGACGATGTACCACAATATTTGCATCAAGTCCTGGCATGTCTTCATATGACCAGGCAAATACCTCAACATATTCGTGTACCAACTGAATCAGACGCTCCTTGACACTGGGTTCCAGATTGGCACCCACCTTTACTTCTCTTTTGTCTTCTTCGGTACCTAGATTGATGGTGTCCACCGGTTCCTCGTGGGGCTGAATGGTTCTCTCTTCTTGTTGTAATAGTATGACAAGTTCCCCTGGTACTTCACAATCTTCCTCACCTTCGTCTTCGGCTGTGTAGATTAGATTTTCAGAGTCACAAAAGGCCATAGCAGAACTGTTATCCATGGGATCCCGAATGGATGTAGACCTGCATTGTGAGTGTGAGTGTGTGTAGGGGTATAACTATCTTTGAAAGAAATGAAAATGTAAAAAGAAAAACAATGAGCACAAAGTTTGTATCCAAAAACGTCCATGATTCATTGATGTCATGTGGAAATGAGATAATAATCCTTACAAATGGACCGTTGTGCCTCGGGTAAGACACAAGGTTTTAAGAGTCTGAATTGTTTTAATATTACAGATCCAACAAAATGTAAAGACAAATTACTGTGGGATAAAAGTGATCGAGACAAAATCTCTAGCCTCCCAGTTGCTGAGCCCTCCACTGGCAGTTGGGAAAATCCAATCCTCCAGGTTGTAGCTGTGTTCATCATCTTCCACCGCATTGACTTTGCGGTTGCTGATCTTTAAGGGTGGTCCTCTGGCACGAGCACGGCGTACAACCTTCTGGGCACCTGAAGTGAAACCTAGGCCAAACTTGTCAGACTTGTATGGGACATCTGGGAGTTGACCCCAAATAGTGCACCCACCTTCTTCTATCACTTCCTTGGCATCCTTTAAAGATGACATCCTAAGTGGAGGCCTTGTGATCTTAGGAACTTGAGACACAACCTTGGTTACTGACACATCTTGCGGGACTTCTTCAAAGTGCTGGAATGGAGTTTCAATAAATTCACCATCTAACTCCACATATCTGAAGGAATTGAGATGGTTGATCATATACTCCTCTTCTCCATGAACGGTGATAATCTTCCCTTGAATTGGATACTTCGGCATTTGGTGCAACATAGAAGTAACAGTGCATGCATTATGGATCCACGGTCTGCCTAGCAAGCAGGAATACGAATGGAGGATATCCATTACATAAAAAGTCGAGTCAAATGTTTGGGTTCCAACCTTTATGGGTGTTGTACCCCAAAATTTGCCCTCTCATGTTTCCCAAAGTCTTCCCCCTGCATGGTTGATCACAAACTCTTGCCTAAGAAAAAGGAAAATTTTTGAGTGGTGCTTTAAGTACATTTCGATTGGTATTCTGAGAGACACTTCGATTGGTGTTATGAAGGAGCCTTTCGATTGGCATTCTGTCAAAGCTCTTTCAATTGGCATTCTGAGAGACCCTTCGATTGGTGTTCTGAAGGAGCCTTTCGATTGGCATTCTGTCAAAGCTCTTTCGATTGGCATTCTGAGAGACCCTTCGATTGGCGTTCTGAAGGAGCCTTTCGATTGGCATTCTGTCAAAGCTCTTTTGATTGGCATTCTGAAAGATCCTTCGATTGGTGTTCTGAAGGAGCCTTTCGATTGGCATTCTGTCAAGCCTTTCGATTGGCATTGTGGACAGGTACTTCGATTGGCATTATAATAGTGTCCTTCAATTGGAATTCCAAAAAGGTCCATTCGAAGCAGCATTCAAAGGGTCCATTCGAAGAAGCTTTGGAAAGCATTCGAAGGAGGCCATCAGCCCGTTCGAAAGGGAGCATTCGAATGCCAGTTATTTGTCATTCAAAATTCAAAAAGGGACAGGATCCCATGTGTTTAGCCAATGTTACAAATGCTCATTCATGATTGTCAAACACATAATCAAGGTCATTTAAACCTTTGTATTTCTGTCCCCTCCACCCCACTCCTATAAATACAAAGGCCAGTGGCACATTTCAAAGTGTGAACAACAAGGACGAAAAATAGACAGAAAAATAAAGAACTTAGAGATACGCTGCCAGCACTTCCAGGAAGCCATACCCAATCCTTGCATAAGCCAAAGCTGCCATCCAGCGAACACCTCCACCCTCAGAACTACAGATCGAAGCACCTCTGTTTGGTAAAAAAGGATCTAATCTCAAACTCATTTTTAAATTCATTTTGATTGCATATTCATATTATTACTGCTGTTTGTGAATTGATTTAATGTGCTACATATAAGCTACAACGCAGAGATTGTGCCATTGCTTGGGCACAATCTGAGCCTTTCCTTCGAATCCCATGATAAAATAAACCCAGACCCAGATTTAGCAGGTGCGAATAGAGAGGAGATTCGAACCAGGGGGGTAAAATCCCCCTGGACCTTTAACATGTGTTTCGTTTTGCAGGAACTACATCATCAGATTCCTGTTCATAGTTTTGAAGCTCAGCAGTTTAGCTTCGAACTGGACCCAGGACTTCCAGATCGAAGGATGACATGTCCAGATTGAACACCCTCAGAGTGCAGCCCCTCATGCACCTTCGATCCAGCCTCTTCACTGGGTCGAAAGACAACCTGCACCTCTTTCGACCCAGGCCTCCAGAACTATATTTTTTTTCTTGTTTTGCTGCCAGGCCCATTTGTACTTTGTTTACTTTGTTTTTGTTTATTTCTTTTAGTTTGTTTCTTTTTAATCAACATAAAAATCATAAAAATAAATAACTTAGAATTAGGATTTAATTTAGTTAATTATTTTAACTTATTTTCTTCAATTTTTAAAATCAGTAGACTTAGGATTTATTTGAATTCAATCCTTTTCATAAATTAAAAATGAAAAAAAATATTAGGTATGTTTTAGAGTTAATTTTAATCATTTTTTTTAATTAATTAAATTTGACTTAATTGAACATTTAGCATTTTTCCAAAAAATAGAATAAAACAACAAAAAGACCATATGCTTAGGATTTTTAAGATTCACGCGCGTTTATTTTTATTGTAACTGCTTTATTCCCCCAATTTTTGGACATGTAAATAATCCCCCTCCCCGAAGCCTTGTAATAGCGTAGGATTTACAATTTCCGCACTTTAAATTCATGTATATATATTAACTGCTTAGATGTATGCTAACTAGGATTGTATGGCAAGATCTAAAAACAAATGGTAGAACACCTAAAAATACAAAGATGATATAACTGAAAATTGACACACTTGCACATACCACTCTAGGGTACACCTCACTTGGTTGCCTCAAAATGTGGTCATTAAGTATAGGATGTTTTAGAGGTCGCTCTCCTGTCTAAAGATCAAAGTTGCCTCGAAATGGTTGCCTCGATAAAAATGATCTAAGACATTAGGATTACCACTAAGGCGTCCTAACGTTGCTTTAGTGACCACACGTCCCTTAAATCGAATTGACCCGAAAAAATCCAACGACGGTGCTACCTACTCCTCAATAGTGGGATAGCACGGTCTAAAGGACAGTTGCACAGTTTAATTCCTTTTTGAGTAGGTAGATGTTCTTAAGTACTTGCTCTCTTTTAAACAAAACAAAACTTTTCGCACTTACACTTTCTTCAAAAACCAAACTCTTTTCAAAACCCACAAACACAAAGAAAAGAAAACTTTTGAAAACATAGTGAGCAAGTACCTAAGAGCCCATGGATAACCACGGATAGAAAGGGTGCTAACACCTTCCCTTTCTATAATCTACCTCCCGAACCCGAGAAACAATCTCGAAAAGGAATTTTTTTGTGCTTTTGTCCTTTTCTTGTTGGATAAAATAAAAGACGGTGGCGACTCTTGCTTACCGCGACACTTTGCTAAAACAAACGCAAACACAAACCAGCATTAAAAAACAGTCAGTTCTCATTCCCACCGATCACAGAACTGGCGACTCTGCTGGGGATTTAATAAGTGAGGTGTACCTTAGGACTAGATCACTTGTGTTTTCAATTATATGCTTTGTATGCTTTAATCTTTGTTCTATTGTTTGGGTTTGAAATCCTCCACTCGGATTTGGGAAACATTCATAGATAGCAATACGTTGTGGAAACTGTGCGGGGTATACCGACACGGTTGAAGCAATAGCTATATTGGTGCGACATATTTGTGAGTACCGGTAGCCTTTGAGTCAATCAAAGAGAATACGGGGCCGCTGAGTGATGTCACTAAGCACCAATGACCTAGAACCTTACTTGACCATCTTGGCCTTTTTTAGGGGTAGTGAGATGACCGACTTTGGTGCAGTCCGAAGTTGGTAGATACTCGATACTACACTCATTGAGGATTGTTTTCTTGGAATATTTTGGTCGCCAGTTAAGTGGCTAAACCGAAATAATGAACATAGAAAACAATCCAATGATATTGAGCTCCTTAGAACCCGGTTACTATTTATAGGACAGGTTTTGAGCCAACTGAACTCAAGAGGGTACTTACCTATGAAACCTCCTGCAAGCCTGAAACTAGGGTCTTTGTGTGACTTGCTTGTACATATGTTTTTGCATACATCATAAAGCATCATATGCATCTGCTAACCATTTCAAGGGTTTAGATCTTCATCTTTGTTCTTGTTTTGCAGGACATGGAGTCTCTCCGCAGGAAAACAATTCAAGTCAACCTTGTAAGGATCCCTCTTCAACTCAAAGAGCTTACATCCAGGATTCTCGAGAATTCTCTCTTCTGTGAAAGACATGGTAGACTCCTCAGCTTGGTCAACACCAACATTGAAGAAGACATGATGAAAGTTCTCTTCCAGTTCTTTGACCCCTTACACCACTGTTTCACATTCCCTGATTATCAATTGGTGCCTACTTTGGAGGAATTTTCTCAACTCCTGAGAATTCCTATTCTTAGTCAACTACCCTACAACGGTACGGAAAAGGAACCAAAACTTGAAGATGTTGCTCAAGCATTACGCTTACAACCATCTGACATCAAGGGGAATTGGGAAACCAAAAGTGGTATCAAAGGATTCTTGGCAAAGTTTCTGTTTGAGAAGGCACGAGAATGCTGGAATTCTCTTGATCTACAAGCCTTTGAAGAGATTGTGGCACTCCTTATCTATGGGTTGGTTTTGTTCCCAAATCCTGATCAACTTATAGATGTAAATGCTGTCAAGATTTTCATATCCAGGAATCCCATACCTACATTGCTTGGGGACATCCTCCACTCATTTTACATACGAACAATGAGGAAAAGAGGTGTTCTCATGTGCTGTACTCCTCTCCTAGCAAGGTGGTTTATTTCTTGCCTTCCACAATCAGTTTTGAAGAATGAGCAGGGTTTAAAGTTGTAACACGTCGTTTTTATCTAAATGTTATTTCATTAATTATTTTCCAAAATTATTAAATTATATCTATTTTGAGAAATATATTCAATTGATATCGATTAAAATATTAATTGGGTAATATGAAATAAAAATATTTATTGTGTCGGAATATTATTTTGAATAATATTAATTTGGTGTGTAGTAATATTTGACTTTGTTTGATTAATTGACATGATTAGGTTTATATAGAATGAATATTATTTAGTGTAATATTGTTTAATAGGGTTATATATTATAATTAGAGTTAAATAATTGTTGGGGCCAAATTATAATTTTAGAAAGATAGAGGGAGGAAAGTTAGTAGTAGAATGAGGGTTTTATAAAATAGAAAGAAGAGTTAGTAAGAGGAGGGGAAAGAAGAGAAAGAAGAAGAAAGAAAAGAGGAGAAGAGAAGAAAGGAGCTAGGGTGAAGTTGCAACATCTTCATCTTCTTGTTTCAAGATAACCCACACCAAGGTAAGGGTTTGATTTGCTTTGCTCATATACTTGTGGTTTTGGGTTTTGATTTTGATAGATGAAGAAATTAGGGTCTTAGAGAGTTGTATAGATTGGGAAAAAGATGATGAAATTGATGATTTTGTTAGTTTAGATTGGTGTTACAATAGACAAGATGGTATCGATAGAGTTCAAGAAATGAGGTATTCTGGTGATGGCTATGGGTTTAATTTTTTTTAATATAAGTGATGGTGTTGGGCAGAAGACGGTAAAACCCTCTACAGGTAAGCCCCATGAGAGATCTCACTGGTATATATTTAATGCTGAGGTGCAAGTAAATTTTGGAAGGATTCCAATATGGCAAAATTCTAAGATTTGCTTCTACACACTGAATTCTGGAAGAACTGTTTTCAATGCTGGTGGTGAGTCTGAAATTGAAAAGATCTCCGCCAACGAAATTGAAATAAGACGGAAGGAGTTGTTGCCTGTCTTTGACCATTTTCAAGGCATTAGACCGAACTGGAATGTGAGGTGGTGACCTTTTTCTATTTTTCTTTTAGTAGACCGGCCATCTTAGCTTGTCAATCATGCTGTGCAATTGTGATCAAGACAACATTTAGATTATTAAAATTGATTGTCATTCACGATGCAATCAAAACAAGCTTTACCAAAGACATTAAGAAGTATTATGATAACTAATATTAGAAACATTATGATAATTAATATTAGAAATATTATGATAATTAATATTAGAAACATTATGATAATTAATATTAGAAATATTATGATAATTAATATTAGAAATATTATGATAATTAATATTAGAAACATTTAGCCGACTTAATTCCGAACCCGTTGATGTGCCGATTACCCGATTTCGGTAATTTCGGCGACGGAGCTACTTTCTCCGATTTGCACGAAAATTGACGTGCTAGCATAATTCGACGTGTAGATTAACGTAGTGAAGTTCATTTTGCGAAATTTCGACTTTTTTAGAATCGACCCGATTTTAGTACGAAATGAAATAAATTGAGTTTAATCTTGAATTTAACCGTTCGAGTTACATTCCGGTGACTCGATCGCGATGAGTAACATTGAGAGTAATGCCGGTTCATTGATGATGACTTTATGTTGAAATATACTTTCCGATTTGGAATTGTTTGATAGTTGATGGTTTATGTTTTGGTTGAGTAAGTAACTTGTTTGTATACATTTTACTTGACGTTGTGATTGTTAAATTATATGTATGCATGCATGTACAATAGTTGATGTTCCATTGGTTGGATTTGATGGTATGTGTATGTTAAGATTATTGTGGATCTTAATTGCATACATTGGTTATATTGTACATTGCATGGCATGGTTGGTCTTGAAACAGAGACGGTGAAACTGTGGGTTCACATGATTTTATAGACGGTGACCCTAGTGTGGGAATAGACGTAGTGACCTTGATCCGGAAGGGAAACATAGGTGGTGGAACATTGGGTCCACAATATCTAGACGGTGACCCTATTGTGGGAAAAGACGTAGTGACCTTGATCCGGAAGGGAAACATAGGTGGTGGAACCTTGGGTCCACGAGTCGGTACCGCATTCGCATACGTTGAGTCGTGTTGTGAGTCACGTGCATAATTGTGCATGTTATGTATGCGTGTTGATGTGTTTGATTATGTGCCAATGTTGTTGTTGTTTGAATTATGGTTATGTGCCAAGGATGTGAGTATTCGGATAATCGGTTTACATGGTTAATGCGTTGGAAATGAATTCCTTGAGTAAGGATACTATAGGTGATAGAATGAACATGATCATTATGTATTGCTTTATTTATTGCCATTTCATTTACTTAAAATTACATGTTATATGATTATTGGAATTCTTACCCTTCTGTTGGAAAATGCTTTTGATGGCATTGTTCAGGTACCGAGGACGGTAGCGCGAGGCGCTAGTTAACGGATGCATTGGATTGCAATCTGTTTTATTTTGATTAGAGTCGAGTCGATGCTCTGGTAGTAACACATGGGGGGAGAATTTATTTAGTGTCGAACTCGATTATTTTGTATTTGGATTATGATGTATATAATCCTTATTCGTGTATATGATGTTTTGTATATGTGAGACTTGATAACATATGCTTATGTGAACTATGATGGCTTGATGCCTTGAATTATGTTTTGATTCCTCCATAAATGGAGATGATGTGAAATTATGAAACTCCGTTGCGTTTGCACGAGAGAATGAAGTAAATATTTATTGTATGTTTGTTTTGTGTTGGAATGCTTATACTTTCAAACATACCCTGTCCGTTTTTCTTTAAAACTTTGGAATGTGATGGGTGTTGTGGCATCCCTTCCGTGCAAATTTATTTCTCTGATTTTAATCTTTACTATTAATTGGGGTATTTAGAAGGGGTGTTACAATAGTGGTATCAGAGCATAGTCGGTCGGTTGTCAGGTCTTATTTTGTTAAGCCCTTGTATTTGATTGTGTGGCTAACGCGATCAATACTTTGTGTTGTAGAGAGAAGATGGCTGGTAGAAGGAATGATGATGCTTTAGCTGAGGCATTGAGGTTGCTTGCGGGGTCAATAAATCAGATGCCGCAAACGACTCAAGCGCCACATGATGGTACTGAAGATGCTTTCCGTGCTCTTGGGAAGTTCCAAAAGAACAACCCGCCTACTTTCAAGGGAGAGCATGCTCCGGTGGAAGCTCAAGAATGGTTAAAAGCAATTGAGAAAATCTTCCGTGTGATGAATTGCACCGACGCTCAGAAAGTGCAATTTGGAACACACATGCTGATTAAAGAGGCCGAAGACTGGTGGATCAACGCTAGTCAGAGGTATGAGGAGGAGCAGGTTGTGGTGACTTGGGAAATTTTCCGAGATGCATTCTTGGAGAATTACTTTCCGGAGGATGTTCGTGGTAAAAAGGAAGTTGAATTCCTGGAATTGAAACAAGGTAGTGGTTCAGTAGCTGACTATGCGGCTAAATTTCAAGATTTGATCAAATATTGTCCTCACTACAACACTGTTAATGCTGAGAGGTCGAAGTGCCTTAAGTTTGTTAATGGTTTGAAGCCGGACATAAAGAAGGCGATTGGGTATCAGCAAATTACAAGATTCTCTGAGTTGGTTAATAAGAGTCGTATCTACGACGAAGACAGTCGGGATAGCACTGCTTATTACAAGAGCTTGAGTGAGAAAAGAGGTAAGGGACAGATGCGTCCTAAGCCTTATGATGGAAGAGGAAAGAGACCCATAAGTAGTGGAAAGAGTCCGAGTGGGGGAGTGACTACTCCAATCAAATGTTTTAAATGTGGTAAAGAGGGACATCGTGCTATGGAATGTCGCCAGGGGATAGTTAAGTGTTTCAAGTGTGACAGGGTGGGTCACAAAGCGGTGGATTGTAGAGTTGGTGTGAGTGTAACTTGCTTTAATTGTGGTGAGCGAGGCCACATAAGTACCAAATGTCCAAAGCCAAAGAAAGAAGTTGGAAAAGTATTCGCTTTATCTGGAGCAGAGACTTCTGCTGAGGAACGTCTAATCAGAGGTACATGCTTTATCTCTAATGTGTCTTTGGTTGCTATTATTGATACGGGTGCGACACATTCGTTTATTGCTTTAGATTGTGCCAAGAGATTGGGCCTTGTCTTGTCTACTTTGGATCGAAGTATGGAGGTAGATACACCTGCGATGGGTTCAGTTTCTACTTCAGTTGTTTGTTTGAAGTGTCCTTTGCGCATGTGCGGAAGAGATTTCGAAGTTGATCTCGTGTGTCTTCCTTTGCATCAGATAGATGTGATTCTGGGTATGGACTGGTTGAAAGCCAACCATGTCTATATCAACTGTTTTGCTAAGGCTGTTCTTTTTCTCGAGTCCGAGAAAGATGGTGTGGTTTTCTTGTCTACACAGCAAGTTGAGAAGAGTGTGAAGAATGGAGATGGGTTGTTTATGCTTATGGCAAGTATGGTTTTGGAAGATGGTAGAGTAAGAAAGGATTATCCTGTGGTATGCGAATTTCCTGAAGTGTTTCCTAAAGAGATTACAGATTTACCTCCTGAGCGCGAGGTAGAGTTTTCCATCGACTTAATTCCTGGTACTAGTCCTGTTTCGATGGCTCCTTATAGGATGTCACCGTCGGAACTAGTGGAACTGAAGAGTCAGCTGGAAGAGTTACTTGACAAAAGGTTTATTCGTCCTAGTGTGAGTCCGTGGGGTGCTCCAGTTTTACTTGTGAAGAAGAAAGAAGGAACAATGAGACTTTGTGTGGATTATAGGCAGCTAAACAAAGTGACCATTAAGAACAAGTATCCTTTGCCAAGGATTGATGATTTAATGGATCAGCTGGTGGGTGCGTGTGTGTTTAGCAAGATTGACTTGAGGTCAGGCTATCATCAGATTCGCGTGAAAGCAGGTGATATTCAGAAAACTGCGTTCAGAACTCGTTATGGACACTATGAGTATTCGGTGATGCCTTTTGGTGTTACGAATGCACCTGGTGTGTTCATGGAGTATATGAACAGAATCTTTCATGAGTTTCTGGATAAGTTTGTGGTGGTGTTCATCGATGACATTTTGATTTATTCCAAGAGTGAAGCAAAGCATGCCGAACACTTGGGAATTGTTTTGTCAATTCTGAAGGAAAATCATTTGTTTGCTAAACTTTCGAAGTGCGAATTCTGGTTAGAACAAGTGAGTTTCCTTGGTCACGTGATATCTCGTGGAGGTATTGCTGTGGATCCTTCGAAGATAGAAGCCGTGTCAGAATGGGAATCTCCAAAGTCAGTTTTTGAGATTCGAAGCTTTCTTGGTTTAGTGGGTTATTACCGTAAGTTCATTGAAGGCTTTTCCAAGCTAGCTTTACCGTTGACACAATTGACTAGGAAGAGTCAAGCGTTCGTGTGGACTCCGCAGTGTGAAGATAGTTTCCAAGAGTTGAAGAGAAGGTTGACAACTGCGCCAGTTTTGATTTTGCCTAAACCATCTGAACCGTTTACGGTCTATTGCGATGCTTCTTTGATGGGTTTAGGAGGTGTGTTAATGCAAAATGGGCAGGTTGTGGCGTATGCTTCGAGGCAACTCAAGGTGCATGAGAGGAATTATCCAACTCATGACTTGGAGTTGGCAGCGGTGGTTTTTGTGTTAAAGATTTGGAGGCATTATTTGTTTGGGTCGAGATTCGACGTCTTTAGCGATCATAAGAGTTTGAAATATTTGTTTGATCAAAAAGAGTTGAATATGAGGCAAAGAAGGTGGCTAGAGTTTCTTAAAGATTATGACTTCAGTTTGAATTACCATCCTGGTAAGGCAAACGTGGTTGCAGATGCTTTGAGCAGGAAGTCTTTACACATGTCTATGTTGATGGTTAAAGAATGGGAATTGTTGGAGCAATTTCGAGATTTGAGTTTGGTGTGTGAAGAGACTTATTTTGGCGTGAAGCTTGGTATGATGAAGCTTACTAGTGGTGTCTTGGAAGAGATTAGAGATGGGCAAAAGTCAGATTTGGTTTTGGTTGACAAGTTTACTTTGGTGAATCAAGGTCAAGGTGGAGAGTTCAGAATCGACGAGAATGGAATTTTGAGATGTCATGATAGAGTTTGCGTTCCCGAGGTGGGGGATGTGAAAAAGAGGATTCTAGAGGAAGGACACCGAAGCGGATTGAGTATTCATCCGGGTGCTACAAAAATGTACCAAGACTTAAGGAAGTTGTTTTGGTGGCCAAGTATGAAGAAGGAAATTGCTGAGTTTGTATATTCTTGTTTGGTTTGCCAAAAGTCTAAGATTGAACACCAGAAGCCTTCGGGTTTGTTGCAACCGTTGTCTATTCCCGAGTGGAAGTGGGATGGTATATCGATGGATTTTGTTTCTGGTTTGCCGAGGACTCCGAGTAACCATGAGGCTATTTGGGTCATAGTGGATAGATTGACTAAATCTTCACACTTTATTCCGATTAGGATGGATTACGCCATGGAGAAGCTTGCTAAGTTGTATATAGAGCGGATTGTTTGTTTACATGGTATTCCTACATGTATTGTTTCAGATAGAGATCCGCGTTTCACTTCGAGATTTTGGGAAGGTTTACAAAGAGCCTTGGGTACTAAGCTGAGATTGAGTTCCGCTTATCATCCTCAGACGGATGGTCAAACGGAGAGAACAATTCAGTCACTTGAGGATTTGTTGCGTGCTTGTGTCTTGGATCAAGGAGGTTCATGGGAGAGTCATTTGCCTTTGATTGAGTTTACTTATAATAATAGTTTTCATTCTAGCATTGGCATGGCTCCTTTCGAGGCATTGTATGGAAGACGGTGTAGGACACCTTTGTGTTGGTACGAGACGGGAGAAAGTGCTATAGTTGGTCCGGAATTGGTTCAAGAGACCACAGATAAGATCAGATTGATAAGAGAGAAGATGAAAGTGTCTCAGAATCGCCAAAAGAGTTACTATGACAAGAGGAGGAAACCTCTTGAGTTCAAGGAGGATGAACATGTGTTTTTGAAGGTGAATCCAACTACGAGTGTTGGAAGGGCGCTTAAATCGCGGAAGTTAACACCTCGGTTTATTGGTCCTTATCAGATTTCAGAGCGGATTGGAAGTATGGCTTATCGGATTGCATTGCCGCCATCACTTTCAAATTTGCATGATGTGTTTCACGTTTCGCAATTACGAAAGTATATTGCGGATCCGTCTCATGTTATTCAAGCGGGTGATTTGGAAGTAAGAGACAATTTGACGGTTGAGGTTTTACCAGTGAGGATTGAAGATAGGAAGGTGAAACAACTAAGAGGAAGAGAGATTGCTTTGGTTAAAGTTGCATGGGGTGGTTCGGCGTATGGTAATGTGACGTGGGAGCTTGAAAGTCGGATGCGGGATTCCTATCCCGAATTGTTCGTTTAGAGGTAATTTTCGAGGCCGAAAATCTTTTAAGTGAGAGAGAGTTGTAACACGCCGTTTTTATCTAAATGTTATTTCATTAATTATTTTCCAAAATTATTAAATTATATCTATTTTGAGAAATATATTCAATTGATATCGATTAAAATATTAATTGGGTAATATGAAATAAAAATATTTATTGTGTCGGAATATTATTTTGAATAATATTAATTTGGTGTGTAGTAATATTTGACTTTGTTTGATTAATTGACATGATTAGGTTTATATAGAATGAATATTATTTAGTGTAATATTGTTTAATAGGGTTATATATTATAATTAGAGTTAAATAATTGTTGGGGCCAAATTATAATTTTAGAAAGATAGAGGGAGGAAAGTTAGTAGTAGAATGAGGGTTTTATAAAATAGAAAGAAGAGTTAGTAAGAGGAGGGGAAAGAAGAGAAAGAAGAAGAAAGAAAAGAGGAGAAGAGAAGAAAGGAGCTAGGGTGAAGTTGCAACATCTTCATCTTCTTGTTTCAAGATAACCCACACCAAGGTAAGGGTTTGATTTGCTTTGCTCATATACTTGTGGTTTTGGGTTTTGATTTTGATAGATGAAGAAATTAGGGTCTTAGAGAGTTGTATAGATTGGGAAAAAGATGATGAAATTGATGATTTTGTTAGTTTAGATTGGTGTTACAATAGACAAGATGGTATCGATAGAGTTCAAGAAATGAGGTATTCTGGTGATGGCTATGGGTTTAATTTTTTTTAATATAAGTGATGGTGTTGGGCAGAAGACGGTAAAACCCTCTACAGGTAAGCCCCATGAGAGATCTCACTGGTATATATTTAATGCTGAGGTGCAAGTAAATTTTGGAAGGATTCCAATATGGCAAAATTCTAAGATTTGCTTCTACACACTGAATTCTGGAAGAACTGTTTTCAATGCTGGTGGTGAGTCTGAAATTGAAAAGATCTCCGCCAACGAAATTGAAATAAGACGGAAGGAGTTGTTGCCTGTCTTTGACCATTTTCAAGGCATTAGACCGAACTGGAATGTGAGGTGGTGACCTTTTTCTATTTTTCTTTTAGTAGACCGGCCATCTTAGCTTGTCAATCATGCTGTGCTATTGTGATCAAGACAACATTTAGATTATTAAAATTGATTGTCATTCACGATGCAATCAAAACAAGCTTTACCAAAGACATTAAGAAGTATTATGATAACTAATATTAGAAACATTATGATAATTAATATTAGAAATATTATGATAATTAATATTAGAAACATTATGATAATTAATATTAGAAATATTATGATAATTAATATTAGAAATATTATGATAATTAATATTAGAAACATTTAGCCGACTTAATTCCGAACCCGTTGATGTGCCGATTACCCGATTTCGGTAATTTCGGCGACGGAGCTACTTTCTCCGATTTGCACGAAAATTGACGTGCTAGCATAATTCGACGTGTAGATTAACGTAGTGAAGTTCATTTTGCGAAATTTCGACTTTTTTAGAATCGACCCGATTTTAGTACGAAATGAAATAAATTGAGTTTAATCCTGAATTTAACCGTTCGAGTTACATTCCGGTGACTCGATCGCGATGAGTAACATTGAGAGTAATGCCGGTTCATTGATGATGACTTTATGTTGAAATATACTTTCCGATTTGGAATTGTTTGATAGTTGATGGTTTATGTTTTGGTTGAGTAAGTAACTTGTTTGTATACATTTTACTTGACGTTGTGATTGTTAAATTATATGTATGCATGCATGTACAATAGTTGATGTTCCATTGGTTGGATTTGATGGTATGTGTATGTTAAGATTATTGTGGATCTTAATTGCATACATTGGTTATATTGTACATTGCATGGCATGGTTGGTCTTGAAACAGAGACGGTGAAACTGTGGGTTCACATGATTTTATAGACGGTGACCCTAGTGTGGGAATAGACGTAGTGACCTTGATCCGGAAGGGAAACATAGGTGGTGGAACATTGGGTCCACAATATCTAGACGGTGACCCTATTGTGGGAAAAGACGTAGTGACCTTGATCCGGAAGGGAAACATAGGTGGTGGAACCTTGGGTCCACGAGTCGGTACCGCATTCGCATACGTTGAGTCGTGTTGTGAGTCACGTGCATAATTGTGCATGTTATGTATGCGTGTTGATGTGTTTGATTATGTGCCAATGTTGTTGTTGTTTGAATTATGGTTATGTGCCAAGGATGTGAGTATTCGGATAATCGGTTTACATGGTTAATGCGTTGGAAATGAATTCCTTGAGTAAGGATACTATAGGTGATAGAATGAACATGATCATTATGTATTGCTTTATTTATTGCCATTTCATTTACTTAAAATTACATGTTATATGATTATTGGAATTCTTACCCTTCTGTTGGAAAATGCTTTTGATGGCATTGTTCAGGTACCGAGGACGGTAGCGCGAGGCGCTAGTTAACGGATGCATTGGATTGCAATCTGTTTTATTTTGATTAGAGTCGAGTCGATGCTCTGGTAGTAACACATGGGGGGAGAATTTATTTAGTGTCGAACTCGATTATTTTGTATTTGGATTATGATGTATATAATCCTTATTCGTGTATATGATGTTTTGTATATGTGAGACTTGATAACATATGCTTATGTGAACTATGATGGCTTGATGCCTTGAATTATGTTTTGATTCCTCCATAAATGGAGATGATGTGAAATTATGAAACTCCGTTGCGTTTGCACGAGAGAATGAAGTAAATATTTATTGTATGTTTGTTTTGTGTTGGAATGCTTATACTTTCAAACATACCCTGTCCGTTTTTCTTTAAAACTTTGGAATGTGATGGGTGTTGTGGCATCCCTTCCGTGCAAATTTATTTCTCTGATTTTAATCTTTACTATTAATTGGGGTATTTAGAAGGGGTGTTACAATAGTGGTATCAGAGCATAGTCGGTCGGTTGTCAGGTCTTATTTTGTTAAGCCCTTGTATTTGATTGTGTGGCTAACGCGATCAATACTTTGTGTTGTAGAGAGAAGATGGCTGGTAGAAGGAATGATGATGCTTTAGCTGAGGCATTGAGGTTGCTTGCGGGGTCAATAAATCAGATGCCGCAAACGACTCAAGCGCCACATGATGGTACTGAAGATGCTTTCCGTGCTCTTGGGAAGTTCCAAAAGAACAACCCGCCTACTTTCAAGGGAGAGCATGCTCCGGTGGAAGCTCAAGAATGGTTAAAAGCAATTGAGAAAATCTTCCGTGTGATGAATTGCACCGACGCTCAGAAAGTGCAATTTGGAACACACATGCTGATTAAAGAGGCCGAAGACTGGTGGATCAACGCTAGTCAGAGGTATGAGGAGGAGCAGGTTGTGGTGACTTGGGAAATTTTCCGAGATGCATTCTTGGAGAATTACTTTCCGGAGGATGTTCGTGGTAAAAAGGAAGTTGAATTCCTGGAATTGAAACAAGGTAGTGGTTCAGTAGCTGACTATGCGGCTAAATTTCAAGATTTGATCAAATATTGTCCTCACTACAACACTGTTAATGCTGAGAGGTCGAAGTGCCTTAAGTTTGTTAATGGTTTGAAGCCGGACATAAAGAAGGCGATTGGGTATCAGCAAATTACAAGATTCTCTGAGTTGGTTAATAAGAGTCGTATCTACGACGAAGACAGTCGGGATAGCACTGCTTATTACAAGAGCTTGAGTGAGAAAAGAGGTAAGGGACAGATGCGTCCTAAGCCTTATGATGGAAGAGGAAAGAGACCCATAAGTAGTGGAAAGAGTCCGAGTGGGGGAGTGACTACTCCAATCAAATGTTTTAAATGTGGTAAAGAGGGACATCGTGCTATGGAATGTCGCCAGGGGATAGTTAAGTGTTTCAAGTGTGACAGGGTGGGTCACAAAGCGGTGGATTGTAGAGTTGGTGTGAGTGTAACTTGCTTTAATTGTGGTGAGCGAGGCCACATAAGTACCAAATGTCCAAAGCCAAAGAAATAAGTTGGAAAAGTATTCGCTTTATCTGGAGCAGAGACTTCTGCTGAGGAACGTCTAATCAGAGGTACATGCTTTATCTCTAATGTGTCTTTGGTTGCTATTATTGATACGGGTGCGACACATTCGTTTATTGCTTTAGATTGTGCCAAGAGATTGGGCCTTGTCTTGTCTACTTTGGATCGAAGTATGGAGGTAGATACACCTGCGATGGGTTCAGTTTCTACTTCAGTTGTTTGTTTGAAGTGTCCTTTGCGCATGTGCGGAAGAGATTTCGAAGTTGATCTCGTGTGTCTTCCTTTGCATCAGATAGATGTGATTCTGGGTATGGACTGGTTGAAAGCCAACCATGTCTATATCAACTGTTTTGCTAAGGCTGTTCTTTTTCTCGAGTCCGAGAAAGATGGTGTGGTTTTCTTGTCTACACAGCAAGTTGAGAAGAGTGTGAAGAATGGAGATGGGTTGTTTATGCTTATGGCAAGTATGGTTTTGGAAGATGGTAGAGTAAGAAAGGATTATCCTGTGGTATGCGAATTTCCTGAAGTGTTTCCTAAAGAGATTACAGATTTACCTCCTGAGCGCGAGGTAGAGTTTTCCATCGACTTAATTCCTGGTACTAGTCCTGTTTCGATGGCTCCTTATAGGATGTCACCGTCGGAACTAGTGGAACTGAAGAGTCAGCTGGAAGAGTTACTTGACAAAAGGTTTATTCGTCCTAGTGTGAGTCCGTGGGGTGCTCCAGTTTTACTTGTGAAGAAGAAAGAAGGAACAATGAGACTTTGTGTGGATTATAGGCAGCTAAACAAAGTGACCATTAAGAACAAGTATCCTTTGCCAAGGATTGATGATTTAATGAATCAGCTGGTGGGTGCGTGTGTGTTTAGCAAGATTGACTTGAGGTCAGGCTATCATCAGATTCGCGTGAAAGCAGGTGATATTCAGAAAACTGCGTTCAGAACTCGTTATGGACACTATGAGTATTCGGTGATGCCTTTTGGTGTTACGAATGCACCTGGTGTGTTCATGGAGTATATGAACAGAATCTTTCATGAGTTTCTGGATAAGTTTGTGGTGGTGTTCATCGATGACATTTTGATTTATTCCAAGAGTGAAGCAAAGCATGCCGAACACTTGGGAATTGTTTTGTCAATTCTGAAGGAAAATCATTTGTTTGCTAAACTTTCGAAGTGCGAATTCTGGTTAGAACAAGTGAGTTTCCTTGGTCACGTGATATCTCGTGGAGGTATTGCTGTGGATCCTTCGAAGATAGAAGCCGTGTCAGAATGGGAATCTCCAAAGTCAGTTTTTGAGATTCGAAGCTTTCTTGGTTTAGTGGGTTATTACCGTAAGTTCATTGAAGGCTTTTCCAAGCTAGCTTTACCGTTGACACAATTGACTAGGAAGAGTCAAGCGTTCGTGTGGACTCCGCAGTGTGAAGATAGTTTCCAAGAGTTGAAGAGAAGGTTGACAACTGCGCCAGTTTTGATTTTGCCTAAACCATCTGAACCGTTTACGGTCTATTGCGATGCTTCTTTGATGGGTTTAGGAGGTGTGTTAATGCAAAATGGGCAGGTTGTGGCGTATGCTTCGAGGCAACTCAAGGTGCATGAGAGGAATTATCCAACTCATGACTTGGAGTTGGCAGCGGTGGTTTTTGTGTTAAAGATTTGGAGGCATTATTTGTTTGGGTCGAGATTCGACGTCTTTAGCGATCATAAGAGTTTGAAATATTTGTTTGATCAAAAAGAGTTGAATATGAGGCAAAGAAGGTGGCTAGAGTTTCTTAAAGATTATGACTTCAGTTTGAATTACCATCCTGGTAAGGCAAACGTGGTTGCAGATGCTTTGAGCAGGAAGTCTTTACACATGTCTATGTTGATGGTTAAAGAATGGGAATTGTTGGAGCAATTTCGAGATTTGAGTTTGGTGTGTGAAGAGACTTATTTTGGCGTGAAGCTTGGTATGATGAAGCTTACTAGTGGTGTCTTGGAAGAGATTAGAGATGGGCAAAAGTCAGATTTGGTTTTGGTTGACAAGTTTACTTTGGTGAATCAAGGTCAAGGTGGAGAGTTCAGAATCGACGAGAATGGAATTTTGAGATGTCATGATAGAGTTTGCGTTCCCGAGGTGGGGGATGTGAAAAAGAGGATTCTAGAGGAAGGACACCGAAGCGGATTGAGTATTCATCCGGGTGCTACAAAAATGTACCAAGACTTAAGGAAGTTGTTTTGGTGGCCAAGTATGAAGAAGGAAATTGCTGAGTTTGTATATTCTTGTTTGGTTTGCCAAAAGTCTAAGATTGAACACCAGAAGCCTTCGGGTTTGTTGCAACCGTTGTCTATTCCCGAGTGGAAGTGGGATGGTATATCGATGGATTTTGTTTCTGGTTTGCCGAGGACTCCGAGTAACCATGAGGCTATTTGGGTCATAGTGGATAGATTGACTAAATCTTCACACTTTATTCCGATTAGGATGGATTACGCCATGGAGAAGCTTGCTAAGTTGTATATAGAGCGGATTGTTTGTTTACATGGTATTCCTACATGTATTGTTTCAGATAGAGATCCGCGTTTCACTTCGAGATTTTGGGAAGGTTTACAAAGAGCCTTGGGTACTAAGCTGAGATTGAGTTCCGCTTATCATCCTCAGACGGATGGTCAAACGGAGAGAACAATTCAGTCACTTGAGGATTTGTTGCGTGCTTGTGTCTTGGATCAAGGAGGTTCATGGGAGAGTCATTTGCCTTTGATTGAGTTTACTTATAATAATAGTTTTCATTCTAGCATTGGCATGGCTCCTTTCGAGGCATTGTATGGAAGACGGTGTAGGACACCTTTGTGTTGGTACGAGACGGGAGAAAGTGCTATAGTTGGTCCGGAATTGGTTCAAGAGACCACAGATAAGATCAGATTGATAAGAGAGAAGATGAAAGTGTCTCAGAATCGCCAAAAGAGTTACTATGACAAGAGGAGGAAACCTCTTGAGTTCAAGGAGGATGAACATGTGTTTTTGAAGGTGAATCCAACTACGAGTGTTGGAAGGGCGCTTAAATCGCGGAAGTTAACACCTCGGTTTATTGGTCCTTATCAGATTTCAGAGCGGATTGGAAGTATGGCTTATCGGATTGCATTGCCGCCATCACTTTCAAATTTGCATGATGTGTTTCACGTTTCGCAATTACGAAAGTATATTGCGGATCCGTCTCATGTTATTCAAGCGGGTGATTTGGAAGTAAGAGACAATTTGACGGTTGAGGTTTTACCAGTGAGGATTGAAGATAGGAAGGTGAAACAACTAAGAGGAAGAGAGATTGCTTTGGTTAAAGTTGCATGGGGTGGTTCGGCGTATGGTAATGTGACGTGGGAGCTTGAAAGTCGGATGCGGGATTCCTATCCCGAATTGTTCGTTTAGAGGTAATTTTCGAGGCCGAAAATCTTTTAAGTGAGAGAGAGTTGTAACACGCCGTTTTTATCTAAATGTTATTTCATTAATTATTTTCCAAAATTATTAAATTATATCTATTTTGAGAAATATATTCAATTGATATCGATTAAAATATTAATTGGGTAATATGAAATAAAAATATTTATTGTGTCGGAATATTATTTTGAATAATATTAATTTGGTGTGTAGTAATATTTGACTTTGTTTGATTAATTGACATGATTAGGTTTATATAGAATGAATATTATTTAGTGTAATATTGTTTAATAGGGTTATATATTATAATTAGAGTTAAATAATTGTTGGGGCCAAATTATAATTTTAGAAAGATAGAGGGAGGAAAGTTAGTAGTAGAATGAGGGTTTTATAAAATAGAAAGAAGAGTTAGTAAGAGGAGGGGAAAGAAGAGAAAGAAGAAGAAAGAAAAGAGGAGAAGAGAAGAAAGGAGCTAGGGTGAAGTTGCAACATCTTCATCTTCTTGTTTCAAGATAACCCACACCAAGGTAAGGGTTTGATTTGCTTTGCTCATATACTTGTGGTTTTGGGTTTTGATTTTGATAGATGAAGAAATTAGGGTCTTAGAGAGTTGTATAGATTGGGAAAAAGATGATGAAATTGATGATTTTGTTAGTTTAGATTGGTGTTACAATAGACAAGATGGTATCGATAGAGTTCAAGAAATGAGGTATTCTGGTGATGGCTATGGGTTTAATTTTTTTTAATATAAGTGATGGTGTTGGGCAGAAGACGGTAAAACCCTCTACAGGTAAGCCCCATGAGAGATCTCACTGGTATATATTTAATGCTGAGGTGCAAGTAAATTTTGGAAGGATTCCAATATGGCAAAATTCTAAGATTTGCTTCTACACACTGAATTCTGGAAGAACTGTTTTCAATGCTGGTGGTGAGTCTGAAATTGAAAAGATCTCCGCCAACGAAATTGAAATAAGACGGAAGGAGTTGTTGCCTGTCTTTGACCATTTTCAAGGCATTAGACCGAACTGGAATGTGAGGTGGTGACCTTTTTCTATTTTTCTTTTAGTAGACCGGCCATCTTAGCTTGTCAATCATGCTGTGCTATTGTGATCAAGACAACATTTAGATTATTAAAATTGATTGTCATTCACGATGCAATCAAAACAAGCTTTACCAAAGACATTAAGAAGTATTATGATAACTAATATTAGAAACATTATGATAATTAATATTAGAAATATTATGATAATTAATATTAGAAACATTATGATAATTAATATTAGAAATATTATGATAATTAATATTAGAAATATTATGATAATTAATATTAGAAACATTTAGCCGACTTAATTCTGAACCCGTTGATGTGCCGATTACCCGATTTCGGTAATTTCGGCGACGGAGCTACTTTCTCCGATTTGCACGAAAATTGACGTGCTAGCATAATTCGACGTGTAGATTAACGTAGTGAAGTTCATTTTGCGAAATTTCGACTTTTTTAGAATCGACCCGATTTTAGTACGAAATGAAATAAATTGAGTTTAATCCTGAATTTAACCGTTCGAGTTACATTCCGGTGACTCGATCGCGATGAGTAACATTGAGAGTAATGCCGGTTCATTGATGATGACTTTATGTTGAAATATACTTTCCGATTTGGAATTGTTTGATAGTTGATGGTTTATGTTTTGGTTGAGTAAGTAACTTGTTTGTATACATTTTACTTGACGTTGTGATTGTTAAATTATATGTATGCATGCATGTACAATAGTTGATGTTCCATTGGTTGGATTTGATGGTATGTGTATGTTAAGATTATTGTGGATCTTAATTGCATACATTGGTTATATTGTACATTGCATGGCATGGTTGGTCTTGAAACAGAGACGGTGAAACTGTGGGTTCACATGATTTTATAGACGGTGACCCTAGTGTGGGAATAGACGTAGTGACCTTGATCCAGAAGGGAAACATAGGTGGTGGAACATTGGGTCCACAATATCTAGACGGTGACCCTATTGTGGGAAAAGACGTAGTGACCTTGATCCGGAAGGGAAACATAGGTGGTGGAACCTTGGGTCCACGAGTCGGTACCGCATTCGCATACGTTGAGTCGTGTTGTGAGTCACGTGCATAATTGTGCATGTTATGTATGCGTGTTGATGTGTTTGATTATGTGCCAATGTTGTTGTTGTTTGAATTATGGTTATGTGCCAAGGATGTGAGTATTCGGATAATCGGTTTACATGGTTAATGCGTTGGAAATGAATTCCTTGAGTAAGGATACTATAGGTGATAGAATGAACATGATCATTATGTATTGCTTTATTTATTGCCATTTCATTTACTTAAAATTACATGTTATATGATTATTGGAATTCTTACCCTTCTGTTGGAAAATGCTTTTGATGGCATTGTTCAGGTACCGAGGACGGTAGCGCGAGGCGCTAGTTAACGGATGCATTGGATTGCAATCTGTTTTATTTTGATTAGAGTCGAGTCGATGCTCTGGTAGTAACACATGGGGGGAGAATTTATTTAGTGTCGAACTCGATTATTTTGTATTTGGATTATGATGTATATAATCCTTATTCGTGTATATGATGTTTTGTATATGTGAGACTTGATAACATATGCTTATGTGAACTATGATGGCTTGATGCCTTGAATTATGTTTTGATTCCTCCATAAATGGAGATGATGTGAAATTATGAAACTCCGTTGCGTTTGCACGAGAGAATGAAGTAAATATTTATTGTATGTTTGTTTTGTGTTGGAATGCTTATACTTTCAAACATACCCTGTCCGTTTTTCTTTAAAACTTTGGAATGTGATGGGTGTTGTGGCATCCCTTCCGTGCAAATTTATTTCTCTGATTTTAATCTTTACTATTAATTGGGGTATTTAGAAGGGGTGTTACAATAGTGGTATCAGAGCATAGTCGGTCGGTTGTCAGGTCTTATTTTGTTAAGCCCTTGTATTTGATTGTGTGGCTAACGCGATCAATACTTTGTGTTGTAGAGAGAAGATGGCTGGTAGAAGGAATGATGATGCTTTAGCTGAGGCATTGAGGTTGCTTGCGGGGTCAATAAATCAGATGCCGCAAACGACTCAAGCGCCACATGATGGTACTGAAGATGCTTTCCGTGCTCTTGGGAAGTTCCAAAAGAACAACCCGCCTACTTTCAAGGGAGAGCATGCTCCGGTGGAAGCTCAAGAATGGTTAAAAGCAATTGAGAAAATCTTCCGTGTGATGAATTGCACCGACGCTCAGAAAGTGCAATTTGGAACACACATGCTGATTAAAGAGGCCGAAGACTGGTGGATCAACGCTAGTCAGAGGTATGAGGAGGAGCAGGTTGTGGTGACTTGGGAAATTTTCCGAGATGCATTCTTGGAGAATTACTTTCCGGAGGATGTTCGTGGTAAAAAGGAAGTTGAATTCCTGGAATTGAAACAAGGTAGTGGTTCAGTAGCTGACTATGCGGCTAAATTTCAAGATTTGATCAAATATTGTCCTCACTACAACACTGTTAATGCTGAGAGGTCGAAGTGCCTTAAGTTTGTTAATGGTTTGAAGCCGGACATAAAGAAGGCGATTGGGTATCAGCAAATTACAAGATTCTCTGAGTTGGTTAATAAGAGTTGTATCTACGACGAAGACAGTCGGGATAGCACTGCTTATTACAAGAGCTTGAGTGAGAAAAGAGGTAAGGGACAGATGCGTCCTAAGCCTTATGATGGAAGAGGAAAGAGACCCATAAGTAGTGGAAAGAGTCCGAGTGGGGGAGTGACTACTCCAATCAAATGTTTTAAATGTGGTAAAGAGGGACATCGTGCTATGGAATGTCGCCAGGGGATAGTTAAGTGTTTCAAGTGTGACAGGGTGGGTCACAAAGCGGTGGATTGTAGAGTTGGTGTGAGTGTAACTTGCTTTAATTGTGGTGAGCGAGGCCACATAAGTACCAAATGTCCAAAGCCAAAGAAAGAAGTTGGAAAAGTATTCGCTTTATCTGGAGCAGAGACTTCTGCTGAGGAACGTCTAATCAGAGGTACATGCTTTATCTCTAATGTGTCTTTGGTTGCTATTATTGATACGGGTGCGACACATTCGTTTATTGATTTAGATTGTGCCAAGAGATTGGGCCTTGTCTTGTCTACTTTGGATCGAAGTATGGAGGTAGATACACCTGCGATGGGTTCAGTTTCTACTTCAGTTGTTTGTTTGAAGTGTCCTTTGCGCATGTGCGGAAGAGATTTCGAAGTTGATCTCGTGTGTCTTCCTTTGCATCAGATAGATGTGATTCTGGGTATGGACTGGTTGAAAGCCAACCATGTCTATATCAACTGTTTTGCTAAGGCTGTTCTTTTTCTCGAGTCCGAGAAAGATGGTGTGGTTTTCTTGTCTACACAGCAAGTTGAGAAGAGTGTGAAGAATGGAGATGGGTTGTTTATGCTTATGGCAAGTATGGTTTTGGAAGATGGTAGAGTAAGAAAGGATTATCCTGTGGTATGCGAATTTCCTGAAGTGTTTCCTAAAGAGATTACGGATTTACCTCCTGAGCGCGAGGTAGAGTTTTCCATCGACTTAATTCCTGGTACTAGTCCTGTTTCGATGGCTCCTTATAGGATGTCACCGTCGGAACTAGTGGAACTGAAGAGTCAGCTGGAAGAGTTACTTGACAAAAGGTTTATTCGTCCTAGTGTGAGTCCGTGGGGTGCTCCAGTTTTACTTGTGAAGAAGAAAGAAGGAACAATGAGACTTTGTGTGGATTATAGGCAGCTAAACAAAGTGACCATTAAGAACAAGTATCCTTTGCCAAGGATTGATGATTTAATGGATCAGCTGGTGGGTGCGTGTGTGTTTAGCAAGATTGACTTGAGGTCAGGCTATCATCAGATTCGCGTGAAAGCAGGTGATATTCAGAAAACTGCGTTCAGAACTCGTTATGGACACTATGAGTATTCGGTGATGCCTTTTGGTGTTACGAATGCACCTGGTGTGTTCATGGAGTATATGAACAGAATCTTTCATGAGTTTCTGGATAAGTTTGTGGTGGTGTTCATCGATGACATTTTGATTTATTCCAAGAGTGAAGCAGAGCATGCCGAACACTTGGGAATTGTTTTGTCAATTCTGAAGGAAAATCATTTGTTTGCTAAACTTTCGAAGTGCGAATTCTGGTTAGAACAAGTGAGTTTCCTTTGTCACGTGATATCTCGTGGAGGTATTGTTGTGGATCCTTCGAAGATAGAAGCCGTGTCAGAATGGGAATCTCCAAAGTCAGTTTTTGAGATTCGAAGCTTTCTTGGTTTAGCGGGTTATTACCGTAAGTTCATTGAAGGCTTTTCCAAGCTAGCTTTACCGTTGACACAATTGACTAGGAAGAGTCAAGAGTTCGTGTGGACTCCGCAGTGTGAAGATAGTTTCCAAGAGTTGAAGAGAAGGTTGACAACTGCGCCAGTTTTGATTTTGCCTAAACCATCTGAACCGTTTACGGTCTATTGCGATGCTTCTTTGATGGGTTTAGGAGGTGTGTTAATGCAAAATGGGCAGGTTGTGGCGTATGCTTCGAGGCAACTCAAGGTGCATGAGAGGAATTATCCAACTCATGACTTGGAGTTGGCAGCGGTGGTTTTTGTGTTAAAGATTTGGAGGCATTATTTGTTTGGGTCGAGATTCGACGTCTTTAGCGATCATAAGAGTTTGAAATATTTGTTTGATCAAAAAGAGTTGAATATGAGGCAAAGAAGGTGGCTAGAGTTTCTTAAAGATTATGACTTCAGTTTGAATTACCATCCTGGTAAGGCAAACGTGGTTGCAGATGCTTTGAGCAGGAAGTCTTTACACATGTCTATGTTGATGGTTAAAGAATGGGAATTGTTGGAGCAATTTCGAGATTTGAGTTTGGTGTGTGAAGAGACTTATTTTGGCATGAAGCTTGGTATGATGAAGCTTACTAGTGGTGTCTTGGAAGAGATTAGAGATGGACAAAAGTCAGATTTGGTTTTGGTTGACAAGTTTACTTTGGTGAATCAAGGTCAAGGTGGAGAGTTCAGAATCGACGAGAATGGAATTTTGAGATGTCATGATAGAGTTTGCGTTCCCGAGGTGGGGGATGTGAAAAAGAGGATTCTAGAGGAAGGACACCGAAGCGGATTGAGTATTCATCCGGGTGCTACAAAAATGTACCAAGACTTAAGGAAGTTGTTTTGGTGGCCAAGTATGAAGAAGGAAATTGCTGAGTTTGTATATTCTTGTTTGGTTTGCCAAAAGTCTAAGATTGAACACCAGAAGCCTTCGGGTTTGTTGCAACCGTTGTCTATTCCCGAGTGGAAGTGGGATGGTATATCGATGGATTTTGTTTCTGGTTTGCCGAGGACTCCGAGTAACCATGAGGCTATTTGGGTCATAGTGGATAGATTGACTAAATCTGCACACTTTATTCCGATTAGGATGGATTACGCCATGGAGAAGCTTGCTAAGTTGTATATAGAGCGGATTGTTTGTTTACATGGTATTCCTACATGTATTGTTTCAGATAGAGATCCGCGTTTCACTTCGAGATTTTGGGAAGGTTTACAAAGAGCCTTGGGTACTAAGCTGAGATTGAGTTCCGCTTATCATCCTCAGACGGATGGTCAAACGGAGAGAACAATTCAGTCACTTGAGGATTTGTTGCGTGCTTGTGTCTTGGATCAAGGAGGTTCATGGGAGAGTCATTTGCCTTTGATTGAGTTTACTTATAATAATAGTTTTCATTCTAGCATTGGCATGGCTCCTTTCGAGGCATTGTATGGAAGACGGTGTAGGACACCTTTGTGTTGGTACGAGACGGGAGAAAGTGCTATAGTTGGTCCGGAATTGGTTCAAGAGACCACAGATAAGATCAGATTGATAAGAGAGAAGATGAAAGTGTCTCAGAATCGCCAAAAGAGTTACTATGACAAGAGGAGGAAACCTCTTGAGTTCAAGGAGGATGAACATGTGTTTTTGAAGGTGAATCCAACTACGGGTGTTGGAAGGGCGCTTAAATCGCGGAAGTTAACACCTCGGTTTATTGGTCCTTATCAGATTTCAGAGCGGATTGGAAGTATGGCTTATCGGATTGCATTGCCGCCATCACTTTCAAATTTGCATGATGTGTTTCACGTTTCGCAATTACGAAAGTATATTGCGGATCCGTCTCATGTTATTCAAGCGGATGATTTGGAAGTAAGAGACAATTTGACGGTTGAGGTTTTACCGGTGAGGATTGAAGATAGGAAGGTGAAACAACTAAGAGGAAGAGAGATTGCTTTGGTTAAAGTTGCATGGGGTGGTTCGGCGTATGGTAATGTGACGTGGGAGCTTGAAAGTCGGATGCGGGATTCCTATCCCGAATTGTTCGTTTAGAGGTAATTTTCGAGGCCGAAAATCTTTTAAGTGAGAGAGAGTTGTAACACGCCGTTTTTATCTAAATGTTATTTCATTAATTATTTTCCAAAATTATTAAATTATATCTATTTTGAGAAATATATTCAATTGATATCGATTAAAATATTAATTGGGTAATATGAAATAAAAATATTTATTGTGTCGGAATATTATTTTGAATAATATTAATTTGGTGTGTAGTAATATTTGACTTTGTTTGATTAATTGACATGATTAGGTTTATATAGAATGAATATTATTTAGTGTAATATTGTTTAATAGGGTTATATATTATAATTAGAGTTAAATAATTGTTGGGGCCAAATTATAATTTTAGAAAGATAGAGGGAGGAAAGTTAGTAGTAGAATGAGGGTTTTATAAAATAGAAAGAAGAGTTAGTAAGAGGAGGGGAAAGAAGAGAAAGAAGAAGAAAGAAAAGAGGAGAAGAGAAGAAAGGAGCTAGGGTGAAGTTGCAACATCTTCATCTTCTTGTTTCAAGATAACCCACACCAAGGTAAGGGTTTGATTTGCTTTGCTCATATACTTGTGGTTTTGGGTTTTGATTTTTATAGATGAAGAAATTAGGGTCTTAGAGAGTTGTATAGATTGGGAAAAAGATGATGAAATTGATGATTTTGTTAGTTTAGATTGGTGTTACAATAGACAAGATGGTATCGATAGAGTTCAAGAAATGAGGTATTCTGGTGATGGCTATGGGTTTAATTTTTTTTAATATAAGTGATGGTGTTGGGCAGAAGACGGTAAAACCCTCTACAGGTAAGCCCCATGAGAGATCTCACTGGTATATATTTAATGCTGAGGTGCAAGTAAATTTTGGAAGGATTCCAATATGGCAAAATTCTAAGATTTGCTTCTACACACTGAATTCTGGAAGAACTGTTTTCAATGCTGGTGGTGAGTCTGAAATTGAAATGATCTCCGCCAACAAAATTGAAATAAGACGGAAGGAGTTGTTGCCTGTCTTTGACCATTTTCAAGGCATTAGACCGAACTGGAATGTGAGGTGGTGACCTTTTTCTATTTTTCTTTTAGTAGACCGGCCATCTTAGCTTGTCAATCATGCTGTGCTATTGTGATCAAGACAACATTTAGATTATTAAAATTGATTGTCATTCACGATGCAATCAAAACAAGCTTTACCAAAGACATTAAGAAGTATTATGATAACTAATATTAGAAACATTATGATAATTAATATTAGAAATATTATGATAATTAATATTAGAAACATTATGATAATTAATATTAGAAATATTATGATAATTAATATTAGAAATATTATGATAATTAATATTAGAAACATTTAGCCGACTTAATTCTGAACCCGTTGATGTGCCGATTACCCGATTTCGGTAATTTCGGCGACGGAGCTACTTTCTCCGATTTGCACGAAAATTGACGTGCTAGCATAATTCGACGTGTAGATTAACGTAGTGAAGTTCATTTTGCGAAATTTCGACTTTTTTAGAATCGACCCGATTTTAGTACGAAATGAAATAAATTGAGTTTAATCCTGAATTTAACCGTTCGAGTTACATTCCGGTGACTCGATCGCGATGAGTAACATTGAGAGTAATGCCGGTTCATTGATGATGACTTTATGTTGAAATATACTTTCCGATTTGGAATTGTTTGATAGTTGATGGTTTATGTTTTGGTTGAGTAAGTAACTTGTTTGTATACATTTTACTTGACGTTGTGATTGTTAAATTATATGTATGCATGCATGTACAATAGTTGATGTTCCATTGGTTGGATTTGATGGTATGTGTATGTTAAGATTATTGTGGATCTTAATTGCATACATTGGTTATATTGTACATTGCATGGCATGGTTGGTCTTGAAACAGAGACGGTGAAACTGTGGGTTCACATGATTTTATAGACGGTGACCCTAGTGTGGGAATAGACATAGTGACCTTGATCCGGAAGGGAAACATAGGTGGTGGAACATTGGGTCCACAATATCTAGACGGTGACCCTATTGTGGGAAAAGACGTAGTGACCTTGATCCGGAAGGGAAACATAGGTGGTGGAACCTTGGGTCCACGAGTCGGTACCGCATTCGCATACGTTGAGTCGGGTTGTGAGTCACGTGCATAATTGTGCATGTTATGTATGCGTGTTGATGTGTTTGATTATGTGCCAATGTTGTTGTTGTTTGAATTATGGTTATGTGCCAAGGATGTGAGTATTCGGATAATCGGTTTACATGGTTAATGCGTTGGAAATGAATTCCTTGAGTAAGGATACTATAGGTGATAGAATGAACATGATCATTATGTATTGCTTTATTTATTGCCATTTCATTTACTTAAAATTACATGTTATATGATTATTGGAATTCTTACCCTTCTGTTGGAAAATGCTTTTGATGGCATTGTTCAGGTACCGAGGACGGTAGCGCGAGGCGCTAGTTAACGGATGCATTGGATTGCAATCTGTTTTATTTTGATTAGAGTCGAGTCGATGCTCTGGTAGTAACACATGGGGGGAGAATTTATTTAGTGTCGAACTCGATTATTTTGTATTTGGATTATGATGTATATAATCCTTATTCGTGTATATGATGTTTTGTATATGTGAGACTTGATAACATATGCTTATGTGAACTATGATGGCTTGATTCCTTGAATTATGTTTTGATTCCTCCATAAATGGAGATGATGTGAAATTATGAAACTCCGTTGCGTTTGCACGAGAGAATGAAGTAAATATTTATTGTATGTTTGTTTTGTGTTGGAATGCTTATACTTTCAAACATACCATGTCCGTTTTTCTTTAAAACTTTGGAATGTGATGGGTGTTGTGGCATCCCTTCCGTGCAAATTTATTTCTCTGATTTTAATCTTTACTATTAATTGGGGTATTTAGAAGGGGTGTTACAAAGGTGGTCACAACGATTGATGATCCTCACACATTCTGATGTACATTGGTGCTCTCGGTCCAGAGAAAATGTCACCATCATTGATCGTTGTGGAGAATTTCCTAATGTTCCTTTACTTGGAATTAGGGGAGGCATTACCTACAACCCCTGTCTAGCCTTGAGACAATTTGGATATGCTCGGAGGGATGGCCCTCATGACATGCTGATTCCTGACCTAGTTTTTGACTTCGACAACGATGCGCAAGGGCTTCGACAAAGGTTCATCAGAGCTTGGAGGATGCCTAATAAGGTGGATAGTAAGACACTGGGGCACAAGAATTCCATCCCCCTTGAGCCTTACCTCAAGTGGGTACGAACCCGCTCACAGAATATTATGATGCCATATCCTCACATTCTCCCCTTGATCAAAGAGCTTGTTATGGAAGGAGAGGTTCCATACGCCATCCTACATCCTGACATGCCAACATCATGGGAAGAAATGCAAAAGAGTTGGATCCAAATCAAAGAAGAGCGGAATACTTTTGAAGCCAGTTTTTATGCCAGTGAAAAGAAGGTTTTGGAGCTTACCCGCCAACTTCACGAAGAAGAGACCCTTAACACTTACATCGCTCCAAAGAGGATGCGCAATGTCTTTTTACATTAAGAATTTTGTAATATTTCGCCCATGGGGCACTTATGTACTAAATTTCTTCTTAATGTGACGTGTGTTCTTTGTCTACAACAAATTCGAATTTTTGAACCCTTGAATGCATTACATAAATAACATATCATTCATCATATGCATAACAGGTACCCTTTTACAGGTCTCTTATCTTCTTCGATGTTTATTTCAGCAATCATCATGTCTGCTGAAACTTCCACTGAGCAAGCTATCAAGGCCCTCCAGGCCCAAAATGCCCAATTTCAAGAGTTGGTCATGAGCCTAGCTAAGGGTCAGCAGGACTTGAAGACCTTGATTCTGAAAGAGGGGAAGAAGAAGAAGAAGAGGACCATCATGTTCAACACCGGACGCAGGCTTGGAAACGAGCTGCAGAATGAAATTGATCTGGCCACCCCGTCTGGAGAGAAAGACAGTCCACAAGAAAGGAGGGCTCCTAGCCCTATGGTCTTCGACAATGAGACGGACTATGATGAAGAACAGTATCCTCCTATTGAGGATAAGTACAAATAGCTGGAAGACCGTTTGAACGCTATGGAAGTACAGAAAGTGCCCAGTCTGGACTTCGGAGATTTGGGTTTATCATCTGGGGTGGTGATTCCCCATAAGTTCAAGGCACCTACCTTTTCCAAGTATGACGGAGCTTCCTGTCCAAAGCTGCACCTCCGGTCATATGTGAGGAAGATCCAACCTTACACTGTTGATAAGAACTTGTGGGTCCATTTCTTTCAAGACAATCTTTCAGGGACTCAGCTTGAGTGGTTCTATCAGTTGGACGGAGCCAGTATCTGTAGCTGGGAGGATTTAGCTGCTGCGTTCTATAGGCAGTATCAATATAACTCTGACCTCGCTCCTACGCGTACCCAACTCCAGGGTATGTCAATAGGGACGGGTGAAGAATTTAAGGAGTATGCTCAAAAATGGAGAGACCTTGCCGGAAGGGTGCAACCACCTTTCGCTGATCGTGAACTGGTTGATATGTTTCTAGGGACCCTGTCTGGTCCGTTCTTCAATCATCTGATTGGAAGCTCTTCAGTCGGGTTTACAGACCTTATCTTGACTGGTGAGAGGATTGAAGCTGGTATTAAGGCTGGGAAGATACAGAAGGGTGCCTCATCGAACACCGAGAAGAAACCATTCAAGAAAGAATCCAGTGATGTCTACAGTTCAAGAAGACAAAGTAGACCCGAACACCGCCAAGCTGTCAATGCGGTTGTTATCTTAAAACCTGCCGGTGCTCCTCAGCATCACAACCAACAAAGGGAAGAGAGACCTCGGAGGCAATTCACTCATCTCGGCATGACTTTGTCTCAGATATTGCCACAGTTGCCGAGCACCAATCTGGTGACTCTAAGAGAAGCTCTAAGGAATCCAAATACTACATCATCGAAGTATAACCCTAACGCCCGTTGTGCTTATCACTCTGATAGCCCGAGGCATAATACAGATGATTGTTGGAGTCTGAAAAACAAGGTTCAAGACCTAATTGATGCAAAGGAGATTGAGTTTGAGGCGCCCGAGAGGCCTAATGTTGTGACTGCTCCCATGCCCAAGCATGGAGTGAATGTTGTAGAGGAAGACTTGTTTGTAGTTTCTGTGGATGATGTTGTTACCCCTCTAATGACTATCAAGAAGAACCTGTTGCTAGCCGGTTTATTTCCGGGTTATGGTGAAGGTTGCCCAATGTGTTCTGCTTTACCTACTGGTTGCCCATCTCTGAAGTCAGGTGTCCAGAACCTGATGGATAGTAAAGAGATTCTTTTTGAGAAGACTGTTGTTCCACCCGTTCATTCTGAAGAAGTTTCCATTATTACCATTTTCGACAATTCTTCCAAGGCTCCCTCGAGGACGCCTGTTAGAATTACATCTGTTCTGAAGACCGCACCTATAATCATCACTGTTCTGGGGCTCGTCCCCTATACATCTGACAAAGCTGTCCCTTGGCACTATGGGGCAGATGTTTATGTTCTTGGAGTTAAGCAAGAGTTCGGTGTTGATACCGGCGTCAGCAACGTTACAGGACCTGCTAAAGTCACCCGTAGCGGTAGACTTTTCTCACCTGATATTGCTCCACCAGCCGTCTGAAGACCTGTTGTCATTAAGCCTGCAAGTGTACCTGCTGCCATTCCTGATCAAGTCCCTGTTCCTACCCCTGTCGTCGAGTCATCTAACGCTCGGGGCAAAGGGATCACCACTGATATGCCTGCCCAGACGGAGGCGCCAAAGACAGTCACTGTTGAAGCTTCCAAACAGGAGATGGAAGAGATTCTGAAGATTATTAAGAAGAGTGATTATAATGTAGTTGAGCAACTGGGGCAAACCCCATCCAAGATTTCTATGTTATCACTGTTGTTGTGTTCAGAGGCCCATGCCAAGGCTCTGATTACCTTCCTAAAGACGGCCGACGTGCCACAAGAGACATCAGCTGATCAATTTACCGATTGTGTGGCCAATTTAACTGCTGATAATGGTTTGGGTTTCTCCGACGCTGATCTAACTGCTAAAGGGAAGAACCATAATGATGCCCTGCATGTCTCCATTGAATGCAGGGGCACTACTCTTGCACATATGTTGGTTGACACTGGTTCCTCGTTGAACGTCTTGCCCAAGAAAGCTCTAGACAGGCTGGATTGCGAAGGTTTGGAGCTAAAGCTAAGTAACATTGTTGTCCGGGCCTTTGATGGGTCTAAGAGGATGGTGCATGGTGAGGCTGATATTCCAATCAAAGTTGGTTCTCAGGTCTTCAATTCTACATTCTACGTGATGGACATTCGGCCATCCTATTCTTGTTTGTTGGGTCGTCCGTGGATCCACAAAGCTGGAGCCGTAACCTCAACGCTCCACCAGAAGTTGAAGTACCCGGTCAGAGGGAAGATTGTGACAGTTCAAGGGGAGGAGGAGTACATGGTCAGCCACCTCAACTCATTCCGGTACGTAGAGATGGATGGGGAGTTCATTGAGACCCCATTTCAACACTTTGAAGAGGTTCCTCAGACACTGGAATCAGCTGAGACTGTGATTGAAGATTCTCCCATGAATATGGCTTCCTTAAAGGATGCCCGGGCTGTTATTGAGAAGGGTGAGTATGCAAATTGGGGCCGACTTCCTGATTTCACTCAGAAGACTAACAAGTTTGGTTTAGGTTTCACTGCAGAAGCTCAAAGGGATGTTCGAAGTGCAAGGATTGGAAGACCTCTTGTGTTCATCAGCAACTCGGGAGTAAATGCCATCAAAGATGATGTGGAGGAATCTGAATTCGACAGTTGGATCTATCCTACGACCCACGGTGGACCAAACAACTGGACAGCAAAGGATTTCATCCCAATTACTTTTGTTACCCAGTAATGAACTCTTTGTTTTTGAATTTGTAACAGACAATATTGTAAAACTTTATGGCGCGGTGTCTTACCCGGGGCACCATGGCTTCATTTGTGAGGGCTTTGGTGTGCCACTTTCATATATCATTAATAAAAGCATTAGACGTTTTGCATTTCAAATTTTGTGCTCCTTGTCTTTCTTTATTATATATTGAAAAACAGTTATTTTACACACACTCACATATACAGGTCTCAATCCACTCTGGATCTCACTGGTAACGACTCTGCTACGGCTAGTTATGACTTCGAAAATTCGATCAACTTAGCCGAAGATGAAGGTGAAGATGATTGCGAAGTGCCTGGTGAGCTTGCAAGACTGCTACTTCAGGAAGAGAGGGCCATTCAGCCACATGAAGAGCTAGTGGAAACAGTGAATCTGGGTACTGAGACAGACAAAAAGGAAGTCAAGATCGGTGCAAATCTGGAGCTTAGTGTAAAATAGCGGTTGATTCAGATGCTGCATGACTACGTGGAAATCTTTGCCTGGTCTTACGAAGATATGCCTGGGTTGGATACCGACATTGTGGTTCATCGCCTTCCTACCAAGGAAGACTGCCCTCCCGTAAAACAGAAAGTTCGCCGTATGCACCCAGAGATGTCCGAGAAAATCAAGGCTGAGGTTATGAAACAATTTGACGCCGGTTTTCTAGCAGTAACTTCTTACCCTCAGTGGGTCGCTAATGTGGTTCCAGTGCCGAAGAAAGACGGTAAGGTAAGAATGTGTGTTGATTACAGGGATTTGAACAGGGCAAGCCCTAAGGATGACTTCCCTCTGCCTCACATTGACGTTCTGGTTGACAATACTGCTCAGCACAAGGTATTCTCCTTTATGGATGGTTTCTCCGGTTATAATCAAATCAAGATGGCTCCTGAAGACATGGAGAAGACCACTTTTGTTACTCAGTGGGGTACTTTTTGTTACAAGGTCATGCCTTTTGGGTTGAAAAATGCTGGGGCAACGTATCAGCGTGCCATGGTTGCTTTATTTCATGATATGATCCATCATGAGATTGAAGTATATGTCGACGATATGATTGCGAGGTCCCAAATTGAGGAGGAACACCTTGACCATCTACAAAAACTGTTTGACAGGTTGAAGTTATACAAGCTGAGATTGAACCCAAACAAATGCACCTTCGGGGTGAGGTCTGGAAAACTGCTAGGTTTCATCGTGATCGACAAAGGTATTCAAGTGGACCCCACCAAGGTGAAAGCCATACAAGAGATGCCAGCTCCCAAGACAGAGAAAGAGGTCAGAGGCTTTCTAGGACGTCTGAACTACATTACCCGATTCATCTCGCACCTAACTGCTACTTGTGAGCCAATCTTCAAACTACTGAAGAAAGATCAAGTGGTACGTCGGAACGATGAATGTCAGGCCGCTTTCGAAAGAATTAAAGAGTATCTCTAGGAGCCACCCATCCTGATGCCACCAGTGGAAGGGAGACCTCTAATCTTATACTTGACAGTACTTGACAACTCAATGGGGTGTGTGTTGGGGCAGCATGACGAGTCTGGTCGAAAAGAGCATGCTATTTATTACCTTAGCAAAAAGTTTACCGACTGTGAGACTCGATACTCACTGTTCAAGAAAACTTGCTGCGCTTTGGCATGGGCTGCTCGCCAGCTGAGACAGTATATGTTGACTCACACTACTCTGTTGATTTCAAAAATGGATCCCATCAAGTATATCTTTGAAAAGCCTGCCTTGTCCGGAAGAATAGCAAGATGGCAGATGATCTTGACCGAATATGACATCCAGTACACAACTCAGAAAGCAATCAAGGGGAGTGTATTGGCAGACCATTTGGCACATTAGGCAGTGGATGATTACCAGTCTATGAACTTCGAATTTCCGGACGAGAATATCATGGTAGTGACTGATTGTGAGACACCTGGACTGGATGAAGGACCTGAGGAAGGACCCCGTTGGTTTATGCATTTTGATGGGGCTTCAAACGCTTTGGGTAACGGCATTGGCGCTGTGATTATATCTCCTAAAGGCTCACATACTCCACTTACCGCCCGACTATGTTTTAACTGCACCAACAATATGGCGGAGTATGAAGCATGTATCATGGGTCTTCGAGCTGCAATTGACCTAAGGATTAAGTTTCTGAGTGTCTTCGGAGATTCCGCCCTCGTGATCAGTCAGATCAAAGGAGAGTGGGATACGAGACACCCAAATCTTATTCCTTACAAGGAGTATGTATTGACGTTGCTTCCCCACTTAGAGGAGATAACCTTTGAACATTTCCCAAGAGAGGAGAATCAGTTGGTGGACGCATTGGCTATGATGTCTTCTATGTTCAAAGTCAAATGGGACAACGAGGCCCCTCAGATCATTATTTGGAAATTGGATGAACCTGCACATTACTGTGGTCTTGAGACCGAAGAGGTAACAGAAAATCCTTGGTATCATGAAGTGAAGAGGTACCTTGAAACTCAAGAATACCCTGAGGGTGCATCTGTTAATGATAAGAAGTTTCTGAGAAGGTTTGCGGCAAAGTTCTTCATTAGCAATGGCATTCTTTACAAACGCAACCATGATTCAACCTTACTGCGTTGCGTGGATAAAATTGAAGCAGAAAGGATCATGGCAGAGCTGCATGAAGGTACTTTCGGAACTCATTCCAGTGGACATACCATGGCAAAGAAAATCCTTCGGGAAGGATATTACTGGTCCACAATGGAAGCTGACTGTTATCAGCATTCTCGGACATGTCACAAGTGCTAGGTCTATGCTGATAAGGTGCACATTCCTCCAGTTCCTCTGAATGTCTTGACAGCACCTTGGCCTTTTGCAATGTGGGGCATTGATATGATCGGCGAAATCAGACCTACGGCATCCAACAAGCATCATTTCATCCTGGTAGCGATTGATTACTTTACGAAGTGGGTTGAAGCAGCTTCCTTTGCTACGGTCACCAAGAACGCCGTGGCACGGTTCATTCGGCACAACCTGATCTGTCGATACGGTGTACCAGAGAGGATTATTACGGATAATGGTACCAATCTTAACAACAAGATGATCACTGAGCTCTGCGATCAATTCAAGATACAGCACCACAACTCTTCTCCCTACCGGCCGAAGATGAATGGGGATGTCGAAGCAGCAAATAAGAACATTAAGAAGATTGTGCAGAAGATGACAGTGACATACAAAGACTGGCACGAGATGTTACCATTTGCTCTTCATGGGTACCGTACCTCAGCACGAACGTCAACAGGGGCAACGCCCTATTCCTTGGTTTATGGCATGGAAGCAGTTTTGCCTATTGAAGTTCAGATACCCTCTCTTTGGATCATGAAAGATGCAGGTTTAAGCGAAGACGACTGGATTCAGACCCGACTTGATCAATTGAATCTAATCGACGAAAAAAGACTTACTGCTATTTGTCATGGTCAGACGTACCAAAAACGGATGATCAAGGCATTTAACAAGAAAGTCAGACGATAAGAGTATCAAGTTGGGAACCTGGTAATCAAGCGCATCATTCTACCTCAAGGTGATCCCAGGGGCAAATGGACCCCTACTTACGAAGGGCCATTTGTGGTTAAGAACATCTTCTCAGGAGGAGCGATGATTTTAACCACCATGGATGGTGACGACCTTCCTCACCCCGTCAATGCAGACATAGTAAAAAGATACTACGCATAATCAAAGACCCGCTAGGTTGACTGGCCTAGGCAAAAATAAGGGCTTCCCGGCGAACCAAAAGGGTTCGGGCAAAAATAAGGGATGAAAATTAAAAAAATTTGTACACCCGGCAAGTCGAAAACTTGAAAAGGCGGCTTGGGCAAAAATGGGTATCCCGGTGGACTGAAAACCCGAACGGGCGGTCCAGGCAAAAGTTAGGGATTAAAGCGTAACATTATGTCTCATTGGATCACCCTGCATCCAGACTTCGAATCAACTATCAGGCTCGGACGGCACCAATCAATCAGATTCATCTCCAACTAAGCAGCAAAGTGATGTGACGCTTGAAGATATAAAGGCAATAGCAGAGTTGGAACCCAGTGGGACTATTCACATAGCTGTTTTGTTTTCACAAATTGTATAAATCCTATTTGTTCGGCGGTGTTCTCTTACTAGGACGTCAGCCTCTTGTACAAAACGCCTATTTACAGGCCAAACTTCAAAAAATCAATACAAATTCATTTTCAGACAAATTTCGAACTGTTTTCCCTTTATCTGTTTTGTTTTGCAAAGAACGTCCAATGTTCATTTTTTGATATATGCATTTGACATTAATTGCTGCTCATAAATATTCACATACGAAACAAAGGACTAATTACGGGTGATATCAGAAACAGGGGCAATAAGATTTGTCCGAGCTGTCTAGTTGCTCTGTCCACCAAGGTACCGAGGTATATTCCGCTGAAGGATATGGCTAAGATACCTTCACTCCCTGCAGAATAAAAACAGTAATGGTAGTACTCCCCACTGAGACTTGTAACCATGAACAAATCAGCAAGACTCTTCCCAAGCAGAGTTGATCTACCATCAGCCTGAAAAGGCTTGGTATCCCCATAAAGTCTTAATATTCCTCAACGGAGTATAAGAATGTCCCCCAGCGGAATACAAGATACCCCCATTGGATCCGTTTCCCCAGCGCAATCTAAAAAAGCTTCCCCGCCAGGATTAAGTCATCTCACCCAATAGATTCTGGAAACTCATCCCCTGCAGAGTACAAGATAAATCTCCCCAGCCAAACTCAGAAGGTCATCCTCACAAGAGTCTAACTAGTTTATCCTCAGCAAGTTGCAACTAAAAGATCATCCCTAGCGAAGTTCTTTCTTTCCCCAAGCAGGACTTCTATCCTCAACAGATTCAATATCGCCAGCAACGGTAATCCATCCCCAGCGGAGTTCATCATTAAAACCCCCAACAGAGCTTATCAATGGAATCCTCAGCGGAGTTATCGTTAAAATCATCAGCAGAACATCTCTCCCCCACAGAGTAATTCCCCAACGGAGTCATCCTCTCCTGCAGGTTTATTCTTGCAATCATCTTCGTTCGTCATCCCCAGCGGAACCGAAGAATTCAACTCTATTCTCCAGCAAGTTATCCGGGATTTATTTTCCCCAACTAAAACATTACATTTCTATACATCATGATACATGCATAAACGCATCATACCAGACAATCTCATTTATGTTGAGAACATCATTGCTTGATCCATATCATGCATTGCATATGACTAACCTTTACCTTTCAGGAAGGACACAGTTAAATTCTCAACCATATCAAAGGTCTTCTCTAGATCAGTTAAATCGATTCCTAAAGATTTTTCTGAGGTGAAGCCAGTCAATAGAGACAAGATCAGTTAAATTGATTCCTAAAGATTTTTCTGAGGTGAAGCCAGTCAATAGAGACAAGATCAGTTAAATCGATTCCTAAAGATTTTTCTGAGGTGAAGCCAGTCAATGGAGACAAGATCAGTTAAATCGATTCCTAAAGATTTTTCTGAGGTGAAGCCAGTCAATAGAGACAAGATCAGTTAAATCGATTCCTAAAGATTTTTCTGAGGTGAAGCCAGTCAATAGAGACAAGATCAGTTAAATCGATTCCTAAAGATTTTTCTGAGGTGAAGCCAGTCAATGGAGACAAGATCAGTTAAATCGATTCCTAAAGATTTTTCTAAGGTGAAGCCAGTCAATAGAGACAAGATCAGTTAAATCGATTCCTAAAGATTTTTCTGAGGTGAAGCCAGTCAATGGAGACAAGATCAGTTAAATCGATTCCTAAAGATTTTTCTGAGGTGAAGCCAGTCAATAGAGACAAGATCAGTTAAATCGATTCCTAAAGATTTTTCTGAGGTGAAGCCAGTCAATGGAGACATGATCAGTTAAATCGATTCCTAAAGATTTTTCTGAGGTGAAGCCAGTCAATAGAGACAAGATCAGTCAAATCGATTCCTAAAGATTTTTCTGTAGCCAAGCCCGTCAATAGAGACACCCTGTCAATGAAGACAACTCCGTCAATAGAGACAACCCAACAACGAGGATGGAACCACCTACCAACAATCTCCAAATGGCATCTGTAAGCCCATTCCCGACATCACAATGCTGATACTACACCATGTGAGTGCAAATTTCTGGGCACTCTAGTGTTCAATCATCTTCCACCTTCGGATCACGAAAGGCACGCAATCCAATCTACCTCCTCAGGTTTAAGAAGATTGAACAGGGGCAACTGTTGTACCCCAAAATTTTCCCTCTCATGTTTCCCAAAGTTTTCCCCCTGCATGGTTGATCACAAACTCTTGCCTAAGAAAAAGGAAAATTTTTTAGTGGTGCTTTAAGTACATTTCAATTGGTATTCTGAGAGACCCTTAGATTTGTGTTCTGAAGGAGCCTTTCGATTGGCATTCTGTCAAAGCTCTTTCGATTGGCATTCTGAGAGACCCTTCGATTGGTGTTCTGAAGGAGCCTTTCGATTGGCATTCTGTCAAAGCTCTTTCGATTGGCATTCTGAGAGACCCTTCGATTGGTGTTCTGAAGGAGCCTTTCGATTGGCATTTTGTCAAAGCTCTTTCGATTGGCATTCTGAAAGACCCTTCGATTGGTGTTCTGAAGGAGCCTTTCGATTGGCATTCTGTCAAGCCTTTCGATTGGCATTGTGGACAGGTACTTCGATTGGCATTATAACAGTGTCCTTCGATTGGAATTCCAAAAAGGTCCATTCGAAGCAGCATTCAAAGGGTCCATTCGAAGAAGCTTTGGAAAGCATTCGAAGGAGGCCATCAGCCCGTTCGAAAGGGAGCATTCGAAGACCAGTTATTTGTCATTCAAAATTCAAAAAGGGACAGGATCCCATGTGTTTAGCCAACGTTACAAATGCTCATTCATGGTTGTCAAACACATAATCAAGGTCATTTAAACCTTTGTCTTTCTGTCCCCTCCACCCCACTCCTATAAATACAAAGGCCAGTGGCACATTTCAAAGTGTGAACAACAAGGACGAAAAATAGACAGAAAAATAAAGAACTTGGAGATACGCTGCCAGTACTTCCAGGAAGCCATACCCAATCCTTGCATAAGCCAAAGCTGCCACCCAGCGAACACCTCCACCCTCAGAACTACAGATCGAAGAACCTCTGTTTGGTAAAAAAGGATCTAATCTCAAACTCATTTTTAAATTCATTTTGATTGCATATTCATATTATTACTGCTGTTTGTGAATTGATTTAATGTGCTACATATAAGCTACAACGCAGAGATTGTGCCATTGCTTGGGCACAATCTGAGCCTTTCCTTCGAATCCCATGATAAAATAAACCCAGACCCAGATTCAGCAGGTGCGAATAGGGAGGAGATTCGAACCAGGGGGTAAAATCCCCCTGGACCTTTAACATGTGTTTCGTTTTGCAGGAACTACATCATCAGATTCCTGTTCAGAGTTTCGAAGCTCAGCAGTTTAGCTTCGAACTGGATCCAGGACTTCCAGATCGAAGGATGACATGTCCAGATCGAACACCCTCAGAGTGCAGCCCCTCATGCACCTTCGATCCAGCCTCTTCACTGGGTCGAAAGACAGCCTGCACCTCTTTCGACCCAGGCCTCCAGAACTATATTTTTTTCTTATTTTGCTGCCTGGCCCATTTGTACTTTGTTTACTTCGTTTTTTTTTATTTCTTTTAGTTTGTTTCTTTTTAATCAACATAAAAATCATAAAAATAAATAACTTAGAATTAGGATTTAATTTAGTTAATTATTTTAACTGATTTTCTTCAATTTTTAAAATCAGTAGACTTAGGATTTATTTGAATTCAATCCTTTTCATAAATAAAAAATGCAAAAAATATTAGGTATGTTTTAGAGTTAATTTTAATCATTTTTTAATTAATTAAATTTGACTTAATTGAACATTTAGCATTTTCCCAAAAAATAGAATAAAACAACAAAAAGACCATATGCTTAGGATTTTTAAGATTCACGCGCGTTTATTTTTATTGTAACTGCTTTATTCCCCCAATTTTTGGACATGTAAATAATCCCCCTCCCCGAAGCCTTGTAATAGCGTAGGATTTACAATTTCCGCACTTTAAATTCATGTATATATATTAACTGCTTAGATGTATGCTAACTAGGATTGTATGGCAAGATCTAAAAACAAATGGTAGAACACCTAAAAATACAAAGATGATATAACTGAAAATTGACACACTTGCACATGCCACTCTTAGGGTACACCTCACTTGGTTGCCTCAAAATATGGTCATTAAGTATAGGATGTTTTAGAGGTCGCTCTCCTGTCTAAAGATCAAAGTTGCCTCGAAATGGTTGCCTCGATAAAAATGATCTAAGACATTAGGATTACCACTAAGGCGTCCTAACGTTGCTTTAGTGACCACACGTCCCTTAAATCGAATTGACCCGAAAAACTCCAACGACGGTGCTACCTACTCCTCAATAGTGGGATAGCACTGTCTAAAGGACAGTTGCACAGTTTAATTCCTTTTTGAGTAGGTAGATGTTCTTAAGTACTTGCTCTCTTTTAAACAAAACAAAACTTTTCGCACTTACACTTTCTTCAAAAACCAAACTCTTTTCAAAACCCACAAACACAAAGAAAAGCAAACTTTTGAAAACATAGTGAGCAAGTACCTAAGAGCCCGTGGATAACCACGGGGAAAGGGTGCTAACACCTTCCCTTTCTATAATCTACCTCCCGAACCCGAGAAACAATCTCGAAAAGGAATTTTTCTGTGCTTTTGTCCTTTCCTTGTTGGATAAAATAAAAGACGGTGGCGACACTTTGCTAAACAAATGCAAACGCGAACCAGCATTAAAAAACAGTCAGTTCTCATTCCCACCGATCACAATGGGGATATCCATTTCCCCATGCACCATCCTTTTTGAGCCGTCAAAAGCCCTTACTACTATGTTGCTTGGCTTCAATGTCAATCCCTCGCAGTCAAGCCTATCAAGAGCCTTTTTAGGCAATACATTCAGAGATGAGCCAGTGGGCACCAAAACATGAGCCAAGGTTGTGCCCCTACATTCAACTGAGACATACAATGCCTCATTATGCTTCCTTCCTCTTGGCATTAAATCAGTATCCGAAAAACCTAGACCATTATCTACAGTCAAGTTGGCTACGCAGTCTTGGAACTGTTCGGCAGATGTTTCTTGGGGTACATGGGCAGTTTTCAGGAATTTTACCAAGGCTTTTGCATGCGCCTCGGAACATAGTAGTAAAGCCATCATGGAAATTTTGGATGGAGTTTTCCCCAGTTGCTCGACTATATTTTAGTCGCTTCCTTTTATGATCTTTAGAATTCCGTCCATCTCTTTCCAGGAGGTCTCAGGGATAGCCAATGTTTGTGCCTTCGTCCGAACAGGCTCAATCAGAATACTTTTACTTCGAGTCTCGGTTAACTCGGCAGCAGAAACGTCATTAGGAGTGATAACAGGGGTTGTATCAGGAGTATTAGCAGAGATGATTATAGGACTGGGAATAGACTTCGGAGGAGCAACAACAACAGGAATGATTATGGGTCCAGAAACTGCTTTTGGGGGAGTAATTTCTGGAGAGAATATCCTTCCACTTCGGGTAATCTTGCTAGTCCCTGCAATATTACTTACATCGGAGTCAACTTTCTCATGATTTGAATCTTTAGCAACTGGCCAATCTTGCTTGATACCATGGTAGTAGACATCCCCTCCATAATTCCACGGTATGGTTTTGTCTGACAAATACGGGATTGGTCCAGACATTGTAATTATTAAAGGAGCTACTTTTGAAACTGATGTAATTCTAACGGCTCTTTTGGTGGAGACCTTGGAAGAATTGTCGAAAATGGTCACGATGGAAAAATCATTATAAGAAACAGGTGGAACAAAAGTTTTTTCGAACAAAATCTCCTTGTTATCTATTAGGCACTGAACGCCTGCTTTCAACAAAGGACAACTGGTTGGTGAGGACAAACAGAAATGACAACTTTCATCATAGTCTGGGAAAACACTAGCATTCAATAAGTTCTTTTTGATAGTCAAGAGTGGGGTCATAAGTTCATCAACTGAAGTAACAAACATATCTTCTTCAATGCTATTGGCATTGTGGTCGTGCTTGGGCATAGGGGTATAAATGACATTGGGCTTTTCCGGCGCATCGAATTCAATCTCCTTGGCTTCAAGGAGGTCTTGTACTTTGTTCTTTAGAGCCCAACAGTTGTTAGTTTCATGGTCGGGACTCTCAGAGTGGTATGCACAGCAGGCATTAGGATGATAGTGAGGAGAGGTTGTGTTAGGGTTCTTTGGAGCTTCTTTCAAGGTTACTAGGTTGGATCTTAACAGATGTGGCAATACTTGAGATAGGGTCATGTTAATTCTGGTGAACTGTCTGACTGGTCTTTCCATTCTTGGCTGATTGTTTCTTTGCTGATCAGGCGCAGGTTTAGGAATTATAACACCCCCCACCATTGGACGGTGTTCAGCCCTATCTTGATTTCTCTGAGGATACACAGCAACCACTTCTTTCTTTCCGATAAAAGGTTTCCTTACAGCAGCAGAGGATGCATCTTTTTGAATCTTTCCACTCTTTATCCTAGCTTATACCCTTTCTCCAGTCAATATCAATTCAGTAAAACCCGCCGATGAACTCCCAATTAAGTGATTGAAAAAGGGACCAGACAAGGTGCCCAAAAACATGTCTACCAACTCTCTTTCAGATAAAGGAGGTTGAACTCTTCCGGCCAAATCTCTCCATTTTTGCACATAGTCCTTGAAGCCTTCACTTGAAACCATGGCCATACTCTGGAGTTGAGTACGGGTAAGCACGATATCAGTATTGTATTGGTATTGTTTGTAAAAGGCAGCAGCAAGATCTTCCCAGTTATGAACATTGGCTCTTTCTAACTGATAAAACCAATCAAGTTGAGTTCCAGACAGACTGTCTTGGAAGAAGTGTACCCATAAATCCTTGTCAGTGATATGGGGCTGGATTTTCCTCACATAAGACCAGAGATGCATTTTGGGGCATGAGACTTCGTCATATTTGGTGAACGCATGTGCTTTGAATTTTGGATGAATGACAATCCCCAACACTAAGCCCAACTCCTCAAAGTCCAATCCAGGCACTTTTTGGATTTCCATCGCACTTAACTATTCTTCTATATGCTTATACTTGTCATCGGCTGGAGGATATTGTTCTTCAGAATAATCTTCTTCTTCCTCTTCCTCTTCTGAATCAGACTGAACAATTGTTTCCTTTCCCTTCCCATCTTGATTATCTTTCTCGCCGGATGTCATTGCAATGTCTAAAGTTGTTCTTGTCTGCCCTTGGAATCTTCTTCCCATGTTCAGAATTTCGGTTATCTTCTTCGTCTTCTTTTTCTTCTCCTCAACCAGCAAGGTCTTCAACTCTTCTTGTCCTTTAGCCAGAGTTAAGAACAGATTTTGAAACTGTGCATTCTGAGCTTGGAGGTCCTTCACCATTTGCTTGATATCCATCTTACTGAAATAAACAGTAGAGACATGAGGAGACTTGTTGCAAGAAACCTGATTATGTTATGATGAATGATAAATGCGTATGCAATGATTTCAAGGTTTTTAAGGTTCAAATTTGTTTTAGACAAAAAGGAAACACACGTTATATTAATAAATTAAAGCTTTGAGTACATCAATGCCTTCTTGGGCAAAACAAATACAATAAACTCTAAGATAGAAAGGTAGTACGCATCCTCTTTGGTGCAATGTAAGCATTCAGAGTCTGCTCCTCATGAAGTAGCCTAGTGAGTTCCAAAACCTTCTTCTCGCTTGTGTAGAATTGGGTTTCAAAAGTATCTTGCTCCCCCTTGAGTTGTATCCAATCTCTTTGTAGGTCTTCAAGAGAGGTGGGCATATCAGGATGTAGGATAGTGTATGGAATGTCTCCTTCCATGATAGGCTCAATGATTACCAGGAGAATGGAGGGATAAGGCATCATAAGACTCTGAGCACGAGTTCGTACCCATTTGAGGTAAGGCTCAAGAGGGATGGAATTTTTATGCCCCAAAGTCTTGATATTTACCTTGTTCAACTTCCTCTAAGCTCAGATAAATCTCTGGAGAAGACCTTGATCATCGTTGTCATAGTCAAATACCAAACCTTGAATCAGCATCTCGTGCGGGCCATCCCTTCAGGCATAAACAAACTATCTTAAGTCTAAGCAGAGGTTGTAGGTGATACCTCCCCTAATGCCAAGTAAAGGAACATTAGGAAATTTTCCATAACGGTCGACAATAGTAGCATTCTCTATGGATCGGGAGCACCAATGAATGTATAAATGTTTGAGCGTCATCAACCTTTGTGACCACCTTGAACCTTGCTCATTATTTAATACAGATTGGGGAAGATGTGAAATAAACCATCTTTCCAAGAGAGGAGTGCAACACATAAGGACACCTCTTTTCATCATTGTATGAGTGTGAAAAGAGTGTAGGATATCCCCTAGCAATGTAGGCACCGGGTTGTGGGATATGAAGATTTTGACGGTGTTCACATCTATGAGTTGGTCAGGATTTGGAAACAAAACCATCCCATAGATGAGGAGAGCCACAATTTCCTCAAAGGCTTGCAAATCCAAGGAATTCCAACAGTTTCGGGCTTTCTCAAACAAGAACTTTGCTAGGAAACCCTTGACACCACTCCTTGTTTCCCAATGAGTTGTGACATCAGATGAGTGAAAGCGTAGAGCTTGAGAAATCTCTTCTGGCTTTGGATCTCTTTTCGTACCGCTGAAAGGTAGTTGATTGAGAATGGGAATTCTCAAGAGCCAGGAGAATTCTTCCAAAGTAGGCACAAGTTGATAGTCGGGGAATGTAAAGCAGTGGTGTAAAGGATCAAAGAACTGAAAGAGCACCTTCATCATGTCCACATCTGTGTTGGAGGTGACCAAGTTGAGTAGGCGACCATGTCTCTCGGTGAATGGAGAGTTTTCACGAATCCTTGAAGCTAGCTCCTTAAGTTGTGTATAGATTCTTACAAGGTTGACTTGAATAGTTTTCCTGCGAAGAGAATCCATATCCTACAAAACAAGAACAAAGATGAATCCCAAAATCCTTGAAATGGTTAGTGAATGTGTATGATGTTATAATGTTCATGATGTTATGTACAAGTATGTATATACAAACAAAACAAACAAGTTTCTAGGTTTAGGCTTGCATGGAGTTTTATAGGTAAGTACCCTCTTGAAGTTTAGTTGGCTCAACCTGTCCTAGTAATAGTAATCGGGTTCTAAGGAGCTCAATATCACTGGTTTGTTTCCTTGGTCATTGTTTCAGCACAAGCCTCTTTAATGGCGACCAAAATATCCCAAGAAACCAAACCTCAATGAGTGTAGTATCGAGTATCTACTAACTTCGGATTGCACCAAAACCGGTCATCTCACTACATCCTAAAGGCCAAGTTGGTCGAGTAAAGGTTCTAGAAGTTTATTAATGCTTTATGACATCACTCAGCGGCCCCTTATTATCTTTGATTAACTCAAAGGCTACCGGTACCCACAAATATGTCGCACTAACATAGCTATTGCTTAGACCATGTCGGTATACCCTGTACAGTTTCCACAATGTATTACTACTTACCTATATTGTATCCCAAATCCGGGTAGAGGATTCAAACCCAAACAAAGAACCATAATGTAAAGAATTCAAATCAAACAATGAAAGCAAATAAATGTGATCTAGCCCTAAAGTAACCCCACTTTTAGAATATTCCCCAACAGAGTCGCCAGTTCCGTGATACGGTGGGAGAACTGACTTGAAGGTTTTGCGTTTAATCTCAAATTTTGTGGTTAGCAAGAGTCGCCACCGACTTTTCTTTTATCCAAAAGGAAAGGTGAAAAAGCACAGGAAAGACCTTTGAGATTATTTCTTGATTTAGGGGGGTAGATTATGAAAAGGGAAGGTATTAGCACCATTTTCATCCATGGTTATCCATGGGCTCTTAGTTACTTGCTAGATCACTTGCTTTTGTTTGAAATTGTGCTTTGTGTGGTTTTTGAAAGTATTTTGTAAAGAGGCCATTGTTTAGGCAATCTTTGTAATGATTCTTGTTTGTAAGAATGTATACAAAGATGTTTGATCTTTGAAAAAATATTTTCAATTTTGTAAGATGTTTGAAAATGTAAGTGTTTGTTTGAAATTGAGCAAGGATGTTTTGTTTCGAAATTGAGCAAGTAATTAAGAGTGTTCTACCTACTCAAAAAGTCTTTCTTGTTCATTTTTCTTTTCCTTTGATATTGTTGTCCTACCATTGATTTGGTAAGCAACCCTATCTTTGGATGTAAACGGGACGGGCGTGGGTCATCGTATAACCATGATTAGCAATGTTTCAAGGTATCTTAGCATTTTTCTATAGGGACTAAGATCATTTGGAAGGCAACTTAGATAGCGTCATCGAGGGACTATGATCTTGTATTTGCTAAGATACTTTACATGCGTAATATGACCATTTTGTATAAGGCAACCAAGTGGAATAACCCTATGGGTGCTCGTGTGCAAGTGTATCATTTTCATGCTTGTTTTTGTCTTGAATTAGGGTTTTCTAAGTATTGGTTTTAGTCTTTCCATACAAACCCTAATTACTAGCATGTTATATAAAAGCGATAAATTGCGAAATTTAAAGTTACTACGCTATTACAACATTTGTGGGGAAGGGTGTACAATTTGTGAAAGGGGATTTGAAAAAATATAAACCTAATTAATCTATTACAACCAAATTGAATTTGTGCAAGAAATGAAATAATGTACAAAAATAAATAAATGTACAAAAATGTGAAATGTAAAGCAAATGAATATTTTATTTGGTTTTCATGAGAAAAAAGGTAAATTGTTTTTAACCTAATTAATTAAAGAAAATAATTAATTAAATTTTAATTTTATTAGGAAAAGATTTTAAGTAAAACCCTAGTTCTATTAATTAATCAAAAGAAAATAAGTTTAAGAAAAGTATTTTTTGGTATTTTTATCTTAAAAATATTTATACCATTATAAAATATTTTTAGTCTTTTTTATATAAAAAATAATGTATTTTAAATGGTTTGAAAAATAAATAAATAAAAACATAGTATTAATTAAGTTTACAAGATTATTTAATAAAATAAATAAAGTATAATAAATAAATAAAAATTTGTGAAAAAAATACAATAAAATAAGTCAAAATATAAATCTATCATTTTTTGTATTTTATGATTTTTTTAGTATTTAGAAAATCTATTTAAGAAAAATAAAAAAATATGAAAATAAAAAAGAAAATAAATAAATTTGGGCCAGGGGTGTCAATGGGATATAGGGGGTTAACTAGCAGAATAATAAAAAAAAAGACAGGCCCAAAAAGGCCCAGCGTCCTACAAACAAAAAAACGTCTGAATTGTAAAACATGTAAAAATGCAAAAGGGTACCACTGGGGCTTGAACCCAGGACCCATAGATTATAGGCGCGCGCTTCTACCATTGGGGTGGTTATACATCCGTTAATACAAATAAAACAATAAATATGTAAGGCAAAACGCGCCCTGAAGACTTCATCTTCAACCTCTAGCTAGACCAATTGTAACTTGCTCATTTCTCATCAAAAATGAAAACTATAAACATGAAACTTGTAGCAAATTTTCTCACGATTCCAGAAATGTAAAGTATTAAAACTATATATCAAAGATAAGCATGAATTTTAATGGCCCTAATCTGAACCCTAAAAATTTTAGAAGTTTCAGTTTCAAAATTCTCTAAGCTCAAGCAAAATTAATGGAAACTATGGATATGGTTAGCTTCAGGGCAATGATATCTACATGTTTTGTTCACAAATAAACTATTGATGATGCATGTATGAAGAGTTCCAAGTTGAGAAAACTTACCTAAAAATTGGAAATCGTGTTTGGATTTTGAGCTTGTTTCAAGCAGTGGTGATGATCAGGTTAGCTTCCTTGAGGTCCTAGGAAGCTAATGCAATGGTTTACTTGAGTTGAGAGTGGCTGAAATGAATTGGAGAAGTCAATGTGCAATTATCTGTTTTTGGTTATGGAGGATATGGTAAATGGTGTTACAGTAATGAAACAAGGACAGAGATAGGTTACACTTGATGTAAGGAAGCTTTAGAAACTAAAAGGCCAAGAAACGCACGAGGGAAATGTGAGTTTGATGTTCAAGGTCAGAAACTGTACAATAATGGAGTTTTTGTGCAATTTCTGATTTGAGAGAGTTTTGGTGTATTTCAGGGTGTTCAAGCTCTTCCTATAGCTCACAAATAGTGACTCTATTTATAAGCAACAAGTTTGGAGACCTCTTGTTGATCAGAATTCAAAATCACAAGTTTATGCGTAACAAGTGATTTTTGAGAAATTCAAGTTTCCATGCCTTGTACTTGGTTCATAGAGTTGTTAGCCACTTTAAACAAAATACTTCTGACTTTGTGGATAGAGTGTAATCAAGGAAAACAAGTTGGGAGCTCAAGAAGATGACTTTGTGCATAAAGCTTTCTTTACAAGAATGGATATGTTACTTTCTCCCTAAAATGGCAAATTGATTTGGACAAAGCTTGAAACACTTGGATAAGGGCATAATCAGTTGTGTAAACCATTAATTATGGAGTGAAAAATGAGTTTGAGGCCTGCAAAGTGAGGATTATGCAGCATGGCTATGGATTTGGTTCATGTGTTCATAAAAAATGACTTGTAATTCAAGTGACAAAACCCTAACTTCATCTCTTCGATTCTCCCACCTCAAGAATGATATCAAGGAGTTCTTGGACATTTTGGAAATATTGCAATGTGCTCTGCAACCCATATTTGAATTGCTTTTGAATATTCCCCTTGGAACTATATGAAAAAATGCCATGAAGTTGGGTCAAAATCCTGACCAAATTAAGGCAAAATGTCACTAAGTGTTTAGTTTCATGACCACATGTTCATAAAATTGAGATCCAAGCATTTTTGGAAGGAGTTGTATAAAGAGAAGTTGTAAATTTCATGGAGATCTACAAATTTCATGTTGGAAGTTTCTCTTGAATCATCTTGCATAATGGTGGAAATTTTGCTCAAAGTTATGAAAAAACATGAAATTTCCAACACTTAGAAAAATTTCTAAGTTTAGAAATTTTGACTTTTCAAAATGAAATCTTAAATTTTTGATTTCTTGATGAATAAGTTTCATATTTTAACTTGTTTTGATGAATTTTGATCTTTGGCACTTGAATTTGACCAAAAAGTCAAAGTTTGACTTTTCAGTATACAGTTGACTTTTGATCAGTTGACTGCAAAATTCATCTATCAATCCAATGGACTTGCAATGTTTTGAACCATGTCATTAGGTAAAAATGATGAAATTGGACTCTTGAGATCATGCCTTAAACCAATTGATCATTTGCTAGGTCAAAAATCAGAATACTCTTCTTCACCCTACACTGTGACAATCTTTCCTTTCACCGGATACTTCAGCATTTGGTGGAGTATGGAGGTGACTGCCCCAGCCTCGTGGATCCAAGGACGACCCAGCAAACAAGAATACTACGGCCTGATATCCATCACATAGAAAGCGGACCCAAAAGTCTGAGAACCCACTTTGACAGGGATTTCCACCTCCCCGTGCACCATTCTCTTCAATTCGTCAAATGCCCTTACCACAATGTTACTAGGCTTTAGAGTTAAACCCTCATAATCCAACCGGTCCAACGCCTTCTTTGGCAGAACATTCAGTGAAGACCCAGTGTCTACCAGCACATGAGCCATAGTGGTGCCCTTACATTCAATCGAGACATGCAGAGTATCATTATGCTTTCTTCCTTTCGGAGTCAAATCCGCATCCGAGAAACCCAGCCCATTATCAACAGTCAGACTGGCCACACAATCTTTGAACTGATCAGCTAAAGTCTCTTGCGGCATATGTGCAGTTTTGAGAAATGCAATTAAAGCCTTTGCATGGGCCTCGGAGCACAATAGCAGAGACAACATGGATATTTTCGATGGGGTCTGCCCCAGCTGCTCGACCACGTTGTAGTCGCTCTTCTTGATGATTTTTAGTATCTCCTCCATTTCTTGCTTAGATACTTCCACAACAATTTTCTTTGGCGCCTCCGTTCGGGCAGGCTCATCTAGAATTTCTTTGCCGCGGGTATCAGACGATTTGCTGACAGGGGTAACAATTGGAGTAAGAATAGGAATAGTAGAAGATGTACTAGCAGGAACAGCATATGGGATAATAATAGGCTTGTTGACAGTCTTAGGGGAAATATCGGGAGAGAAAACCATTCCACTTCGGGTAACTTTGCTTGTTCCGACAATGTTAGCAATATCAGGATCAACCTCTTCGTCTTTCAAGTCTTATTTGATGCCATGATAGTACACATCGGCACCATAATGCCACGGGACAGCTTTATCCGAGACATACGGAACGGGACCAGGAACAGTAATTATTAGTGGAGCAATTCTTGGAGCGGATGTAATCCTAACAGGTCTTCTCGAGGAGACCTTGGAGGGATTGGCGGAAATGGTTATAATAGCGACATCTTCAATTGGAACAACAAGAATCATAATTTTCTCAAACAGAATCTCCTTGCTATCTATCAGGCGTTGGACACCTAACCTCAACAAACGGCAACCCGAAGGTAGAAGCGAACACATGTGGCAACCCTCACCATAACTCGGAAATAAATCGTCCAACAATAAATTATTCTTGACAATCATGAGAGGAGTAGAAACTTCGTCGACATAGGTAACAAATAGATCAGTATCAATAGCATTGACTCCACGACCATGTTTAGGCATGGGAGCAGTTATGACATTTGGCTTCTTCGAAGCATCAAAATCTATTTCCTTGGCTTCAATCAAGTATTGTATTTTGTTTCTCAGAGCCCAGCAGTCATTTGTATCGTGGTCAGGACTCTCAGAATGATAGGCACACCGGGCATTCGGATTATATCGGGGAGATGTAGTATTTGGATTCTTGGAAGCCTCTCTCAAGGTTGCCAAGTTAGATCTCAGCAGATGAGGTAGAACTTCAGCCAATGTCATGTTGATGCGGGTAAACTGTCGTTGTGGTCTTTCCGCCCTTTGTTGATTGTTGCATTGTGGAGCAACTGCATGTCTAGGTATCATCACGATACTTATTGTCTGACGATGTTCAGCCCTGCTTTGGCCCCTCAGGCTGTAGATGGCACTGGCTTCCTTCTTACCAGCAAAAGGCTTCTTTGCTGAACTTGAAGAGACATCCTTTTGTATTTTTCCGCTTCGAATTCCAGCTTCTACTCTTTCCCTAGTTAGGATCAGCTCGGTGAAACCAGCTGATGAACTGCCAATCAAATGCTTGAAAAATGGACCAGATAGCGTCCCCAGAAACATATCAACCAACTCCTTATCAGACAACGGGGGTTGAACTCTCCCAGCCAAGTCTCTCCATTTTTGTGCATAATCTTTAAAACCTTCACCTACACCCATGGACATACTCTGGAGTTGAGTACGAGTGGGAGCAAGGTCGGCATTGTACTGATACTTCTTGTAGAAAGAAGCAGCTAGATCTTCCCAATTTCGGATATTTTCTCCCTCTAACTGGTAGAACCATTCAAGTTGAGTCCCTGACAGATTATCTTGAAAGAAGTGAACCCACAGATTTCTATCAGTTGTGTGGGGCTGGATCTTTGTGACATAAGAGTGGAGATGGAGTTTTGGGTAGGACACCCCATCATACTTGGCAAAAACGGGAGCCTTGAACTTCTGCGGGATGACTACTCCCGACACCAATCCCAGTTCTTCAAAATCTAGCCCATGTATCCTCTGAACTTCCATGGCACTCAGACGGTCTTCTAGTTGTTTGTATTTATCCTTAGCAGGAGGATATTGTTCATCGTTATAACCAATATCATTGTCAGAGACTGCAGGACTAGGGTCCTTTTCCCCTTATTGGTTCTCCCCTTCCTTGGATGAAGAGGTCAGATCAGTTGGACGCTTCAATCGCTCTCCAAACCTTCGGCCCATATTCAGAATATCGACAACCTTTTTCTTCTTCTTCTTCTTCTTCTCTTTCAGAATGAGGGCTTTCAGATCCTCCTGCCCTTTTGCCAGACTGATGAACATTTGTTAGAACTGGGCGTTCTGTGCTTGAAGGTCCTTGATGCTTTGTTCGGAAGCCATTTCTGCTGAAATAAACAGCGAAAAAGATGAGAAACCCGTAATGGTACCTGTAATTATGTGCTATGGATGGGATGCAAATGCAATGATTTCAAAGACTTCGAGAAATTTAAATTTTCAACCCACAATAAACAAAGACTTTATTAGCTGAATTTGAAGTTCAAATGCCTTTTAGGCGTTACAATTTGAAAAATAAATCTGAAACTATAAAAGACAATAAAAATTCCTATGGATGCTTCCTCTTTGTGCCAGAATAGTCATTGAGTCCTCTTTCTTCATGCAACTGCTTTGTGAGCTCTAAAACCTTCCTCTTCTGAGCATGGAACTGATCCTTGTAGGTATCCCGCTCCTCCATCAACTGAATCCAAGACCTCTGTAATTCTCCAAAATCAGTGGGCATATAAGGATAGAGAACTGTGTAAGGAATACCCTCCTCTGTAGTGGGTTCCACAATCACTGGCAAGACAGCCACATAGGGCATCATAAGCTGCTGGGCACGAGCTCGTACCCATTGTAGGTAAGGTTCCATAGGAAAGGAAGTCTTTGGTCCCAAAGTCTTCGCGCCAGATCTGTTTACCATGCCCCAGGCTCGTATGAATCTCCGGCGATGCTCCTTGACATCATCCTCATAGTTAAATATAATACCCTTGATAAGTAACTCATGGGGACCATCCCTTCGAGCATAACCAAATTATCGCATGTCTAAACAAGGTTTGTAGGTTATACCCCCTCTGATACCAAGTAGCGGGACATTAGGGTATTCTCCACAGTGATCAATAATGGCAGTATTTTCTATAGCTCGAGAACACTAGAGAATATTCGTATGAGCGAGCGACATTATCCTTTACGACCAACCCAAACCTTCTTCATTCTTCAGTATAGACTTAGGGAGGTGAGAAATAAACCACCTCGACAGCAATGGAATACAGCACAGAAGAATCCCTCTTCTTTTCATGGTACGAGTATGGAGAGCATGCAAAATATCTCTGAGTAGAGTAGGCACTGGGTTGCGAGAGAGAAATATCTTGATAGCATTCACATCTACGAATGAGCTCGAATTAGGGAATAGGACTAACCCGTAGATCAGAAGAGCCAAGACCTCCTCGAAAGCCTGAAAGTCCGCATCATCCCAAAACAGCTTGGCCTTGTCTATCAGAAACTTAGCTAGAAAACCTTTGACTCCGCTTCTTGTTTCCCAATTGGATACCACGTCGGCCCTTTTCAGATGCAAATCTAAGGCAATGACTTCTGGATTAGGAACTTCTTCCAAACCTTTGAAGGGTAACTGCTCAAGAATGGGTATATCCAACAGATGAGAGAATTCTTCCAAGGTAGGTACCAACTGATAGTCTGGAAAGGTGAAGCAGTGATGCTTGGGATCAAAGAACTGGAAAATTACACTCATCATCTTTTCATCAAAGTTTGAAGTAACCAGGTCGAGAAGTTAACCATGTCTCTTGGTGAACGCAGAAGTTTCAGAAACCCTTGATGCTAGCTCTTTGAGTTGGGAAAGGATCTTAACAAAGCTGATTCGGATAGTGTTTCTACGAACAGAAGCCATGATCTGCAAAACAGGGCAAAGATAAATTCCCTTGGTCTTTGAAATGGTTAGTTCAATAAGAATGGATGTTATGTTATGATGCATGATTTCATGATAAAACATAGGTATAGCAAACATAGGTATAGAAAGCACAGTCAAATCACACAAAGTCCTTAGGTTTAGGGCTTGCATGAGGTCAAAGGTAATACCCTCTTGAAGTTAGTTGGTTTCGAACCTGTCTTAGAAATAGTAACCGGGTTCTAGAGGATCTCAATATCACTGACCATCCTTTATCGGCATTGTTTTAGCTCACGCAATCTTTTCTTGCATCCGAAATATCCTGAAAGTCTGATCTCAATGAGTGTAGCATCGAGTATCAACCAGTTCTCAGCTCTACACCGAGACTGGCTATCTCACTACTTTCTAATGGAGAAGTTGGGTAATTGACGGTTCTAAGGTCAGTTGATGCTTCACGACACCACGCGGCGGCCCCGTACTCTCCCTGATTGACTCAAGGGTTATCGGTACCAACGAAAGTGCCACATCAACGTAGCTACTACTTCAACCATGCCGGTATACCCCAACATAGTTCCCTCACAATTTATTGCTACTTACCTAAAAGGTGTTCCCCAGATCCGGGTGTAGGATCAAATAACCCAAACAGTTCCCATAAATATAAAGCAAGCAAGACAATCAAGAGAAAGCAATAAAATATGACCTAGATCCTAAGGTTTACCCCACTTTTAATCCCCAACAGAGTCGCCAGTTCTATGATATGGTGGCAGAATCGACTGTTAATACTGGTTTACGTTTTATGTTCGCAAAATGTCGCGGTAAGCAAGAGTCGCCATCGACTTTTATTTCATCTAATCATGGAAAAGGAAAAAGAACAGAAAAAACCTTTTTTTCGAGATATTCTAAGTACGGGGGGTAGATTATAGAAAGGGAAGGTGTTAGCACCCTTTCTATCCGTAGTTATCTACGGGCTCTTAGGTACTTGCTCATTTTTCAAATTGCTTGTATGTGTGTGTCTTAAAAATGTTTTACTTCGTGATAACCCTTGTATCAGTCCTCAAGGATGTGACGAAGTTTGTTTTGAAAATTTTAGTTTGAAAAGTTTGTTTGAAAGTGTATGGTGTAAAAGATTTGTTTTGAGCAAGTACCTACTAGCATCTACCTACTCGAAAAAAGATTGTTTTTGTTCTATTTCCTTTAGACAGCGTTATCCTACTATTAAGGAGTAGGTAGCACCGTTGTTGGAGTTTGTAAGGGACGTTCGAAAGGGACGAATACAATCACCAAAGCAATAGTTAGAAAACTTTAGTAGTAACCCTAGAGTCTTGAGATCTTTTCGAGGCAACATTTCTGAGGCAACATTCGAATGGGACAATTTGATCTCTTTAGACTGGAGGGCAACCACTAAAATCCCCTATGCTTAATTATTGTGTACCGAAGGCAACCTAAGTGAGGTAAACCCTACGATTGAACATGTGCGAGTGATTTGTTTTAGTTATTTTGATCTTTGCACATTAGGGTTTTCTAACTGTTTTAATTTTTCATGCATTATTTCCATATAATCCTATTAATACATCTAACAGTTAATAATTTGCTGAAAGTAAAAGCATAAATCAATCTAGCTATTACATGGCTTTGAAAGTTACATAATTTACTTTGACGGAAAATAAAAGTACGGAATTTAAAACCCTAATTAAACTATTACAACCTTGAAACAGTTACAATAATCATGTCAAAAAATAATAACAAGCGCGCGGCAAATTAAATGCGAGAGAAATTAGGGTTTTGACCCTGGACTAAATCTAATATCAATTGTTTAAAGAAAACATCATTTTTTTGTCATCTTTGTTATTTAAGAAAATAAGTAATGATTGAAATAAATGAAAAAAAGAACCTAATTACTAATTAACTTTAATTAAGAAAAATAATTAAATTAACCTATTTTTTTGTGTTTTTGTTTGAAGAAAAGAAAATAATTAAATCAAGAATTTAAACCTAGTTTTCTAATTGATTTTAATTATAAAAATAAGTTAAAGTTTCCCTAAATTAAATAAACTAATCAATTTAAAAAAAAATTATTAAGAAAATAAATCATTTTTTGTGATTTTTTATGGGTTAATTTTAAAAAAAAAATCTTGTATTAATAAAAAAAGAAATAAAGAAAAGAAATTAAAGAAAAGAAATAAAATAACCAAATGGGCCTGCTATTAGCAATTTTGGGGGGTGTTGAACTGAAATCCTTTGCCCATTAAGCCTTCAGGCCTGGTCAACATTGGGATCTGGTGTAGCCTTGACTTGGAGGTATACCATGAACCCTCATTGGAGAAGTGTGAGATCTAGCCAGCTGGGCATCCAATGAATGAGCGTAGATGGTACATGATAGACGTGGGATGATGTATTGTATTAGATTCGTCTGAAACAATCAAGAAAATAATAAAATGCACACGCCTGGGATCGAACCCAGGACGTGTGCATCAAAGGCATTCCTTCCAACCATCTGCGCTGGACTTGTTAGTTGTAAACATAATAAAAAAAATAAATCAAAAGCCAAATCAATTGCCATGCTCAGAACACGCGCGAATTTTCAAATGCCCCAATGGTTGCTTGACACGCCAGCGTCTTCTTCCTTGGACCGTGGCATTAGGCAAAATACTTTTACCTACGGACATTTGTTCATGGCTATAACCCTGTCCATCTCCAAAATCATGTACACGCAATATAAATCCAATTGGTGACCATGAATCAACTGGGCTTAAAGCCCTAATCATCATGGTACCCAATATGAGAGCCAATTGTTCCTGCATTGAAAACCCCTAAACTAAACTCTTAAACCCTAGCATTGGCATACTGTGATTCCTACGTTGTAAACGCAATTAAATGATGCCAATAGCTTGCAAACAAGATGATGAACAAGAATGTATAGTCAAAACATGATAATGCTGCCAAAATCAAGGAAACCAGAATCGAGTTTTTGGGCAAACCGTGGTTGATGATGGGCACGATTCCTGGTGTTTTGAGGCTTGCAAATGAACGGAGAAGCTTCCTGAGATGTCCAGGAATGTATTGCTAGCCTTGAAACTTCTTGAGGATGGCTCTAAGATGGATTTTGATCTCCCACTTTTGTCCAAATTTTTGAGTTTTCTTCTTGCCGTTTCACGCCTTCAATCCTCCTTTTTTGATCTGGAATTCTTATGCCCTTATAGTAGACTGAATTAGGTCAACAAATTTGTATCAAATCTTTGAGAATTATGAAAATTGGATTTGATTTGATTCATGTATGATTTCTTTCCAAAACTTGCTTCAATCCAATCTTTTTCAACCCTAATGAACCTTGCACGATTTGGCTGGCATACTAGCTGTACATGGACTCAAAATATGCATAAAAATCTCAAGATTTGATTTGTTTTCATTTTTTTCCATTTAATTTGATTTATTTTGATTTAATTGAATAAAAAATCAAAATAAATGATAAAAGTAATAAAAAAATAGGTGGAAAAGCTCAGGGGTCATGGGTCCTATTAGAAACATGTTTCAAGCCAGAAAACATGGACCCCTTTGGGAAAAAATGCAAATTTGATCAATGTTGACTTTTGACAATTTTCCAAAAATTGCCAACTTTGACAATGCACAACCTTCTCAATTTTGACCCTAGAAGGGTGTTCTTGGACTTTTTAGAAAGCTTAGGATGTCCCCTAACCAACCCTTTCGGTATCATCTCCATTGGATCTTCCATGTTCATGTATGAAGCTTTGACCCAAAAGGTGTTTTTGTTAACTTTTCAAAATGACCCATAATGTCAAAATTCATATCTTTTTATAGGCGCATATTTTGAACTTGTGAGCTGAAGATGAAATGTAGGGAATTTCATCCTCTTCAAAATGAGCTTTGGATGGAAAATTTCTGATAAAGTATGAAGAAGTTATGCCAGGTCAAAGTTGGGTTGACTTTTCCTAAGAAACCCTAATTTAGTAACTTTTAGATTTTGATGAATTTGGAGAATTTCTTGAGGAATCATGATCAACCCTTGATCAAATGATGGATAACACTTCAAAATGATGATGTTAACCAAAAATCTTGAGGTTTGACTGTATGTGAGCCACAATTGACTTTTGACCTAATGTAGTCGATTCTCAAGCATCTGAGCAGTTGACTGGGCAAACTTTGTGTAGAAGGCAAGAAACTTGACATGGATGATCTTGGGAACATATTAGACCTTGGGAAGCCTTTGAGTCCTTTGTAGTTCACACATCTTGATGAAAAAGGAAACCTTAATTTGAGGTACACTTCCTTAGGAGAGAGTTTGTCTGGTCAACTCTTGGACTTCCTTGAGCAACTTAGGGACCTCAATTGACATTTGTTGAGTAAAATGAGAGGGAAAATTTTAGGGTACAACAGCTTGTAATTCTAGTAATTCTTATTGGGTAAATATCCATGCTCCCATATTTACTACATGACATCACTTAAATAAGCCCAACAATTAATCTTATAATGCTCCAATATATTTAATATTATTAAACCACCATTTAATCAAATAATGTCACAGAGCAACTTAACAATAATTCACAACATTGCTCAACTCCAACTAATAATTTTAATTTAATAATTAATTAAATTATCGGGGTGTTACAATTCTCCCCCACTTAAGATATTTTTCTCCTTGAAAATCTACTTGATACTTCCATCCTTAACGTGAACCTCGTATCCAACTCTCTAATCCTCAAACTCTGTGTTTACCAACACTTCGGCCACTACTTTTTGACATAGTAACAACTCAATCATGATGTAAATCTACTAGATGCATGTTAATTACTCAACACCCTCACGACATACCCGTCAATAACTTACCAACCTTTTCGGCAACACTCTGACATAACAACTCCCACAGTAGAAATGTAACAACCATAACTCACTTATACTTGGATATACCACGTCACCTCTTAACAACTTTCCCAACACCAAAGTGCGTATACAACTTTATTCTCATACATATATGTATGTCAACTATCAACAAAATATCAACAACTCTATTCACCATTATAGTGACATCAACATAGTCAATAAAATTAACTTTGTCATATTATAGGATATTATTCATCACTTACAGTAACCAACAATAACATCTCAATAATGATAACAAAATCATTACAACATCAACTTAACTGTATAACTCAGCAAGCATACCCATAGCTCAGCATCAACCAACAATCCACAATAATCTTCTTATAAAATCCGCAAATATTTACTAGCAAACATAGTGCCCAGGCACAACATCTCTATATCAACCATCCACCAAATCAATCATGTAAATTAAGACAAATTATTCCCATAGGCTTCTGATGTTTTAATCCTTCACTTCTAATAAGTCGTACACGCTTAGCAATTGCGCCACATCACACTTCAGCTGCGCAACTCTGATCATCCATCTTAAGTCATCGTCCTCATTAAATTTTCCATCCATTATATGGCTTACAAGTTTCAATCTAATCCCAAACTTTCTTTAACATCTGTCATAAAATCGTTGTTCACTTGATATTTTCAATCTTTCACTTTGTGATGTTAGCTCGCATACAAACCCACTACTATGAATTGTTCATTACGTCTTAACTCTCACTCAACGACTCCTCTACTAATTTCACACAAACTGGTGAGCGATTATTCTCGTGATATAACATCCATACTTTTTCACACCATTAAGATAGAAATACAAATCTATAACATCCAACATAATCTCGTCTACTATTAACAATGGATTGAGGGTGATCAGTTCCTCAATTTGTCAATTAGTATTCGACAACCATGAGGGAGTATAAATCGTCGTACCAAACTATAATAGCATTTCCTTAAAACTCGTATTCAAGTTTTCTAAAACACAACATGTCCAATCCTCATTCACCCACCATCCCACGATGATCAATCATTTTCTAACTCGATATCTGTTGGCATATCAATATATTACAAATCCTTCCACTCTAGTCTGAGTCTTTATCTACATAAAGGATTCTAAATACATTCTTACACTCTTAATCCTCTTTCGAATTTTACAACATCAAAAATACATGTATCTCCACCTCTCAAACTCATTCCAATCACACTCTCAACATTATCATCTTATCAAACAACATTTCATATATATCTACACCTCAAACAACTACGATAATAATCATCTAAGCTCAACAAACTACTAACCTCTATAACAGACTTCGTCGTTCTCCAACTTAGAACTGCATCCACCTTGAATGGATCTACATACACTTTCACTTGTAAATAAAATTACTCAAGAGAACTCTTCTCCCAAAACTATAACATACATCCTGACAACTTAGCATAAATCTTCCTCTTTTTCGACACTGTAAATTCCACACAACTTCGCACTATCGTCTTTCATTCTAATTAATAACACCAAAGATTTCCAAATGATACCTTTGATTTCACAAATTACTTTAAATAAATCTTTCAATTGCTCCTTTAATTCACACAACTGGGACGCTGACATCCCGTACAACACTGAAGAACAAGACTAGTCCCAAAGACAAGCTTAACAACAAACCGCACTTACTTCTAATATTATCACGTGATAAATTAATCTATTACAGCTACTGGAACCATTTTTAAAATGATGCTCATTTTGTTAGATTTCCAACGCTTCAAACGGAACTCAAATCGGATGCCCGGAACTCTAGTTATTAATTTTCGAAGTCCCACAACAATTCAGCAGTTTCCTGCGATTCGCTTACGAAAATTCCTCTCTGAAATTCATTTGTCTTCAACTTAGACATATTCCAAACAACTCTTAACATATCTTGTGCTCTCAAACTTCTTATAACTCGAGAGATGCATTCCTTCACCAAAGTTCAGGTTCCAAAACACCAGGGCAACAATTCTTTTCGCAACGCTACTCACTTCTTCAAGTTTCGACTCAGACTCGCGATTCACAACTACTTATCAACGTCAACTACTTTTGACAATCACTTATGTGATCCCAACACAAAAGTTACAGCAACTTTATTACTCCATCATTGTTCAAAAATCGACATCTTACACTTGCTTCATAAATCAACAAATATTACATCGCTCTTCATTCTTCGAAAAGTAAGCACCAACAATGTCTGATCAATTTCTCTCAAGGCGCTCGAACTCGACTAATAACAAGACCTTTAATCCAAGTCACCTTCAAATTCGGGAACAACAAGACTCCAACAATTCTTGTATTGTCGTTGTCGGCAACACACCGAACCAACACCTTTCAATTGAACATATGCGAGAAGCAAAGTTTCTCCCCCACTTATCTTCAACCAACTTCCTGCAATTAAGGCAAACAAGTACCGGCAGTGTTTCACACACTTGTCGCACATTAAGGAACAAACAACATTATACAACTTGGTCGGACGGACTGACCTGCTCTGATACCACTAATGTAACACCCCATTTATACCCGACGGATAATAAGAAAATCAGAGTTCAACATAAATAGGATGCTACATTTTCAACTAAAAATCAATCTTCATTTAATCGCATATAAACAAATACATAACACTTAACTCGGATGAACCGATAACAATCTGATTTATTCTTCAAAATCAAACAACTTTTTATTGATAAGCAAGGAAATATACATACTCAACTTCAATTCACTTAACATCTTTTATTCAACTAAAACAACCACAAGACAACAATTATTTCATGTAATCAACTTAAAAATTCAACAACTGAAATAATAATCAACAACTAAACATCAAGCGTTCATCCCCCCCGAGTGCTATGTATCAAGCGACAACACCGACTCGAACTAACGAGGTAATAACTATCCTTCTTGATTACCTGCACGTTACCAACAGAGGGCAACATTCAAACAGAGGGAGTGAGATATCGAACTATATAATTAGTCATATGATAAATAATATATTAAATCAGATCATATAAAATCACCACTTCACAACTTACAAACAACTTTAATCACAATAAAACATCAACACAACATAACTAATAAATTCACAGCTTTTAGATAATACTTGTCACAACAAGTCAACAACATAAAGCAACAATGAATCTATCTTCACCACAACTCAAGATGCAACATCAAATGCGACTCAATCACAATGCACATGCATGTGGTAACATCGGAGCAGAATTCCCAACTTAAAAATTGTCAATTAATAGAGGCATCAACAAGGCATAAGCCTTCTTCGCAGTTTGCCAATACAGGCCTTCATAAAATCCTCCAATACAGGCCATCACAGAGTATGCAAATGTATGTGACTCAATGAATGCACCATCACATACTAACAACAATCATCATTCATCACAAGGCATAAGCCCACATCACCATTATTACTAATAAATAGAGGTAATTCATCATCATCTAAAATCTCTGCAACTTCACATTATCAACAATAATTCACAGAGACAATCACAACAAAACAACATCTCAACATTGGCCATAGACCTACAACACAATATTTCCCATAAATAGAGTCAATTCAACCAAATTCATCATCACCTGCAATTTCATATTTTTCAGCAAGGTATACAACATAATTCTATAAACTGGAACCATTCAACTTAATTCGACTTCACCTGCAAATCAAATTTATTCTACATAATCCTAACAAAACAAACCAACTAAAAATACCCATATGTATATACGGCTCACTCCGAAAATTTCAACTAATTCCGATTAACTACTTTTACCGCATAAATCTACAAATTCGGATAATCGGTATTGTTTTATATATTGTTATTACTACTATTTATTTATACTGCTACTAATAAATTTATTCTACTAAATTACGCTACCTCTGTTATTTAACTTACTTCTATTATTGGTCTCCGCTAAAACTACTTGTTTGCCATCTACAACTTCTATTACTACAACTTCCTGCTAGTGAAAAATATTAGTTATAAACCAAAACCAATTTCAACTTATTCCTCCTGTTACTGAAATTCTCCGTTATACTTTCTGTATGATAATTTTCAGTTTTCACATCTACTGATACTTCCTAACAATACTCAGTTAAATTAGTCCATACACTATTATTTCTGCTACTCTTACATATACATCTTGCTATTCCTTTGACTAAAGCATTACAATTTATTCCCGAAACTTCTTTAATCCAATCTGATAATAAATTATTTTACTAATTATATTAACTTATTAATAATATAAGATATGACATAGTCTTTCCACCACGCCTATATGTTCTTTCGAGTCTCATCTCAGGACAACAACTCAATAGTAGCCATAACAACATCATAACAGAAATACAATTTAAATAAATTGCAGAACAACTTCATCAACACATTATGAATATTCACTGACAACTAAAATTGCAGGACTGATAATCTTCACAGAATCACAATATAATTGAATCAACAACAATTCATGGCACAAATTTATACAACCCAACCCCACATACGATTTATCATATACCCGATTATAGAGATTGAACCCCACCCTTATCTGGTTTAGATTGAAGGTAACTCTAAGGATCTCCGATTGAATCTCCTCTTGGCCGCTTGGTGTAACTTCCACGTATCCGTCTTTTTCTCCTCAAAACCCTTATTTTTCTCTTCTCTGCAACTTCTCTTGTACCAAAACCTTCCAAGATTTTTTTCTCTCTAGATCAGAATCAAAGCTAAAATTTTTCCCAAATATGCAGCTACAGTGAGATGATGATATCTCCCAACTCAGACCTTACTTTGAAGATCCCAACATTCAAAGGTTAGATGTAGATGTTATGAACCTACCCTCAAAATTTGAGCATGATCCAACGGTTAACGAATTAAAGATTGCCAATTTAGTGAGACTGCTGAAATAAAAACGGGAATGAAATTCTCCCATCTATTCTCTCATTTTTTCTCAATTAACCTAATTCCTTTTATATCCACTTAACCTTGTAATTCTTGTAATTCTTATTGGGCCAATATCCACCCTCCCATATTTACTACATGACATCACTTAAATAAGCCCAACAATTAATCTTATAATGCTCCAATATATTTTATATTATTAAACCACCATTTAATCAAATAATATCACAGAGAAACTAAACAATAACTCACAACATTGCTCAACTCTAACTAATAATTTTAATAAAATAATTGATTAAATTATCAGGGTGCTACAAGCGTCATCATCTCTTGTTGTTAAAACATAGTTTGATTTTACAACCCTTGTAAGAGTTTTGATGATAACAAACAGAAAGAACAATTATGCTCCCTAAATTTATATTCTGTTTTGCAGAGAAGTTCTGATGGAAGAAGATCAGAAGATACGCTAAAAGGCTGTTTCAACTCTGATTATAAACATCTCTGAAAGAAGTTCTAACGCTGCAAACAGGACTTCGTGTTTCTGATCTACAAAGCTCTAGAAAGAAGCAACGGATACTTTTATCTTATGAAGCAATCATGTTCTGAAGCATTACAAATCAATTATTTACATTTCAAGAGTAACGGCTGGAAGGGAACAAAGACCTTTATTTTTGGAAAGCTCCTTAATTGTCATTGATCAACATTCCAAATGCTCCTACATGCTTCGCCTATTTAAACAAAATTTGGAGGAAAATCGTTGTTGTACCCCAAAATTTGCCCTCCCATATTTCTCAAAACATTTCAAGAAAATTCACAAGTCCAACCCGGCGCGTTATATTCAGGTGTTCTTTCGCCAAGATATCTCTGATAATATATTCTCAAATTCAGGTTCGGCTCAAGAGTCAATTCTTTAAAGAAGGTATCCGAATGTGTGAGTTTTCTTGAAGAAATATAGTGAAAAAGTGTGCTGAAAGTGTAGTTTTTACGTGCTAAAAAATTCATAACTTGAAGATCGTGACTCGTTTTGAACCCGTTCTGGTGGCCAAAATTCCGTCTTGACATTATCTAAGTTTTCATCTCTCACGGCTGGAAGCCAATTTCGATCATAAGGTCTTCAAAAATGTGGATTTATCAAGTATTTTCATACAGAAAATTTGTGACAGAAGTTTATTTGCGTCATGTTCAGAAAATCATAACTTGGTCGATTTTCATCGTATCGAGCTGGTTCCGGTGCCAAAATTTCACAAATTGAGTTGGCTACAATTTCACAGAAGGTATTGAGTTCAAACGGTATTCAAAAGGCCTTCGTTTTTTGCTCAGAGTGCGTGACACGCTGAAAATCCTGAATGCTGAATATTATTTCATCTGAGCCGAAACTTCGAAAATTCATAACTCGGTCAATTTTTATCGGATTGGACTCATATTTTTACACAAGGTCACTGACTCATAGATCTACAACTTTGCTTCAAAAGTCGAGACCAAATTATGCACCGATCAATACCAGTTTTTTATTGAAGAACGTGTCAGAATCGACACTGAAGCCCAAAATAAGTTTGTCTGAGCTGAAACTTCAAAAATTCATAACTAATTCACCGTTTATCCGATTGAGCCGATTTTCGGACAGGAGTTAGTTCTCGATATCGGCTACATTTTGTTTTCACATTTCAACTTCAAAAAATGCACTTAAGTCCCTGCGATTTAGCCTGGAAAATGACGAATTCAAGTGAATATTGGAGGCCCAATTGCACATTCAAAGCCCATTTGCTTTACCCTAATTTCCATTATATAATCACCTTCTTTTCACACAAACCAGAAGAAAAAAAAAAGAGGAGAAAAAAGAGAGAGAAAACCTTGCCACAACACTATTAGAATATCAAATTCTTCCAAGAACCCTAAAACCTTGAAATCCTTATTACAAATCCTCCTCTCACTACAAACAAGCCATCACAGTTACAAACCAACACCTCACTACTTCTTCAGTAAGGATAAGGCTGGCCTGATCTCCATGATCCTAATTTTCCAGTAAGGAATAAAAGCATTCCGGTCACTAATTTTCCAGTAAGGGTAAGATTGATTTGATCTCCATGATCAAAAGGGTATAATCATTCATACATGTCATATTGTGCCTAAACATTAAATTTCTTCATATATTGGCTTTATTTGCATTTTATGATTTTTTTTAATGTGTTCGTGAGATTCAACACTGCAGATTTAGACAGGATCCCATGCAGGTTCATTAAGGAACGTTGAGGCCAAAAGCCAAATGGCCAAAAGCCAAAAGCCAAATGGCCAGAACAGAACATTTTACACATGACACCAATACGTGGCGAGACAGACATACTGAGAAGATTAAGGAACGTTGAGGCCAGAACACAAATGGCCAAAAGCCAAATGGCCAAAGTAGAACAACTTATGCATGAAACTCAATCCAATGGCCAAAGAATGCAGACCACGGTACTCAGGAGTCAATACTTCAAAAAAACCTCCCCTTGGGCCAGACACCCCCTATGGTTTGCTCAATTTTTAATTTTTATTTGTTTTTCCTTTTTATTCTTTTAATTGTTTTTTAATTGTTTTCTTTTAATTCCATAAAATAATTTTCATAATAAATATAAAATACGAAAAATGTTTATTTTATTAATATTAATTTCACTATTATTATTTTTGTAAATAAACTTTAAACAATTAGTTAGATTAATTTAGGTTTCAAAACTTTAATATTTTTCTTAATAAATTAAATATGTAGAAATTAGGGTTTTTAACTTTTTCATCATTTTTTTTTATAAATAATTTTCTCATCATTATTGTTATTATTAATTACTAATTTATTTTGTAAATAAACATGTACATAAATTCTTTAGTAAATTAAGTTAAACTTTAACATTTTTCTCAAATAATTAAAAATAACTTAGAATTAGGGTTTCTTTTAATTTTAATTTTAATTTTCTTATTTCATAAATACAAAAAAACTTAAAAAACACTTCTTTTATTTCAATAAATAATTAATTAATTTTTAATTTCAATTTAACTTCAAAAGGGTCCAACGCCCTCGAACGTTCAACTTTAGTTTCTTTCGCGCATTTATTCTTATTATTTCTTGTAAATATTAATGTAATTCTCTCAAAGCCTTGTAAACTCGGACATTTTATTTCTCGCACTTTATTTATTTTTCTGTCAAATCGGGTCCTGAATTTTAATTTGGCGATGTGGACCCGCGCCTTTGTAATAGTTTAGAACTTTTTTTTTTCCGCAACTTTTTAACTGTTAACAAATGCATGCAAGAATGAATGACAAAAATAAAAACAAACGCATAGATCACTTTGACATGAACAAGATAAAAATAAATGAATCTGACACACAAATCACACACCACCCCTAGGGTACGCCTCACTGTGGCCTTGCCTCGAAAGGTGATCGTCGAGTAGAGGATGTCTTAGTAAGTCCTCATGATCCGGGAACCTGGCATGAGGGTAGCTTCTAAGGTGTCTTCCTATTGCTCTGGTGATCACCATGTCCCGAACCTCGAATTGACCCGAACACCTCCAACGGTGGTGCTACCTACCTCTCAATGGTGGGATGGCACTACTTTAAAGGACATCTACACAGACGAATTCCTTAGGGTAGGTAGACGACTCTAGATACTTGCTCTAATTTCAAAACAAATCAAAAATACTTTTCACACTGACACCTTTTCAAAAAGCTTTCGAAAGCAATTTTTCAAACACTCTTGAGGACCGATACAAGAGTCGAACTGGAATTTTCAAAGAAACTTTTTTAAAACCCACATTGAAAAGCAAACAAACCATTTTGAAAACACAATGAGCAAGTATCTAAGAGCCCATGGATAACCATGGATAGAAAGGGTGCTAACACCTTCCCTTTCTATAACCTACCTCCCGAACCGAGAGCAATCTCTTTAAGGAATTTTTCTGTGCTTTTGTCCTTTCCATTTTGGAGAAAATAAAAGACGGTGGCGACTCTTGCTTCCGCGATATTTCGCGAACCAGCTTTAAACAGTCAGTTCCAGATCCACCGATCACAGAACTGGCGACTCTGCTGGGGATAACCTTAAAGTGAGGTGTACCTTAGGACTAGGATGACTGTGTTTTCAATTGCTTTCCTTGTTTGCTTTAAATTGTGGGACTGTCTTGGGAATTCTATAGATCCTAACCCGGATCTGGGGATACCTTCTTAGAAAGTAGCAACAAGGCTGTGAGGGAACTGTGCGGGGTATACCGACATGGTTGAAACAGTCTGCTACGTTGATGTGGCACTTTGGTGTGTATCGGTAACCCTTGAGTTCAGTCAAGGAGAGTATGGGGCCTCCGCGTGGTGTCATGAAGCATCAACAGACCTTAGGAACCTTAATTGAACTATCTTGGCCTCTTTAGGGTAGTGAGATAACTGACTTTGGTGCAGTCCGAGGTTGGTTGATACTCGATACTACACTCAATTGAGGGTTGCTCTCCTGGAATATTTCGGTCGCCAGTTCAGTGGCTAAATCGAAACGATGAACAATGAAAGCAATCCCGTGATATTGGGACCCTTAGAACCCGGTTACTTCTAATAGGACAGGTTGAGCCCACCAACTTCAAGAGGGTAATACCCAGACCCCATGTTGGCCTAAACTCTAAGGGCTTTCTCTTGTGTGACTTGTGTGCCTTCGTACTTGACTGCTTGCATGCTTTATCTGACACATGAACTACTTGCAGGTTTTGTTTTAGTCCTTAATTGGGACACATGACAGGGCTTACTAAGTTTCTTGCAGGTTTTGTTTATAGTCCTTAATTAGGACTCATAACGGAGTGTATTGAGTTCCTTGCAGGTTTTGTTTATAGTCCTTAATTAGGGCTTATAACAGAGTGTACTGAGTTTCTTGCAGACTAGTTTCTTGCAGGTTTTGGTTTTCAGTCCTTAATTGGGACTCATAAAAGGGTTACTCACATTACCCCATGCATACCATAACATCATACCATTGCATACATCCTAACCCATTTCAAGGATCTCAAGGGCTTGTGATGTAGGTCATGATGAATCAAACATCTAGCAAGAGGCAAAGAGGATTTATTTTCCTCTAGCCAAAGTTGTCAGAGGCTATGACCCACTTGATATGGTGAGCTCTGACTCTTGAAGCAGGTTCCCCTAACCAAGGTTGTTTGGAAATCAAAACCAGACATGATGACTAAAGTCAGGGGCTATGACCCACTGGATATGGTGAGCTTTGACACTCGAAGAAAGTTCCTCTAGCCAGGGTTGTCAGGGGCTATGACCCACTTGATATGGTAAGCCTTTGACCCTTGGAGGAAAGACTCTCAACAAATATGAAGTTTCCTTCAATCAAGCTACCGGACCCAAACTCTAACAAACTTTCTTGTTTACCCCGCGAGGTCCTTGAAAACATTACATGCATGTCATACTCATCATTGCATAACAGGTATCCTTGTTGCAGGTCACTTACCTCTCTCGCTGTTTATTTCAGCAATGGCTTCCCAACAAGATAACCAGGACCTGCACACTCAAGAGACTCCGTTCAAGGAGATCTTCCTAAGCCTATCCAAGGGGCAGGAAGAGTTGAGGATACTCCTCAAGGGGAATCTGATCAGAAAGAGTCCTGAAGATGACAAGGACGAACAGCCAAAACGTCTACAAGCTGAGGTAGACACATTGAAAACCCAGATGCTGGGGCAAAGGGCACTCATTCAAGGTTTAGCTCAGGAGCGAGGAGAGCTGAGGGTCATGATCAGTCAGCTTCATCAAGACATGAAGCAACCAGCCCAAGTCAGGGACCCAGTCATTAATCAACCTCCAAGAAGTCAAAGGTTTGGGCCTCTCCAAGCTGCTATTACTTCACAGGTCCAACAACGACCTCGCCCAGAACAACGGGCTGATCAGAGAAAACCAGACAATCCTAAGAGGCAGTTCACCAAGATCAACATGTCGCTGGATCAAGCACTACAACAAATGTTGGAGGCAGGGTTGATCACCTTAAGGGCTCCTCTCCGGAATCCAAACACTTCTGCTCCTAACTATCATCCCAACGATAGGTGTGCATACCATTCTGATAGCCCGGGGCATACTACGGACAACTGCTGGCCTCTCAAAAACAAGATTCAAGACATGATCGACGCTGGAGAGATTCAGTTTGAAGTACCCGAGACTCCAAACATAATCACTGCTCCCTTGCCAAATCATGGCTAGGATTGAGAAATTTTTGTTCATTCGAATGTTCAAGTTGCGATTTTCTTTTGTTCGCCACTTACTCATGTTAAACATTGTTATTTCATTAATGCATCGTATATGTCTGTTCTGAAACAATATATTCGTATCCACTAAATGCAAATTATTTTCATATTTTTTCTGATGTCAACTCTTGATCTAAAAACTCTAAGCCTCTTAAGGGAGGATGACGAAAACGATACCACGATCTTTACAGTATGCTTTTGAATAGACCCCGCTGATGAGGTACATGCATTGTTTCAATTCCTAAACACTGGAGTTATAAGGAAGATAATCCCTCGTCAACCCCTCTGAGCCAAAGAAGTAGGAGTTTTTCTTTTCGAAATTTAAAACCCTTCATCATAACCTGGGGCAGGGTAGTTCTCTCAGTTGATCCTAGTGCATAACGAATGGCACCAAAAAGATCCTTACAAAGCAAAGAAAGACAGTGATGGTTCCAAATAATCAATAAAGAAAGGCAGTCATTATCTCAAAAAATGAAAAACCCAATAAGTCAAAACCCATGAAGGAGACTTATAAAACTGGGGCATCCCGCTGACTATAATTCCAAAAAGGAAACAGTTCAGGCAAAAAAGGAAAGGGATAACAAAAATCAAAAAGAAAGAGGTCATACAAACCCTCAACAAAAGGAATGACTGCCTATTCAAAATGAATTATCAGCATCTGAATCATCACCGGAAAATCAGAGCAAAGACTCAAACAAGGTCTAACGTATGATCAACTGAGTTTAGGTTTGGAGAACGTCACGAAGAGCGGGTGGGTACAAATAAAATTTGAGCCTTTATCCTTTGTTTCTTAAACCGTGAACCAGGCCACGTTATAACCCTTAAAAGTCCTAGCTGAAGCATGGGTTAGTTCGAAAGCATACTGTTACGAAAGGTATCCTGACTCCTTAAGGCTTGCTATAAAATATTGAGTTGACATTACGTTTTACAAACATTCACTTGTTTTATGAAAAAGAATGCATATTCAAAATCTTCAAGACAGACATAAGCTTTGCATTTTTGATATAACATTGTTTGCATATGACTATTTGTGTGAACAACAGGGAAATTCGCACGATGAATACCTAGTGAATAAAAGCACTTCCGAGCAAGGGGCATGGCATGACAACTGGCCATCATCTGGAGCAGTCCAATCAAGATTCGGAGAATCTCTCAAAGGTCAAATAGCCTGGGGAAAACCTCCGCCTGAGTCACTTGGGGCACTCCAACAATGAATCTGGCCTGATCAAATACCTTCTGGTGGCATGGCAGAACACTTCTAAACAGGGGCAACTCCCTACATTCTGAAAGCACAGACATAGTCGAAAAATACTATGCATAATCAAAGACCCGCTAGGTTGACATACCTAGGCAAAAATAAGGGCTTCCCGGCGAACCAAAAGGGTTCGGGCAAAATGAGGGATGAAATGAAAAATCTGTACACCCGGCAAGTCGAAAACCTGAAAAGGCGGCTTGGGCAAAAATGGGTATCCCGGTGGACTGAAAACCCGAAAGGGCGGTCCAGGCAAAAGTTAGGGATTAAAGCGTACGACTATGTCCTGCATCCTGTCACCTGCCTACCAGAAGAAGGTTTGTCCATCAACAACTATCAGCACCTCACAGGTCTTCCTCTCCCACTGTAGAGACAGGGGCAATAAAGAGTTGTCTGGCAATCTAATTGTCCGGTCCTCCAAGGTATCAAGGTAGGTTCAGCTAAAGAACACAACCAGTACATCCCAATTCCCCAGAGAGTAAGCCAGCAAGTCAATACACTCTCCTCAAGCAGAGCTATATTATCAAACCTTAAGGAAGTTGGGTATCCTCCCGCAGATCTCAACATTCCCCAGCAGTATACATGAGTTCTTAACAAGCATCCCCGACAGTCTTGATCTAAGATTGTTCCCCGGCGGTATATCAGACATTCAGTGGAGTTACTTCCAATACATCTCAAAACTTCCCCAGGAGAGTCCAATCTAGTTCCCTAGGAAAGTTGGAATCTATCTCCCCAAGCAGTAAGCTTATCCCCAGTAGATTCTGGAAGCTTATCCTCGCAGAGCATGAACGCGTCTCCCGGCTTTATTTAAAGAGTTATTTCCTTACTAGGATATAACTGGGTTATCCTCAGCCAATTGCCACGGAAAGATCATCGTCGACAAAGTCTTCTTATCCCCAGCGAAGTCTAGTAACACTTCCAACATAACAATGGTATCCCCAGCAAAGTCTACTAACACTTCCAACATAACAATGGTATCCCCAGCGAAGTTACCATCAACATTTCAGCAAAGTACCTCTCTTCCCCACAGAGTATTGCTTCCCAGCAAGATTGCTAGAGTACTTTTCTCCCCGCAGAATAATTCATTCGCCAAGTTTATTCCCCAACGGAGTTATCTTCTCCTACCGGTATTCTTGCAGCTATCATCTCCAGCGAAAGCAAAATCTATTCTTCAACATCAGCCCAGGAGTGACTTCCCGGCACCCGTCAAGGATTTACTTTCCTAGACGAAAACATACATTCCTAAACATCACATACACCATTATAGCATGCATATACGCATCATATCTTACAAATCTCATTTATGTTGAGAACATCATTGCTTGATCCATATCACGCTTTGCATATGACTGACCTTTACCTTTCAGGAAAGATCCAGTTAAATTTTCAACTATATTCCAAGACCTAGTCTGGTTCAGTTAAATCGACTCCAAAGATTTCTTTGTTTCTTATCCAGTCAAAGGCGTTCTCTGGTCTAGTTAAACCGACTCCTAAAGGTTTTTCTTTTGAAGACTCAGTTGAAGACTCCAAAGACCTTGTCTGGTTCAGTTAAATCGACTCCCAAAGATTTTCCTGGTTATCATCCAGTCAAAGGCGTTCTCTGGTCTAGTTAAACCGACTCCTAAAGGTTTTTCTTTTGAAGACTCAGTTGAAGACTCCAAAGACCTTGTCTGGTTCAGTTAAATTGACTCCAAAGATTTTCCTGGTTATTATCCAGTCAAAGGCGTTCTCTGGTCTAGTTAAACCGACTCCTAAAGGTTTTTCTTTTGAAGACTCAGTTGAAGACTCCAAAGACCTTGTATGGTTCAGTTAAATCGACTCCAAAGATTTTCCTGGTTATTATCCAGTCAAAGGCGTTCTCTGGTCCAGTTAAATCGACCCCAAACAGATTTTTCTGATAAAGATCCAGTTGAAGACATTCCAAGACCTAGACCAGTTCAGTTAAATCGACCCTAAGATTTTCTGTTTCTTATCCAGTCCAAGGCCTTCTCTAGTCCAGTTAAATCGACCCCAAACAGATTTTTCTGATGAAGACTCAGTAGAAGTTATCCAAGGTTTTCTCAATGATTGCTATTGAGGTTGTAATCGCCTATGGTTCTCTCCCCGATACTGCGGAGATGGTAATTCCCACCAAGATTCTCTCAATGATTGCTATTGAGGTTGTAGTCGCCTATAGTTCTCTCCCCGATCCTGCGGAGGTGATAATCCCAGATTTCGCTCAACGATTGCTGTTGAAGTTGAAGTTACCCAAGGTTCTCTCAATGTTTGTTGTTGAGGTGGTAATCGCCTATGGTTCTCTCCCCGATCCTGCGGAGGTGGTAATCCCAAGATTTTCTCAATGATTGCTGTTGAGGTTAAAGTCATCCAAGGTTCTCTCACCGTTCCTGTTGAGGTAGTAACCATCCTTGGTTCATTCATCACCGTTTGAAACTCCAGATATAGCTCCTGTAACCAGTTAGGACACATCTATACGAAGAGTTTGAAGACCAGCTCCTGTAACAGGCCAGGTACTCATTTTTCTTTTTTTGCAGGTACGCAAGTTCTCGCTAAGGAATCTCTTACGCGATTGACACCCAGATGGCATCTATAAGCCCATCCACCTATCCATCATCTCTTAGCATGGCATCTATAAGCCCATCATCCTATCCATCAATCTCTAAATGGCATCTATAAGCCCATTCCCCCGTCACACTATTATGTGAGCGCAAATTTCTGGGCACTCTAGTGTTCAATCATCTTCCACCTTCGGATTACGAAAGGCACGTCAGCCAATCTGCATCCTCAGGTCTAAGAAGATTGAACAGGGGCAACTGTTGTACCCCAAAATTTGCCCTCCCATATTTCTCAAAACATTTCAAGAAAATTCACAAGTCCAACCCGGCGCGTTATATTCAGGTGTTCTTTCGCCAAGATATCTCTGATAACATATTCTCAAATTCAGGTTCGGCTCAAGAGTCAATTCTTTAAAGAAGGTATCCGAATGTGTGAGTTTTCTTGAAGAAATATAGTTAAAAAGTATGCTGAAAGTGTAGTTTTTACGTGCTAAAAAATTCATAACTTGAAGATCGTGGCTCGTTTTGAACCCGTTCCGGTGGCCAAAATTCCGTCTTGACATTATCTAAGTTTTCATCTCTCACGGCTGGAAGCCAATTTCGATCATGAGGTCTTCAAAAATGTGGATTTATCAAGTATTTTCATACAGAAAATTTGTGACAGAAGTTTATTTGCGTCATGTTCAGAAAATCATAACTTGGTCGATTTTCATCGTATCGAGCTGGTTCCGGTGCCAAAATTTCACAAATTGAGTTGGCTACATTTTCACATAAGGTATTGAGTTCAAACGGTATTCAAAAGGCCTTCGTTTTTTGCTCAGAGTGCGTGACACGCTGAAAATCCTGAATGCTGAATATTATTTCATCTGAGCCGAAACTTCGAAAATTCATAACTCGGTCAATTTTTATCGGATTGGACTCATATTTTTACACAAGGTCACTGACTCATAGATCTACAACTTTGCTTCAAAAGTCGAGACCAAATTATGCACCGATCAATACCAGTTTTTTATTGAAGAACGTGTCAGAATCGACACTGAAGCCCAAAATAAGTTTGTCTGAGCTGAAACTTCAAAAATTCATAACTAATTCACCATTTATCCGATTGAGCCGATTTTCGGACAGGAGTTAGTTCTCGATATCGGATACATTTTGTTTTCACATTTCAACTTCAAAAAATGCACTTAAGTCCCTGCGATTTAGCCTGGAAAGTGACGAATTCAAGTGAATATTGGAGGCCCAATTGCACATTCAAAGCCCATTTGCTTTACCCTAATTTCCATTATATAATCACCTTCTTTTCACACAAACCAGAAGAAAAAAAAGAAGAGGAGAAAAAAGAGAGAGAAAACCTTGCCACAACACTGTTAGAATATCAAATTCTTTCAAGAACCCTAAAACCTTGAAATCCTTATTACAAATCCCCCTCTCACTACAAACAAGCCATCACAGTTACAAACCAACACCTCACTACTTCTTCAGCAAGGATAAGGCTGGCCTGATCTCCATGATCCTAATTTTCCAGTAAGGCATAAAAGCATTCCGGTCACTAATTTTCCAGTAAGGGTAAGATTGATTTGATCTCCATGATCAAAAGGGTATAATCATTCATACATTGCCATATTGTGCCTAAACATTAAATTTCTTCATATATTGGCTTTATTTGCATTTTATGATTTTTTTTAATGTGTTCGTGAGATTCAACACTGCAGATTTAGACAGGATCCCATGCAGGTTCATTAAGGAACGTTGAGGCCAAAAGCCAAATGGCCAAAAGCCAAAAGCCAAATGGCCAGAACAGAACATTTTACACATGACATCAATACGTGGCGAGACAGACATCCTGAGAAGATTAAGGAACGTTGAGGCCAGAATACAAATGGCCAAAAGCCAAAAGCCAAAAGCCAAATGGCCAAAGTAGAATAACTTATGCATGAAACTCAATCCAATGGCCAAAGAATGCAGACCACGGTACTCAGGAGTCAATACTTCAAAAAAACCTCCCCTTGGGCCAGACACCCCCTATGGTTTGCTCAATTTTTAATTTTTATTTGTTTTTCCTTTTTATTCTTTTAATTGTTTTTTAATTGTTTTCTTTTAATTCCATAAAATAATTTTCATAATAAATATAAAATACAAAAAATGTTTATTTTATTAATATTAATTTCACTATTATTATTTTTGTAAATAAACTTTAAACAATTAATTAGATTAATTTAGGTTTCAAAACTTTAATATTTTTCTTAATAAATTAAATATGTAGAAATTAGGGTTTTTAACTTTTTCATCATTTTTTTTTATAAATAATTTTCTCATCATTATTGTTATTATTAATTACTAATTTATTTTGTAAATAAACATGTACATAAATTCTTTAGTAAATTAAGTTAAACTTTAACATTTTTCTCAAATAATTAAAAATAACTTAGAATTAGGGTTTCTTTTAATTTTAATTTTAATTTTCTTATTTCATAAATACAAAAAAACCTAAAAAACATTTATTTTATTTCAATAAATAATTAATTAATTTTTAATTTCAATTTAACTTCAAAAGGGTCCAACGCCCTCGAACGTTCAACTTTAGTTTCTTTCGCGCATTTATTCTTATTATTTCTTGTAAATATTAATGTAATTCTCCCAAAGCCTTGTAAACTCGGACATTTTATTTCTCGCACTTTATTTATTTTTCTGTCAAATCGGGTCCTGGATTTTAATTTGGCGATGTGGACCCGCGCCTTTGTAATAGTTTAGAACTTTTTTTTTTCCGCAACTTTTTAACTGTTAACAAATGCATGCAAGAATGAATGACAAAAATAAAAACAAACGCATAGATCACTTTGACATGAACAAGATAAAAATAAATGAATCTGACACACAAATCACACACCACCCCTAGGGTACGCCTCACTGTTGCCTTGCCTCGAAAGGTGATCGTCGAGTAGAGGATGTCTTAGTAAGTCCTCATGATCCGGGAACCTGGCATGAGGGTAGCTTCTAAGTGTCTTCCTATTGCTCTGGTGATCACCATGTCCCGAACACCTCCAACGGTGGTGCTACCTACCTCTCAATGGTGGGATGGCACTACTTTAAAGGACATCTACACAGACGAATTCCTTAGGGTAGGTAGACGACTCTAGATACTTGCTCTAATTTCAAAACAAATCAAAAATACTTTTCACACTGACACCTTTTCAAAAAGCTTTCGAAAGCAATTTTTCAAACACTCTTGAGGACCGATACAAGAGTCGAACTGGAATTTTCAAAGAAACTTTTTTAAAACCCACATTGAAAAGCAAACAAACCATTTTGAAAACACAATGAGCAAGTATCTAAGAGCCCATGGATAACCATGGATAGAAAGGGTGCTAACATCTTCCCTTTCTATAACCTACCTCCCGAACCGAGAGCAATCTCTTTAAGGAATTTTTCTGTGCTTTTGTCCTTTCCATTTTAGAGAAAATAAAAGACGGTGGCGACTCTTGCTTCCGCGACATTTCGCGAACCAGCTTTAAACAGTCAGTTCCAGATCCACCGATCACAATCGTTCATGATTTTTCATGCACAGTAACGCTACTATCTCTATCCTTCTCAAGCGTACAAAATTCAAATTGTGTAAAACATCCTTGTGATACTGTTTTATTAGAAAACATTCTTGTACACTTTTATTCTGATATTGTTTAGAGAAACTCCTTGAGAAAAACCGGCTTGTGGTTTATACTCAAGAAGACTTTGACGGTTGTCATAGTAGATTTGTAATCAAGATTGATTAGTGGATTAAGACCTCGTTGAGAGAGGCGAAATCACCTTGGCGGGTGGACTGGAGTAGTTTGAGTTTAAACAAACCAGGATGATATTTTCTTGAAGTTTTAAAAATCCCAATTCAAACCCCCATTTCTTGTGTTTTTCCATTCTTCAATTGGCATCAGAGCGCCTGGTTCTGAGTACAAGCACTTAATTGTGTCAGTAAAAGACCCAAGATGAGAAAAAGACTATAGTGAGACTGTGATACGGTGGGAGAACTAACTTGATTGTTTTGCGTTTGTGTTTGCAAATGTTGCAGTTTAGCAAGAGTCGCCACCGACTTTTCTTTTATCCAAAAGTAAAGGTGAAAAAAGCACAGGAAAGACCTTTAAAGGTGTTTTCTTGAGTTCGGGGGGTAGATTATGAAAAGGGAAGGTGCTAGCACCCTTTTCATCCATGGTTTTCCATGGGCTCTTAGTTGCTTGCTAGATCACTTGCTTTTGTTTGAATGTGTGCTTTGTGGGTTTTGAAAGTATTTTGAAAATATAACTTCGTAATGGTTCTCGTCTCTATAAGAACGCGTACAAAGTGTTTGTTTCGAAAATGTTTTCAAGAAAGTGTTTGTGAGATGTGTTTTTTGAAAGTGATTTTGAAAAGGGTTTCCTTTGTAATGGCTCTCGTTTCTATAAGAACGCATACAAAATGTTATCTTTTGAAAATGTTTCAAAATGAGAGTGTTGGTGTAAAAAAATGTTTTTGTTGTGAGCAAGCGAGCAACTAAGAGCGAACCTACCTACTCAGAAGGTCTTAGATGTTATTTTCCTCCTCCTTTAGATGTTGCTATCTTACCATTGAGTTGGTAATAAGTCCCATCGTTGGATGTGAAGGGACGGGCGTTGGGACGTTTGTATAGTCATAGAAGGCAACCCATGGAAAGTTTTAGCAATGTTGTTTTAGGGACTAGATCGTTTATCGAAGGCAACATCGAGGGTCATCGAGGGACTACGATCTTTTATCGAGAGTCTTTGATAAAACACCCATGTTCGAGGGACATGACTATTTTTCCGATAGGCAACAAGTGAGATTATCCTAAGGGTGCATGTGTGCAAAGTGTGTTTGATTGCATTCATTTTAGTCTTGATTAGGGTGATCTATTTGTCAATTTCATGTCTTGCCATACACACCCTAGTTACTAGCATTTACATTCAAAAGCGATAAATTGCGGAAATGTAAATTCTTACCCTATTACAATATTTTAGGGATGAGGGTACATATTTATGAATGGGGGTTGCAAATAAAATTAAATCCTAAGTTACTATTACAACCATATTGAAATATACAATATAAGAAAGAAAAAAGGATTTGTTTAGAAAATGGTTTTATCTTAAAAAAGGAAATAAATTAATAAAAGAAAGAAAATATTTTTATGTCTTTTATGTTAAAAAATGATGAAAAGGAAAATAAATGAGACGTAGACTCAGCGTGCTGCTACAAACAAAACAGCAAGGATCAGAAGTTCTGAAGCCAGGCGCGTGATGACTCAGAAGTGAACGTCAGTGGAATCAGAAGTTCAGGATTAGTACACTCTGAGGTCCTGCAAGACACGTTAGAGGGAAAATACAGAAGTTCTGGATTGCTATGTGTTGAACTTATGAATGTTAGAACAATGAGAAAACCTTAGAACCTTTGTGCGTGTCAAAACAGTAGGAAGAACTCAGAAGTTCTGCATGGTGCTAAGACAATGAACGAACAATCAGCAGTTCAACGTGTTATCAGTGCATGAAAATCATAAGTTCTAAGTGTTAAAACAGTGAGTGAACATCAGAAGTTCATTGTGCATTAACAGTGAGTGAATATCATAAGTTATGTGTTGTGCTAAAGCTGTGAGTGAACATTATAAGTTCTATACCATATTTCAACTCTTAATCAGCACATCAGCCATTTATTCAATTCTTAATAAACAGCAAATCATAAGGACAATAGCACAATAGTTTATAGAAGTTCTAATCCTAAATCTGAGTCTAGCCCTAGTTAAAAAGTTTTGATCTATAGTTTTTATATTCATGCAATGATATAGACAACATCAATACTATGATATTTACATGTTTAATGATGTTCTGAATGAAAAGATGCAGAGTCAGAAAGACTTACCTTGAACCTGTAGCGTGTGTTTGGAGGCTTGAGCTGCTACCTTCAGATGTTCTGGCATCAACGAGAGTGACAGAACAGTGGTTATGTTCTTTGATCTAAAAGGTAGAATAAAGGTTTTGTTTTCTGTTTGGGAAATATGGGTTTTTTATGAAGGTTTCACAACTTCCTTTTCTCTCTTTTGGACTCTTGGAATTTTAGCAGGGGTTCAGGGCTTTTCTTTCTCAAATTTCTAACCTCTTTATAGTTGCCAATGGAGTTCAATTTATAGGCAAAGATTTAGTATTTTTTAGCAGGTTTAGCAGTGCCTAAGCTGGATTTGTCAGCCAAAATTAAGGAAAAGCAACAACAACAGATGGGCCTAACACATTTTTTCACCAAAGTTTGCTATCCCAAGACAGTAGGGGTACACGTGGGGGAAATCCCTTGGATAAAGACTCAAAAGTGGTTGTGAGCATTAAATGATGATGAGATTGATCAACCCAGAAATCCTGCAACTTGATATTCTGCATCATTGCTTAGTTCTACATCAGAAGTTCAGCTTCAGCGTAACATCCAACCTCTGATCTTTGTATCTTCTGGCTCCAACATGTTCTGAAGGAGCTTTCAGACTTTCTAGAAAGCTTGCAGTACGCTTCTTAACCTTCTTTGAATTACCCTCGCAAGCTCTGACTGAAGCTTTTGTGAAAACTTGCCCAGAAGTTCTGACCAAACTCTGCCTTGAGAGTGTCTAGAATTTGCTGAGTTTTTCAGGTTCAAGGACGTGTCTTTGAGAGGTTATAACTTGAAATCCAAGCATTTCTAGGAGAAGTTCTATTCTGCAATGTTTTAGATCTCTTTGAAATCTATAACTATTGAATCAGAAGTTCTTCCAGAATCAGCTTGCATCATGGTGAAAATCTAGCCAGAAGTTCTGAGCTTGTCATAATTTTCTTAATCACTTAGAAAGTTCTAAGTATTTGGAATTTTGACTTTTTGGATTTCTTGATGAAACAAACTTCATATCTCAACGTGTCTTGATGAAATATGATTCTTGAAGCTTTATTTTGATATGAAAGTCAAAGTTTGACTTTTCAGTGTGCAAATGACCATTTTGCCCTTGTGAGTGATTTTCTTGGAAAATTTGTAGTTCAAGGCTTGGAAGCAAACTTGAGGATCCAGGGTGATTCTTTGAGAAATAAGAGGGCAAATTTTGGGGTGCAACAGGGACCAAGTCAGAACATCAACAATGACTACCATGATGAGAAAGACAGAATCAGCGGCAAACCTCCAATATTTTATGGAGAGAACTTTGATTACTGGAAAGACATAATCAAAAGTTTCTTTCTGGCTCATGACGCTGATCTCTGGAATATGGTGATTGATGGGTACATACATCCTGTTAATGAAAGCGGTCAGAAGATTGACAAAAAAATAATGTCAAATCATCAAAAACGAGACTTCAGAAATCATCACAAGGCCAGAACTATCGTCTTGAGTGTTATCTCATACACAAAGTATGAGAAAATCACAAACAGAGAGTCAGCAAAATACATGTTTGATTCCTTGAGAATAACGCATGAAGGCAACATGAAAGTCAAATAAACCAAAGCTCTTGTGCTCATTCAGAAGTATGAAGCCTTCAAAATGGAAGAAGATAAAACTGAAGGGGTGAAAAACACAAGAAGGGGGGGTTGAATTGTAAAACTGGAAACTTAAAGCAAATGACAAGGTATTTTTATCCTGGTTCGTTTGATCTCAAACTACTCCAGTCCACCCGTTCAAGGTGATTTCGCCTCTCTCCAACGAGGTCTTAATTCACTATATTCAACTGAATACAAATCTGCTTTAGCAACTGCTAAAACCTTCTTGATTCAAACCACAATCCGGTTTGTCAAGGCAACACTTTCTTACAAAGGTATAATCAAATGTGTGTGAATGTTTCTACAAAAACTATATCACAACTGTGATGTTTACACAAATGAAGCTTAGAATACTAAGATGCTAAACGCTAATAGAGTATCAGAGTTTGGTGGTTTAGCAAAACTTGTAGAGTGAAGATTACTGTTCAGCTTTGTGCGTGTAGAGAGTTTGGAAGCATTAGCCGTGATAATCTTCAAAGCTTGGTTTATATAGCACTTTGAGAAGATGAACGTTGAAGCAAATATTCTTGATTCAATGCTATTAACAAGCTTTCCTTTTTGAGCAGATCTTGTCTAGAATGATGTCGTTGGTATTGATTAGCTTTCAATGCACAGTACCGTTGCTTCTTCAATGCACGATCTGGCTTGGCTCATTCTGATTCTGCTTCGCTGCTGATGAACTAATTTGTTTCTGTATCAGAGTGTTTTACGCGCAGTTCTGTTCATCAAGCTTCAGCATGTGCAAGCGTTGATCTTCTGATCTTGACGTTCTGATTCAGCAACTTCTGATGCTGGTGTGCAAACTCATATTCTGATGCTGAGAACGTGATCTTGCTTATTTTAATCAGCATATCTGCAAGTCAGAGCATAGTAATTTTAAGTAGCATATAATTCAATCATGAAATATTTAACTACTATATCTTTTCACTTTGTTATCATCAAAACTTAATTATAGGGTACTAGATTCAAACATTGTTCTAACAATCTCCCCCTTTTTGATGATGACAAAAACTAGATATTTTAAATGAAAAAATGACGTGAAAAGTTATCAGATCTATGTATCAGAATAAGAAGTACGGAGAAGTCAGAGTTAAGAAATACTCCCCCTGAGTTTGTTACTTCCCTTTGATATGCGTGTTCTTCAGAGTCAGATCTTTTTCTATCTTTGAGCATCAGATTGTAAGTCTTTGACTTATCAGAGAGCAGAGCTTCAGAGCTTTTCCTGTCAGAGCTTTGCTTCAGATCAGAGTGTTAGGTCGATCAGAGCTTCATGTATCAGAACTTCATATTTGATCAGAGCTTCTAGTCTTCATTGTGCCTGTAGACTTAAAGACAAAACAGAAAAACATTTCAAGTAATAGAGAGTTAGAATGTTTGAGAGTTTCTGTCTAGTTAGCCGTTATTGATTTTAAATATCATTCTTGTTCTCCCCCTTTTTGTCAGCAATCAAAAAGTGCTGGTGATGTGCTAAAATGATTTAGATCAGAAAAACTAATATTAAAGATAGTTCAGAATCAGAGCAAAATAGCATTACAAACCATAGTCAAAACATAGTCAAAAGTACATCAGAAAATAAGGAAAATATAGAGAATGTCATGCATGAAAAAATTTCAAGGTTGTGGGGGCATGCGTGAGAACAGGCTTTCCAGCATTGCTTGAATCTTTTCAGAAGTTGCATTCTGCTTCTGAACCATGGTGACAACAGAATCAATCTTGCTGTCCTGGACATTCATTCTTGCTTCCATCTTCTGATTATTCTCATCCATCCGCTGCTGTAGACGCAAGTCATTCAGCCTTAATTCTTCCAGAGCCTGCCTGTCCAAGGCAGCTTGAGAACTTTCAGCAGGAGGAAGCTTCTCAGAACTTTCAGCTACATCTTCTGCTGGATTTTCTTCTTGAAGAGTCTTGTCTTCTTCTGCTGGTTCCACCTGTGCAGCTTGCTCTTTCTCAGACCACGATTCAGAGTCCAGAGGGAGCACAACTTCTTGAGGCAGCTGACTCTCAACTTCCTTCAGCAGCTTGCTAAAGTTCTGTTGAGCCTGCTCATAGTTGACGTCCTGCAGCTTGAGAGTGATTTGAGAAAAGCTAGGGTTTTGAAGGAGATATGCAGAAAAATTCTTAAGAGATTATGAGTAAGCGTAAAGATTAAGAATGAAGAGTAATGTGCTTAAATAGGATTTTCAAAAATTATTTTGAAAAATAAAACGTTTTTAAGAGAGAGAAAAAAATAATGATTGCAATTAACAAGCGTGATTACTTTTGCATTTAATGTTTGCTGATTTTGGGGGATTTGAGAAAGATACTTAAAAACGGTTACCAGACATGTGTCTCAATGCACCCAATCAGCGTTTTCCTTTCTCAGAAACGTGCACGCGTTCTGCTTCAGGGATTTGCTGATGATTGGATGACACTTGTTTGATGTAGTGATCAGCACGTCTGTATTTGAGATTAGACTCTCAGATCTTTAGACTTGCCTCTGATACAATCTGCATGTTCTAACTTTCTAAAACAAAGATTGATCAGAAGTTCACAGTAATATAATTACATTCTGAAAGATAAACATATGGAATTAAAGCATTTTCATTCTGGGCATACTTTCATGCTGAGATGTTTCAGAATGAAATTAAACCTATCTTCTGAAAGGGGTTTAGTAAAGATATCAGCCCATTGATGGTCTGTATCTATAAATTTCAAGTTTAAAATGCCTTTCTGAATATAGTCCCTAATGAAATGATGTTTTATTTCTATATGCTTAGCTCTAGAATGTAAAATAGGATTCTTACTTAAGCAAATAGCAGAAGTATTATCACAAAGAATAGGAATGTTACTCTCAAAAATCTGGAAGTCTTCAAGCTGACTTTTCATCCAGAGCATCTGTGTGCTACATCCTGCTGCTGCTATGTACTCAGCTTCTGCTGTTGACAGAGCAATGGTTGATTGCCTTTTGCTGGACCACGAGATCAGATTTTCTCCCAGAAACTGGCAGCTTCCAGAAGTACTTTTTCGTTCCACTCTGTCTCCAGCAAAATCAGCGTCGCAGTAGCCTACTAAACTGTAATCACTAGATTTTCTATAAAACAAACCCAGATTAGTAGTACCTTTCAGATACTTGAAAATTCGCTTAACAGCTGTTAAGTGAGATTCTCTAGGATCTGATTGGAATCTAGCACAAATACATACACTGAATAGAATATCAGGTCTTGAAGCAGTCAGATAAAGGAGAGAACCAATCATACCTCTGTAGACTTTCTGTTCTACGCTTTTGCTTACCTCTTCTCTTTCCAGAATGCACGTGGGATGCATTGGAATTTTTGATGGCTTACATTCTGAGAGGTCAAATTTCTTCAGAAGATCTCTGATGTATTTGCTCTGATGAATGTAAGTTCCCTCTGGAGTTTGATTGATCTGAATTCCTAGAAAGAACTTCAGTTCCCCCATGAGGCTCATCTCAAATTCTGCCTGCATACACTTAGCAAATTTTCTTCCAAGAGAAGGATTAGTAGAACCAAAGATTATATCATCAACATAAATTTGACAAACTAAAATGTCACTCTTAACTGTTTTACAGAATAGAGTGGTGTCCACTTTCCCTCTGGTGAACTCATTTTCAAGCAGAAAGTTACTTAGCCTTTCATACCAAGCTCTGGGAGCTTGTTTCAGACCATACAGTGACTTTTTCAGTTTGAAAACATGTTCTGGATGTTTTGTATTTTCAAAACCTGGGGGTTGGTGAACATACACTTCTTCTTCTATATAACCATTTAAGAATGCACTTTTGACATCCATCTGATACAGAGTGATGCCTCTATTAACAGCAAATGAGATTAAAAGTCTGATAGATTCTAACCTGGCGACTGGAGCAAAGGTTTCTGTATAGTCTATCCCCTCTTGCTGACTATAACCTTGTGCAACCAGTCGTGCCTTGTTTCTGACGACTTCACCTTGTTCATTCAGCTTGTTTCTGAACACCCATCTTGTTCCAATGACGTTGAATCCTTTTGGTCTTGGAACGAGATCCCATACGTCGTTTCTGGTGAATTGATTCAGCTCTTCTTGCATTGCCAGAATCCAGTCATTGTCCAGAAGTGCTTCATCAATAGAAGAAGGTTCAATCAGAGATACAAGTCCCATCAGAGTTTCTTCAGAGTTTCTGAAGCTTGCTCTTGTTCTGATTGGATCTTCCTTTCTTCCTAGAATAGTCTCTTCTGGGTGATCCACACTGCTTCTGGGTAGTCTCTTCTGAGGTTGATCAGCAGCAGTTGTAGGATTTCTAGCATTGCTTCTTTCAGACGTTGAAGGAATGTCTGTGTTGAGAGCTTCTGATGACTTGTCTTCAGAACCTGCAAATTCAATTTCTATACCTGCAAGATTTTCATTCTGCTTTGACTTTTCAGAGTCAAGCTTGTCATCAAAACGAACACTGATTGATTCTTCCACAATCTGTGTTTCTGTATTGTATACTCTGTACCCTCTTGAGCGTTCAGAGTATCCTAACATAATACACTTCTGTGCCTTAGAATCAAACTTGTTCAAATAATTCTTAGTATTTAACATATAGCAAGTACATCCAAATGGATGAAAATACGAAATGTTGGGCTTTCTGTTCTTCCACAATTCATATGGAGTCTTTTCTAGAATAGGTCTTATTGAGATTCTATTCTGAATGTAGCACGCTGTGTTTATTGCTTCTGCCCAGAAAGTCTTAGCAACGTTTGTCTCGTTGATCATGGTTCTGGCCATTTCTTGCAATGTTCTGTTCTTTCGTTCTACAACTCCATTTTGTTGGGGAGTTCTAGGACAAGAGAAATCATGCAGAATGCCTTTGTCATTAAAGAATGACTCAAAATCTTTATTTTCAAATTCTCCACCATGATCACTTCTGACTTTAACGATTCTAAGATCTTTTTCATTCTGAACTTGGTTACAGAAGGTAACAAACACAGAGTGTGACTCGTCCTTGTGTCTTAAGAACTTTACCCATGTCCATCTGCTATAGTCATCTACGATTACTAACCCATACTTCTTGCCACTGACAGAAGCAGTCTTAACTGGTCCAAATAAGTCAATGTGCAGAAGTTCTAATGGCTTAGAGGTAGAAACAACATTTTTGGATTTAAAAGATGGTTTTGCAAATTTGCCTTTCTGACATGCTTCACACAGAGCATCTGAATTGAACTTCAAATTTGGAAGTCCTCTGACCAGATTGAGTTTGTTAATCTGAGATATTCTTCTCATACTAACATGCCCCAATCTTCTGTGCCAGATCCACTGCTCGTTGTTAACAGACAGAAGACATTTTACGTTCTGACTCTTAAGTTCAGAAAGTTTGATTTTGTAAATGTTGTTTTTCCTCTTACCATTAAATAGGATAGTCCCATCTTTCTGACTAACAGCTTTACATGATTTTTGATTAAAGATTATATCATAACCGTTATCACTTAATTGACTTATGGATAACAGGTTATGCATCAATCCATCAACAAGCAGAACATTATTAATAGAGGGAAGATTTCCGTTACCTACAGTTCCAGAGCCAATTATCTTTCCCCTCTGATTGCCTCCAAAGCCAACGTGGCCTCCAGGCTTAAGTTCCAGGCTTTGGAACATATGCCTTCTTCCCGTCATGTGACGTGAGCAGCCAGAGTCCAGGTACCATGACTGGTGTTTCTGACTTGCTGCTAAAGATATCTGCAACATGTATTATTTTATCCTTAGGTACCCAGATCTTCTTGGGTCCTGATTTGTTAGTCTTACCAAAACTCTGGTTGAATTTTGGTTTCACAAAGTGATTGCTACTAGTATATTTGATGTCATGTGTGTGACCATACACAAAGTGTGAATTTAGAGGAGTGTACTTAATTGTTAAATCCATGACATTTTTAGGTGTAGGAACCTTACCTAGGTATCCTATTCCTTTCCTGCCGTTTCTGCTAACTCCATAGATCATTGAAGCCATTCTGCTTCTATCTATGCTTTTAGCAAGGAACTTCTGGAAACTATGATCATACTCCTTGATGATCTCATCAGCGTTGCTGGGAGTTTCAGCAATTGGTTCCTTCTGAGAGTTTTGTAAAGAGTTTTCTAATTTTAAAATTTTATCTCTCAGCTCAGAGTTTTCCAATTTGAGACTCTCAGACTTATTAGAGTCAGATTCAAGAGTCCTTTTCAGGTCTCTGAATTTAGCTCTAATCTGCTGATAACGTTCCAGAATTTCATTGAGGCTTTCAGCAAGTTCAGCCTTTGTAAAATTAACAGCGAAGTTAGGGAATACCTCTTCTGTGTCTGATTCTGAGTCTGAGTCAGAAGCTTCACTGTCATCTGGAATGTTAGCCATAAGCGCTATGTTCGCCCTTTCATCATCTGATTCTGAGTCAGCTTCAGACGAGTCAGAGTCATCCCATGTGGCCATGAGACTTTTCTTCTTCTCTCTTCCAAACTTCCTTTTTGGCTTTTCCCTCTGAAGCTTTGGACAGTCACTCTTGTAGTGACCTTGCTCATTGCACTCGTAGCAGATGATGTCTTTTGTATTTGGCTTCTTGCTACCTGAGGAGCCTTCAGATCTTCTGTATCCAGAGGAAGAATCTGTCCTTCTGTATCTGGAAGAAGACTCGTTCTGATCAGATCTTCTGGGATTCCTGAACTTCTTTTGTCTTTGCTTCCACAGTTGATTTACTCTTCTGGAGAGAAGAGAAAGCTCGTCTTCTTCTGATGAGGATCCATCAGATGTTTCTTCAACTGCCTGCAAAACTTTAGATTCAGATTTTCTGTTAGATTTTAAAGCTATAGGCTTACCTTGCTTCTGAGGCTCGTCAGCTTCCAGCTCTATCTCATGACTTCTGAGGGAGCTTATAAGTTCCTCCAGAGTGATTTTGTTGAGATCTTTCGCCAGCTTCAGAGCAGTAACCATAGGCCTCCACTGCTTGGGTAAACTTCTGATTATCTTCTTGACATGGTCAGCAGTAGAGTATCCCTTGTCCAGAACTTTGAGACCAGCTACCAGAATCTGGAATCTAGAGAACATAGTTTCAATGGATTCAGATTCTTCCATTTTAAACGCCTCATACTTCTGAATGAGCGCCAGAGCCTTTGTTTCCTTGACTTGAACGTTCCCCTCATGCGTCATTCTGAGAGAATCAAAGATGTTCTTAGCTGTGTCTCTGTTGGAGATCTTCTCATACTCAGTATAGGAGATAGCACTAAGGAGGATGGTTCTGGCCTTATGGTGATTCTTGAAATCACGCTTTTGTTGATCAGTCATTGATTTTCTATCAATCTTCTGACCAGTTGCATTCACAGGGTGCGTGTATCCATCTGTCACCATATCCCACAGATCAGCATCATGTGCTAGAAAGAAGCTTTCAATTCTGTCTTTCCAGTAGTCAAAGTTTTCTCCATCAAAGACTGGAGGTTTGCCGCTGAATCTGTCTCTATCCTCATTGTTGTCATTGCTGAAATGAGAGTTGTTTCCTGCCATAGTGTTTTTCTGACGCTGGATCTTTTACTGACACGGTTAAGTGTTTTAGCTCAGAACCAGGCGCTCTGATGCCAATTGAAGGGGTGAAAAACACAAGAAGGGGGGGGGTTGAATTGTAAAACTGGAAACTTAAAGCAAATGACAAGGTATTTTTATCCTGGTTCGTTTGATCTCAAACTACTCCAGTCCACCCGTTCAAGGTGATTTCGCCTCTCTCCAACGAGGTCTTAATTCACTATATTCAACTGAATACAAATCTGCTTTAGCAACTGCTAAAACCTTCTTGATTCAAACCACAATCCGGTTTGTCAAGGCAACACTTTCTTACAAAGGTATAATCAAATGTGTGTGAATGTTTCTACAAAAACTATATCACAACTGTGATGTTTACACAAATGAAGCTTAGAATACTAAGATGCTAAACGCTAATAGAGTATCAGAGTTTGGTGGTTTAGCAAAACTTGTAGAGTGAAGATTACTGTTCAGCTTTGTGCGTGTAGAGAGTTTGGAAGCATTAGCCGTGATAATCTTCAAAGCTTGGTTTATATAGCACTTTGAGAAGATGAACGTTGAAGCAAATATTCTTGATTCAATGCTATTAACAAGCTTTCCTTTTTGAGCAGATCTTGTCTAGAATGATGCCGTTGGTATTGATTAGCTTTCAATGCACAGTACCGTTGCTTCTTCAATGCACGATCTGGCTTGGCTCATTCTGATTCTGCTTCGCTGCTGATGAACTAATTTGTTTCTGTATCAGAGTGTTTTACGCGCAGTTCTGTTCATCAAGCTTCAGCATGTGCAAGCGTTGATCTTCTGATCTTGACGTTCTGATTCAGCAACTTCTGATGCTGGTGTGCAAACTCATATTCTGATGCTGAGAACGTGATCTTGCTTATTTTAATCAGCATATCTGCAAGTCAGAGCATAGTAATTTTAAGTAGCATATAATTCAATCATGAAATATTTAACTACTATATCTTTTCACTTTGTTATCATCAAAACTTAATTATAGGGTACTAGATTCAAACATTGTTCTAACAAAAACCATTGAAACAATGTTCTCAAGATTTAAAATTCTGGTTGTTGGGCTAAAAGTTCTGGATAAAGGGTACTCAACTAATGATCATGTAAAGAATATCATCAAAAGTTTACCAAAGAAGTGGAGACCCATGGTACCATCCAGGTTCCTTCTCATAGCCTTACTATCCAGGCTTTCATATCGAAGTAACCCTACCATCTAGGTTCCTTCTCAGCAGCCCTACTATCCAGGCTTTCATATCGAAGTCACCCCACTATCCAAGTTCCTTCTCACAACCCTACTATCCAGGCTTTCATATCGAAGTAACCCTACTATCTAGGTTCCTTCTCAGCAGCCTTACTATCCAGGCTTTCGTATCGAAACAACCCTACTATCCAGGTTCCTTTTCATAACCTTACTATCCAGGTTCCCTGTCTCTTATCCCCAAGCAGCGGTCTAACATTGTAAGACCGGGACCCGATCAAACATGATTAGTTTCGCATTTCCCCAGTAACTCGTGGTGCAGTATATACTCCGACCAGATACGCATTTCACTTCCGCTTCCTCAAGCCGGAGTTAATTCCCCAGTAGATTAACGGACAACCGAAGCTCTTAAAATTCTATTTCTCCCAAGACAGAGACCAATATTCCTCAGCGGATTCCTCCTCAATGATAGGAACAGGAATTCTCATCAAAGGAATATCTCGGGAAATCAACATCCTCTAGATGGAATCTTTAAGCCCATCTCCGACGATTCTCCGTCATATCTTCCGGATGGCATCTTTAAGCCCATCTCTGGTGACCTTCCGTCATCTCCTCCAAATGGCATCTGTAAGCCCATTCCCGATACTACCTACATAGTCAAGCATCATTACAGACGAGTGCAAATTCCTGGGTACTCTAGTGTTTAATCATCTTCCACCTTCAGATCACGAAAGGCAGACAAGCCAATCTAAATCATCACGTTTAAGAAGATTGAACAGGGGCAGTTGTTGTACCCCAAAATTTATCCTCTTTTCATACACGCATATTATTGGTTTTATGGTTATGGAATAAAGGTATATTTATCAAGCTGCTTCAGGTTACAAGTGACGTTTATTTCGCCAATGGATATTTTCAGAGTATTTTCTGTGTTGAAGATCGGTTCGCCGTTTTGCAATGATTCGGGGTTCAAAGATTCACAAGTCCAACCCGGTGCGTCATATTCAGGTGTTATTTCGCCAAGATATCTCTGATAACGTATTATCAAATTTAGGTTCGGCTCAAGAGTCAATTCTTTAAAGAAGGTCTCCGAATGTGTAAGTTTTCTTGAAGAAATATGGTGAAAAAGTGTGTTTAAAGTGCAGCATTTACGCACTAAAAAATTCATAACTTGAAGACCGTGGCTCGTTTTGAACCCGTTTCAGTGGCCAAAATTTCGTATTGACGTCATCTACATTTTTATCTCTCATGGATGGAAGCCAATTTCTATCAGAAGGTCTTCAAAAATGCAGATTTATCAAGTATTTTCGTACAGAAAATTTGTGACAGAAGTTTATTTGCGTCATGTTCAGAAAATCATAACTTGGTCGATTTTCATCGTATCGAGCTGGTTCCGGCGCCAAAATTTCACAAATTGAGTTGGATAAGTTTTCACAGGAGGTATTGAGTTCGAACGATATCCAAAAGGATTTTGTTTTTTGCTCAGAGTGCGTGTGACGCGCCGAAAATCCTGAATGCTGAATATTATTTCATCTGGGTCGAAACTTCGAAAATTCATAACTCGGTCAATTTTTATCGGATCGGGCCCATCTTTTTACACAAGGTTACTGACTCAGAGATCTACAACTTTTCTTCCAAAGTCGAGACCGGGTTATGCTCCTATCAATACCAGTTTTTTATTGAAGAACGTGTCTGAGTCGACACTGGAGCCCAAAATAAGTTTGTCTGAGTTAAAACTTCAAAAATTCATAACTAATTCACCGTTTATCCGATTTAGCCCATTTTCGGACAGGAGTTAGTTCTCGATGTCAACTACATTTTGTTTTCATATTTCAACTTCAAAAATTGCACTTAAGCCCCTGAGATTTATCTTGGAACGTGATGGACTCAAGTGAACATTGGAGGTCCAATTGCATATTCAAAGCCCATATCTTTGCTCTAATTTCCATTATATAATCTCATTCTTTTCACACAAAGGAAAAGGAGAAAAAACCTTTGCAACAACCCTGTTAAAATATCAAATTCTTTCAAGAATCCTAAAACCTTGAGATCCTTGTCGGCTTGTTTGATCTCCATGATCAAAAGGACATAGAAGCATTCATACGATCCATATCGGTTTTAACATTAAAAAATGTTTATATATTTATTTTCTTTGTATTTCATGATATAGTAACTTATTTAATGTGTTCATGAGATTCAACACTGTAGATTTAGACAGGATCCCATGCAGGATTATTATAAAATGCTGATGGCCAAAACAGAAGCTGATGACTAAAACAGAAGAACCACCAATACATGGCGAGACGGCGAGACAAACATCCTGAGAAGGTTAAGAGTGTGGATTCAACAACCACCCCTATTGGTTTTAGTTTTCTTCCTATATTTATCCTTTTACTTATTTTCATTCTTTCTGTTTAAAACTTTTTTTTTCATAAAACTTAACATTTTTCACAAACCTTTGATTTTTCCTCCTAAACTCGAATAATTAATTTTAGGTCTTTTTTTTTTAATTTAATTTTAGGTTTTAAATTAACTTTTGGTTCAACAACCACCCATGACATTTGCATTATCTTTATTTTCTAACCTTATTTTTCATTGATGTTTCTTCCCCTATCTATTTTTTGGCAAATTTAATTCTTTATTATTAATCATTACACATGAATCTTTTTTTTCAAAACTAACTTTTTTTAATTAAAATTAGTTAGGTTTTAGGTTTTAGGTTTTTTTCTTATTAACCTTTTTTTCTTTCAAAATTAACCTTTTTTTTAATTAAAACTAATTAGGATTTAGATATTTTAATTAACCTTTTTTTAACAAATTAGATTTTAGGTTTTCTTTGTAATTAACCATTTAATTAACATTTTTTTAACAAATTAGGATTAGGTTTTTGTTTTAGTTAGTAACTGAATTTTTGGCTTTTTTCATTTATTAATAAATTAAGTTAATTAACTTTTTTTTATTAAAATTAGTTAGAATTAGGTTTTTTAATTAACTTAAAATTATTTTCTAAAAAAAAAACACCAAAAACATTAACTTAGAATTTTCGGTTTTAATTTTTCCTTAATTTCTTTTTATTTATTCTTTTACATTTTAATTTCTAGGAAAATTGTATAGGTCGCATTATCAATGTAATAGCGTAGATTTATCTTTTCTCGCATTTTTTTCTAATTATGTAATTCCTCCGAGGTTGTAATAGTCTTTTATACTAGGGTTTTTTTACTGTTTAATTTCCCCCAAGTTTTGGTTATGTAATCCCCATTCTCCGAAGCCTTGTAATAATTAGATTTACTTTTCCGCTTTTAATTTCCGCAATCTTTAACTGTCTAGATGTATGACTAATAGGATTGTATGGCAAGAATGTCTGGAAAATTAAAACGGTAGATCACCTAATGTGCAAAGATTAAATAACTGAAACAAATCATATGCACATATTCACTCCTAGGATACTCCTCACTTGGTTGCCTCAGAAAACAATGGTCATGTCCCTTGAACGTAGGGATATCTTAGCAAAAGACCCTCAATCTAAAAGTCATCATAAAGATCATAGTCCCTTAATATCCCTCGAGTTTCCTACGAGAAATGATCTTGTCCCTCGATGTTGCCTACGAATATATGATGACAGTCCCTTCGAAATGCTAAGGTATCCTTACATGTTGTCTTCAATTACCATTACGTCCCTTTCGAATTGACCCTTACAAATTCCAACGACGGTGCTACCTATTTCTCAATAGTAGGATATCGCTGTCTAAAGGAAATAAGAATAGAAACGATCTTTTTTCGAGTGGGTAGATGCTAGTAGGTACTTGCTCAAATCAAAACTTTTCACACTTACACTTTTCAAACAAATTTTTCAAAACAACTTCGTCACACCTTTGAGGACTGATACAAGGGTTATCACGAAGTCAAACTTTTCAAAAAAAAAAGCACACACACAAGCAATTTTAAAAGATGAGCAAGTACCTAAGAGCTCATGGAAAACCATTGATAGAAAGGGTGCTAACACCTTCCCTTTCTATAATCTACCCCTCGTACTCAGAAATCTCGAAAAAAAGGTTTTTTCTGTTCTTTTTCCTTTTCCATGATTGGATAAAATAAAATTCATTGGCGACTCTTTCTTACCGCGATATTTTGCAAACACAAAACGCAAAATGTAAACCAGTATTAAACAGTCGGTTCTGCCACCGTATCACAGTAGTCAAGATCGAGATCTTTAAGGTAAGATCGTAAAAACCATAGTGCTGGTTCTGTTTTGTTGGGCTTTCTAACCGAGTCGTAAAAAACATATTTATGTATTTGAGCTACTTATTTTGAACTTGATCTTTTGAGCTATTTATTTTGAACTTGATCTTTTGAGCTTATAAAATTAGGGAATAATGGTTATGAATTATTAATTAAATTAGTTAAATATTGTGATTTATAGGTTATCTTATTCATGTATTATAATTTTCATATTTTTCTCCATGTGAATTTACCATTTTCCCCTTCAGTAAGATCTTAAGTGTCGTGCTACGATCCTAATTTTATGATATTTTACAGGCTGTTCGATCCTACTTAAGATCTCGTGCTTGACTATCTTGCATATCAAGAATACAAATACAAATTGTACAAAATCCAAGCATTAAAGTTAAGGAAAAAATCACAATTCTTGAACCTAAATGACTTTGATTATTCATTTTAGAATATCCTGATGATAGGTTAGTACTTTTTCATAGTGATGGTTAAATTCCCATGACATAGGAAAACACAATTGACACCAAACTTTTCTGCAACAGAATTACTCAACTAAATGGCGAATCTTGATATGCTCGTTCAAAAAAGAAATAAAGATGAGACAAAGTTAAGATTATGTTCTAACCCTTTGACTTGTCTTCAAAGAAATAATCTTCATTTTCTAGAACACGCAAACCTGTAGACAATAGATGACACCTTAATCATTAAAACACAACAAAATAAAAAAATGATAACATTTCTTAAAAAGAAATGAAAATAATTTTTTTTCATGGTAAGCAAATCATGGGTCATTGATTCACCTTATTTGAATTCAAAGGGAACCAACAAAGGGAAGGTGTGTTAATTTTTATGGAGGTGAATTAGCCTCTAGAACCAGGGAAGGAAATCAATGGTGGTGGTTCGAAAAAGTTGAAGAGGAAATTGTGTATGACTTTGTTTAATAGGTAGTAAAAAGAGGGATTTGTTGCTAAAACAGATTGGGAAATCAGTGAAAAAGCAATGTGGGGTTTGATGGATTTAAGAAAGGGAAGAAACCTGAATTGGATGAGGATGAAACTGCTCATTTTCCTTTAAAACAAAGATATGATAGTGAGGCCTTCTCAACTTCATCTCAATCTTCATACTTACTAAAATATCTTTTTAATTGAATAAATAATGTAAGTCTCTTATCCACTCATAAAAAAAAACCTCATACACGCATATGAAGTAAAAAATAGTACTCACTTATGAGATAGGACATTTCCAAAGAAAGTGATTTTCTCTGCCAACTCCTTATTTATGTAGCCTTGATATCTAGAATCTCTTCGACACTTTAAATTTAATTATATGTTGATTGAAAACGTGCTCTGATTGATTACACAGGATCATATAGATTATGTCCATTGTCATTTTTTCAAATTGATATCTACAATATTTTAAAACTAAAATCATTATAAGAAAATATAGTTTAACAATATTTATAATATAAAATTCAAACACAACTTTAAATCATAGTTAAGAGGACCCGTTTCAGATATCTAATAAAAAGTCCAAAACAACAATGTTCTCAAAATCATAGAACCCAATTTTGAACCAATACACTAAAACCCTAAAAATTATTATGATTAAACATACATAAAAAAATTAAAGCCTAGAAAAATAACAATTATACATATTATAAATTAAAAATTATGTAGTAATTTTGCCAGTTAATGAAATCAACATAATCAAAGAGTTCAACCATGAAGCTCGCAAGAGAGACATACAAAAGAGAATAAATATGAACAAGATGAATCCTACCATAAGAGAGATAGGTTGAATTGATAAAATATAAAGGATAAATACGAAGGTGATGAAGACCGATATAAGAGGCATGACGTAAGTCCAAAGAGGGCAGCGTAAGAGCGACATCACGGGTGCAGAGAGACATACGTGAGAGAGATGAGCTTAAATCTTCACCCTTTACCCTCATTCCAATTTGTTTCTTTCTTATTTATTTATTTTTAAATTTTGATCCTTTCTTATTTTATTTTCATATTTTTCATCTTATTTTATGATTGATTAAAATATCGCGACAGTTCGCCCTAACGGTCGTAGTTGTGGAAAGAGGGTGGTTCTTTGCTAATTGTCATAATTATGTTAGTGAACAAACCTAGAAAATCTGCAACAGTTGTTCTTAATTGTCGTGATAACTATCACAATCTAGAAATAAGAACGATTTTGTGGAAACTGTCGCAACTCGTGTGTCGTAAATATCTTTTTTTCTTGTAGTAATTTGAGAGTGACGGTAGAAGAGTGATTTGACTGAGAGAAATAGATAAGAATGAGGTATTTGTTTGTGAGGATTTAGAGGGATCCGATGGAAAGACATTCGATGGATTTGATGAGAGATTTTTGAGTTGTTGCATTTTTTGTTATGATTTGTCTTTTATGAGTTTTTAGAATGTATAGATGTATGAATAATATATTTGTATAAGGTATTGACTTTGTATTCTTTGGCAGGTGTTGTTATACATGAATTGGAGATGAGACATGACATGGAATGTGGTACGATGATGAGGCGTGAAGAGCTTCTATTTTGGTTTTCTTTCTTTTTTGGTTTTTCTTTTGGATTGTACATGTGGTTACATTATGCAATGTTGTAATGTATATGTACTTTGAAATGTATTATTATGTATGGTTTTTTCTTTTGTTGCAAAAATTATACACATGCCTTATATACTATTATTTCTACACATGTTTTATTATTTAAACAAATAGGGTAATCAAATAACTTAAATTCATTTCCAATTATTAAAAAAAACATAACTAAATAAAAAAAAACAATGGTGAGAAAAAATAGTTTGGTCATTAATAAAAGAAATGATAACTTGGATAATAAAATGGAAAATTGGACATGATTGGATATGGATAATATGGATTAGGATTTGGATATAAGGACTTTAAAGTAAATTTGGATTAATGAATTACATGGATTGAAATTTGGATATATGGAATTTAAAGTGGATTTGGATTAATAAATTACATGGATTCAAATTTGGATATATGGACATGGATATGAATAATATAGATTAAAATAATGCCTGAAATGAATGAACATGTTGAGTGAACATGGATTAAACACATGAAAATTAAATCCTCCTGAGCTTAATGATGTGAATAGAAAGGAGAGTAAAAATCAGGGTATGACAGACAACACCTCAATCAGTTCATCCTTGCTAGACTGATGCTCAAAGTCTACTACATCCTATAAGCCCCAAATTCTCTAGTTCTAAACACCATTTGACCATTATCCCATTTCATAAACAACTTCATCTTGATTCCTGCTCAGACTAAACAACTCATGGTACATTCTCTTCAACTTTTAATTTCCACACCACATAACTTTATAAAAAGGAATACCAATTCCTTTTCATAATATGCATTTAATGTTTCCTAAAAAATCTTCATCTTTATTACACTACGCCAAAAAAGGCTTTTAACAGCGCACATTAGATAACGCTTTATACAAAAACGCTGCTATAAGTGAATTTAAAAAAAACACGGAAACTGTATATACAATAATAAATAAAAGCGCTGCTAAAAATGTGATCTTAGACAATACTTTTTAAAAGCGCTGCTTAAAGTGTTGCTTTAGAAAGCACTTTAGCAAAAGCGCCGGTAAATGACCACTTTAGACAGTGCTTTTAAAAAGCGCTGTCTAAAGTCATATAAAATTTAAAAAAAATCTCAAAAGCGCTACTAAAGGGCCACATTAGCCAGCGCTTTTCAAAAGTGCTGCTAAAGGACCACATTAGCCAGCACTTTCTAAAAAGCGCTGTCTAAAGGCATATAAATTAAAATTAAAAATTAGAATCAGACTCGTTTCTCTTTTCACAGACTCGTTTCCCTCTCACGAACGAAAACCCTTTCCCTCTCCAAGCTCCTTCCGTCGTTGTCCAAGCGCCTTCCGCCGCCGTCAAGCTCCGTCGACCTTTCTCTCTGTCCTCCATCGTCTCTCTCAATTGTTCTCCACCCCGACCAACCCTTTCTCAAGGTAGGTTCTTTATTGAATCTGAGCTTTACTAAAATCATGATAAACTAAAATGCTCAATGTTGTTCTGTGTAAAATCAATTTGAGAAGTGTTTTTATTTGTTATAGTGCATTAACATGGCTAAGAGAAAGCTAATAGAGAAGTTGTTTGTAGCATGATTCTTGTTGGCATAAGTTTATGACTAGTTTGTCAGATTATATTTCTTTTATGGTGTAAATCATTATTTGACTGGTTTGTGTGGTTCTGGGCAAAGTACTATTACTAAAAAGCTTTGTTGACATCCATAATTCAATGGTAGTAACGTATTGCCTCTTCTTCTTTGTTTCATATAAATGACTTATAATATAAGCAATCATATGATAAATGCGGAAATAAGTTGTTTAATCATATAAGGTGTTAGTCCTCTAAATTATTTCATCTCATTAGACATTTAATCATATATAGTTAATTAGTAGAGTTTGGTTATGAGATATATAGGTACTAAATTTCTAGAAATAATCCGTTTAAATCATATAAAATTTCTAAAAGTTTGTATTAATCTTCTTATAGTGTATATACTATTTTCCCTATTTTGTTCATGTGCATTGACACCTAAATTCATTAGCCTCCTAAATGGACTGATCTGTTTGTTTTTGATGATCCCTTTGTATTGGTGTAGTTAGTCGAAGACCATCACCGATTTGAAGAATATCAAAGCCGCATCATCCGTTGTCGACACCAATAACCCATTTTCTTTCTTTGGTAAGTCAAGTTCAAATTCAACATTACTGATTTTTTTTATTTATTTACTATCTCCTTCCTATATTTATTTTTAGTCCATATTAATAACTCTAGAAATAAATTTCTAGAAATAATTCGTTTAATTCATACAAAAAGAGAATAATCCGTTTATAGTGTTTTTGTTTACTTTAATTAGTAGAAAAAATGGATAAAAAATGGATGTTTGCCGATCGATTGTCAAAAGAGTACGGGAATAGGGTATTGGAATTCTTTAAATTTGCTGTTGAACACGCCAAAGACCCCAGTCAAATGAAGTGTCCTTACTTGGGTTGTTGTTATGTGGGTCGGGTCGACGCAGATGGACTGAAATCGCATTTACTAATGCGTGGAATTTATAGAAGTTATACGTGTTGGATATTTCACGATGAAAAAAGTAACGACAATGTTGAACCGGGGGAGAAAAGTAGTACGGCATATGCTTCAGACGACAAGGACACAAATAAAGTCATGGCGTATGTACTCGAGCGCTTTATGGCCGATAAAGATACCGAAAAATTGTTCTTTTTACCGCTTAATATCGGCAACAAGTTAGATTTTCATTCTAAATTCATCTATTATAATTTTTCATATTTTGACGTTGTGTAGAAAGTTTTCATCTCACATCTGTTTAATCTTACAGTAGACATTGGTTGTTGGTCGCGATTAATCCTATCAGAGAAGTTGTATATTATCTGGATTCTTTATGCAATGATCCAAGTACATACTGAGATATGAAGAATATAGTTGATACGTAAGTGAGATTGTTCTAAATATTCGTGTGTATATTTATTTATTTATGTGAATTGTTCTAAACATGCGTTTACATTTTATTAGCATTATACAAGTTTTTCGAGCACAAAGAGATGTTCAAGTACCAAAGAGTAAATCCAACAACATTACATGGATTATAGTGGAGGTATATTAATTAATTATCACAATTTTGATTATATTAATAGTGATGATACTTGATAAAACTCAGGCCTTATCCATATTTTCTTTTCATGTGTAGTGTCCTCGGCAGCGTAATGAAGTAGATTGCGGTTTTTACATGTTGAGGTTTATGAGAGAAATCCTTCTTTTGGATCGAATAGAGATTCCATCTAAGGTATGGATTTCTAACTTAGGAGTTATTTTAATATTTAACACATATTTCTCATATAATTAAATAGTTTTAACTTAAACATACTATGTTATATTATTATGTAGTACTTTGATGAATTCAAGTGTGTTTATTACTCAAGTTCTCAGTTGGATGAACTTAAGGAGGATTGGTGTCAATACATTATTGAGACGAAAGTTATATAAGGTATATTGTAATCTTACTTTAATTGTTGACAATTTTGAGTATATATATTCAAGTGTTATAATTTTGTTGTTATTTGTCATGTGATAAATTATATATATTTTGTTTGTATCATGGTATGAATTACGATATTTTGGTGTTGTTTCAGGTTATATGTACATATGTAGAAGATAAAGATGAATAGATTTTGTAAAGGTATATAATGGTGTTGTTTTGGTGTTGTTTTTTTGTAAAAGTATATACAGGTGTAAAATTTGTAATTTGTAATGGTATATACAAGTATCATAGTATCTTTGGTATGTATTTGTATCATAGTATCATAGTAATTTGTAATGGTTTAGGGTAATATGTAATTTGTAAAAGTATCATAGTATCTTTTGGTATTATTTTTTATTGGATTAAAGCTTAAATATTAGTGAAAATCTGGTAAAATTTATAATGGTATATAGAGGTGCAAAATGTGGTGAAAATATGGTGCAAATATGGTTAAAATTTGTGCATATAAAATTGTATATATCAAACAACGTTTTTTTTTTCAAAAAGATTATATAAAGAATTTCGTTGATATTAGACAACACTTTTACGTAAAAGCATTGTCTAAAGGGGATTTTATTTTTATTTTTTTTGTTTCAGAAAAAACGCTGCCTAAAGGGGGCCTTTAGCAGCGCTTTAAAAAAAAGCATTGCCTAAAGGGGGATTTCGACAGCGCTTTAACATTAAAAGCGCTGCCTAAAAGGGGTTTTAAATTATTATTTTTGTTTCAGAAAAAGCGCTGGCTAAAGGGGGCCTTTAGCAGCGCTTTTACCTTTAAAGCGCTAGCTTAAAGGGGGCTTTAGCAGCACTTTAAAAGTAAAAGCGCTGCTAAAGGCCCCCTTTAGCAGCGCTTTAAAGGTAAAAGCGCTGCTAAAGACCCCTTTTAGCCAGCGCTTTTACTTTTAACAAAAGGCTGTCTTTTCCTACAACATCGCTGGAATAGACATCACTTTAAAGCGCTGTCTAAAGCAAAAAAAAAACAATGTCTAAAGTCTTGTTTGACGTAGTGTTATTATCAGACTATGAAGAAGATATGTTTATCCTTCTTAGCTTGATTTTGATGAAGACAAACACTTATCTTAGAAGAAAGATCAAAGAAGAAAAATATTAGAAAAATTAGAATCAAAATATCAAGTTTGCATAAATATTTTGAATTTCAATGATATTGGATCATATACCAAGGTACAATATGCAATTGAGTTGTTATAAGCTTTAGGTGCTCAAAAATTAATCATAAGCTTTTAAGCATGCATAAGTTTCAAGTTGCATCTCTAACTTAGCAAAAATTTCATTTTTTTTCATTGAAATAACCGACTGTCAGATGGAAGCAATCGATTGCTCAAAATCTCTGTTAAGTAAAATTTGGAAATTCTGAGCATGACAATCAATTGTCATCCTGAAGCAATCAATTTGTGTATTTTTCAATATTTTTGATCATTATGGAATGAGCAATCGATTGTCATGATACAATATTCATTGTCATATGTTTTTTTGAAAAACAATGTTAAACCATTACCATACCTCTTCATCTCAAATGGTCATGAAACCTTTTCATATCATTGCATGATTTCATAATTATTTTTCAACCATGTTTCTGATTTTCTAAGAGACACTCGGTTCATTATAAATGAGGATTTTTTTAATTCAAAATCACCTTCTTCATGAATAATTTTTTGTTTTTCAAGTGTCTATAATATTTAATAGAAAAACTTTTTCCTACATAATTTTCATTCATATGTGAAGATTTTAGAGAAAATACTTTAGCAATTAAATATTTATATCATCTTGATTTGTTCATTGAAGGAGAATATTGATTTTTCACATATAAAAAAAGTAGAAAAATTTAAATTTGATCAAGTCTGCTACAAAGTCTGTCCATATAAAATTTCATATGTTTGTTGTATTTTTTACTAAATGTGTGGTGATTTTATCTGTATGGAATATGGTTGTACTTTCTATAGGTGTTTGCAAATAGGAAGAATTGTCTTTCTATTTTTGTGAAAAGTTCTTTGAATAGAGATGATTCAAAGTCCACTATAATTTTTGATGTTGTTGGAAATCAAGAAAATGATTTGCTTATTTATTTTTGTAAGAAGATTATAGGAGAAGTCTTAGTGTGAGATTTTTACCAAAATCTAACAATAATGAAAATTTCTCACTAAATGTGACTCATATTTGATAAATAAGCATTCTTACTCAAAGCCATCAATCATTCATTTGTAAATGTAAAATTCATATGTATATTTATTAAGAGCACTCTTTGAATAAACAAAAAGTTTGACTAAGTAGGTAACAATATCAGGGTCCTACCCAACTTCTTCCATCATGTTGGTCAAAAGCTTACAATTTTTTCATAAAATGTTATAGATGTCATTTATAATTTAAATAAATCATGACTCTTTTCAATTTTTAATATTTTTTAATTAGAGATCCAATTTTCAAAAGAATAATAAAAGATCTCAAATAATTTGAAATTAACGGGTTATACATATTACATGATAATTATATTATAATAAAATTTTAATTTTTGTTTGAGAGTTTGAAAGAAAAATAAAAATCATAATAAAAAAATTGAACGAAAGGAATTAAAAAATGAATTAAAAGATATTGTACTAACAGTGTAAAATAGTTTTACAGTGTTATCTAATGAAAAATTATCATTTAACTATATCATATAATTTATTTAAAAATAAAATTATAATTTATTATTTAATATGATTATAATTGATTGACAGTATAAAATTATTTAACATATCCTTTTTTCTCTTAATTTCCATAATACAAAATCTCTTAATTTGAAAAAAATTCAAAATGTTTAGTGGAGAAGAGTTTTAGAACTTAAATAAATCATTTTCTATCTATTTTGTTATTAAATTCAAAATATTAAAAATATAATAATAAAATAATAATAATAATAATTTTTTATTTCATACAAAAATACTTTAAAATTTTAAAACATATCTATTTATTCTCTATCTATTATTTTCCCAAAACTCTATCTTCCTTTCCAAAATTCTCTCTTCCTTTCCAAACTTTTAAACAATTTTTTTTATCATAGTTTTTATGAAAATAAATAGTGTGGATATTTATGTGGTTATGTAAATATACAACTTTTTATTATGAATTTTTGTAATTTTTTGTTTAATTTTAGTCTTGCAAATATAAATATATATGCACTTTTGATTTTTTGTAATCTTTATTCTGTTTGTTATGGCAAAATTTGTTTATAATAAATAAAATATTTAATTTTAATTTTTTTAATGTTAAAGACATAAAAACTAAAACAAATATCATATACATATTACAAAAATCAAATGTAATATAAATCAATTTAAAAAAAAAACATATACTTATAAAAACTAAAATAAATAAAAAAGTTATATGTATTAAAATTAGAATTTAAAATGTAAAAAAGGTAAAAAAAAACTGCAGTAATTTTACCATTGAGTTAATCTATTGAATGCATGCAGTTGTTTGTAAGAAAGAGAGAGAGAGAGAGAGAGAGTGTGTGTCTGGTTGACAAAAGTGAGTATTGGAAAGAAGAAGAGAGAAAGACAAAACGAAATCTTCTTTCCAAATGTGAAAGCAAATAGTATTAATTGATTCATAACCAAATGCCAACTCTTTCTACACTCGTTTTCATTCTTCTCTCCAAATCACTTCCCTGATTCTCCCTCACTTTCATCACTCCGGATGGGCCTTTCCCGCAACTCCATTTCTCAACCGGAGATCGACGATACCGGCGGTGCCAGCGACGTCGGATTCCCCTCGATCCGAGGCCGATTTCCTTTCAAACGTAACCCTAGCTATAACCGTGACCGACAAAAATCTGCTTCCGATCGTCATCTACCTAGGTCCGCCAACAGTAGCCGATCTCACCTCCATAACCGTTTCACTCGCAAAGGCTTACTATCTTCCTGTCCTTTCTTCATTACCAAGTCTGGATTGTACGCATTGATCTTCGTTGTTCTTTTCCTCTTCGTACTCGCTTCTATGGTTTTGCAGAGCTCTATTACCTCCGTCTTTCGCCAGAGGAATGAACATTCGTTAAATCTCCGGGAAGGAATTAAGTTCGGTACCACGCTCAAGTTCGTTCCTGGTAAGCTTTCCAAAAAGTTTCTATCTGGTGATGGTCTCGATCGCCTTCGTCCTCTGCCTAGGATTGGTGTTCGTGCTCCAAGAATAGCTCTAGTGAGTTCCCTTAACTTTCTTCTTTGAGATGTCATTGTTATTGTTTCTGGACCATGACTTGACACTTACTTTAATTAGGATCCAAAGAAAGGAAAGTTATTCTATTCAACCATTTTCATTATTGGAAGGATGAGTTATACGTTTTCTTTGCAACTTTTTTATTTGCTGAATGATGGTTTTTTCTTCTGCTTGTTTTGTCAGAGGATAGATTTAATGGACCATAGTTAGTTTTAGGAAATATATTTGCTATCATGGATGCATTTGAGTTATGACAGGAGAGAGTGGAGGGAAGAATTGTGTTTTTCATTACCCGAATCCAGACTCTTAATTTGCCATTTAGCATAAATAGATTGCACTCTCCCCATCCCCATCCCCCCAGTTATCAAATTAATTTGCCCTTCAATTAAGGCTAAGAGGAGCAGAAATTGTGCTGACAAAAATCATTGTTTGTACTAGAGTGAAGTGGATTCTATGTGAGTTTTGTATTGGGGAGTTTTTAAAGATCTTTTCTTAGGGATGTAATTTAATATATTTTAACTGATAAAAGGTTGAAGAATTCTAGCTACTTAGTTCACTCAAGCAGAGGGGGGAGGGGGAGGGGGAGAGAATTTTCAACATTTAGTTTCCATGCAACTTTTTAAAATATATGATTTCATAGGTGCTACACTTGATGTTTGGAATTTTTAATGTAAAACTAAAATGTCTGACATTGAAGTGGAGGTTTGCTTCAAGAGAACTGGTGGCCCTATAATGCAACATGCAACAAACTTCTAATTTTATTATTTTTTAGTTACTAAAAATGGATGATCATGAAAAGAATGGAGGATAAAGAAGATTTGCTTTTTTCTACTAACACTGGATGGGCATGTCCACACTCATGATGTAATTCCACAATGCAAAGTCTGTCTGGTTTTCTTATACCAACAATCATGAGACAGATCTTTATTCCTCGCTGTTGTTCAAACTGAAAAAAGTGAAATTTAAAAGTTGTTATTCAGACAAGAATCCTTGCATAAGAGCTTTGATAGGTATCTTCATGATTATGGGTTTGTTAATTAATAGAGTAATGAGCATCACAATCACTGCCCGAAGAATATACTATCTGCTTTTCAAAAACATATGGAAAAGCACAACTTCTTTGTGGCCCTGAACCTGTTCTGCAGCCCTTGGGCCAACAATGCTGGTCCTAGATGTGAGGGCTAATGAGTTAACCTCTTCATACAAACTATTTTAAAAGAAAATAGGCGACTGCATTGCATCACTTAGCATAGTATCTTGTATGATAAGCATCTTATGAAATTTTGTTTGATTAAATGCTCTCAGTGGGATGAAGCTTGGTTACTGTTGCTGGTGAATGCTCTTAGTATAACTATCAGCACTTGGTTTGTATTTCAGGTTTTAGGACACATGACGGTAGATCCCCAATCATTGATGTTGGTTACTGTAACTCAGAATCTACAGAAGTTGGGTTATGTTTTTAAGGTAAGTCATTGGCATTTTTTGTATGGTAATCTCTTAACTTCTCTATAGATGCTGTTTTGCTCTAAACCACAGGCCTTAGATTCATCCGTCATAAATAAGTGTACTTTAACCATTGTAAAAATATGTTTTCTCTAAGGTTGATGCTGTAGATTGTTAAATTATTTATCTGGTGTTGTAATATAGCAAACATTTTGTAAGGTCCCTGCTTTTTATTCCGTGTCTCTTGCTAGATTTTTGCAGTAGGGCGTGGGAATGCTCGCCCAAAGTGGGAAAAGATAGGCGATGGTCTTTCTCTTTTGAGTACAGAACATCAAGGCCAGATTGATTGGTCAAAGTATGTGTCTTTAACTAAATTAATTTTTCCTGCTTTATGTTGGGGCAGTATAAGTTACCTTTACCCGTGTTATTGTTAATATCTTAACATGTTATTTCTTTTGGCACAATTTCTTGTTTTAACTTGTTACGGTGTTTAACACTTCCTCCCCTTTCCCTTTTTGGTATCCCCGCAGTTTTGATGGTGTCATTGTTGACTCGCTAGAAGCAAAAGAAGCCATTTCAAGGTGAGTTTTCTTTTATTTATCAAATTCAGTTCTTAAGTTGTAAAGTCTTTGAGCTTTGGATTAGCATATGGGGCTTGTGGTGAGTTTCTAATTTGGTCTCCAAAAGTTGAACCAGTGTTGCTATTTTTTGGGTGTTTCCCAGTAAAGCTTTAATCATTTTGCCTACTTTTTTTACTTTTAACTAGTATGTACTAGAAGTTAGCATTTGTTGTATGAACTGAAGATGACTCTGATAGGTAGGTTTAGCAATTGAGCTTATTTTGCAGATCTCGCGAATATGTTTTTTTTTGGTGATTGATTGAATTTTTGCACTTTTTTGAAATGCTTGATCAATAGGAATGTATTTTTGTTTGAAACGGAAGTTAGTGCTGAAAGTTTGTTTACCTTCTTTAGAAACAGAAAATAGGATAGGAGTGAAATAAAGCTGGAGAAGTAATAGGATGAACGGGTAGATTTTATTTTGGATAAAGCCTCAATCAGTATCAATGTGATACTTAGACCAAGAATGATACAGTGGAACCCGTTTTTTAATTCCCATGTATTCTAGAGACCTGGTTTTCTCTTTCTCTAAATCTAACTTCAAGTAACTAGCTGATTATATCATTGTCAACTTGTTGAATCCGTTCTATTCTAACTAACAAATTGCTGATATTTGGGCTAAATAGCCCGCAGAATGAAAATTAGGAGATTTGTAGTTTCCTGTTTTCACTCCCCCTCACTTCCTTTTCTATCTGACCATTTTTGTGAGAAATGTTTTGATTTTACTTATTTTATAAATACATGCAAAAGAATAAATTGTTAGCTCTCTATGCTTTCATTAAGAGTTAGGTTTTATTTTCTATTTTAATGTTAAATGTGATAATTTAAAATTCATATAGAGGCTAGTACATAGAGTAAGCTTTTTATCCACATGTTGATTTGATATGTAGACCCACTTTAGGGTTTATGTTGGGATATATAATAAAGGGGAGGAATTAGAGACTTAGAGCAATTGGTAAGTTAGTTTGTTATGTGGTTGTTCTGCATGTTAATAGCATGCTATTTCTGTTGTTATTTTGGTTACTCTTAGCAAGTCTTTAAAAAGCCCTCGATTGGTAGATGTGATGAGAGGATATCTCGGAATTCCTGAGTTTTATGACTGGTTAAGTCAGTGTGAAAGGAGAGTGCTCCTTTGAGAATCTTCTGTACTTTTCTTTCCCTACTGCTGTTGAATAAAGAATTCTAGTCATGCTTTTGATTACTCAATACGATTCTTTCCTAGGAATTCTTTCTTGGTGAAAGGAAGGATCTTAACACTATTAATTTCTACATTTCTTTGGTTATTTTTTGAATTTTTTTACTATTAATTTGATTAAAAATAATTGATTTAGTTTTTATTTTACTATGTTTATGGTTCTCCGTGGGGAAGGGGATGGAGGAAAAGATTCCCCCCGTGGCGGGGATCTGAGACGGGGATAGGGAATAGATTCGGGTGCAGGGTATGCATCCTCCGCCCCGCCCCGCCCCGCCCCATTGACATCCCTACCAGTTAACAGTTTCCTTGACCCTTTTCTTTATTGAACCTGATTGTTTGAATTATGATGTCTCAAATATGCATTCTTGTTTTTCTCCCCGTGTATGTATATGAGTACACATGTAGGAACTTATTCTGAGCAATCAATCTGAGAAATGAATTAGAAGGCAGGGTATTTTGTTGGTGGTTTAGGTGTTAAGAAAGTATGTCATATGCTTTATTTAACCTTGAAAGGTATTTCTTTACCAATGCATATGCATCGCTGTTTTAGATCTGATTTTGAAAGATTATATAATTTTGATTTGAACAACAAAACAGTCAGCATTCTGTTGCATCTTTCTGTCCCTTCACTATGGTTGTAGGAGATGCTTCTTTTTTGAAGTTTTAGATGCTATGATTAGTGAGTTTTATATTTGTGCAGCCTTATGCAGGAGCCTTTTTGTTCAGTACCATTGATATGGATTATTCAAGAGGATAGCCTTTCAAGACGTCTTTCATTTTACGAACAAATGGGTTGGCAACATCTTATTTCTCACTGGAGAAGTGCTTTTAGCAGAGCCAGTGCCATTGTCTTTCCAGATTTTACTTATCCGGTAAAGATTTAGTTACGTCTGCACAAAGCCTTGGACATTGACAGTATTAGGAATTAGGATACCTTCTCCATTAAATCTGTCTTAAATGTTTTGAAGCTAGTGCTCAAAACTTGTTTTTCTTCATGTATCAGATGTTATATAGTGAGCTTGACACTGGAAACTTCTTTGTGATTCCTGGATCGCCAGTAGATGTGTGGGCTGCAGAAAGCTATAGTAAGACCCACACTAGGGATCAGCTCCGAGAACATAGTGGATTTGGTAAAGATGATATGGTGGTTTTAGTTGTTGGGAGCTCAATCTTCTATGATGATCTATCTTGGGAATATGCCGTTGCGATGCATTCCATTGGGCCTCTGCTGACAAAATATGCAAGGAGGAATGATGCAGCCGAGTCATTCAAGTTTGTTTTTCTATGTGGCAATTCAACTGATGGTTATGATGACGCTTTAGAGGTAGTCTCTCTGTTTTTTTTTTAAATGTACTGTGCATCATATGTTATTTTAATGCTCATGCTATCGAAAGATGACATTAGGCTGCCATTATTATTATGTTTTCATAAGAAGTTTTAACCTTATCTCTAAGTAATAATTGAATACAAGAAGAATTCCCCATTGTATGGGAGGTAACAGTAAGAAAAGTGGTAAGATAGGAGTGTGTTGGTAATGAAATGACAAAGAAACTAACAACTGGAGACATATAAACGATAAATCTTAAATATGGTCTTTCTTAATTATACGAATGACATTCCTTTGTTTCGTTCTGTTAAACTTGTCTTTAGCTACATTGTCTCAGCCTTCAGTATGTTGTATTTGAATTGTTTATTGATCCCTTATCTTTTGGTGTAGGAAGTTGCTTCACGTTTGGGACTTCCTCATGGTTCTATAAGACATTATGGCTTGAACGGTGATGTGAATAGTGTGCTACTGATAGCTGATATTGTTCTATATGGTTCTGCTCAAGATGTACAGGGTTTTCCTCCATTATTAATCAGAGCAATGACTTTTGAAATCCCAGTCATTGCACCTGATTTTCCTATCTTACGAAAATATGTAAGTTTGTGCTTGTCCTTCTTTTTGTCATTCACTGAATTATGTAACCACAGCTATTACATTTTCATCGAGCTTATGTAACCATAGCTATTACATTTTCATCGAGCTTTTCTGAACTCACAGATTGTGGATGGAGTTCATGGGGTTTTTTATTCTAAACACGATCCCGAAGCTTTGATGAATGCTTTTTCGCTTCTGCTTTCAAGTGGAAGACTTTCTAAATTTGCTCAATCTGTTGGATCATCTGGAAGACAGTTTGCTAAAAATGTGCTTGCTTTGGATTGCATAACTGGCTATGCAAGACTTCTGGAGAATGTACTAAGTTTTCCTTCAGATTCTTTACTGCCTGGCCCTGTTTCTCAAATTCAACAGGGAGCATGGGAATGGAGTTTTTTCCAGAAGGAAATAGAACTAGATATTGACTTGCTAAAAATGGATGACGGTTTTTCCAACGGAAAAGTTACCGTTGTCCATGCTGTTGAGAAAGAGTTGGCTGGCCTTAATTATACAATAAACATAATTGACAATGGAACAGATGTTCCAATACTAGATGAACTAACCAAATTGGATTGGGACGTTCTGAGAGAAATTGAAATATCTGAAGAAAGTGAAGTGGTCGAAATGGAACAGGTACGATGTAATCTTGCAATTGCTTCAACTTTTATCTTCCGTTCTACCTGTTCACTACCCCTTTTTACATTTCATCTCTATGGAATTCATGATCAGTTTATTTCTGAGATACCTAGTTCTAAAAATCATTTCATTCTGTTGTAGGTTGAAGAGAGGTTGGAGAAAGATGTTGGTGTCTGGGATGAGATATATCGTAATGCTAGGAAATCTGAGAAACTGAGGTTTGAAGCCAATGAGCGGGATGAAGGGGAGCTTGAGAGAACAGGACAATCTGTGTGCATTTATGAGATATACAGTGGTGCTGGAGCGTGGCCGTTTTTGCACCATGGCTCTTTATATCGTGGGTTAAGCCTTGTGGGTATCTTTGTCTGAAGTTTAAATAATTCAGAACTTTGTTTCCTTTTAGTCTTACCCCTCCTCCTCTTGCAAGTATATCTAAGATTTTGAATCTATAGGTCATTCTTGTGTCTAGATAGAGTACCCTTACAGAGGTATTCGAATTCAGAGCACACCTCTTATATTCATTTGCCTCCTTTATCCATTAAAAAGCAACAGAAAAGCACACATATGCTATTATCTTACACTACCTCCGTCATTGATTATAAGCCCATTTTGTACACTGCAAAAGGCTGCTTATAAAAAGGGACGAAGTAGTACATAGTTCCTTTCATGATATTTTTTGCTCTATTTCCCTTCGGGGGAGGACCACGTTGTTTGAATATAAGTTTGATTTTGTTAGTGCTACATGTTAATTAGCTGGACATATTTTTTCCCCTAATAATAATATAATATTATTTCTGGCAGTCTAGAAGATCACAAAGACAAAGCTCTGATGATGTTGATGCTGTCGGCCGTTTGCCTCTTCTGAATGAGACAAATTACCGTGACATCCTCTGTGAAATGGGAGGACTGTTTGCAATTGCAAATAGGGTGGATAGCATTCACAGAAGGCCTTGGATTGGGTTTCAGTCATGGCGAGCTGCTGGTAGGAAGGTATTCCTTATGACATTTTTATTTTGAGAAGTATAATGAATCTGTGTTTATGTTAAACCATGCTAAGTAGCTCTAATAATTTAAATAACCTCAGTTAATCCAGCATTCAAATTTAGTCAAGTTTTTGATACAAACGTTACTTCCTTTGATCCCTTCATCAATGCACTAAGGTCACTTGTTAGCATTCTCCATGTTGTATTGTTCAAGTTATTATGTATCAATTGATGCACGGGTTAAGTTTTGTTTTGGGAAAACCGGGTCTTAGTTTCTTTGTTTCAATTTTACTCTTATTGCACCCATTTGTTGCTTGATTTTAATCATTTTGGAAAAACAGGCAGCATTGTCAGTGGAAGCTGAAAAGGTTTTGGAAGAGACAATGCATGATAGTGCTAAAGGAGATGTTATCTATTTTTGGGGACGCGTGGACCTGGATGGGAGTGTCATAGGAAGCAACAATGCACTTACATTTTGGTCAATGTGCGATATCTTAAATGGAGGGAACTGCAGGTATATAGTATGGAAAATAACAGTATACTCTCCTTTTGTTCATTGCTATATTTCAGTTGTCTTGAGAACTTCAAGCATTCCACCCTTCCATGATATATTCTATTCTAAAGTTGCATCTTGTGTACTACCTACACATTAAAATGTTACAAAACAGTTAGATTAATTAGTAGAGACAGGTTATTTTGACAATAGGGGACCTTCTCCATATTTTTTAATGTTTGGAAATCTAAAATGGAGTTTCTGGATGTTGGTCTTTGAGTAATCTAACGTGGTCTTTGAGTAATCTGACATGTTTCAAACGCGTCTGATATTATGCTTCATATTTCATCAGGAATGTTTTTCAAGAAAGCTTCCGCCAGATGTATGCATTGCCCTCCCATGCTGAAGCACTACCCCCCATGCCTGAAGATGGTGGTTACTGGTCAGCTCTGCACAGTTGGGTGATGCCAACCCCTTCTTTCCTGGAGTTCATAATGTTTTCTCGGTAAATAATTGATCAATGTTAGCTTTCATGACAGTATGTTAATAATGAAAAGCACTTCCTTGATGCGAATGAAAGTAGAAACATGAAATGTTATCAATTGAATGCAGGATGTTCGTTGATTCCATTGATGCTTTTCACACAGACTCCGGTAAATTCAGCATATGCATGTTAGGCTCTTCAGAGATTGAGGTAGGTAACTTGCTTGCTGCTTTTAAGGTTTCATAATTTGTTTGTTTTTCTTACTTCTGTTCATCCTACACAGGAAAAACACTGTTACTGTCGAGTGTTGGAACTTCTTATCAATGTATGGGCTTATCATAGTGCACGAAAGATGGTATATATAAATCCTAATACTGGTTCTATGGAAGAGCAGCACGTAATTGAACATCGGAAGGGTTATATGTGGGCAAAATATTTCAACTCTTCGTTGTTAAAAAGTATGGATGAAGATCTAGCTGAAGCTGCAGATGATGGTGACAATCCAAGGGAAAATTGGTTGTGGCCAATGACAGGAGAGGTGCACTGGCAAGGGATTTATGAAAGGGAGAGGGAAGAAAGGTACAGAACAAAAATGGATAAAAAAAGAAAAACAAAAGAGAAATTATACGAAAGGATGAAGTATGGTTACAAGCAGAAATCACTTGGACTATAACAAAGCTTATACTTCAAATTTACAAACACAAGCACTTATGGATGCAATTTTGCTTCATTCGGGAAGATTGTCTGGCGAATTGGAAAAAAGCTTTTGAGTCTAACAACATTGCCACATTGGCACAGATCATAGAGACAGTATTCTGTTTCTTCTTTCATTAACTGAATACATATACTCAACCTCCTGTCCCAGAAAAGCTTGACACAGAGAGCAAAGAAAATGAGTTTGACATCTGCTGTTCACTAGTTTCATGACCTTTTTTCATGGTCAATTAAACAGCGTGGAAGGTGCAAGTACTTCCGCTACCAAGTGTACTCAATAGTCTATAGAAATCATTCATCAATTACATTTGACTTGGCTCAAATTTGTATTCTTTCATTTTTGTATATTCAGTAAACACTAGTGGCAATTTTGAGTAGAATAATAGATGTTTTCACTCGAGTAGTTTCATCATTTTCATTGTTGTTATTATATTATAATAATAATAATAAGTAACAATAATACCTAATTAGTGTACTCTCGAGCTTCATTTTCACTAGAAAGGGAAGGAAGAATCTTGATTTTCTTAAAGAAAATATATCAAAAACTATCTAGCTAATTTTCAAAATTAATAAAAAATACTTGATAATATCATTTAAAAACAGTTAGTAGAGAAAACTAATAAAAAGAAATTAACTTAAATTTTGTCTAGAACATATTTTTGAAAGAAATTATTAATTACATTCCACGAGTTACTCACACAGCATAGCAAAATGTCAAAAAATACATTTAGAATTTGGATTTCAAAATTTGGACGCACCAAAATACACAAGGTAAAATGGTCAGGATTTTGAAATTTTAATTAACAACTTATTGTTCGGTATCGTATTATAATTAAATTTCATATTTTTGGATTTATTGAATAATTAATATATTTAGTATATATATAGATTAAATATATTAACTATTTAAAGAATCTAAAAAAATGAAATTTGTTTATAATATAGGACGGAAAGAGTAAATATATTGTAGTTTGGATGCATCTCAACACACCACATCAACCTCAATTTCAGAACTATGAAAAATTAAATTTTAAGAGTTTGTTCGGATTTCAAAATCTAAATTTTACTATGTTATCACAAAAACTAAAGCAATTTGAGAAAGAAGATGAAGAATAACATAACTTTAACACAAATTATTAATACAATACATAATATAACATAGATTTTTGTTAACCTAAATCTAACACGAGATTTCATCGTAAATTTCAAGATACATTTTCTGATCTCCACTTTTATTATACTCATCTAACTGACTTGAGTATTAGAGTGTTAATCTTACGGGTCCACTCCCGCATCGTCGTATCAAAGACTAGTATCACCGGTTCAGAATTCCTCACAATCATTATACACCTAATTTCAGTGGGGGGTAAAATCGGTTATAACTGATTTTCGTTTCAATTTATGTGATTATTGAGAAAGGTCTCCAAATGTTGTATGTGATCTTAAATTTCTCAATTATTGGATTAAGGACATCTATGGTCAGGGAAGTCAGATCTTACTTTTAACATAACATATCTTTTTCGAGAGAAAAGAGAGCATGTCCATCCATAAGGGTTATGTTGATGGATTCAACTAGGTTCCCTTCTACTATCGTAAATCTAAGACTCTTGTAACGAGGGAATGCTGCGTGGTTACCATGTCTTTAGTTTTGGCTGAAGATTCGAAAGAGGCCAAAAACTTGATGGGTGTGTTTGTTGTTTTACTTGCCTCTTGTGTTTTAACTCTTTCTTGCTTAGATTTGTAGAGATTTTTTATTCTCTTTTTGGTAGATATCACGGTATCTGCTGAGTGAGGTCAAGGCTTGGAAAAAAGTCTTGCGCCCAAATGAAGGTGAAGGTTTCTGAGATAAAGTCTATTTGAGTGGGCTTGAATTTTGATGATGTGGTGAGTCCCTCATTTTTAGTTGCGAATACGGTGACCCATTCTTCTCTGAATGAATCTCCTATTATTAAAAAGAGGAAGAAAATTTTGTCAAGTGGTTATGAAAAGGGGAAGCTTATCACAATCTTTGCTAGTGTCTCTCAACTTCTGTTGACAAGATCTTTGGATTGATCCTAAAGGCAGATTGTAAAAATTGTATAGAGTTAAGGCCTTCGGATCTTCAACATGTTTTTACAAAATTCCTTCCCTACTTCAAATCTTCACAAGTTGAAGTTTTTTGTTTTTGAGAGAGTTGATGATTTTTTTCTTCTAGAAATTACTAAATTGATTTTGATTTATGTTTTGAAATAAATGAAAATAAATATTTTTATATGTGTTTGAGAAATAATACAAAATCAATGTAAAAAGTCATAAGTGATTTGAGTCAATAATGTCCAACAAATCGAATCAAGTGGTAGAAATAAATGAATTTTTCATATTTTGTGGAGTATCTGCAGGATAAGGTAGTTGGTTCTTACTATTATGACGTGCACAAGGAAGTAATATTTTAGTTTCCTGACCACGAGTGTCAGGGCGATGTTCTACTCCTGCTAGCATAAAATTTCTGGTCCCTATAAACCTTCCAAATTAAATAGACTAGGTCTTGGGATGAGTGACTTTCTATCATCTGAACCACTTGCACAACCTTTTGGGTCACACAAATATATACAAAAGGGTCCCACATTCCTTTGGCAAAACTAAGATGGGTGGTTGTGATAACACTTATTTGAGTTTTGTGAATGTCGTGTCACATTCAGGTGTCCATTTGGACATTTCTTCTTTTCTCAATAGCTTGTAAAATTGGAGTGCATGATATGTTGATTTAGAGATGAATCGGGACACGACCACCAACATACCGTTCAACTTCTGGATCCCTTTTTTTGGTCTTTGGGGATTCCATGTTGACCATTGTTCGACATTGAACAAGGTCACGTCTATCAATCTTTCGGTAAGGTAATATCTTAGGAATTTCCCTGAACGCACCCCAAAGGTGCATTCTTCCGGATTCAAACACATTCCATATTTCCTTACTTCGCTGAGTATGGACTCTAGATGGGATGTGTACTCCTGATCCTCCTTATATTTGACAATTATGTTGTTCACGTAAACTTTCAAAATATCTCATATTTGATTGATGAGTACTTTGTTCATCATTTGTTGGTAAGATGCCCCAACATTTTTAAGACTGGAGGCAATAACCTTGTAACAGAAGTTTCATTTGCCAGTCATAAAGGCATTTTTGTTCCAATTTATAGGATTATTGATATATATGATTATATTCCGAGTAGGGGTTCATAAAAGATATTAAATTAAAGCCTAATGAGTTGTCAATGATTTGGTTTATGTTGGGCAGCAAGTAAGAATATTTTGGGCATACCTTGTTGTATTTGAGCAATCAAAGCACACACACCACTTATTATTGCCTTTTTGACTAATACTATAGGAAAGACAAGTTGTGTACCTCGTCTCTTATGTGAATAATGTTTTAAGGAGTTCGTCAACAAATCTTTTTTGTGACTTCAAATTTTTTTAGTGATTAATTTCTCCCATGCTAGGAAACGCAAGGTACATCTTCTTAGAGGGATAAGGCGTGGCATAATAGTTTTGGGCTAAGACCATGCATTTCTTTTGTAGACAATGCGATTAAATCATGGTTTATTTTCTAACATTCTGGTTAAAGCCTCTCGTATAGGCTTTACTAGGTTGGCTCTTATTTAAATAATCTTTGATTGATCTCCTCTTACACAAATGGTTAAAAAATCACCCATAGGTTTGGGTCTCCCAACTTTTCCTAGGTTTTTGGTAGTATAACTTCATCATCTTCCTTTGGAGTGTTTCCTCTAGTTGGGAACTTAGTTCCGTAATTCCTCGTGCTTTTTGTTCTCATCCCGTGTCTTATCAACGCATATCTGCCATGCTTGGATGGCTAAGAAGTAGGTCAAAATTGAGGGTAAATAAGCCTCTATCACTATAATTTGATATTCTAGAGAGTTGAATTTGATATTCAAATGCACAACTGAGGAAATAACTCATAAAGTGACATGAGAAGATTTCTCGAGGATGTCGTTGTAAATGTAGACATGGTTTTTGATCAAAATATTTATCCTAACTATTCTCATCTCATACCCGGTCCCAAAAGGCCATCGAGAGTCTACAAATCCCATAGGTCTCACGATCATTCTATCAAAACCCTATAGGTTTTTTTCTCGGTAATATGGTTGGAGGATGGAAAGAAGGTCTAACTTCTTGTATGCTTTGACGTACATGATGTCACATGAGCTTTCCTGGTCTACTAGTATGTGTTCCACATCTCGACCAACTGTCATTACCTTGATAAGCATGGGTACCCGATCATAGGGGTCATGTCAAGTAAATCCTCGTTATAGAAAGAGAGCAGGGGCCTCTTGCTGATATAAGTATCTTTAAGAGGTGCACTATCTTGTAAGATGATGCAATACCTATCGCCAGGTATATGAAAATTATTCAATATGTGACCTGGAAAATAGTCACTTGCTTTGGCGATCAATGGATATTTCTTGCCAAAGAAGGATAACCCACTCGTTTCCCATACAATGGGTTAGTATTCTCACTAGTCACTTGTCTAATGAATAAAAGAGTTCCCAGGAAACCTCGTTCTTTGCTTGATTGAGTGTTTCTCACAACTGGAAGATGTCATATTGTTTTGAATGAAAAAGAAAATGTCGTATTGTGACTCTCACAGATGGCGCCACTGGTTTGTCTTAGGGATGTCAGTTTGGACCTGTTAATGGGGATCCCCGCGGGGAACGCCCCGTTCGGGGCCCCAAAGATGGGGAATTTTCCCCCGAGGGGGCGGGGATGGGGAGAAAAATTCCCCCGAGAGCATTTCGGGGACAAGGACGGGGAATACATCCCCCGCCCCGCGGGGACCCCGCCCCGCCTATTATTTTAATATAGTTAATTTAATATATATATTTTAGATTAGGTTTTTTAGTCATTTCCTTTATATTTATTTATAAAAATAAATAAATAAATATTCATGTATTTATTAAGAGAGAGAAATGTAAATATTAGACCCTAAAAAAGTTGAAGCGTTTCATTTTCTTCTGCCAGACATTTAGAGTCTCACACGTTAGACTCCTTTTTTTCTTCTCCAGTCAAATCTCCATTCATCATCCTCTTCCAATTCCATCTTCTCTATTTGGTGTGCTTCCATTATTCACAGCTCTTACAATTTCATCAATAAGGTTTGATTTTCATAAATTTGTTCATGTAATTATTTATAGGAAAAAATAGATTATTTCTCTTTGATTCTCATAAATCTGTTTATATTATTGTTTATAGAAAAAAGTAGATTGTTTCTCCTTGATTCTCATAAACCTGTTCATGTAATTGCTTATAGGAAAAGTTGATTATTTTGATTAAATTTAAATTAAATTGTTTAGAAATTTTAGAGTTATCAAATCATTTGCATATTAAAAAAATATAAAATAATCAAAAAATTACTCATTTTTATCTCCTTTTAAATATTTTTGTGTTCATTTTTTATCTATACTATGCATTTGTAATTAAAATAATGTCGTCAGTTTTTCCTTAAAAAATATTAAAATATACTTTTCCTATTTTTTATTAATATATCACACTATAATTTAATTTTCTATATTAAACAAAAAAATATTACTTTTTAAATGAATCAATATATCATGCTATCACGGTATCACCCATAAAAAAAAACCAAATATCTTATATTTCTAATTATTAATGAAATAATAACATATAAACAATAATATATCATGCTATCACCCATAAAAAATATATCTTAAAAAAATAAAATATTAATGAATAAATGTAGGATCTATGGGGATCCCCGCGGGGAACGGGGATCCGCGGGGAACGGGGATGGAGATAGAAATTCCCCCGTGACGGAGATCGGGGACGGGGACGGGGAATGAATTTGATGGCGGGGAAAAAGATGGGGAAATGTCCCCCCGGCCCCGCCCCGCCCCATTGACATCCCTTTTGTCCAGACCAAAATATTTCAACACTATGTTGAAAGTTTAAATTAGATAAATGTGTCAAATGAGCTTTCAGGTCGATCAATTCTTTCCTAGTTTGGTTAGATGTTGGGAAAGAAAAGAAAATAGAGGGATCATATTCTGATTAGATAAATAAAATAATGCTTTTAGGTTTTCATGAGTGTGTACCTGATTTGTCATCTGCCACCCCTCTTTATAGGGATTATATTAGGGTCTTTACTGACATTTTCTATATATGTAGTTTCCATTCAGACCATTTACATTGTCTGATGGCGTGATATAAGTCGTTATGAAATTCAACGTTAATACGTTATAGCATTCTCTTTTATGCTTGAATGTGAATTTTTCTAGAACATATATACGCTTGTTGTATAAGCTCTAGAGCTTTATGATTAATGACATATTCATAATTCCCCTACCCTTATGCCACCCTTAACACCAATGTATTTTCTCTTGAATATTTTTCTTATGGATATGAGATTGATCGATAATAAGTAACTCATTACATCGATTTCTCGTATGGTGCAAAGTCACAAGTCATTAGACTGATTTCTCATATGTCTTGATTCATAGAGAAACGATAAATATTGAGATATATGAACAAAATCTATATCCTATTTGATGTGATTTTAATTAATATATGTATGTTTATGTCATGAAAATTATTTTAATTCTTTATTAAAATAAAAATAAAACCGTTAAAAAAGTAATGATTATGAGTAATATTTTATTGTGTATGTGAATTAAATTCTTAATTGTTATTGTGTTTTATTTAATAAAGAAACGTGAAATGAATTTTAATTAATAAACATAAAAAATATAAATAGTCTCCCGCGCCCCGTCTAGGTCCTATCGCAATCGTTTACGAAACATTTCACCTCTGGTTGTTATTCGCTACTATACGTGTACCGCCAGGGTTTGGATTTGGGGTTTAAGCTTTAACCCCTTCTTCAACATTTCACACTCCTTGTTTCAGGTAACTCTCTTTTTCATTTCTTTTTTCACATTTTAACCCTTATCTCCACTTGTAAGCTCCGTCAATTTCTCGACAAGTTCGAGATTTTTACTGTGCCGGGTTGTTTTTTGCGATGTTGAAATCTTACGTAGATATGCGATTTAATTTTGCTACTAATAATGATAATTATTAATTGTTGTCAAGTTTGTATGTTATGTAACGTATGCAGGTTTCTAGTTTCAAAATGATGCATTCTGCAATTAAGGGCGGCTGGAGCCCAACATTTGCTCTTGCAAAGAAAAATGATTCTGATGGGAGAAAGACTCGGATTCGCCTCTCTAAGGATAAACGAAAAGCAATGATTCAAACTTTCATTAATAAGTAATTCATTTCATACTATTTATTAGTTGGTTAATTCTTGTTATGTGGTTATTTAGGCTTTTAGCATATTTTGGGCCTGGGCATCTTGCCTATATATAGGGCCATTATTTGTAATCCAAAAAACAATAATAACTGAATTCAGTTCAGAATTAGTTATACTTAACTAACTCAACTCTCTCTCTCTTCTTCTTGTTTTTCACAATATTCATCTTTCTTGAATCTTTTGTTCCAACAAATTTGGTATCAAGAGTTTGTTTGCGATTCAGAGTGAATCTAATGGCAAACGGATCAACAACATCAACACAATTTTCAGCAAATCTACCAGTTTTCAATGGTGAAAACTATCAACGATGGGTGACACAAATGAAAGTTATTTTCAGATTTCAAGATGTTGTAGAAATCTTGAATGATGGAATATCACAACTGGAAGTGAATGCTACGGAAGTCCAGACAACACAGAGATCAGAGGAAGAAAGATGGCAAGACGCTATTCTTGATTCACCAGTGTGTGGATTGTGATGTATTTGAGAAGATAATCGAAGAAGAAACAACAAAAGGAGCTTGGGAAAAGCTGAAGTCCTTGTATGGTGGAGATTAGAAATTGAAGAAAGTGAAGTTGCAAACCATGAGAAAGCAGTATAAGATGTTGCAGATGAAAGAGGATGAATTTGTTTCTGCATATTTCTCAAGAGTAGTGACGCTAACAAACCAGATGAAGGCGTGTGGTGAAGTGCTAACGGATCTGCAAAAGATAGAAAAGGTATTGAGATCTCTAATTGCAGATTTTGATTACTTTGTTGTAACAATCGAAGAGGTCAAGAATCTATCTGAGATGAAGTTGGAAGAACTTCAAGCTTCTTTGGAGGCTCATGAAATGAGGCTGCAGCAAAGAAACTCAGAAAGAGAGAAGACAGCTGAACAAGCATTGCAATCAAGATTCAGCAAGAAAGCTGAAAAAGAGAAGTCGAAGCAGCGAAAGAATATTTCTGGTGATGAGAAGTCAAGCAAGAATACTGATTCGAAAGATGTGGGCAACAAGTATTCTGGGAAGAAAGTTGACACGAAAGATGTGCAATGTTACAATTGTCAAGGTTTTGGCCACTATGCTAGAGACTGTCGAAGAAAGAAAGCTGCGAAGTCGAAAGATAGTGATGAAGCTCAATATGCACGAGTTAGAAGTAGTGACTCTGATGATGTGTTGTTGCTGGTGAACACTCAGTCGAATACTGAGAAAAACAACATGTGGTATCTGGATTCAGGATCTAGCAACCACATGACTGACAATAAAAACTGGTTTACCAAGTTAGATGAATCAGTCAAAAAGGTGATAAAGTTTGCAGATGGCAGGCATATCAAGTCAGGTGGTAAAAGAGATATTTTGATTATCAAGAAGGATGATCAAAAGGCTACTATCACTGAAGTTCTATATGTACATTCGATGACAAGTAACTTGATAAGTGCAGGTCAATTACTTGCAAAAGGCTTCAATGTGAAGTTGGAAAATAATCAGATGAAGGTATATAGGACCGATGGGAGGCTAATAATGAAAGCACCATTGGCGGAGAACAAAATGTTCAGGGTTGAACTCAACACATCAGATCACAAATGTCTTGCTTCAACTACAAAAGAGACAAGAACTGGCTATGACATCACAAGTATGGACATTTAAACTTCAAGAGTTTATGTATACTCAATAAGAAAAGAATGGTGCTTGGGTTGCCGTATGTGAAGGAACCAAAGCAGATATGTGAGGAATGCTGCAAAGCTAAGCAGGCAAGGAAGGCGTTCAAACGTGATTTGCCTATAAGATAAAGGCAAAAACTGGAGCTGGTTCATTCAGATGTGTGTGGACCATTTGAAGTAAAGTCTAATGGAGGTAACAGGTATTTCCTTACTTTCATTGATGAATTCACCAGACATATGTGGATTTACCTTATTGAGAGGAAGAGTGAGGTATTCACACAGTTCAAGAAGTTCAAGTTGCATGTTGAGAAACAAAGTGGCTGCAAATTGAAGAAGTTAAGAACTGATGGTGGTGGTGAATATACTTCTGCTGAATTTGCTAGATTTTGCAATGAGGAAGGTATAGAGCACGAGGTTATTGCACCCTATACGCCTCAACATAATGGCATAGCTGAGAGAAAGAATAGAAGTGTACTGAACATGACAAGATGTATGCTGAAAGGTAAGAATATGCCTAAGAGATTTTGGGCTGAAGCAGCTTCGACAGCAGTATACATTCTAAATAGATGCCCAACGAAGAAGATGGTCGAAAAGACACTGCATGAGACTTGGACAGGGTCGAAGCCAAATGTAAGTCATCTTAGAATTTTTGGATCAATGTGTTTCAGACATGTACCTGAACAATTGAGAAAGAAGCTGAATGATCGAAGTGAAGTCATGGTGCTCATAGGTTATCATTCGACTGGTGCATACAAGTTGTATTCACCAATTGAAGATAAACTAGTGATCAGTAGAGATGTTCTTGTAGACGAAAGCAAAGGATGAGATTGGAGTCGAAGTTCAGTTCGACATGAATCAGACACAGTCACAACTGTGTTTGAAGAAGATGAAGAGAACGAAGCTTCGACAAGTCGAAATGAAGAATCACCTGTGCAAAATGAAAGAAGATCCACAAGAACAAGAACTGAGTCGACTAGGCTGATTGGATATGAGAGGTTTCCAGATCAAGCAATCGATGCAGATGGTGACTTAATCGAAGAAGCCATGACGATGGTTGAAGTAGAACCAATTGATTTGGGGGAAGCCTTGAGCAATTCGAATTGGTGTGAAGGCATGAAAGAAGAACTTAGAGCCATTGAGAAGAACAAGACTTGGGAGCTTGTCGAAAGAACCAACAAGAAACCAATCGATGTGAAATGGATCTACAAGGTGAAACGAAGGTCAAATGGTGAGATTGCAAAGTATAAGGCAAGACTGGTGGCCAGAGGTTTTCTACAAAAACCTGGTATTGACTTCGACGAAGTATATGCCCCTGTTGCGAGGATCGAAACAATCAGGATTGTTGTTTCGATAGCTGCATGTAGAGGATGGAAAATGCATCAACTTGATGTGAAGTCAGCATTTTTAATGGTCCATTGGAAGAAGAAGTCTATGTTACTCAATCACCAGGCTTCGACGTCAAAGGACAGGAGTCGAAAGTTTACAGATTAAGAAAGGCTCTCTATGGCTTGAAGCAAGCTCCTAGAGCTTAGAATAAAAGGATAGATAGCTTCTTAATCGAAGCAGGTTTCACAAAGTGTGTCTCTGAACATTGAGTGTATGTAAATGATGTCGAAAGTGTCAATCGAATCATTTTATGCCTCTATGTTGATGACTTACTCATTACAGGAGCAGACGAAGCTGAGATAATGAAGGTAAAGTCAATGTTAACGCAGGAATTCGAAATGTCTGATTTAGGGAATCTCTCCTATTTCCTGGGAATGGAATTCAAAGACGCCGAAGAAGGAGTTTTCTTGCATCAAACGAAGTATGCTCAAGATATACTGAAGAGGTTCAATATGAGCAATTGTAAGGCAGTTGTTACTCCATTAGAGACTGGAGCAAAGCTGAAAAAGGAATCGAATGATGAGTTTGTAAGTTCGACTCTTTACAAACAAATCATTGGATCCTTGAGGTATCTTTGCAATACTAGACCAGATATCTGCCAAAGTGTAGGATTGTTGAGCAGATTTATGGAGAAGCCTCAGGAATGTCATCTCATTGCAGTAAAGAGGGTGTTGAGATACATCAAGGAAACCATTGATCATGGTGTGCTGTTACCAAAGAAGTCGAAGAACTGTACAGATGTCGAAGTGCAAGGATACATTGACTCAGATTTCAGTGGAGATCAAGATGAAAAGAAGAGTACTGCAGGATATATTTTCATGATCGAAGGAGCTCCAATCTCCTGGAGTTCGAGGAAGCAAAGCATTGTGGCTTTGTCATCATGTGAAGCAAAATATGTGGCTGCATCATATGCTGCATGCCAAGCAGCATGGATCGAAATGCTACTTGAAGAATTCAGAATAATGGAATCGAAGATGAAGCTGTTTGTTGATAACAAGTCAGCTATAAACCTTGCAAATCACCCAATGTGTCATGGTCGAAGTAAGCACATTGAACGAAGGTATCATTTTCTGAGAGAGCAAGTCAACAAAGGGAAGCTTGAAATAAAACATTGCAAGACAGAAGTGCAACTAGCTGACATATTCACCAAATCTCTGAAGAAAGTGAGATTCGAAGAGTTATAGAAAGGCATTGGGATGAGAAGTCTCGATAACATAAATTAGGGGGTGTGTTAGTTAGTTAATTCTTGTTATGTAGTTATTTGGGCTTTTAGCATGTTTTGGGTCCGGGCATCTTGCCTATATATGGGCCATTATTTGTAATCGAAAAAACAATAATAACTGAATTCAGTTCAAAGTTAGTTACACTTAACTAACTCAACTCTCTCTCTCTCTCTCTCTCTTCTTCTTGTTTTTCACAATATTCATCTTTTTTAAATCCTTTGTTCCAACACTATTCTTACTTTTATTTTGTTTAACTGGGGACAACGTGTTTTAGAGTTTTACATGCTCGAAACCTGCTACTATTCTTTAAAAATAACCGATCCATTCCATTAGGTTACATTCCCCTCCGCTCTGTTCTGGTCCATCAATCCTAATATGGTCTTCACTATGCACTTGTTTCTCCTTTATTAGGATTTAAGGACACTGATCTGTTGAATGTATTTACTTCACTTGTATTAAAGTTACTTGTCTTCAGGTACCAAGAGTCAAACGGTGGAAACTTTCCACCCATTACTGTTACGCATAAAGAAGTTGGTGGATCGTTTTACACTGTAAGAGAGATTGTCCGGGAAATAATTCAAGAAAATAGGGTCTTGGGTCCTGCTAAATTCAACTTGGAGGAATTCAGCACTGATCAATTTTTGGAACAAAATCCGTTGGGTTCAATTGCAAGTGGCCCTCAACCTTTTCTCCGTGCAACTTCAAATGAAGATCATCCTGAACATAACAAAGTTCCCGGCAAACTGTTTTCTCTTTCTGACAATGGACATGTCATAAATGTTGACCATGTAGATGTGATTAACAAGGAAACCATTGAAGCCACTGTTGTTTCTGATGGGTATTATACTGTAGGTCAGAATCCAGTGGTTGTCAATGGCCATGTCATAAATGGTAGCCAGGTAGATGTGACAAGCAATGAATTTGTTGAAGCTGCTGTTGTTTCTGATAGGTGTTTTACTGGTGCTGAGCACCACATTGTTGACAAGGAGCACGGTGTCGATTCTAGAAAGGTAGATGTGACAAGCAATGAATCTGTTGAAACTACCATTGTTTCTGATAGGTATTTTACTGGACCTGAGCTCGAAATTGCTGACAAAGAGCATGACGAAGATTCTAGCAAGGTAGATGTGACAAACAAGGAATCTGTTGAAGCTGTGGTTGTTTCTAATGACCATTCTACCGGAGGTGAGCTCAAGATCGTCGACCACGGGCATGACGTAGATGGTAGCAAGGTAGAAGCTACTATACCCGAGAATAAGCCCACGGAACCCAAACTGAATGTCGAACAAGAGTTGGCAGCTACTACAATGCCATCTGCCAAAGTAAATGTTCTGACAAAAGACTTGATAGTAGAGACATTTCCATTAAGATCTGTTGCTAGGACTAGCAGTGGAACCGAAGGTTCTGCAGCGTTGAAGGACTCGGGTAATTCCCTAGAAAGGGATATTAAGAAGTTGGAATTGGAACAAGGTAAGAATTCTGAATCAAATGGCATAGAGCCTACAAATAATTCTACTATATTGGATGAGAAATTTGAGAATGCCCTTGGAAACAAGGACTTGAAGGAAATCTCAGACCCTAGGCATGATGTGGGAAGTGCGAATCTTTCTACCCACAGTGAACAAATAACTGTATCTCATCAGAAAGCTATAACTTTTGAAACCAATAACAAAAGTCAGATTGAAGATGAAGCTAAGGTTAGCCCTTTTATCCCTAGTTTTGTTTTTTAAAATTGTGGTGCGGTAGTTGACATGTTCTTGGTTAAATTATCATCTTTACTGTCATAGAAAATTGGATATTACTATGAATGTGTCAATTTGTTGTGTTATCTTGATCCTTAGCAACTGCATCAATTCATTTGCATCTGAAAAACAATAGTCAATAATTTCTTGTCGTGGGAGGAGAAACTGAAACTCGTATATGACATGTAACATTTTAAATGCATTTTGACAGACAAACATTCAAGATGATTCAGAATCTCCACCAGAAGGGCTGCATAAAGCTGATAAATATAGACTTGATCAACTTGGTGGCAGTTCTCAAAGAAGAGTCAACACAACGGTAGATAGGATCAATCTGTAAGCATATATCTTGATGTTTTGATCTCAAATGCCAATTAGTTTAATGAAGTAAAGTTGAATTGGTTCTTTCTTAAATGGTTTTATAATTGCAGAGAATCATGGGATGGCAGATTGAAGAATTCTGCAAAAAAGGAAGACAACCCTCTTTTAGCTCTATTGAAAGCCATTGTAAATGCATTTGGGAAACTATTGTCGGAATGAAGATTTTAGAATTTGTTTCTTATTCTTTTCTATGGTGTGACTGTGGACTTGATGTTTTGTACCTGAGGGAAAATAATTTTCGCATTGTCAATGTGCTCACTTCCCCCTTTATAAAAATTATAGAATAGTAAGGTCTTGTTTCTATGACTTGATTGTCTATGCATTTCGAAAAATGGAAAGCTTCGTTATCACTGTCTAGTCTATAAACTATATATAAGGTCTAATTGTACCCAATGCATATCACTATTTCTAAATATAGATGTTTATATTTCAAGAACTTTAATAAAAAAAATTTTAAATTTAAATTTTTGAAAAGTAGAGGGCCTTTGTTTGTATTTTTATAGATATACCGATGGTGAATTTTGTTTGATAAACACCAACTATATGTAATATAATAGTTATTGGATAAAAATATTAGCGCTGGTTCACTTTGTAATATAATTTTTACAAATGGAAATTGGATCAACCAAATCATATTAAATTGGGATATGGATGCTCTACTGTTTTTCCTATGCTGCTTTTTGTTCAGCCATAATTCTAACCTTCAGATTTTATCTTATGTCTACATCTCTTCTACATCTTTATTATTTCAATGCTTATCAACCATTTTATTTTATGCTTACACGTCCTTTATCAGCCATTTTATTTTATGCCTACATGTCCTCTATGCTTACCAGCCTTTAGATTTGGAGCATGATAGAAACTGAAGAGAGAAAAAATAGGAGGGTCCATTCTCATCCTCTCTTATTTTTTCTTTTTAATCTAAAAGACGAATATTCTGATTCTTTCCAATTAGGAAGAAATGGACATTTCAAATTAATATAGTCTTTGTGTACAATATATTTAATTAATATTATTAAATTTGAATTCTATAAACTAACAATGTGGGCTGGGCTGCATCCGTATATTAATGTAGTTTGGACTAAGGCCTAATACCACAAGGGCATTGTTTATTGCACCCTTAGTGGTGCTCATGCACCCCAGTGAAATACTATAAATATCCTTAAATATAGAAATGTATTTTCAAACATACCAAAATCTTTAGAACAAATTCGAAACTTTAATTTTGAAAATTATTGTGTTTTCTCAAACCAGAAACAAACGCAGAACGGGAAGAATAACATAAATTAACATCAATCAATAATTACAACATATATAAAAAATATAACATTACATAGATAATTGTTGTTCTGGACTGGGCCCGACAGGCCCAAAAGCATTACTAAGGCCCAGTCCAAAGGGACTCACTAAGGACCACACTGGGCAAAGGGGGTCACATCCATGCCCGACACCCTGATGTCCACCTCGACATCTCGATGTTCAACCCCACGCGGTGAAGTCGTGCTCGACACCCTGCCGTCCGGCTCTATGTCCTGGCGTCCAGCTCGACACTCGCTGTCCAGCTCGAGGTCCTGGCGTCGAGCTCGGCAGCATGCTGCGCGGCTCGACATGGTCTCGAGCTACCCAGCTAGGGCAGACTCAGTCCACCGTTCCCCCAACGATACTCCGGAAAGACCGCGTCTCCATCCGCCCGCACTTCACGCAGCACATCCAGGAAGGGGACCACGTGCTGGTCCCCACTACCCACGTAGAACCTGGCAGTTCCTCCATTGGGCCAAATCCGCCCGGCCCAATGAAGGAACCTTGGCCCAGCGCTGGGGGCTATAAATACCCTCTGTTTCCAGAGGGTCAGGTATTGATCATTCTAACCTCAACTCTATTATCTGCTCGTACTCCCACTGACTTTAGCATCGGAGTGCCTTGCAGGTACCCCCCCTCCTCGTTCAAAAAGCTTTCAGCTCGGAGCAAGCCGTGACGGTCCAAACCTTCTGATCAGGTCAGATCAGTGGCGCCGTCTGTGGGAAACAGCTTCCCCGTCTAATGAACAATTCCAAAGACCAAAGCTCAATTCAATTACCTGTCATGGCTGACCCAGCTCGTGAAGAACAGCACACCCGCGTCACCGACACCAACAACGGTCCCGCGGACAAGAATGGACACCTCGACAATCTCGGTGATCCCGGCCGCAATGCCACCCCTGCGACAACCGCCCCTGGACCTTCCACCCGCAGGGACGGGAACACTGCGTCTTCCTCGACGACCCCTCCAGCACTCGAAGACGACCCGGAAGCTCTCGCTTATCGCCGAGCTGCCCGGTTCTATGAAGTCCAAGTCCCTGCCGGGGCAGATGCCACGACTCAGGCACTGTTTGCGGCCATCAACCAGACAAATTATCTCCTATTCGCCCAAGGAGAAAGACTAAGGGCACTTGAAAATGATCGACGACCCCCGAGGAGGCATCAGAGGCCACCATCTCCACCTCCTCGGGTCGAAGAAGTTCGACACCCTACTCCCCCGCGGAGACATTACAGGGAGGACTCTAGGAGCCCCTCTCCCCCACCAAGGCAGAGGCGGCCCCAATATGAAAGACAGCCCGTCATCCCTACCGAAGAACCCAGTCGCGACCCATCAAGGCACGACAGGAGGCACAACAGAGACGGGCGTGTGACCTTCAACCACCGAGCATCACGCTCGAGGGAATCTCAGCACGACCATCGTGCCCGGCATAACTACAGGATCCCTCCTCTCTCTCCAGAAAGGAGCGACGAGGACGACCCCCGCGGTCCCCTGTCGCAGGTTATCATGGACGCACCTATTCCCCCGGGCATGGAGAAGCCCCCACATCTGAAGGAATATGATGGAGTAGCAGACCCAGTCGACCATATTGACGGGTTCGAAGCCATGCTCCACTATCACAATGTCGGGGGGCCCATCAAGTGCCGTCTCTTCCCCACAACTCTCAGGAAGGCGGCCATGGACTGGTATAAAGGGCTCGCCCCGGGCTCAATTACATCGTGGCGGAACCTGAAGAACCAGTTCATCAGTTCCTTCACCGCTTCTCGGCGCCACCCGAAGACCGAGGCAGCCCTCGAGGCCATCATCCAAAGACATGATGAGACCTTGAGGGAATTCATCAACCGCTTCAACCGGGAAGCAATACAGGTCCCCTGCGCGGACCATATGAAAAGGTACTTGCTGGAGAGAGGCCTCCTCCCCGGCACAGAGTTTAGAAAAGCTGTGGGTATTGAGCCACCTGCAACTTTTGATGCTCTCCTCGACAAAGCCCGAACATACATGGACTACGAGGAGAGAGAAGCTGCCAACAGGGCACGAGACTCCAGGGCTCGCAATCATAGCAGCAGCTCGAGACAAGACCCTCCTCCCCGACGTACCGGAGAGAAGAGGAAGGAAGATCGACCCCGGGAGGTCCGCGAACAAAGGGGCCCCTCGGGCCGTTTCACCGAGTACACTCCACTCACGGCTTCCCGCGAGCGTATTCTGGCGGAGTGTGCTAGCACAGATTTTAAAGACGGTGGCGTCAAGCGTCCCCGGCCAGCTCCTGCCAAGCCAGGAGTAGACAAAAACAAGTACTGTCAGTACCATAGGAGTCATGGTCACTTGACAGAGGACTGCGTCCACCTGAAGGACGCCATCGAAACCCTCATCAAAGGAGGGAGGCTTGCACAGTACAGGAGAAACGACGCTCCCCGTCGTGACGCCCGTGAGGCAAAGGAGCCCGAAGAAGATGCCCGACCATCTGACGAGTCGGTGCCAATCCAGACCGCCTTCTCGGTAACCAGGCCCGAGGATTTCGAACTTCCCGAGCTCCTGCAGGAGCCCCTGACGACACACAGCAGGTGGGAATACTTCCCCTCCGCCATGGTCATCAACGGGGGCGGGTTCAACGACCTCACCATCAACTCAGCCAAGAGGAAGTTGGACGAACTGGTCGACGCAGCTCCTCCACAAACTGTAACTTTCGAAATGGTGAAGGGCATATCAGAGCCCATCACCTTCTACTTGGAAGAGCTCCCCGGCGGAGCACCGAACGCAGTCATCCCCTTGCTGATAAGGGCAAAGATGGCCAATTTTGACGTGCATCGCATCCTGGTCGACGAAGGGAGTTCAGTCGACGTGATGTACACCCAGCTGTTCCGGACCTTACAACTGGACGACTCACATCTGTCTCCGTATATAGGTTCAGACCTTCAAGGCTTCAACGGCTCGACTTCCAAACCTTGGGGATATGTCGAGCTCCTCGTGACGTTCGGGGAAGGAACTGCTACAAGACAGGTGAATGTCCGCTTCCTCGTCATTGACTGCCCATCCCTATACAATTGCATTTTGGGGAGGCCGACATTGGCGGAGCTGACAGCGGTTCCCTCAACTGTCCATCTAAAAATGAAGTTCTATACCAAAAGGGCAAGGGTAGCCACCATCCAGGGCGACCTCGCTGCTGCCCGCAGGTGCTTCAACGCCGCTTCAAGGGGACGGGATACCGTCGACGTGGGTACCAGCACCAGACCCATCAAGAAGACAAAGCAAGAGCCCGACAGAGCATCCCCCGAGGTAGAAGTTCAGAAGGCTCCACCAAAGGTCGACTCCATAGCCCTCGACGCCCGCTTCGACCAAGACGAGCCACCCAGCGGCGAGCAAATCCCCCTCCGACCCATTCCGGACGGCGATTTTGAACTCGTTCCCCTCGGAGCAGACCCGACCAAGGGAGTGAAGATTGGCAAGGACCTCCCCGACTTGGCCAGGAAGCAAATCAAGGCCTGTCTGCGCGAGAATGCTGATCTCTTCGCCTGGAGCGCTGCAGAGATACCCGGACTCGACCCTGAGGTCGCCTGTCATCACCTCGCCATTGATCCAGCCGCCAAGGCCGTAGTACAACGTAGGCGTAGGCAGTCTCCAGAAAAAACGGAGGCTGCTGAAAAAGCTGTAAAAGACCTCCTAGAGGCAAATTTTATTTCTGAAGCCCGGTACTCCACCTGGCTGTCAAATGTTGTACTTGTTAAAAAGAATAATGGAAAATGGAGAATGTGTGTTGACTATACCGACCTCAACCGGGCTTGCCCGAAGGATGCCTTTCCTCTACCTAATATTGACATGCTGGTCGACAATTCGGCCGGCTACAAGACTTTGTCGTTCATGGACGCCTACTCGGGATACAATCAAATCCCAATGGCCCTGGGCGACAAACGCTGCACGGCGTTCATGACCAGCTCGGGCAACTATTACTACAATGTAATGCCCTTCGGACTGAAGAACGCCGGCGCGACTTACCAACGCATGATGAACAAAGTGTTCAACAAACAGATCGGCGACATGCTCGAGGTATATATGGACGACATGATCGTCAAATCTCGAGCAGATACCGATCACGCAGCTCATCTCAAAACAGTCTTCGCCCAAGCAAGACAATGCAAAATGAGGTTCAACCCCGAGAAGTGCACGTTTGGGGTTAAGGCAGGAAAATTCCTCGGATTCTATCTAACAGAACGAGGGATTGAAGCCAACCCCGACAAGTGTCGAGCATTCGCCGATCTCCCGACTCCAACATCGAAGAAGTCGATACAGATCATGAACGGCATGTTGACGTCACTATCACGCTTCGTCGCGAAGTCCGCTCAGCACGCCCTTCCCTTTTTCAAACTCCTTCGAAAGGAAGCAGCCTTCGAATGGACCGAGGAATGCGAACACGCACTTCGCCATCTGAAGCAGAGCCTGTCTCAACCGCCCGTGTTGTCCCGACCAGATGACAACGAGCCACTTTACCTATACTTGGCAGTTTCAAACGAAGCCATCAGTGCAGCTCTTGTCCGCGAGACTCCCGACGGGCAGAAACCTGTCTACTTCACGAGCAAAGCCTTACAAGGCCCCGAGAGCAGGTATCAACAGATAGAAAAGGTTGCTCTGGCCCTCGTAAACGCTGCGAGGAGGCTCAGACACTACTTTCTAGCGCACACCATCATCGTGCGAACCGATCAACCGGTGAGGCAACTCCTGGGTCGGCCAGATATGGCGGGCAGAATGCTGAAGTGGTCCCTGGAACTCTCTGAATTCGACATTCAGTACGAGAGCAGGAAAGCCCTGAAAGCACAAGCCTTGGCCGACTTCATCGCCGAGATGACCACTAACAACATTCCCCCGGGAAAGGAACACAAGTGGACCATCTTCGTCGACGGAGCCTCCAGCTCGTCTGGAAGCGGCACAGGGATCCTCCTGGAAAACGAAGAAGGGGTGGTAATCGAGCACTCCTTGGTTCTCTCCTTCCCGACATCAAATAACCAGGCAGAATACGAAGCCCTGCTCGCGGGATTGAGATTAGCCGAGGACCTAGGAGCCCGCGAAGTTCAAATTTTCACCGACTCCCAGCTCGTCGCTTCCCAAGTACAAGGAAGCTACCAGGCCAAGAATGACAACCTCATTGAGTACTTGAACTTAGTCAAAAAACACATGGCAAAGTTCGCGCGAGCAGAAATCTCTCATGTTCCCCGCGAGCAAAACATGAGGGCGGACATATTGTCCAAACTCGCGAGCACACGAAAGAAAGGCGGGAATAAATCTGTCATCCAGGAATCTCTGGCACGTCCGAGCATCGAGCCACCCTCGACCACGGTCGAGGTCCACGCCATCGGGGATGCCACGTCTTGGATGACCCCGGTTTATAATTTCCTAACAAAGGGAGAACTCCCGTCGAACCAGACCGAAGCTGCCACAATCAAGCGACGAGCATGTTCCTATGTTGTTCTCGAGCAGAAACTGTATCGAAGAGGGTTCTCCATTCCCCTCCTGAAATGCATCGACGAGTCCGCCATCCCCGACGTACTGCGGGAGATACACGAAGGGATCAACGCCCAGCACATGGGCGGCAAATCCTTGGCAAGGAAAGCCCTTCGAGCAGGATACTACTGGCCGACGATGCAACAGGACGCCAAGGAACACGTGAAAAAATGTGACAAGTGCCAGAAGCACGGGGATATGCACCTCGCTCCCCCACACGAGCTGAATACATTGTCGTCCCCATGGCCGTTCGCCTGGTGGGGCATGGACATCCTCGGGCCCTTCGTGCAAGGGACCTATCAGAACAAATTTCTAATCGTCGCCGTGGATTACTTCACGAAGTGGATCGAGGCCGAGGCACTCGCAAAAATCACCTCACACAACATCCTCCGTTTCTACAAAAGAAACGTGCTCGCCAGGTTCGGAATTCCGCAGGCACTGGTGACCGACAACGGTACCCAGTTCACCGACCACGGATTCCGAGACTTCGTCACCAAACTGGGGACCAAACAACACTTCACGTCGGTCGAACATCCTCAGACCAACGGGCAAGCCGAAGCCGCGAACAGAGTCATCCTCCGAGGGCTCAAACGTCGACTCGGCGAAGCCAAAAGAGGATGGGTCGAGGAGCTCCACAGCGTCCTGTGGGCATACCGCACCACACCCCACTCAACGACGGGGGAAACACCGTTCCGACTGACTTACGGTACCGAAGCCGTCATCCCGGTCGAAATCATGGAACCATCTCGTCGAACGGAGGAGCCCCTCGACGAAGAGATGAATGACGAAGCACTAAGGGATGAACTCGACCTAGTCGAGGAAATCCGATCGGGGGCTGCCCTGCGCGAAGCCACCCTAAAACAACGAGTGGCTCTACGCCACAACGACAAGGTCATCAAGCGCGAGTTCGAAATAGGCAGCCTGGTACTACGCAGAAACCAGAAGGACTCCCGCGAAGGGAAGTTGGCCGCGAACTGGGAAGGACCTTACCGCGTCCACGACACCACGGGTACCGGGGCGTACTACCTCGAGCAGTTAAACGGAGAGCCATTACCAAGACCCTGGAATGCTGCTAAGTTGAAGCAGTACTACAGTTAGAAACTGTCAACACCTAGGACCCTCGACCAAAAGCAACCACGCTCGGGCAACGAGGAAAAACGTCCAATTTCGTTTAAGGCTAAGGTACAGGCCCGACACACGACCAAATTGACACGGCATCGCGCGGTAAACGTTGACGATCGATAGTGCCCGACGTGGACAGCTGTACCGAGCCCCACCGTCGACGTACCCATAAGGCAGAACACCCAGCTCGCGATGGGCAGTTCACGCCAAGGGCGAATCGTCCCTAACGGGCTCCACGCCCGACTGAGCAACCTCGCTCCGAAATGCCCGACATTCCATCAAGAATAACGGGACATCTACAAGGGTCAAAAGAAAATCTCTCCCCTCGAGCGCAACACTTAGGCAACCCCGGCCAATCAAAATAGGGCCGAGATTGCATACAAGTGGAGACGAGCAGATTCGCTCGCCAAATTAAAGCCACCTACGGGCACTCCTCGGGCCCGTGACTTAGGCTAAATTCATACAAGCATGTGATTTCAAACAAGGGCAAAAATCCAAAATGAATAACAGGGTATAAACGCCCGAAGGCAACAAAGCAATATTAGACCGACCAAGAAGGCCGGCGATGTTCATAACATACAATAAACGGGCACGCAGGCCCAAAGAATACAAATATCAAGGGCACGCAGGCCCGCTATCCTACTCAAACTTCCACGTTATCATCATTGTTGACGCCAGGAGAGTCGGGCGGAGGAACGATCATGCCACCTACAACCCGGTGTGTGTGACCGATACCCTCAGTGACCAGACCAGGGTTTAGCAATGAGAGCTGATCGACTGCAGAATTGAACCCGTCTTCCAGAGCACCGACGCAGTCCGCCTCGAGGAGCCGGATGTGGGCGACCAGCTCAGCCCGACTCTTCAAAGTCACTATGTCCTCGGGCTCATCTTCCGCAGGTTGCAAGACAGCATTCATTTCCTCAACCTGTTTACCCAGGCGTTCGACTTCGGCAGCCAAGCGATCCCTGTCGGTCCGGAGCAACTCCCCTTCCTCAGTCAACCTCCCCGACTTCTCCTTTTCCAGGGTCAGCATCTCCCTCTCGGCATCAAGTATCGCGGTCTGCTCTCGGAACATCTCCTCGGAGCGTTCCAGAGCGACCTTCAACTTCCGCGAGCTCGCAGTCAAGGCCGCCTTCTCCTGCTCGAGCTCTTCAACACGAGCAGCATCCCCTGCATCCTCAGATAACACCAAAGCCATTTCGGCCATTTTCACCAGCCCGCCCACGCTGGCGGCCAGAGAGGCCTTCCTTTCCTCTTTACTCATCTTCTTTATGGCCTCAGCTTCATGGGCGACCACTGTCGGAGGGAATCGCTCGAAAAAGCCCGCCTCTTCGAAGCAAGGGGGGAAGGCAAAAGATTGAACAGCACCGGCATCCTCCCCGACAGTCGAACCGCCTTCCACGCGGGTCCTCTTCCTCTGCGTCAAAACGGCGCTGGGGTCAATCTCCTCGACCTCTGGATCTGACGCGGGTCCCGAGCTCGACGTCGAGTCCACCCTCACCGGCTGAGGAGCGTTCGGACTTTGTGGTGGTCCCATTCTCGTCGTCTGCGGGGCCTTCACGACCCTCCTGCCTCGCCTCTGGTCGGTTGACAATTTCAGGAGCCTTTCATGTCGGCTAGCCATCGTACCTGCACGAAATAAAGGAAAAGTCAGTATCGAGCAAACTGCATAAATAAATGACGAATAAAGAATTTCAAGCAAACAACCTAACAGGCGGGCTGCCTGCCTATATGTCGGACATTCCACCAGCGCCTTGGTGTCGATCGGGCGAGACTCGAACGTCGGGTAACCGTCTTTGTCGAGGATGTCATCCCCTTCTCGCGTAACCCATTGGGCGGGATGAAAACTGTCGACAAACCGACAAAGAGCCTCGTACGACCGCTGATCTTCCGAGCACATGTCCCCGACAGCGGTATGGAAATAACCTGTCCCATGCTCGTAATGTCGGGACATCTAGTACACCGGGAACTTAGCCCTACGACCTAACACGGGGCTCCCGTCGTCGGCCACCATCGCTTCCCCATCATCGTCGCTCACTGGCCCCTCCTCCTCGAAAAGGGAATCTAAAGCAGAGTCGGTAATAGGGCGTACCACATACCACTTGTCCTTAAACCCCCTCACAGAGTCCATATACATCTTAAACAGCCTCCTCGACTGCTTCAGGGACACCCAGCTGTGCTTCCCTCCTCGGGACTGACGCTGTAGGTGAAATACCCGAAAGAAAAGAGGGATGGTCGCCCCTATCCTCAAGTAGCGACACGTCAACTCAAACGCCCGGATGAAGGCGAGAGAGTTTGGGTGTAGCTGGGACGGGGCCAGCTCCAAGTGCATAAAGACCCCGGTCTGAAAATCAGTGAACGGCAGCCGCAGCCCTAAGTCTTTAAACGCGATCTCATACATCGCGAGGCTGTAGTTCGGATACACCGAGCAAATTCTTGCATTGGTCGACGGAAGCATGACCACGAAGTTCTGCTGGAAGTCGGGCTGGTCTTGACCCTCTTCAATAACAGTGAATGGATGTCGGTCATCCCGGCTATATATCGACGCTGTCCCCCGAGGCTCGACACCCACCCATTCCAGCAATGGGTCGGTCACGGTATCTATAAGGGTGGCCGACTCGTCGGCACTCTATTCTTCGCGATCACGACGTCCGGAGGAGCTCGGCTCATCCGCCATGGTTACCTGCAGAGCACGGGAAACCAATCAGTTGAGCATGAAGTCCTATGCTCGACATAATCATGTCGTCCCATACACGACTTCACAAGTCCGTTTTCACAAATGGATGTCTCCCCGACTCTCCTGAACCCAGTGTTCTTCCTCAAAACCAACTGCGCGGCCACTCTTCAAGCATGTCGGCCCGATCTATGAACATGGCGAGCCGCACTATGAAGCCCACGACCACGACCATAAACATACCGGGCACCGTCATGAATCAGGCGCCCCGGATCATGAAGACCCCGGGCAGCTCTGAAGTTTTTCACCTAAAACTATGAATATGTCGGCCACAAACATGCGTTTGCCGGTCCTAGACATGAATCTGTCGGGCAAAACGCGAGTTTACCGGGCTAATCCCACGCGCACGGTCCTAAAACATCTACAATTTCCAGGAATCATGCATTCTAAAACGGAAAAATGAAGAAAGTAGATCACTTACTTGGATCAAAGTTTGGGATTTGGCTAAGAAATGAAGAATCTGAGACGGGAAGTCGCAACTGGAGAAAGTGTTGAGAGCGGCAACGGAGAGAGCACGGAGAACGGGAAACATATTATGGGGCCCAAGGATCCTATTTATAGTGATGACGTGGAATACCAAACGTCACCTCGTTCAACCACGGACTCCATCTCCTCGACGCGCTGCTCCCAACGCAATGATGGCCCTACCCCCCTAGGGTGGCGGCACAGCTCCCGAAAGATGCCTCGTGTGCTCGACCGACGCGCCCGGTATGGATCCTCCACGCACCCACCACCGAGGACGTCTCCGAGCACGACACGAGGCGGCCCCTCGAGGGCCCACACCTCCATCCCGGGCACGAGACCTCAACGACGGAACAACTTGGTTTCAAGTCATGGCTCCTCGCAAAGGAACCACGACTTGGGGGGCTCCTGTTCTGGACTGGGCCCGACAGGCCCAAAAGCATTACTAAGGCCCAGTCCAAAGGGACTCACTAAGGACCACACTGGGCAAAGGGGGTCACATCCATGCCCGACACCCTGATGTCCACCTCGACATCTCGATGTTCAACCCCACACGGTGAAGTCGTGCTCGACACCCTGCCGTCCGGCTCTATATCCTGGCGTCCAGCTCGACACTCGCTGTCCAGCTCGAGGTCCTGGCGTCGAGCTCGGCAGCATGCTGCGCGGCTCGACATGGTCTCGAGCTACCCAGCTAGGGCAGACTCAGTCCACCGTTCCCCCAACGATACTCCGGAAAGACCGCGTCTCCGTCCGCCCGCACTTCACGCAGCACATCCAGGAAGGGGACCACGTGCTGGTCCCCACTACCCACGTAGAACCTGGCAGTTCCTCCATTGGGCCAAATCCGCCCGGCCCAATGAAGGAACCTTGGCCCAGCGCTGGGGGCTATAAATACCCTCTGTTTCCAGAGGGTCAGGTATTGATCATTCTAACCTCAACTCTATTATCTGCTCGTACTCCCACTGACTTTAGCATCGGAGTGCCTTGCAGGTACCCCCCCTCCTCGTTCAAAAAGCTTTCAGCTCGGAGCAAGCCGTGACGGTCCAAACCTTCTGATCAGGTCAGATCAATTGTTAATGTAAATCTAACATTATATTTCATGTGATGGTTGAAGATATTTCAACATCTTTAGAATATCTTCGATCGATCTTGCAATCTTCATATCCACCTCGATAAAACATTTCGTTTCGTAACGGTGAAATGTATCCCACATAACAGTTAAATCTTCATTTGTCTTTAACTTAAACTTGTTGAACAATATCTCCCCTTCGTTGCCAATCGAGGAAGAATAATAATAGAATTTCACAACTCTTCGATTGTCTGGGTAGCACAACAGATTCTCTAGTGTGAATTTTAGATCGACAAGACATGGGTGATCTCTGTGAACCTAATTTTAGAGGAGGTCTCTCTCTGTTGAAATAGAAAAAAATATATATGAATATTGAGACATTATGTGTGTGATTTTGCTAACAACATAAGGGAAACCCATATTTATACAAATTTTAGATCAATATGGATCATAAACACTAATTCTTGTCTCAGAGGATATTTCGAAGATGTACTTAGTTAACCCTAATGTGTTTTATAAATCACATAAAAAGGGTTTCCATGAAAATACAACTTGAATTATCTCCTGTTAGCATTTTTTTCTTCAGAAAATGGGGTGGGTCCGGAAGTACAGTTCTGGATTAACTCCTCAATATTCATACAAAACTTGTTATGGAAACAATTTGAAACACAAAAATTTAGAAAAATGGAATATACATTAAAATGTATCAAAATGTATCTAGTTTACATCATTGACAAGATCAATCCAACATTACATACAAAAAACTAATCACCACCTAAATACATTGTAAGATAAAAACTAAAATGCATCAAAACATGTATTACCATATAAATCTATATTTATGGGTGGTTCAGCCTTTGAATTTTGCTTATTTGATTCTCATTCAATCTCACTCAACTTGAATAAACTTGAATAAAATATAGTGATCCAGAAATCCACCAAATACACATAATATGTCCAATTGGATTTTGAGGTGGGCTATTTTGAAATGGAAAAAATGTTTTTGAGAAGTCATATCTTGTCAGATCAATACAGACTCTATTATATACACTTGCTATAAGATGATCCATTTCAGAAAAGCACATCCATTTTTCCTCCAGTGGCAGACTACTAACATAAGAAATAAGAGATGCATGAATTGCTTCGAAATGTTCTTTTTAAAGTATAGCATTATTTATGATTCCTTACGCACCTTTAACTCTTTGAGAAGTTGTTGGCAAATAAGTGTATCACGGCGATAACCACAATTACCGTCACCATTAACATATATAACATGTTCAATGTATTTGAGCAAAAAAATTAACATCTCTTCAACGTGTATCATTTTTTTTTGTAAAGATGGTGAAAGATATGGTTAGCTAATGCGAGCACCTTTGAAAACACATTTTTTTATTGAGTTTTTGAAGTTGGAGAACCCAAGAAAAGTGTGTCAAAATGTTCGAAATAGATAGAGACCACATCGTTGAGTTGCCACTCTGTATTAGTTTGAACTTCTTAGGAGAATCCTTTGTTTTTATCGGTTTCAAGGGTGATTTCAAATATGTGGTTTATGAATAGGTAATCATCCCCTCATTTTCTCTTTGTTGTTCAATTTCATGTTGTCACCATATTTCAAAAATCTATCTTAAATCGCTTCCCATTCGGTCATGATAGATATATTCAATTTACCATCCTTTATCACACCATCATCATCAAATCAGAGCATTTCTCAATGCTTGTAAATCTCATCCATTTATACGGGTCTATTAAGTTTCATCTTCTTTAAAATTAAACTATCACATATAAAACTATACATCTTCCTAGTGTTGGAATAATATAGCAAGTGTGAGTAAGTGGGGAAATAGTCCCATATTGGATAGGAATGTGGAGACTTAAGCATATAAGTGGGAGAACCCACTCACCTATCACCTTAAGGTTTTAGGTGGAGAAGTGGTGTGTCTCTCTCAAAGGTGCTTGTTCCTACACTATGCATCAATGCTACTAATAATCTTCCCCCAACATGGTATCAGAGCCTTTGGTTCGAGAAAGGGACCGAAAGAGACTTGTATCAAAATGCGCCCAGGAAGTGGTGCTCCGTTGCAAGATGTCAATGGCGGTACAAGTGAGGGAGCATTGTGGACTCACACTTGAGGGGGAGTGTTGGAATAATATAGCAAGTGTGAGTAAGTGGGGAAATAGTCCCACATTGGATAGGAATGTGGAGACTTAAGAATATATAAGTGGGAGAACCCACTCACCTATCACCTTAAGGTTTTAGGTGGAGAAGTGGTGTGTATCTCTCAAAGGTGTTTGTTCCTACACTATGCATAAATGCTCCTAATAATCTCCCCCCAACACCTAGGTATACAACCACATTTTGAGCTATTTAAACCTACATTCTGTGCTCGTTTGACATCAAGATAAATAAAAATCAACCTCGCATGAGAAATATTATCAAAAAACTATGAATAAATATTACTGTCTCTGAATCTGTGTTATAATACTATAATACTACAACCAAATGATGCTTGTATCTTGTTATGATAATTTTTGATCATTTGGTTCACAGAGTCACAATCTCTACATAAATCTCCTTTACTATTTTCCAACCAATTCCTCAATGTAGCATGAGCATATTCAACTATGTTAGTTGTTGTATTTCTAAAGTGTCTAACCTAATTGGTCTAAGCACAAATAATCTTCTCCTTCACCTAGTCTAGAATTATACTTTCAACATATTTCAAGAAATTCAAATATTTCTTACACACCTTCCTAAAATGTATTATAGATTTGACATATAAATATTCCGTAGAAGAATTTATTATAACATTCTAGGCATTTATTATGCTTTCCAAGATCACACCAACTTTATCCATTTCCCTATCTCCACCCTTGATTTGCTTGGTCCCTACCACAAGCTTAAGTCTACTTCTCACATTTTTTGTCATGTGATACCTATAAAGTAATGCATATGATGTAGGAAACACTTTGAAATCGAATTCATCAGTATTGTATCGTGATCAATGATGATGACCTTTGGCATGTTTTTTTGGGTTCTTTAACATAGTCTGACACGCTTCTAAAGCCCAAGTAAAATTCCTCTTTTTCACTTTTAAAAAATGCAAACACAATTGGAAAAAATTATCTCCGTAGAAGTAACACCAATAATTTCTTGTACTTATTGGTCTTATACGTTGAATCAATAATAAACACAATGATAAATATGTTAAACAACTTGATGGAATCAGTATGAGTCCAAAATATATCTCGAACAGTTCCTTCATTCTTACAAACTTTGCACCTAGATACATAATGGTTATCATTCAAACACATCAACAATTGTTGCGTTTCAAATATTGGACCTCTTATCACCTTGTCGTTTTGGGCACAAACATTTTATACTTGCTTGATATTTGAGAAATTTTGAGCTCTTTTCCTTTTCAAAGTTACAAGTATGTTTTTAGGCTGCACCATATTCAATGTCATGTCAGAAACAAGTTCCTTCTCTTCAGGATTAAGGAGATATGTAATGGGATGACCAAATAACTTGTAGCACAAGTCAAGATTATGTATATCATAAATCACATTAAATTGTAAGAACAAGATTTGGTTCTACATACTATCTCTGAGTTTTGATGATAACAATACATATATTTTATGTGTAACAATTTTGGTATCTAATAGTTCTTTTAGTGTGAAAATAAAACATTCAAATTGATTCAGGATTGCTGTTTGAAGAATCATCAGAAAAGTGTTTAGCTCGCATTAGAAAGACAATCGTTTAAGTTCCGAAGAAACATCAGTAGTTCTGATGAATACTGGATGTTCGCCATAAACAGAACCACGTGTACTTCTCCAGATACGTTGTTGCTTCAGAAGTCTAGTGTGTTTAGAAAATAATCTACAATGAAGATCACACATGAAGCTTTTGCTTTAATGATTGGAAAATAGGATAAAGTGCTTCTCAGATAAAGCTTTTGCTTCAATGCTCAAATATCAAGAAATTGTTTGTCAGATAAGCTGCTGCATATATCTGAAGACTAAGTTCTGGTTCTGAAGACTCTGATACCTTTGGGAACACTACAAAGAAATATCTTCTAGAATATTCATCTCTTTATATCAGAAACATTCCATCAGAAGATTGAAAAACTAAGACATGATATGTTCCGCGCTCTCTTACTACTTCAGATCAGAAGTATCTCAAACAAAATAAAAGATCAGAAACTTATGCAAGAAGTAAACAAGTAGAACGGTCGACACCTTTTTTGATATTTATGATGAACACAATGCACGTAAGAAGTTTTTGTGTGCTCCTTGTTTTCTATGTTCATACGCTACCGTTGTAGCAGGCGGCTTGGTGAAAGTGGTGTTTTCCAACAGTCTTCTTTTCACAGCCTATATAAAGGGATTGCTACTTCTTTAGAATAAAGCGATCTTTGAATAACACTATCAATGAAAAAATCAACAAAAACTACTCAAAGAAAAGCATCAAAAGCATAAGAAAACAAAAGAGAGAAAATATTCAAAAGGAAAAACACAAAGAGTTATTGCTCACATTTATGTTAACTTATATTCTCTAGTAGAACACAAGAGTCGATGCTCGTTATTGTGTTAATTCCATCATTATTGTATACAAAAGAGTTGTTGCTCATATTTGTGTGTAAACATTTATTATTTATTGTGGTGTTAAATCTGCTTTTTAGAAGCATTCTTGTAAACATTTGATTGTAAATCTTTCTAGATTTATTTTCTCAAGTGACTAAGTTGTAGTCAGAATTACTTGAGAGGGCTAAGGTGTTTTTCTAAACTCTTAGAGGTTGTTGTAATCTTTCTAGATTATTGGATTAAGTTCTTTCTAAGTCAAAATCACCTTGGCGGGTGGATAAGAGTAGCCTTTTCTAAGGTGAACTTGTATAAACTAAACATGTCTCTTTTCTTTCTTGTTTAGTTATCATTGTTTGTTTGTGAGAAGAATTTGCAAAAGAAATATTTTTTGAAAACCCAAATTCAAACCCCCCTTTTGTGTTTTTCTCAACCTTCAATTAGTATCAAAGCTCCGACTCTGTTATTGATTCATAAATCAAACACTTAACTGTGTAGAGAGATCCAATGTGAGAAAAAATTATGTGGCTGCTTCTCATACAAACGAAAGAGATGGTTACAATACTAAGCCTCCTATTTTTGATGGATAGAATTTTGAATATTATAAAGATAGACTAGAAAGTTTCTTTCTAGGATATGATGTTGATATTTGGGATCTTGTCATTTTTGTTATGAAGCACCTGTTGTTGTACCTCAAAATTTGCCCTCTCATTTCTCAAAGGACCCTCCTAGACTCTCAGGCTTGCTTCTATCAAGTTTCAAGTCTTGGACTACAATTTCCCAAGAAAGACACTCACAAGGACAAAATGGGCAAAATTAGGGTTGTGACTCAGAATGATCGAACTTTGATTTTTGACCTAATACCTGGCTTATTGGTTGGAAGCATATCTCAAGGACCCGAGCGCGTCATTTTGACCTAATTGCACATTTCAATTCATCTCTTGAGATCAGTGGATTGATAGACAAAATTCAGTCAACTGGTTGGAAAAGTCAATTGTACACTAAAAAGTCAAACTTTGACTTTTTGACCAAAGTTGAATCCCAAAAATCATATTTCATCAAGACATCCAAAATATGAAATTTGATCATCAAAAATCAAGAAATTAAAAATCCAACTTTTGCAAGACTTGGAAAATTTTCTTAGTTAAAGTTCATTGCTTCATGACATCTTGTCACTACAATTTAAAATATTTCAAGATGTTATAAATAATTCAAGTTATTACAAAGTGACATTTTTACAAGTTTAAGAACCCTAAACTTTGTATTGCTTGGACTTTTCCCTTTGACTCAAAACCTTGCCACAATGCTTTGTCTATGATACAATGTGCATAAATTGCTCCACAAACCAAACTTATTTCATGCTGCAAACTATGCTGTCCAAATTATGGCTGGACAAAAAAATGATATGCTACTTCTATGCATTGCCACAACACTCCAAAAACCTGTTCATTTGCTGTCCTACAAAACCTTGTGCTATGCTGCACCACAAACCTGTCACAAAACCCATATATGCTGCCCTATACAGTCTAAAAAACCAGTCCAAAACTGCTCTATGCAGTCTGCTCCAACCTGTATCATAACAGCCACAAAATTGCACCAAAATTGCAAAAGAAAATTGTGTGGAAAAAGCATCAAAGTAGTAGGCAAGAATAGTTCAAAACAACTTATTTTGTTTCCCTCCTAAACCTCAGTCAAGGGGCTACAAAAGGGACTGATTCAGAAGACATGAGGGGGATTTTTTTGGAGAGAAAAAGGGAGAGAAAAGAAAAACATATTTTTTTGTTAAAACCAGCTCATTCATAAAACTCAGTTCATCCATAAAAGCTCTGTTCATCTTCAACTCTGTTTTGGACTCACAAAAACAGAAAAGATCCTCAACCCACTATTATACAACCTTGAAAACTCTCCCATCAACCCTCTAAACACTTCACATCACATAGATATTGTTCAAGCACAAGAACAATTTCTGTAGTGCCCTTATTCTCAACTTCTAAACACAAGACAATACTACATAAACTTGACTGTTTGGAGTTGGTTCATCAATCTTTAACACAAAGGGAAGTCTAGCAGCTTCCTGGAGTTTCACTAAGGTCCACACGACATCTTGAAGGGTTTCAGACTCAAAACCTAAAGTGCAGTTGCAAGGTAAGTCATCTCAACCTTGCATTTTCCATACATCATTTTTAGTTTATTTTTGAAGATAAGATGAAGTAATCACTACTCTCGAAGTTAATCATTTCCTTACTGTTTATTTTTATCATTTATATGTTGAAAATTGACTGATACATGCAAAAGAATGGTGATAGAGGCAAAAAAAAATGTAACATGGGTCGACACATACCCACATGGGTCGACTCATTCTAACTGAAAAAGCAGGGTATGAATCGACACATGGTCGTATGCATCGACTCATACTGCTATCTAGGGCCTAAAACAAAAAGATGGAAGGTGCATGAGTCGACATAAAACACGTATGTGTCGACACAAGCAAGAAATGAATCGATACATCCCATTATGCATCGAATCATACTGAGTTGATTTAGTTTGGCAGGGGCAATAAAAATTATGTATCGATGCATAACAACATGTGTCGACACATAATAGTACAAAATACAGTTTTTCCTTCTTTTTACACTGTTTCTGTATTATATATATATATATATATATATATATATATATATATATATATATATATATATATATATATATATATATAATCCATTACTTTCCACTAATTCGACATGGTTGTAATAATTAGGCACCTATTTCATCCCCATTTGCAAACTGTATCCCCATCCCCCTAATGATGTAATAGCGTAGGATTTTAATTTCCGCAAGTTTACCATTTTTCATATAATTGCTAGTAAGATAGGGTATGTATGGAAAGATAAAAACAATAAATAGATAACCCCTAATCAAAGACTAAATGTGTGCAAATCAAACACACTATCCACACATGCACTCTTAGGGTAATTCCATTTGTTGCCTTGGAAAAATAGTCATGTCCATCGAATATGGGACGTTTTAGCAAAGACCCTTTGATAAAAAAATATCGTAGTCCCTTGATGTACCTTGATGTCTCTCGATGTTGCCTTCGGTAAAACGAACTAGTCCCTTGCAAAAATTGTTAAAGCGTCTCACAAGTTGGCTTCTATGACTGTACGGTTGGCCCGCGCCTGTCCCTTCACATCCAACGATGGGGCTTATTACCAAATCAATGGTAAGATAGCCACATATAAAGGAGGAGGAAAATAACATCTAAGACCTTTTGAGTAGGTAGATTCGCTCCTAGTTGCTCGCTTTCTCACAACAAAAAACGTTTTATACACCAACACTCTCATCTTGAAACATTTTTAAGACAAACATTTTGTACGCGTTATTATAGAAACAAGAGCCATTACAAAGACACCTTTTTTTAAAATCACTTTCAAAAAATACATTCCACAAACACCTCTTTGAACTATTTTTGAAACAACACTTTGTACGTGTTATTATAGAAACGAGAACCACTACAAAGATATTTTCAAAATACTTTCAAAACCCACACCACAAGCACACTTTCAAACAAAGTAAGTGTTCTAGCAAGCACTAAGAGCCTGTAGATAACTACGAATGAAAAGGGTGCTAATACCTTCCCTTTTCATAATCTACCCCCCGAACTCAAGAAAACATCTCTAAAGGTCTTTCCTATTCTTTTCAGCCTTTCCTTTTGGATAAAAGAAAAGTCGGTGGCGACTCTTGCTATCCGCATAATTGTGATCAAACACAAAACAACCAAGTCAGTTCTCCTACCGCGTTATATAACTGTCGACTCTGTTGGGGAAAAAACTTAAAAAGTGGGGTTACCTTAGGGCTAGATCACCTTTACTTGCTTTGTTTGACTTGTATGCTTTACAATTTGGTTCTTTGTTTGGGCTTAAATCCTCTACCCATATTTGGGATACCTTATAGGTAAGTAGTAATACATTGTGGAAACTGTACAGGGTATACCGACATGGTCTAAGCAATAGCTACGTTAGTGTGACATATTTGTGGGTACCGATAGCCCTTGAGTAGTCAAGGAGAATACGGGGCGCTGAGTGATGTCATGAAACACTAACTAATTTTTAGAACCTTTACTTGACCAACTAGGCCATTAGGACGTAGTGAGATGACCGACTTTGGTGCAGTCCGAAGTTGGTAGATACTCGATACCACACTCATTGAGGTTTGGCTTTTTGGGATATTTCGGTCACCGTGAAAGAGGCTTACGTTGAAACAATGCCCGAGAAGACAAATCAGTGATATTGAGATCTCTTAGAACCCGGTTACTATCACTAGGACAGGTTGAGCCAACCAAATTTCAAGAGGGTACTTACCTATAAAACCTCATGCAAGCCTAAACCTAAGGATTTGTTTGATTTAACTTGTGCATATGCTTGTACATAACATCATGACATCATACCATAACATTTTAGACTAACCATTTCAAGGATTTTGAGATTCATCTTTGTTCTGTTTTGTAGGATATGACTCCCACTCGCAGGAACACAATCCAAGTCAACCTTGTACGAGTACCTTTTCAGCTCAAGGATTTAATGTCAAGGGTCCCTGAGAATTCTCCGTTCACCAAAAGACATGGACGACTTTCCAACTTGGTTACCTCAAGCTTTGATGAAGATATGATGAAGGTGCTTTTCCAGTTCTTTGACCCGTTGCACCATTGCTTTACCTTCCCCGATTACCAACTTGTACCAACTATGGAAGAGTTCTCTTAGCTCTTGGGAATTCCTATCCTCGATCAACTACCTTTCAACGGTACCGAAAGAAACCCAAGCCCTGAAGAGGTTGCCCGAGCTTTACACTTGCAACAATCTGATGTCACGACTAATTGGGAAACAAGAAGTGGTGTCAAAGGGTTCTTAGCCAAGTTCTTACTGGAAAAAGCTCAAGACTATTGGAACAACCTGGATTTATAAGATTTCGAATAAATTTTGGCTCTTTTCATCTATGGGTTTGTACTATTTCCAAATCATGACCAACTTATAGATGTGAATGCTATCAAAATCTTTTTCTCACAATCCGATGCCTACTTTGTTGGGAGATATCTTGCATTCTCTCCACACTCGCACCATGAGGAGAAGAGAAACCCTCATGTGTTTTACTCCTCTGTTAGCTAAATGGTTTGTTTCACATCTTCCCCGATCCGTTGTGAAGAATGAGCAAGGTTTGAGGTGGTCCAATAGGCTAATGTCACTCAGGCATTCAGATATCTACTGGTGTTCTCGATCCTTGGAGGACATTACTATCATCGATCGTTGTGGGGAATTCCCTAATGTTCCTTTGCTTGGAATTAGGGGAGGCATCACTTATAACCCTTGCTTAGCTCTGCAACATTTTGGGTATGCACGAAGAAATGGTCCACATGATGCGCTCATCCAAGGTATGGTGTTCGACTATGAAAGCGACAATCAAGACTATCGCCATAGGTTTATACGAGCCTGGAGAATGGTAAGCAAGATGGACAGTAGGACATTGGGGCACAATAATTCCATTCCCCTTGAGCCTTACCTTAGGTGGGTACGGGCTCGCGCTTAGAGTCTCGTAATGCCTTAACCCTCCATTCTCCCAGTTATCATAGAGCCTGTTGTTGAAGGAGATGTCCCATACACTGTCCTTCATCCTAACATGCCCACCTCTCTCGAAGACTTACAAAGGGATTGGATACAACTTAAGTAAGAACGAGACACTTTCGAAGCCCAATTCTACGCCAGGGAGAAGAAAGTTATGGAACTCACCAAGCAGCTTCATGAAGAGCGGAGTTTGAATGCCTACATCGCACCAAAGAGGATGCGTTCAAATTTTTTTATCTTAGGAGTTCTTGTATTTTATTTATTTCATTGTAAGCCCAAAGAGGCATGATGTACTCAAACTTGGATTTATTAATATAACGTGTGTTCCTTTTTTTGTCTAAAGCAAATTTAAATCTCTAATTTCCTTGAAATCATTTGCATATGCATCTTCATTCATCATAACACAAACATGTTTCTTACAACATGTCTCCTTATCTTTCTACTGTTTATTTCAATGAGATGGATATTGAACAGACAGTAAAAGATCTCCAGGCGCAGAACACCCAGTTTCAATAAATGTTCTTGACTCTAGCAAAAGGACAAGAGGATTTGAAAACTCTGCTAATCAAAGAAAAGAAGAAGAAAGCGAAGAAATCAACCGATGTTTTGAATCTGGGAAGAAGGTTCAAAGGACTAGCCGGACGGAATCTAGACTTTGCAACATCATCGGGTGAAAAGGATAATCAAGAAGGGAAAGACAAGGAAGTGACTGACCCTCCAGAATCTGAAGAGGAAGAAGAGGTTGACTACTCTGAAGAGCAGTATCCTCCAGCTGACGACAAATATAAACAGTTGGAAGATTGCCTCAATGCTATGGAGATCCAAAAGGTACCCGAGTTGGATTTTGAGGAGCTAGGACTTGTCTCAGGGGTTTTCATACCGCAGAAATTCAAGGTCCCAACTTTCGCTAAATATGGGTGTCTCTTGTCCAAAGCTGCATTTGAGATCATACATCAGGAAAATTCAACTCCATACTGCGAATATGAATCTTTGGGTGCATTTCTTCCAAGAAATATTGTCAGGGACGCAGTTGGATTGGTTCTATCAGTTGGAAGGGACCAACATCCGCAATTGGGAAGATTTGGCGGATGCTTTTTACAAGCAATACCAGTATAATGCTGACTTAGCTCCAATTCAGACACAGTTGCAAGGCATGTCTATGGGTACAAGTGAAGGTTTCAAAACCTATGCTCAAAAATGGCGAGATCTCGCGGGAAGGGTCCAACCCCCTCTATGATACGATGGGAGAACTGACTTGGGATTTTGCGTTTGTGTTCGCACTTGTTCGGTTTAGCAAGAGTCGCCACCGACTTTTTATTTTATCCTTAGGAAAGGCCAAAAAGCACAGGAAAGACCTTTGAGATGTTTTCTTGGGTTCGGGGGGTAGATTATGAAAAGGGAAGGTGCTAGCACCATTTTCATCCATGGTTATCCATGGGCTCTTAGTTACTTGTTTCAGATCACTTGCCTTTTCTTTTCACTTGTTTGAAATGGTGCTTTGTGTGTGTGGTTTTGAAAATGTTTTGAAAAAGATGCCTTGTCTAGGCAACCTTTGTAATGATTCTTGTTTGAATATATAGAAAGGTGTGTGTCTTTTTGAAAATATAATTCAATCTTTTGAAAGTTGTTTTTGAAGTTGTGTTGTGGAGTGTGTTTTGAAAAATGGCAAGGATGTTTTGCAAGATTTTTGATCAAGTAACTAAGAGTTTGTCTACCCTATTTTACTCAAAGATATTTCTTATGTTTTTAACCCTTTTAACAGTGTTGTTTCACCATTGTGTTTGATGAACAACCTTGCGTTAGGATGTTAAACGGGACAGACACGGGTCATCGTATACAATCATTGAAGGCAACTTGTGAGACGCTCTAGCAATTTTGTAAGGGACGAGATCGTTTTATCGAAGGTAACATCGAGGGTCATCGAGGGACTACGATCTTTGTTTATCGAAGGGGCATTTACTAGAGTGTCTCATACTCGAGGGACATGATTGCATTTTCCGAGGCAACAAGCGAGGTTACCCTAGGGGTGTAAGTGTGAATTGTGTTTGTCATGTTCATGCATTTGTCTTTGTATTAGGTCAACTAGCGATTGGTTTTGAATTTTCACATACACACCCTAATCTCTAATCATGGCATATTTAAAAAGCATAAAGTGCGAGAATTAAATTCTAAGCTATTACAAAATAGTATCCGGGGATGGGGGTATAAATGTTTACAAATGGGGATGAGTCTTATCAGAATAGTAATGTCCAAGTATTATGTTGCAACCAAATTGAATCGACGCAATTCAAATATAAAAAATGTGACAAAGTGTAAGATAATGGAAATCAAAGAAGTATGAGATGCGTGTATTTATTTACAAATGAACAAATAAAAATTTAACTTAAAAAGATTAAGTGTTTATTATTTTTTTTGTATTTTTGTGTTTTTATTGATTTATATAGACAAAGAGTTTTTTTTTTAAAAAAGACAAATTAATTAAGTTAAAAAATTCCATTATTTATGTATTTTTTTGTTTTATTAAATGAAAACAAGATTAATCAAGATTAATAAAGAGATAATTATCTCAAAAAAAGAATAGAATTTAATTAGTATTATGAACTAAAAAAAACAATTAAGTTTAGGTGGCAAAATTTGTTAAGCTAATGAGAAGATTTTTTAGGAAGATTAAGCTTTAAATGGGTTTAGGCCCAAAACTAAAAAGAAACAAAATTCAGGGGAGGGGGTATGCGCCAGAAGGTGTTTGGGCTTAGGGATTTTGGCTTAGGCAGAGGCCCACGATGCTTGACAAACTTTAGGGTCAGAATTTGTTTTAGAAATTTAGGGTTTTCAGTTGTACAACGGCGCCGCTCCTTCTCTCGTCTTCTTCGTTCTCTCTTCATCGTTCTCAAACATGGATAACTGATTCCTCTCTCATGCCCAGCTGCCAGAGCGCTACCTCCACCCATCTTTCATCCTCTCATAGTGGCCCACGGCGGTTTTTTTTGAACGGTATGAATCATTATCTTTTGCCTTAGGGTTTTTTACAGTTTGCTCATTTGTTTGTTTCTTACATGCTCGTTTTGATTTATGGATTTGATGTTTGATGCATAGTAAAAAGGTTGAGAGTAAATTTACCTTGGACGTTTCGCTTCTGAAAAGTGAGAGGAGGAGAGGGCTTGGACTGGTGGCGCTCTCAGGTGGCCAAGGCGGAGGGAGGAGCGTGATGATGCTTATCTGGTACTTTGTATCTTTAGCTTCTTTTTTGAATCATTTAATGATGATGTATATTCTGAAAACCCTATATCACTCACTTTCCGAATCTTCTCTTCTTCTCTTTCGCTATGTTAGTGATGATCAAATCTGAAACTTGCTTTTGATATGTTTTTCTTTGTTGGCTTGATGAACTTTGAAGTTTGTTTGTTGTTAGCTTTTGTATGGCTTGAGTTGATGATGAAATTTGAAGTTTATTTGTTGTTCTCTTCACTTCTGACTTTTTCCTCTTCTTTGAATGCTACGATGATGAATTCTTCTGAGATGTTACCATTGTTGTTGATTTGGATTATGATTTGTTGATGATGAACATACGTGTTCTGAAACTTATTTGTTGTTGTTGATTTGGATGTTGAAACAAAACTAGCTTGATGATTTTGTTTTGAGATTGTGTTTGTTAGTTTAGGCAGTTTTGATCTTTTGAAGGCAGGCTAGTGTTTTGGAAGACAAGCTTGAGTTTTGGAAGGCAAGCTTGAGTTATTCTTAAACTTGCAGTTTTGCAGGTTTGAATAGGTTTGTGTTTTCTGAAAAGGGTTTGGAAGCAGGCTAGAATGGTTTGAGTTTTTTACAGGTTTGGAAACAAGCTTGCTTCTGCAGGTTTGCTATTTTGTGAGGTTTGTTTTGGTAAGGCAGGCTTGAAGGCTTTAGGCAGGCTTGAAGGCTTGCTTGAATAGGTTTGTGTGATTTTTAAACTTGCAGTTTTGCAGGTTTGAATAGGTTTGATCTGAGGCAGGTTGGAATGGGTTATGCAGGTTATGCAGTCTAACAGGTTTTGTGTTTGTTAGTTTGCTTCTGGTGTTTGGAGGCAGGCTTGAGCCTTTTGTTAAGCTTGCTTGTTTTTACAAGCAGTTTTTCAAGTTATGCAAGCTTGTGAGGTTTTGTGTTGGGAAGGCAGGTTTGATTGAGTTTGGAGGCAATTTTTTGCTTCTGCTGTTTGTGCTCTCCTTCTGAACTGTTAAAACTGTTCTATTTATTTTCTTTCTCACTGTTTTTTGTACAGCCTGCCAAACTGCAAAACCTACTTCACTCTCTCTTTCTCTCTCCACCGAAGCACTTTTAAATTGCTTATTATATCTTTTTTCTGAAAAGCTTGTTTTGGCCAGAATATGATGAAAAGTTTTGACAAGCCTGCTTGCTTGTATTTTGGTTCTTCTCTTGCATTCTGTACTTTCTTCCAGATTTCCTGCATTATTCTTTTTGATAACTTGTGTACAGTTTTTCTGTTTTGACAGCTTGTATACTTGGTTTGAAATTTTTGTAACTTAGTTTGCTTTTGTGCAACTTAGTTTGCTTTTGGTTGACTAATGCAATTTGTTGTTCAGTTTGCTTTGAAACTCAGTTTGGCAGTTCAGTTTGACATTGTGTGCAACCTTGTGCCTTCTTTGTGTGCAGCTGTGTGCCTTGTTTCTTTGCATTTAATTGATTGTATGCTTGCAAAACTATTTTTACTTTCCCTCTTTGTGAATCAAGAAGAGAAATCTTCTTGTGATTTGCAAAGAGGACAAGTAAAACATGATGAACCCAAAAACGATCTGATTCTGGCCAATAAGCTTTAATGATGATCCTTCTTCATTTATCTGCTTAAAAATGCTTTTCAATTTAACTGTATTGATTTCTTTTTCTGTCTTTGCAGGTAAATACCAGTTGAATAATGGAGGATGCAGTAAAAGTAGAAGATTTCAAGAGATTTAGGCTTTAGATTTATTTTCTTTTCATTTATTGTAATAAATATTATTGTAAACACTGTAAATAAATTTACAACATTCGAATAACATTTGTAACAATATTTGAAATAAATAAAAAGTCTTTGTCAATAAGGAATTCTTTGTTGTCAAATATTTCCTTCTTTCCTTTGCACTGTCTATTTAATTATTTAAATATCTTAAATTAAAACAACTGGAAATGCATCCCAATAATTTTAATCCAGATGAAATGAATAATCAACAAACTTTGCCGTCTCGCAATCTCGCATTAATCATCAGACGTATGACATTCCAATTACCGCTGCTTTGTACAGTTAATCAAACAAGTGTTCCATACACTTTTCACTCCACTGATCAAACCAATGCCTCAAAGTTTCAAACAAAGCCTCAGCTCCTATCCCAGATATTTTAGTTTCTGAGAAGCAATCGGTTATCTGGAACAAGCGTAAAAATAATGTAACAGCCAATTGAATTATTGTGGATTCAACTTCTTCTGAGAAATACGAGCGAAAACCCTAATTCCAGATTTGTCGTCAAAGAAAAATCTGTTTGATCAATTCCTGAGCCAATCTTGAAAAGTCAGGGAAAATCCTGAAGTTGTGATTTCTTGTGAAAAAGGGAGGGCAAATTTTGGGGTACAACAGTTGCCCCTGTTCAATCTTATTGAACCTGAAGAGTTAGATTAGCGAGGTTGCCTTTCGCGACTCGAAGGTAAAAGATGATTGGACACTAGAGTGCCCAAAAATTTGCACTCGTCAAAGCATAGTTGAGGGAATGGGCTTAAAGATGCCATTTGGAGATGTGATAGAATCTTGTCGGAGATGGGCTTAAAGATGCCATCTGGAGATGTGATAGAATCTTGTCAGAGATGGGCTTAAAGATGCCATCGGGGAATGTTTGTTAAACTGTATGTTATAGGTGAAAGGATGAGGATCAGAACGGTATCCGTGTTTGGAGCATCTCTGAACCGGGGTCTGAATAAGCAATAGATTAGCATCCGCGTTTGGAGCTTCCGTAAACTATTTTCAGCAAACTGAAGTTGAATAAGAAATAGATCAACGTCCATATTGGGAAGCATCCGTAAACTGTTTTCAAAAGGTAAACCTGAACAAGCGATATATTAACATCCGTGTTTGGAGAATCCGTAAACCGTTTTCAGAAGTCTTGAAGTTGAATAAGAAATAGATCAGCATCCATATTGGGAAGCATCCGTAAACTGTTTTCAAAAGTTGAATCTGAATAAGCGATAGATTAACATCCGTGTTTGGAGAATCCGTAAACTGTTTTCAGAAGTTGAGTCTGAACAAGCGATAGATTAACATCCGTGTTTGGAGAATCCGTAAACTGTTTTCAGAAGTTGAAGTTGAATAAGCAATAGATCAGCATCCATGTTGGGAAGCATCCGTAAACTGTTTTCAAAAGTTGAATCTGAACAAGCGATAGATTAACATCCGTATTTGGAGAATCCGTAAACTGTTTTCAGAAGTTGAGTCTGAACAAGCGATAGATTAACATCCGTGTTTGGAGAATCCGTAAACTGTTTTCAGAAGTTGAGTCTGAACAAGCGATAGATTAACATCCGTGTTTGGAGAATCCGTAAACTGTTTTCAGAAGTTGAGTCTGAACAAGCGATAGATTAACATCCGTGTTTGGAGAATCCATAAACTGTTTTCAGGAGTCTTGATCGAAGCTTGCTAACCTTATCCTTGGAAAGGGTAAAAATTAGCTGAAACACAAAGTTATGTTGCATGAAACGTATGATGCAATATATGTGTTATATCAATGTTTATGATATATGAATGTAATGTATGCGTATGTAAACCAATGAGCTGTCTTGCTGAGGAAAATAAATCCTAGATAACTAGAGATAATAAAATCTTGACCGTTGTCGGGGGAAATAAATCCTTGACTGCTGCTGGGGAGAGGTGACAAACTTCTCGAGGACGCTTGAACTTCTTTTCAGAAAGATTTCGGAGAGGTTCATCACTGCCCCTAGTATCAGATGTCTGTGACACTGTATGTAACCCTTTGAAGAGATTGACGTTTAAATGCTCCAAGTGATGGTGAGGGAGACTTGCCCCTAGGTTAATGAGAGATTTCTTGAAATCTTGATTGGACTGCCCCAGGTATACTGGACAATACCATATCAAATCCCCTTTTGTTGATAGGAGATTTTTGTGACGGAAGTGTCATCCCACTTGAAGTGATTTTATTCACCGAGAGAGTTTTCGTTCCTCCGAACATTCACTGTTGTGAATTTCTTTGCTGTCAAACAAAATAAACATGTGCAAACAACGTTATTCAAATAATGCAAAGTTTATGCTTGTCTCAAAGTTTTGAAAAATGCATTTTTTAGCAGAAAACTTTTTATAAGACAAATCCAACACAAGATTTTAGAGCAAAGCCTTATAGGAGTCAAGATACCTTTTGTAACAGTATGCTTCCGAACTAACCCATGCTTCAATTAGGACTTTCGAAGGGTTGTAACGTGGCTTGGTTCACGGTTTAAGAAACAAAGGATAAAGGCTCAAAATATATTTGTACCCACCCGTTCTTCGTGATGTTCTTCAATTCTAAACTCAGTTAATTGTGCGTCGAACTCTATTCGAGTTTGGAACGACATTTTGGTGATGGTCCACACAAGTTGAATTTTAAGGAAGGCAGTCATCATTTTTGCAATATTTTCATGTTGTTGAGGATTTGTAATGACCTCTTTCTTTTGATTTGTTATCCCTAATTTTTTCCTGACTGTTCTAGTTTTCGAGATTACAGTCAGCGGGATGCCCCATCTTTTTTAATCCTCCTTTGTAGGTTTTGGCTCAGCGGGCTTTTCTCTTTTGAGATATAATGACTGCCTATGAGATAAGGAACCATCACTGTCTTTTGATTCCAAAGGAATGTTTTTGATGTCATTCGTTGTATTACGAACTGAGAGTTTGTGACTTTAATGCGCATCTTTTGAATTAACTGAGAGACTACCCTGCCCCAAGTTTAATCAAAGGTTTCAATTTGTGTTTAAAACAGAAAACTCCTACTTCTTTGGCTCGAAGGGAGTCGACTAGGTATTATCTTCCTTATAACTCCAGTGTTTAGGATTTGAAAGAAATGCCTGTACATCGTCAGCAAGGTCCATCCAAAAGCATACTGTATGAGATTATGGCATTGTTTTCGTCATCCTCCCTCTAAAGGCTTGTAGCTTTTTTGCAAGAGTTAAATGTCATAAAGAAAGTAGAAAGCATAGTTTAAGAATAGTGAAAACGAATGGATGAATTCAAGACAAACATATGCAATGCATTAATGAAACAGAGTTTGACATCAACAGATAATTGTTTGAATAACAAAAGAAATTACAACTTGAAAATTCAAATGGAACAAAAGTCTCTTGGTTCGAACTTTGTCATTTCAGGTGGAGAACCCTTAGCAAAATATTTTCATCTCGCCATCCGACATGAATTCCAGCACTCCTTCGTCAATCAAGTCTTGGATCTTGTTTTTCAAAGCCCAACTGTCATCGGTGTCATGTCCAGGACTATGTGAGTGGTATACACAAAATGCGTCGGGGTGATAGCTAGGAGTAGAGGTATTGGGCTTCCTAATAGGATCCTTTAAAGCAAGCAGATTGACCTCCAACAAGCGTTTCAGTATTAGAGATAATGGTATGTCAGTTTCAGAGAAATGTCTTCCAGACGTATTTTTCTTACGCCGATTACCCTGTTGACGCTGACGAGGTTGTTGCTGGGCTTGTGACCCTGAAGAAAGTTGGGGATCCTTTCCCTTGTCTTCTTGTCTCAAAGGAGGTTGAATGATGACTTGATCTTCAACCCTAGTTGTTTGCCCCACTTGGTTATCTCGAAGCAGTTTGTTGACGAGGACCCTGAGCTCTTCTTGTCTTTGAGCCAAGTCTTGAATGAGAGCCATCTGGCCCACCAATTGTCCCATCATCTGGATCTTCATTGTTGCCAGTTCAATCTGTAGTTCTTCCAACTGATCATTCCTGACACTGCTTGAATTTCCTAGGACCATGCCCCTTGCGAGGAGAGCTTTCACTTCTTCTTGCCCCTGGGACAAGTTCAAGAACATTTCTTGAAGTTGAGCATTTTGATCCTGGATATCTTTGACAGTCCTCTCTATAGCCATCTCTACTGAAATAAACAGTAGGAGAATAAGGAAACCTGAAAAGGAAAACCTGTTATGATACAATGCATGATATGTGGATGCATGTTTTCAAGGATCTCTCGGGGTAAACACAAGAAAATGTTAGAGGTTGAATTTTGATCAACATCTTTGATTGGGGAACTTTGTATCGGTGGATATCTTTCCACGAGAATCAAGCTCACCATGTCAAGTGGGTCATAGCCCCTGATTCAAGTTGTTGTACTTGATCTTTGATGGTGTTTGTTTAGAGGAAAATGAAACCTCTTGCCGTCTGGTTCAACGTGACCCTGCATTAAAGGCCCTCGAGATCCTTGAAATGGTCATTGAAAATGCTATGGTATGATGTTATGTACATGTATGCAAAAGTAAGCAAGTGTATATACAGGTAATCATATTCACACAGAGCAAACAAGTCCTTAGGTTTAGGCTTGCATGGGGTTTGTAGGTAAGTACCCTCTTGAAGTTAGTTGGCTCAACCTGTCTTAAAATAGAAACCGGGTTCTAAGAAGCTCAATATCACTGGATTATTTTCTATGTTCATTGTTTTGGTTTATCCACTTAACTGGCGACCAAAATATTTCAAGAAAACAACCCTCAATGAGTGTAGTATCGAGTATCTACCAACTTCGGACTGCACCAAAGTCAGTCACCTCACTACCCCTAAAAAGGCCAAGATGGTCAAGTAAGGTTCTAAAGTCAATTGATGCTTCACGACACCATGCAGCGGCCCCGTACTCTCCTTGATTCAACTCAAGGGTTACCGGTACCAACCAAAGTGCCACATCAACATAGCTACTGTTTCAACCATGTCGGTATACCCCGCACAGTTCCCTCACAGTTTATTGCTACTTACCTAAAAGTGTCCCCAAATCCGGGTGTAGGATTTAAAACAAAACCAAACAAGGAACCCAAAAAGTAAAGCAATCAAAGCAATCAAGGTAAGCATGTAAAGGTGATCTAAAACCCTAAGGTAACCCCACTTTTAGAAAAATCCCCAGCAGAGTCGCCAGTTCTGTGATACAGTGGGAGAACTGACTTGGGATTTTGCGTTTGTGTTCGCACTTGCTCGGTTTAGCAAGAGTCGCCACCGACTTTTTATTTTATCCTAAGGAAAGGCCAAAAAGCACAGGAAAGACCTTTGAGATGTTTTCTTGGGTTCGGGGGGTAGATTATGAAAAGGGAAGGTGCTAGCACCCTTTTCATCCATGGTTATCCATGGGCTCTTAGTTACTTGTTTCAGATCACTTGCCTTTGCCTTTCACTTGTTTGAAATGGTGCTTTGTGTGTGTGGTTTTGAAAATGTTTTGAAAAAGATGCCTTGTCTAGGCAACCTTTGTAATGATTCTTGTTTGAATATATACAAAGGTGTGTGTCTTTTTGAAAAGATAATTCAATGTTTTGAAAGTTGTTTTTGAAGTTGTGTTGTGGAGTGTGTTTTGAAAAATGGCAAGGATGTTTTGCAAGATTTTTGATCAAGTAACTAAGAGTTTGTCTACCCTATTTTACTCAAAGATCTTTCTTATGTTTTTACCCCTTTTAACAGTGTTGTTTCACCATTGTGTTTGATGAACAACCTTACGTTAGGATGTTAAACGGGACAGACACGGGTCATCGTATACAATCATTGAAGGCAACTTGTGAGACGCTCTAGCAATTTTGTAAGGGACGAGATCGTTTTATCGAAGGTAACATCGAGGGACTAAAATCTTTGTTTATCGAAGGGGCATTTGCTAGAGTGTCTCATACTCGAGGGACATGGTTGCATTTTCCGAGGCAACAAGCGAGGTTACCCTAGGGGTGCAAGTGTGAATGGTGTTTGTTATGTTCATGCATTTGTCTTTGTATTAGGTCAACTAGCGATTGGTTTTGAATTTTCACATACAAACCCTAATCTCTAATCATGGCATATTTAAAAAGCATAAAGTGTGAGAATTAAATTCTAAGCTATTACAAAAGAGTATCCGGGGATGGGGGTACAAATGTTTACAAATGGGGATGAGTCTTATCAGAATAGTAATGTCCAAGTATTATGTTGCAACCAAATTGAATCGACGCAATTCAAATATAAAAAATGTGACAAAGTGTAAGATAATGGAAATCAAAGAAGTATGAGATGCATGTATTTATTTACAAATGAACAAATAAAAATTTAACTTAAAAAGATTAAGTGTTTATTTTTTTTTTTGTATTTTTGTGTTTTTTATTGATTTATATAGACAAAGAGTTTTTTTATTTAAAAAAAGACAAATTAATTAAGTTAAAAAATTCCATTATTTATGTATTTTTTGTTTTATTAAATGAAAAAAAGATTTATCAAGATTAATAAAGAGATAATCATCTCAAAAAAAGAATAGAATTTAATTAGTATTATGAACTAAAAAAAATAATTAAGGTTAGGTGGCAAAATTTGTTAAGCTAATGAGAAGATTTTTTAGGAAGATTAAGCTTTAAATGGGTTTAGGCCCAAAACAAAAAAGAAACAAAATTCAGGGGAGGGGGTATGCGCCAGAAGGTGTTTGGGCTTAGGGATTTTGGCTTAGGCAGAGGCCCACGATGCTTGACAAACTTTAGGGTCAGAATTTGTTTTAGAAATTTAGGGTTTTCAGTTGTACAGCAGCGCCACTCCTTCTCTCGTCTTCTTCGTTCTCTCTTCATCATTCTCAAACATGGATAACTGATTCCTCTCTCACGCCCAGCTTCCAGAGTGCTACCTCCACCCATCTTTCATCCTCTCACAGTGGCCCGCGACGTTTTTTTTTGAACGTTATGAATCATTATCTTTTGCCTTAGGCTTTTTTACAGTTTGCTCATTTGTTTGTTTCTTACATGATCGTTTTGATTTATGGCTTTGATGTTTGATGCATAGTAAAAAGGTTGAGAGTAAATTTACCTTGGACGTTTCGCTTCTGAAAAGTGAGAGGAGGAGAGGGCTTGGACTGGTGGCGCTCTCAGGTGGCCAAGGCGGAGGGAGGAGCATGATGATGCTTATCTGGTACTTTGTATCTTTAGCTTCTTTTTTGAATCGTTTAATGATGATGTATATTCTGAAAACCCTATATCATTCACTTTCTGAATCTTCTCTTCTTCTCTTTCGCTATGTTAGTGATGATCAAATCTGAAACTTACTTTTGATATGTTTTTCTTTGTTGGCTTGATGAACTTTGAAGTTTGTTTGTTGTTAGCTTTTGTATGGCTTGAGTTGATGATGAACTTTGAAGTTTGTTTGTTGTTCTCTTCACTTCTGACTTTTTCCTCTTCTTTTAATGCTATGAAGATGAATTCTTCTGGGATGTTGCCATTGTTGTTGATTTGGCTTATGATTTGTTGATGATGAACATACGTGTTCTGAAACTTATTTGTTGTTGTTGATTTGGATGTTGAAACAAAACTAGCTTGATGATTTTGTTTTGAGATTGTGTTTGTTAGTTTAGGCAGTTTTGATCTTTTGAAGGCAGGCTAGTGTTTTGGAAGGCAAGCTTGAGTTTTGGAAGGCAAGCTTGAGTTATTCTTAAACTTGCAGTTTTGCAGGTTTGAATAGGTTTGTGTTTTCTGAAAAGGGTTTGGAAGCAGGCTAGAATGGTTTGAGTTTTTTGCAGGTTTGGAAACAAGCTTGCTTCTGCAGGTTTGCTATTTTATGAGGTTTGTTTTGGTAAGGCAGGCTTGAAGGCTTTAGGCAGGCTTGAAGGCTTGCTTGAATAGGTTTGTGTGATTTTTAAACTTGCAGTTTTGCAGGTTTGAATAGGTTTGATCTGAGGCAGGTTGGAATGGGTTATGCAGGTTATGCAGTCTAACATGTTTTCTGTGTTTGTTAGTTTGCTTCTGGTGTTTGGAGGCAGGCTTGAGCCTTTTGTTAAGCTTGCTTGTTTTTACAAGCAGTTTTGCAGGTTATGCAAGCTTGTGAGGTTTTGTGTTGGGAAGGCAGGTTTGATTGAGTTTGGAGGCAGTTTTTTGCTTCTGCTATTTGTGCTCTCCTTCTGAACTGTTAAAACTGTTCTATTTATTTTCTTTCTCACTGTTTTTTGTACAGCCTGCCAAACTGCAAAACCTACTTCACTCTCTCTTTCTCTCTCCACCGAAGCACTTTTAAATTGCTTATTATATATTTTTTCTGAAAAGCTTGTTTTGGCCAGAATATGATGAAAAGTTTTGACAAGCCTGCTTGCTTGTATTTTGGTTCTTCTCCTGCATTCTGTACTTTCTTCCAGATTTCCTGCATTGTTCTTTTTGATAGCTTGTGTACAGTTTTTCTGTTTTGACAGCTTGTATACTTGGTTTGAAATTTTTGTAACTTAGTTTGCTTTTGTGCAACTTAGTTTGCTTTTGGTTGACGAATGCAATTTGTTGTTCAGTTTGCTTTGAAACTCAGTTTGGCAGTTCAGTTTGACATTGTGTGCAATCTTGTGCCTTCTTTATGTGCAGCCTTGTGCCTTGTATCTTTGCATTTAATTGATTGTATGCTTGCAAAACTATTTTTACTTTCCCTCTTTGTGAATCAAGAAGAGAAATCTTCTTGTGATTTGCAAAGAGGACAAGTAAAACATGATGAACCCCAAAACAATCTGATTCTGGCCAATAAGCTTTAATGATGATCCTTCTTCATTTATCTGCTTAAAAATGCTTTTCAATTTAACTGTATTGATTTCTTTTTCTGTCTTTGCAGGTAAATACCAGTTGAATAATGGAGGATGCAGTAAAAGTAGAAGATTTCAAGAGATTTAGGCTTTAGATTTATTTTCTTTTCATTTATTGTAATAAATATTATTGTAAACAATGTAAATAAATTTACAACATTCGAATAACATTTGTAACAATATTTGAAATAAATAAAAAGTCTTTGTCAAATAAGAATTCTTTATTGTCAAATATTTCCTTCTTTCCTTTGCACTGTCTATTTAATTAATTAAATCTCTTAAATTAAAACAACTGGAAATGCATCCCAATAATTTTAATCCATATGAAATAAATAATCAACAAACTTTTCCGTCTCGCAATCTCGCATTAATCATCAGACGCTTGACATTCCAATTAACGCTGCTTTGTACAGTTAATCAAACAAGTGTTCCATACACTTTTCACTCCATTGATCAAACCAATGCCTCAAAGTTTCAAACAAAGCCTCAGCTCCTATCCCAGATATTTTAGTTTCTGAGAAGCAACCGGTAATCTGGAACAAGTGTAAAAATAATGTAACTGCCAATTGAATTATTGTGGATTCAACTTCTTCTGAGAAATACGAGGGAAAACCCTAATTCCAGATTTGTCGTCAAAGAAAAATCTGTTTGATCAATTCCTGAGCCAATCTTGAAAAGTCAGGGAAAATCCTGAAGTTGTGATTTCTTGTGAAAAAGGGAGGGCAAATTTTGGGGTACAACAGTTGCCCCTGTTCAATCTTATTGAACCCGAAGAGTTAGATTAGCGAGGTTGCCTTTCGCGACTCGAAGGTAAAAGATGATTGGACACTAGAGTGCCCAAAAATTTGCACTCATCAAAGCATAGTTGAGGGAATGGGCTTAAAGATGCCATTTGGAGATGTGACAGAATCTTGTCGGAGATGGGCTTAAAGATGCCATCTGGAGATGTGATAGAATCTTGTCAGAGATGGGCTTAAAGATGCCATCGGGGAATGTTTGTTGAACTGTATGTTATAGGTGAAAGGATGAGGATCAGAACGGTATCCGTGTTTGGAGCATCTCTGAACCGGGGTCTGAATAAGCAATAGATTAGCATCCGCGTTTGGAGCTTCCGTAAACTATTTTCAGCAAACTGAAGTTGAATAAGCAATAGATCAACGTCCATATTGGGAAGCATCCGTAAACTGTTTTCAAAAGTTGAATCTGAACAAGCGATAGATTAACATCCGTGTTTGGAGAATCCGTAAACCGTTTTCAGAAGTCTTGAAGTTGAATAAGAAATAGATCAGCATCCATGTTGGGAAGCATCCATAAACTGTTTTCAAAAGTTGAATCTGAATAAGCGATAGATTAACATCCGTGTTTGGAGAATCCGTAAACTGTTTTCAGAAGTTGAGTCTGAACAAGCGATAGATTAACATCCGTGTTTGGAGAATCCGTAAACTATTTTCAGAAGTTGAAGTTGAATAAGCAATAGATCAGCATCCATGTTGGGAAGCATCCGTAAACTGTTTTCAAAAGTTGAATCTGAACAAGCGATAGATTAACATCCGTATTTGGAGAATCCGTAAACTGTTTTCAGAAGTTGAGTCTGAACAAGCGATAGATTAACATCCGTGTTTGGAGAATCCGTAAACTGTTTTCAGAAGTTGAGTCTGAACAAGAGATAGATTAACATCCGTGTTTGGAGAATCCGTAAACTGTTTTCAGAAGTTGAGTCTGAACAAGCGATAGATTAACATCCGTGTTTGGAGAATCCATAAACTGTTTTCAGGGGTCTTGATCGAAGCTTGCTAACCTTATCCTTGGAAAGGGTAAAAATTAGATGAAACACAAAGTTATGTTGCATGAAACGTATGATGCAATATATGTGTTATATCAATGTTTATGATATATGAATGTAATGTATGCGTATGTAAGCCGATGAGCTATCTTGCTGAGGAAAATAAATCCTAGATAACTGGAGATAATAAAATCTTGACCGCTATCGGGGGAAATAAATCCTTGACTGCTGCTGGGGAGAGGTGACAAACTTCTCGAGGACGCTTGAACTTCTTTTCAGAAAGATTTCGGAGAGGTTCATCACTTCCCCTAGTATCAGATGTCTGTGACACTGTATGTAACCCTTTGAAGAGATTGAAGTTTAAATGCTCAAAGTGATGGTGAGGGAGACTTGCCCCTAGGTTAATGAGAGATTTCTTGAAATATTGATTGGACTGCCCCAGGTTTACTGGACAATACCATATCAAATCCCCTTTTGTTGATAGGAGATTTTTGTGACGGAAGTGTCATCCCACTTGAAGTGATTTTATTCACCGAGAGAGTTTTTGTTCCTCCGAACATTCACTGTTGTGAATTTCTTTGCTGTCAAACAAAATAAACATGTGCAAACAACGTTATTCAAATAATGCAAAGTTTATGCTTGTCTCGAAGTTTTGAAAAATGCGTTTTTTAGCAGAAAACTTTTTATAAGACAAATCCAACACAAGATTTTAGAGCAAAGCCTTATAGGAGTCAAGATACCTTTTGTAACAGTATGCTTCCGAACTAACCCATGCTTCAATTAGGACTTTCGAAGGGTTGTAACGTGGCTTGGTTCACGGTTTAAGAAACAAAGGATAAAGGCTCAAAATATATTTGTACCCACCCGTTCTTCGTGATGTTCTTCAATCCTAAACTCAGTTAATTGTGCGTCGAACTCTATTCGAGTTTGGAACGAAATTTTGGTGATGGTCCACACAAGTTGAATTTTAAGGAAGGCAGTCATCATTTTTGCAATATTTTCATGTTGTTGAGGATTTGTAATGACCTCTTTCTTTTGATTTGTTATCCCTAATTTTTTCCTGACTGTTCTAGTTTTCGAGATTACAGTCAGCGGGATGCCCCAGCTTTTTTAATCCTCCTTTGTAGGTTTTGGCTCAGCGGGCTTTTCTCTTTTGAGATATAATGACTGCCTATGAGATAAGGAACCATCACTGTCTTTTGATTCCAAAGGAATGTTTTTGATGTCATTCGTTGTATTACGAACTGAGAGTTTGTGAATTTAATGCGCATCTTTTGAATTAACTGAGAGACTACCCTGCCCCAAGTTTAATCAAAGGTTTCAATTTGTGTTTAAAACAGAAAACTCCTACTTCTTTGGCTCGAAGGGAGTCGACTAGGTATTATCTTCCTTATAACTCCAGTGTTTAGGATTTGAAAGAAATGCCTGTACATCGTCAGCAAGGTCCATCCAAAAGCATACTGTATGAGATTATGGCATTGTTTTCGTCATCCTCCCTCTAAAGGCTTGTAGCTTTTTTGCAAGAGTTAAATGTCATAAAGAAAGTAGAAAGCATAGTTTAAGAATAGTGAAAACGAATGGATGAATTCAAGACAAACATATGCAATGCATTAATGAAACAGAGTTTGACATCAACAGATAATTGTTTGAATAACAAAAGAAATTACAACTTGAAAATTCAAATGGAACAAAAGTCTCTTGGTTCGAACTTTGTCATTTCAGGTGGAGAACCCTTAGCAAAATATTTTCATCTCGCCATCCGACATGAATTCCAGCACTCCTTCGTCAATCAAGTCTTGGATCTTGTTTTTCAAAGCCCAACTGTCATCGGTGTCATGTCCAGGACTATGTGAGTGGTATACACAAAATGCGTCGGGGTGATAGCTAGGAGTAGAGGTATTGGGCTTCCTAATAGGATCCTTTAAAGCAAGCAGATTGACCTCCAACAAGCGTTTCAGTATTAGAGATAATGGTATGTCAGTTTCAGAGAAATGTCTTCCAGACGTATTTTTCTTACGCCGATTACCCTGTTGACGCTGACGAGGTTGTTGCTGGGCTTGTGACCCTGAAGAAAGTTGGGGATCCTTTCCCTTGTCTTCTTGTCTCAAAGGAGGTTGAATGATGACTTGATCTTCAACCCTAGTTGTTTGCCCCACTTGGTTATCTCGAAGCAGTTTGTTGACGAGGACCCTGAGCTCTTCTTGTCTTTGAGCCAAGTCTTGAATGAGAGCCATCTGGCCCACCAATTGTCCCATCATCTGGATCTTCATTGTTGCCAGTTCAATCTGTAGTTCTTCCAACTGATCATTCCTGACACTGCTTGAATTTCCTAGGACCATGCCCCTTGCGAGGAGAGCTTTCACTTCTTCTTGCCCCTGGGACAAGTTCAAGAACATTTCTTGAAGTTGAGCATTTTGATCCTGGATATCTTTGACAGTCCTCTCTATAGCCATCTCTACTGAAATAAACAGTAGGAGAATAAGGAAACCTGAAAAGGAAAACCTGTTATGATACAATGCATGATATGTGGATGCATGTTTTCAAGGATCTCTCGGGGTAAACACAAGAAAATGTTAGAGGTTGAATTTTGATCAACATCTTTGATTGGGGAACTTTGTATCGGTGGATATCTTTCCACGAGAATCAAGCTCACCATGTCAAGTGGGTCATAGCCCCTGATTCAAGTTGTTGTACTTGATCTTTGACGGTGTTTGTTTAGAGGAAAATGAAACCTCTTGCCGTCTGGTTCAACGTGACCCTGCATTAAAGGCCCTCGAGATCCTTGAAATGGTCATTGAAAATGCTATGGTATGATGTTATGATGTTATGTACATGTATGCAAAAGTAAGCAAGTGTATATACAGGTAATCATATTCACACAGAGCAAACAAGTCCTTAGGTTTAGGCTTGCATGGGGTTTGTAGGTAAGTACCCTCTTGAAGTTAGTTGGCTCAACCTGTCTTAAAATAGAAACCGGGTTCTAAGAAGCTCAATATCACTGGATTATTTTCTATGTTCATTGTTTTGGTTTAGCCACTTAACTGGCGACCAAAATATTCCAAGAAAACAACCCTCAATGAGTGTAGTATCGAGTATCTACCAACTTCGGACTGCACCAAAGTCAGTCACCTCACTACCCCTAAAAAGGCCAAGATGGTCAAGTAAGGTTCTAAAGTCAATTGATGCTTCACGACACCACGCAGCGGCCCCGTACTCTCCTTGATTCAACTCAAGGGTTACCGGTACCAACCAAAGTGCCACATCAACATAGCTACTATTTCAACCATGTCGGTATACCCCGCACAGTTCCCTCACAGTTTATTGCTACTTACCTAAAAGTGTCCCCAAATCTGGGTGTAGGATTTAAAACAAAACCAAACAAGGAACCCAAAAAGTAAAGCAATCAAAGTAATCAAGGTAAGCATGTAAAGGTGATCTAAAACCCTAAGGTAACCCCACTTTTAGAAAAATCCCCAGCAGAGTCGCCAGTTCTGTGATACGGTGGGAGAACTGACTTGGGATTTTGCGTTTGTGTTCGCACTTGTTCGGTTTAGCAAGAGTCGCCACCGACTTTTTATTTTATCCTAAGGAAAGGCCAAAAAGCACAGGAAAGACCTTTGAGATGTTTTCTTGGGTTCGGGGGAGTAGATTATGAAAAGGGAAGGTGCTAGCACCCTTTTCATCCATGGTTATCCATGGGCTCTTAGTTACTTGTTTCAGATCACTTGCCTTTGCCTTTCACTTGTTTGAAATGGTGCTTTGTGTGTGTGGTTTTGAAAATGTTTTGAAAAAGATGCTTTGTCTAGGCAACCTTTGTAATGATTCTTGTTTGAATATATACAAAGGTGTGTGTCTTTTTGAAAAGATAATTCAATGTTTTGAAAGTTGTTTTTGAAGTTGTGTTGTGGAGTGTGTTTTGAAAAATGGCAAGGATGTTTTGCAAGATTTTTGATCAAGTAACTAAGAGTTTGTCTACCCTATTTTACTCAAAGATCTTTGTTATGTTTTTAACCCTTTTAACAGTGTTGTTTCACCATTGTGTTTGATGAACAACCTTGCGTTAGGATGTTAAATGGGACAGACACGGGTCATCGTATACAATCATTGAAGGCAACTTCTGAGACGCTCTAGCAATTTTGTAAGGGACGAGATCGTTTTATCAAAGGTAACATCGAGGGTCATCGAGGGACTAAGATCTTTGTTTATCGAAGGGGCATTTTCTAGAGTGTCTCATACTCGAGGGACATGATTGCATTTTCCGAGGCAACAAGCGAGGTTACCCTAGGGGTGCAAGTGTGAATGGTGTTTGTTATGTTCATGCATTTGTCTTTGTATTAGGTCAACTAGCGATTGGTTTTGAATTTTCACATACAAACCCTAATCTCTAATCATGGCATATTTAAAAAGCATAAAGTGCGAGAATTAAATTCTAAGCTATTACAAAAGAGTATCCGGGGATGGGGGTACAAATGTTTACAAATGGGGGATGAGTCTTATCAGAATAGTAATGTCCAAGTATTATGTTGCAACCAAATTGAATCGACGCAATTCAAATATAAAAAATGTGACAAAGTGTAAGATAATGGAAATCAAAGAAGTATGAGATGCGTGTATTTATTTACAAATGAACAAATAAAAATTTAACTTAAAAAGATTAAGTGTTTATTAATTTTTTTGTATTTTTGTGTTTTTTATTGATTTATATAGACAAAGAGTTTTTTTTATTTAAAAAAAGACAAATTAATTAAGTTAAAAAATTCCATTATTTATGTATTTTTTGTTTTATTAAATGAAAACAAGATTAATCAAGATTAATAAAGAGATAATCATCTCAAAAAAAGAATAGAATTTAATTAGTATTATGAACTAAAAAAAACAATTAAGGTTAGGTGGCAAAATTTGTTAAGCTAATGAGAATATTTTTTAGGAAGATTAAGCTTTAAATGGGTTTAGGCCCAAAACTAAAAAGAAACAAAATTCAGGGGAGGGGGTATGCGCCAGAAGGTGTTTGGGCTTATGGATTTTGGCTTAGGCAGAGGCCCACGATGCTTGACAAACTTTAGGGTCAGAATTTGTTTTAGAAATTTAGGGTTTTCAGTTGTACAACGGCACCGCTCCTTCTCTTGTCTTCTTCGTTCTCTCTTCATCATTCTCAAACATGGATATTTGATTCCTCTCTCACGCCCAGCTGCCAGAGCGCTACCTCCACCCATCTTTCATCCTCTCACAGTGGCCCACGACGTTTTTTTTTGAACGGTATGAATCATTATCTTTTGCCTTAGGGTTTTTTACAGTTTGCTCATTTGTTTGTTTCTTACATGCTCGTTTTGATTTATGGCTTTGATGTTTGATGCATAGTAAAAAGGTTGAGAGTAAATTTACCTTGGACGTTTCGCTTCTGAAAAGTGAGAGGAGGAGAGGGCTTGGACTGGTGGCGCTCTCAGGTGGCCAAGGCGGAGGGAGGAGCGTGATGATGCTTATCTGGTACTTTGTATATTTAGCTTCTTTTTTGAATCGTTTAATGATGATGTATATTCTGAAAACCCTATATCATTCACTTTCTGAATCTTCTCTTCTTCTCTTTCGCTATGTTAGTGATGATCAAATCTGAAACTTGCTTTTGATATGTTTTTCTTTGTTGGCTTGATGAACTTTGAAGTTTGTTTGTTGTTAGCTTTTGTATGGCTTGAGTTGATGATGAACTTTGAAGTTTGTTTGTTGTTCTCTTCACTTCTGACTTTTTCCTCTTCTTTGAATGCTATGATGATAAATTCTTCTGAGATGTTGCCATTGTTGTTGATTTGGATTATGATTTGTTGATGATGAACATACGTGTTCTGAAACTTATTTGTGTTTGTTGATTTGGATGTTGAAACAAAACTAGCTTGATGATTTTGTTTTGAGATTGTGTTTGTTAGTTTAGGCAGTTTTGATCTTTTGAAGGCAGGCTAGTGTTTTGGAAGGAAAGCTTGAGTTTTGGAAGGCAAGCTTGAGTTATTCTTAAACTTGCAGTTTTGCAGGTTTGAATAGGTTTGTGTTTTCTGAAAAGGGTTTGGAAGCAGGCTAGAATGGTTTGAGTTTTTTGCAGGTTTGGAAACAAGCTTGCTTCTGCAGGTTTGCTATTTTGTGAGGTTTGTTTTGGTAAGGCAGGCTTGAAGGCTTGCTTGAATAGGTTTGTGTGATTTTTAAACTTGCAGTTTTGCAGGTTTGAATAGGTTTGATCTGAGGCAGGTTGGAATGAGTTATGCAGGTTATGCAGTCTAACAGGTTTTCTGTGTTTGTTAGTTTGCTTCTGGTGTTTGGAGGCAGGCTTGAGCCTTTTGTTAAGCTTGCTTGTTTTTACAAGCAGTTTTGCAGGTTATGCAGGCTTATGAGGTTTTGTGTTGGGAAGGCAGGTTTGATTGAGTTTGGAGGCAGTTTTTTGCTTCTGCTGTTTGTGCTCTCCTCCTGAACTGTTAAAACTGTTCTATTTATTTTCTTTCTCACTGTTCTTTGTACAGCCTGCCAAACTGCAAAACCTACTTCATTCTCTCTTTCTCTCTCCACCTAAGCACTTTTAAATTGCTTATTATATCTTTTTTCTGAAAAGCTTATTTTGGCCAGAATATGATGAAAAGTTTTGACAAGCCTGCTTGCTTGTATTTTGGTTCTTCTCCTGCATTATGTAATTTCTTCCAGATTTCCTGCATTGTTCTTTTTGATAGCTTGTGTATAGTTTTTCTGTTTTGACAGCTTGTATACTTGGTTTGACATTTTTGCAACTTAGTTTTCTTTTGTGAAACTTAGTTTGCTTTTGGTTGACTAATGCAATTTGTTGTTCAGTTTGCTTTGAAACTCAGTTTGGCAGTTCAGTTTGACATTGTGTGCAACCTTGTGCCTTCTTTGTGTGCAGCCTTGTGCCTTGTATCTTTGCATTTAATTGATTGTATGCTTGCAAAATTATTTTTACTTTCCCTCTTTGTGAATCAAGAAGAGAAATCTTCTTGTGATTTGCAAAGAGGACAAGTAAAACATGATGAACCCAAAAACGATCTGATTCCGGCCAACAAGCTTTAATGATGATCCTTCTTCATTTATCTGCTTAAAAATGCTTTTCAACTTAACTGTATTGATTTCTTTTTCTGTCTTTGCAGGTAAATACCAGTTGAATAATGGAGGATGCAGTAAAAGTAGAAGATTTCAAGAGATTTAGGCTTTAGATTTATTTTCTTTTCATTTATTGTAATAAATATTATTGTAAACACTGTAAATAAATTTACAATATTCGAATAACATTTGTAAAAATATTTGAAATAAATAAAAAGTCTTTTTCAAATAAGAATTCTTTACTGTCAAATATTTCCTTCTTTCCTTTGCACTGTCTATTTAATTATTTAAATCTCTTAAATTAAAGCAACTGGAAATGCATCCCAATAATTTTAATCCAGATGAAATAAATAATCAACAAACTTTGCCGTCTCGCAATCTCGCATTAATCATCAGACGCCTGACATTCCAATTAACCCTGCTTTGTACAGTTAATCAAACAAGTGTTCCATACACTTTTCACTCCACTGATCAAACCAATGCCTCAAAGTTTCAAACAAAGCCTCAGCTCCTATCCCAGATATTTTAGGTTCTGAGAAGCAACCGGTAATCTGGAACAAGCATAAAAATAATGTAACAGCCAATTGAATTATTGTGGATTCAACTTCTTCTGAGAAATACGAGCGAAAACCCTAATTCCAGATTTATCCTCAAAGAAAAATCTGTTTGATCAATTCCTGAGCCAATCATGAAAAGTTAGGGAAAATCATGAAGTTGTGATTTCTTGTGAAAAAGGGAGGGCAAATTTTGGGGTACAACACCCTCTATCTGACAGAGAATTGGTGGATATGTTCTTAGGCACGCTATCTGGTCTATTCTTCAAACACCTGATCGGAAGCTCCTCGGCTAAGTTTACCGAATTAATCATGACTGGTGAATGGGTAGAAGAGGATATAAAAAGTGGAAAAATTCAAAGTGATGCATCCTCAAGCGCGATGAAGAAACCCTTTACCGGAAAGAAGGAGGTCAGTGTTGCATATGACCATAGGAATCAGGACAAAACTGAACACCGTCCAGCGGTAGGGGCTGTCATGATCTCTAAGCCTGCACCTACTCAACAAAGGAACAATCAGTCTAGAACGGAAAGGCCAGTAAGACAATTTACTTGGATAAATATGATGCTGTCTCAAGTCTTGCCACATTTGTTGAAATCTAATCTGGTAACCTTGTGCGAAGCTCCGAAGAATCCCAACACTACCTCTCCCCGTTATAACCCAAATGCTTGTTGTGCTTACCATTCAGGAAGTCCAGGTCATGATACAAACGAATGCTAGGATTTGAAAAACAAAGTGAAAGACCTTCTCGAGGCAGAGGAAATTGAATTTGACGCCCCTGAGATCCCAAATGTTATCACGGCTCCTATGCCCAAACACGGCCGTGGTGTTAACTCTGTTGAAGAAGATGTGTTTGTTACTGTTGTTGATGAACTTGTAATCCTCTCCTGACCGTTAAGAGGAACCTGTTGAAGGCCGGTTTATTTTTGGGTTGTGGCAAAGGTTGCCACCTCTGTTTATCTCTACCAACTGATTGTCATTTATTGAAGGAAGGTGTCCAGCGCCTGATGGATAACAAAGATATTTTGTTTGAAAAGACTCCCGTTCCAACCATTTCTTACAAGGTTGTTTCAATAATAACCATTTTCGCCAATCCTCCCAGGGTCTCCACCAAAAGACCCGTTAGGATTACATCTATTCTGAAGGTGACTCCACTGATAATTACTATGTTAGGGCCAATCCCATACTCCTCAGACAAAACTGTTCCCTAGAATTATGGGGGTGACGTATACTACCACGACGTCAAACAAGATTGGCGGGTTGATGAAGACCCGGTTTTTGAGAAGGCTGACCCTGACATTGGCAACATTGTGGGAACCAGTAAAATAACCAGAAGCGAAAGAGTGTTCTCCCCTGAGATTTCTCCTCCGAAAGCTGTTACCGGTCCTGTGATCATTTCTGCTTTTGTTCCTGCTGATACTACTACTACTACTACAGTTTCTGTGATTACTCCTGCTGACACCCCTGTCACCGAGTCGACCGAGACTTTGGGCAAAGACATTTTGGTTGAGCCTGTCCGGATGAAGGCGCAGTCAGTATCTATCCCAGAGGCTTCCAAGAAAGAGATGGAAGAAATTTTGAAAATTATAAAGAGAAGTGACTACAATGTAGTCGAACAGCTAGGGCAGACCCCTTCAAAGATTTCTATGCTAGCTTCACTGTTGTGCTCTGAATCTCATGCAAAGGCTTTGGTGAAATTTCTTAAAACTGCCCATGTGCCACAGGAAAACTCTGCTGACCAATTCAAAGATTGTGTGGCTAGTTTGACAGCTGATAACAGTTTAAGCTTTTCTGATGCTAATCTGACACCTAGAGGGAGGAAACACAATGATGAGTTACATGTATCTGTAGAATGCAGGGGCACTACTTTGGCCCATGTCCTGGTAGATACTGGTTCATCATTAAATGTGATGCCTAAGAAGGCTCTGGATAGACTAGACTATGAAGGTTTGACCTTAAAAACCAGCAACATAGTGGTAAGGGCCTTCGATGGTTCGAAGAGATTGGTGCACGGGAAGGTGGATATCCCCATCAAAGTTGGAACTCAGACATTTGATTCAACTTTCTATGTGATAGATATTTTCCCTTCCTATTCCTGTTTATTGGTCCGACCTTGGATTCGTAACGCTGGTGCCGTCACCTCTACATTACATCAAATGTTGAAGTACCCAATCAAGGGAAAAATCATCAATGTCCATGGAGAGGAGGAATATATGGGCAGTCCCCCTGAACTCCTTCAGGTATGTGGAAATGGATGGTGAATTCATCGAAACTCTGTGTCAGCATTTCAAGGAAGTCCCACAAACAGTTGCAACAACCAAGACTGTTTCCAAAGTCCCGAAGATTACCAGACCTCCACTAAAGATGGCTTCTCTGAAAGATGCCAAGGCAGTAGTCGAAGAAGTCGCCTATAAAGTTGTTCGTCGTTCTCACACCGGGGGACCATCTTTGCGGATCAGCAACCATGGATTCAACACAGTGGAAGATAGTGATGACAGCTGTGACTTGGAAGAATGGATTTTTCCAACTATCAGCGAAAGACTCAACAACTGGGAAGCCAAAGAATTTGTCCCTATTAATTTTATCCAATAGTAATTATCTTTAAATTTTTGTCGGACTTGAAATAATTAAACAATTTAGACTTTAAAACTTTGTGTCTTTCCCGAGGCACAACGGTCCATTTGTGAGGGTTGTTACTTCATTTTCACATGTCATCAATAAATCATGGACGTTTTTGCATGCAAATTTTACGCTCTTTGTTCTTCTTTTTCTACATTTTTTATTTTTTCAAAGATAGCTATGCTCTTACACACACTCACATAGCAAAATGCAGATCCACATCCACTCAGGATCCCATGGGTAACGATTCTGCTATGGCCTTTTGTGACTTTGAAAATCCGATCTACCAAGCCGAAGACGAAAGTGAGGAAGATTGTGAGGTGCCAGGGGAACTAGCCAGGTTACTACAACATGAAGAAAGGACCATACAGCCCCACGAAGAGCCGGTTGACACAGTTAACTTAGGTACCCAAGAGGACAGGAAAGAAGTCAAGGTAGGTGCCAATTTGGAAGCTAGTGTCAAGAAGAGCCTAACTCAGTTACTACTTGACTATGTTGAGGTCTTTGCCTGGTCATACAAAGACATGCCAGGACTCGACGCTGATATCATGGTCCATCGTCTGCCGACAAAAGAAGACTGCCCTCCGGTAAAATATAAAATTCGTCGCATGCAGCCAGAAATGTCAGAGAAGATCAAGACTGAAGTCATTTCAACACCAGATTCTTAGCCATCACCTCCTATCCACAATGGGTCGCCAATATTGTTCCAGTGCCTAAAATGGACGGTAAAGTACACATGTGTGTGGATTACAAAGACTTGAATAGGGAAAGCCCTAAGTATGATTTCCCGCTTCCCCATATCGATATTCTGGTTGATAACACCACACAACATAAAGTATTATCCTTCATGGATTGTTTCTCCGGGTACAACCAAATCAAAATGGCACATGAGGACATAGAGAAAACGACCTTCGTCACACAGTTGGGCACATTCAGTTACAAAGTTATGCCATTTGGGATGAAGAACGCCGGGGCAACTTATCAGCGCGCCATGGTAGATCTGTTTCACGATATGATCCATCACGAGATATAGTTCTACGTGGATGACATGATAGCCAGATCTCAAACTGAAGAGGAACACCTTGACCATTTGCAGAAACTGTTTGAAGACTGAAGAAATACAAACTAAGGTTGAAACCGAGTAAATGCACATTTGGAGTGAGGTCCGGTAAACTCCTAGGATTCCTTGTCAGCGGTAAAGGTATCGAAGTGGACCCTGCAAAGGTAAAAGTAATATAAGAAATGCATGTTCCTCGTACCGAGAAGGAAGTCAGAGGATTCTTAGGACGACTAAACTATATCGCCAGATTCATTTCTCACCTAACAGCTACTTGTGAACCAATCTTCAAATTACTGAAGAAAGATCAAGTGTTGGATTGGAACGATGATTTCCAAGTGTTGTACCCCAAAATTTTCCCTCTCATTTATCAAGACTTTTCTCACAAGACTTCTTGGACTCAAGACATGATTAGGGTTTGGTCAGCTCAAGACATCTCATCTTGCACTGATACCCCAAAGTTAGGATTTGAGTTTGCACAAGGATTTTTGGACCACCAATGCTTCATGTGACTTTCATACACCATCTTGGACCCCTAAGATTGCTCATGTTAAGTTTCAAGCCTTGAATCACATTTTTGATCAGTCAATTGGACAGTTGACCTAAAAATCAACTGTATTGGGGAAAAAGTCAACCATGGCCAATTTACAGTCAAACTTCATAATTTTTGATCCACAAAAACATTTTAGACTCATATGTACCATTTGATCAAGTTTGGATCACAACTCCTCAAGAAATTTGATCAAATCATCAAAAGGGGAAAATGGTCAAAATTAGGGTTTTGACTGAGAAAGGGCAATTTCTGATTTTTAACCAAGCCAATGACCAATTGGGTTCAAACATGATTTCAAGGGTTCAATGGCATCATCTTGACCTAATTACATGGTTCAAAAGATCTCAAGTTCATAGGATTGACAGATGAATTTTCCAGTCAACTGATCAAAAGTCAACTGTACACTGAAAAGTCAAACTTTGACTTTTTGGTCAAAATCAAGTGCCAAGGGTCATAATTCATCAAGATATGTCAAAATATGAAACTTTTTCACCAAGAAAACCAAATTTGAAAATTAGGGTTTTGAATTTGAAAAATTTCATAACTTAGAATTTTTCTAAGTATGGAAATTTTCTTATTTCCCCCCAACTTTTCACCACTTTTTCACCATGATGAAATTGGATTCACAGAAAACTCCCAACATGAAAGTTGTAGTGCTCCATGAAATCTAAAAATTTTCTTCACAAACTTTTCCCAAATGATGCTTTGATCTCAAGTTATGAATTTGTGAATAGGGGTCCATGAACTAAATAACTTAGTGAAAATTTGCCCTAATTTAGAAAGTTTTTGACCCAACTTCATGGACATTTTTCACCTATTTCAAAGAGGTATCTCCAAATTCATTTCAAATATGGATTGTAGAGCACATGATAAGCTTTCCAAAATGTCCAAGAACTCTCCATGATCATTTGTGGCTAGGGAGAATCGAAGAAAAGAAATTGGCATTTTATCACTTTTGTTCATGCCATTTTCACAAAGTATCAAGTTGCAAATCTGATCTTGGATGCTTGTACCTTGCATTACAGGTCCTAAACTCATTCTACACTCCATAATTAAATGCTAATTCAGAAGACAAAGGCTTTATTTTCACTTTTGGAACATTGCACAAGAGATAATTCCATTAATGGCATAAAGGGCACATTGCCATTTTCAAAAAGCAAGCTTTTGCAACTTTATCATTCTTGAGCCTTGGACCTGTTTCTTTGAGGCAAACAATCTCCACAGATATCAAGCAATGTATACCAACTTTCTACAGCTAGCAAGCCAACCAGTACAAGCATGTTTAGTGTGGTCACTTCACTTTTCTTCAAATGCAAGAAAAGTTGCAAAAGAGGTTAGAACTTGTACAACTGAGAAGGAGTGGACTTTGTATCATTATATACAAATACACAAAGTCACTACAATGCTAGACACGAATGCATAACATCTGAAACTCTCCAAAACTCCAAAACTTCATTTTTCTGCCCAAACATCCAGCTTCTGCAAAATCCTTGCCAACTTCATTTTGGCTCGTGCGTTTTGCCTTTTAACCTTTGAAACACTTCATCCACATCATATCAAAGCTATCCAAGCCTTTACATTGTTGCTGTAACCCCTGTTTTAGCCATTACCATTTTCACTTTGGAAGCTTGCAACTTGACTTGTGCAAAGAGTTTCAGCCATCCATAAAGCAAGCTGAGCATTGGGATAGTTTGAAGGAACTTCAAGGAAGCTCACACGATCCTCAGGCCTCACTCAAAGTCGCCACATTGCCATATCCAAATCCAGCTGAAGGAGGTATTTTTCAAAACTCTATCTCTCTATTTAGGCATCCTTAAGCCACGATTTGTGAAGCAAAAATGTAGTCCTTAACATGGTGAAGTTGTACATATGCATACTTGTCATTTATATTAACTGAGCACTGAGAATTTGAGGCTTGAAGTTCATGAAATAATTAGGTCACGAATTAGGGATGATTAAATTCTCTCTGATCTTTGAGAGTTAGTTTACAAATTTTATATCATTGGAATCGTGAGATGAAATGCTACATGTTTTGTGTTATAAGCTTTTGTTTTTATGCAAGCAATAGAGAGTTACAGATTTGAAGGCAAATACGCGTGCAAGGAGGAAGCTGGAGGACAGGGATGAAGTGCCTGGGCCTTGGGCCTTCTGTTTTTGATTTTCAGACCCCCCTGACCACTATTTGCACCCCCTGACTTATTTTGTTATATTTTTCATATTTTGTCATATTTTATGTTTATTGCTTTTAATCATTTTTTCTAAACTTTAAAAATCCTAAAAAATAATTAAATATTTTTTTTGCAATTTTAATTTTAATTTTTAAATTTTTTTCTTCATATGGGAATTAGTTTATTTTAATAAATAGAACTTATTTTCTTATAATAAATTGTAAATATATTTAAAAATACTATACATTTTTATTTTATTATTTTAGACATAAAATATTTATTTTCATACATAGTTTAATTTTTAATATTTGTGCATAATATTACTTATTATTTTCTTGTATAAAAAATGGCAAAATAATAATAGGAAACATATATTTATTTTAATAAAAATTAGGGTTTCCACCCTTTCAAAAATAATACTATTATTTTTCCTTTTTTCTAGGGTTTACATAAATCATTTTCTCATACAAAAACAAAATACAAAACATTTTTTCCATAAATACATTGCATTGCATATTTAAATGTTTGTATATTTATTTATTTCACACAATATTCAATTGCGTTGTAATAGTATTTTAGGATTTATTTTGTGCAATATCCCCATTCGAAAACTTGTATCCCCCCTCCCATAATAATTGTTGTAATAGCTTAGTTTACATTTATGCAATTTATCGCATTTATACCATGTTTAGTAAACCAGGGTTTGCATGACAAGACCAAAAAACAAACAAATAGAAATGACCTAATACAAGACAAATCAAATGCATGAAAAATGACACACATTGCACACAAACACCCTTAGGGTTTCACCCACTTGGTTGCCTAAATAAAAATGACCATGTTACGCATGCGAAGTATCTTGGCAAAACAAAACAAAATAAGATCATAGTCCCTCGATGACGCTATCAAAAGGTTGCCTAAACAAAGATGGTCTTGGTCCCTCAAAAAATGCCAAGGTACTTAGCAATATTTCTATCATGGTCATACGATGACCCACGCCCGTCCCATTTACATCCAAAGATAGGGTTGTTTACCAAATCAATGGTAAATCAACAATGTCAAAGGAATAAAAATGCACAAGAAAGACATTTGAGTAGGTAGATAGTTTCTAGTTACTTGATCAACTTCAAAACAATCCTTGCTATTTTCAAAAACAAACACATACACATTCCAAAACATTTCAAAACATCTTTCAAAACATTGAAACATTTTTCAAAAGACAAACATCTTTGTATACATTCTTACGAACGAGAATCATTACAAAGATTGCCTAAACAATGGCCTATTTTCAAAATACTTTCAAAACCACACAAAGCACCATTTCAAACAATTTCAAAGCAAAACAAGTGATCTAAACAAGTAACTAAGAGCCCATGGAAAACCATGGATGAAAAGGGTGCTAGCACCTTCCCTTTTCATGATCTACCCCCCGAACTCAAGAAAACATCTCAAAGGTCTTTCCTGTGCTTTTTTACCTTTCCTTTTGGATAAAAGAAAAGTCGGTGGCGACTCTTGCTAACCGCAACATTTGCAAACACAAACGTAAAACCTCAAGTCAGTTCTCCCACCGCATCACAGAACTGGAGACTCTTCTGGGGAGAATTATAAAAATGGGGTTACCTTAGGGTTTAGATCACCTTTATTTGCTTTCAATTGTTTGACTTGTTTGCTTTACATTTTGGTTCTATTGTTTGGGTTTGAATCCTCTACCCGGATTTGGGAAACATTATAGGTAAATAGCAATACGTTGTGGAAACTGTGCGGGGTATACCAACATGGTCTAAGCAATAGCTATATTAGTGCGACATATTTGTGGGTACCGGTAGCCTTTGAGTCAATCAAAGAGAATACGAGGCCGCTGAGTGATGTCATGAAGCACTAATGAACTTCTAGAACCTTTACTTGACCAACTTGGCCTTTTAGGATATAGTGAGATGACCGGCTTTGGTGCAGTCCGAAGTTTGGTAGATACTCGATACTACACTCATTGAGGGTTGGTTCCTTGGAATATTTCGGTCGCCAGTAAAGAGGCTTGAATTGAAACAACGAACAAGGAAACAATCCAGTGATATTGAGCTCCTTAGAACCCGGTTACTATTTCTAGGACAGGTTGAGCCAACTAAACTTCAAGAGGGTACTTACCCATAAAACCCCATGCAAGCCTAAACTAGGAACTTGTGTAATTTGCTTGTACATATATACTTGTGCATAACATCATGGACATCATAAGCATCATATGCATCCACTAACCATTTCAAGGATTTTGGAGATTCATCTTTGTTCTTGTTTTGTAGGTTATGGATTCACTTCGCAGGAAAACTATCCAAATCAACCTTGTAAGAATTCCTCCACAACTCAAGGAGCTAGCTTCAAGGATTCCTGAGAATTCTCCATTCACCGAGAGACATGGTCGTCTACTCAACTTGGTCACTTCCAACACAGAGGAGGATATGTTGAAAGTTCTCTTCCAGTTCTTTGACCCTTTACATCATTGCTTCACATTTCCTGACTATCAACTTGTGCCCACTTTGGAAGAATTCTCTCAACTTATGAGGATTCCTATTCTCAATCAACTACCCTTCAACGGTATGGAAAGAGATCCAAAGCCAGAAGAAATTGCTCAAGCCCTGCACTTGCACTCATCTGATGTCACAACACATTAGGAAACTAGAAGTGGTGTCAAAGGCTTCTTGTCAAAGTTTCTGTTTGAGAAGGCCCAAAGCTGTTGGAATTCTCTAGACTTGCAAGCTTTTGAGGAGATTGTAGCTCTTCTCATCTATGGGATGTTCTTGTTCCCTAACCCTGATCAACTCATAGATGTGAGCACTGTCAAAATCTTTATGACTCGCAACCCGGTGCCTACATTGCTTGGGGATATCCTCCACTCTTTTCACACTCGTACAATGAGGAAAAGAGGTGTTCTCATGTGTTGCACTTCTCTCCTGGCAAGATGGTTTATTTCTCATCTTCCCCAATCAGTCTTGAAGAATGAGCAAGGTTTGAGGTGGTCACAAAGGTTAATGACACTTAACCATTCAGATATTCATTGGTGTTCTCGATCCAAAGAGAATATTATTATCATTGACCGTTGTGGGGAATTCCCTAATGTCCCTCTACTTGGCATTAGGGGAGGCATCACCTACAACCCATGCTTGGCTAGAAGACAGTTTGGTTATACCCGAAGAGATGGCCCACATGACATACTGATTCAAGGATTGGTTTTCGACTTCGACAACGACAACCAAGGACTCCGTCAGAGATTCATCCGAGCTTGGAGAATGCCCAATAAGGTGGATAGCAAGACTCCGGGGCACAAGAATTCCATCCCTCTTGAGCCTTACCTCAAGTGGGTATGAACCCGCGCCCAAAGTCTTATGATGCCTTATACCTCCATTCTCCCAGTGATTATAGAGCCTGTTAAGGAAGGAGAGGTTCCATACACCATCCTACATCCTGATATGCCAACATCACTCGAAGACTTACAAAGGAGTAGGATACAACTCAAGGGAGAGCGTTATACTTTCGAAGCCCAATTCTACGCAAGCGAGAAGAAGGTTTTGGAACTCACTCGGCTACTTCATGAAGAGCAGACTCTCAACACCTACATTTCACCAAAGAGGATGCACAATGTCTTTTTACCTTAGAATTTTGTATTATTTTGCCCAAGGGGCATTGATGTACTAACAATTCTATCTTATTAATATGACGTGTGTTTATTTAAAAAAAAAAAAACAAATTTGAATTTCTGAATCCTTGAAAGCATTGCATGAATACATATCATTCATCATAAGCATAAACAGGTCTTCACACCAAGTTTCCTCATCTCTCTGCTGTTTATTTCAGCAAGATGGATATCGAACAAACGGTCAAAGATTTTCAAGCTCAGAATTCACAATTCCAACAGTTGCTCATGACTTTAGCCAAGGGGCAGGAGGAACTGAAGACTTTGCTAGAGAAAGAAAAAGAGAAAAAGAAGAAGAAGCCAGCTGGTGTGGTTATCATGGGTAGAAGATTTCAGGGACAAGCCAGAAGGACCTTGGAATTCCTATCAACATCTGAAGAAGGGGAAGGAAAAGGAAAAGGAACGACAGTGCCATCAGATTCTGAAGTAGAAGAAGAGGAGGAAGAGGACTACTCTGAACAACAATACCCTCTGACTGATGATAAATATAAACACCTTGAAGAGCGTCTAGCTGCTATGGAAATCCAGAGAGTACCAGGGCTGGATTTTGAGGAATTAGGGCTGGTGTTAGGAATAGTAATCCCTCCAAAGTTTAAGGTGCCACTGTTTGCCAAGTATGATGGGGTGTCTTGTCCCAAAATGCACCTCAGATCCTATGTCAGGAAGATTCAACCATATTTTGCTGACAAAGACTTGTGGGTCCACTTTTTCCAGGACAGTTTATCAGGAACGCAACTTGATTGGTTCTACCAGTTGGAGAGAGCAGATGTCCATAATTGGGAAGACTTGGCAGCAGCCTTCTATAAACAGTATCAATACAACACCGTCTTGGCGCCGACCTGTACTCAGCTACAGAGTATGGCCATGGCTTCCAATTAGGGCTTTAAAGATTACGCCCAAAAGTGGAGGGATCTAGCCGGAAGGGTGCAACCACCTTTATCTAAAAGAGAGTTAGTGGACATGTTATTGGGAAATATTTCAGGCCCTTTCTTTAATCATATGATTGGAAGCTCCTCTGCAGGGTTTACCGAATTGATTTTAATTAGCAAAAGAGTGGAGGCTGGTATAAGAAATGGGAAAATTCAGAAGGACGTGTCTGCCTCAGCTGCTGTAAAAAAGCCCTTAACAGGAAGAAAGGAAGTATCTGCTATCTATTCACAGAGAAATCAGGGAAGAACCGAGCGCCGACCAACAGTGGGGGCCGTAATGATTCCGAAGCCTGCATCAGTTTAACCGAGAACTAACCAGCAAAGGGTAGAAAGGCCAGTGCAGAAATTTACCAAGATTAACATGACTCCAGGCAAAGTACTACCACATCTCTTGAAGTTAAATCTGGCCACTTTAAAAGAGGCCCCAAAAAATCCTAATACTGCTTCTCCACATTACCATCCCAACCCCAGATGTGCGTACCATTCTGAAAGTCCAGAGCACGACACCAATAACTGTTGGGCTCTGAAGAATAAGATTCAAGATATGATAGACGCAAAGGAGGTTGAGTTTGAAGCGCCTGAGAAACCGAATGTTATTTCCTCCCCAATGCCGAGGCATGGTCACAATGCCAATGCTATTGAAGAAGATCTGTTTTTTGCTACCATGGATGAACTGTTAACTCCGATCCTAACCATCAAGTTGAACTTGTTAAAAGCTGGCATCTTCCCAGGTTATGAAAAAGACTGCCATGTTTGCCTGTCCTCATCATTTGACTGTCCTCTGTTGAAGAAAGGAATCCAACAACTAATTGATAACCAAGAAATTTTGTTTGAGAAAGCTCCTGTTTCACCCGTTCCAGTGAAAGAATTTTCAATAATAACCATATACGCCAATCCTTCCAGGGTTCCTAAAAAACCCGTTAGGATTACATCTGCTCCGAAGACTGCTCCGCTTAAGATTACATTGCCCGGGCTTGCCCCATACAAATCAGATAAATCAGTACCATGAAACTATGGTGGAGAAATCTACTACCATGGTATTAAATAAATTGAATTAACTGCTGAAGAAGAAAGCTCCAGAGAGGATAATCCTGACATCGGTAACATTGCCGGAACAAGCAAGGTTACCCGTAGTGGAAGAATCTTTTCTCCAGAGATTGCTCCTCCAACAACAGTCTTTGGACCCGTGGCTATTCCAAAGATTCCCTCTACACCAGTAATTGTACCTACAAGTGTACCTGCTGACAAAGACAATACAATTCCTATCCCTACTTTCGCTGCTGAGAATAAAGGAAAGAATGTTCAAGAGGAGCCTGTCCTGACGAAGGCTCAATCACTAGTTATTTCTGAAACATCCAAGAAGGAGATGGAAGAAATCCTGAGGATCATTAAGAAGAGTGATTATGATGTGGTTGAACAATTGGGGCATACCCCTTCCAAGATATCTATGCTAGCCCTGCTGTTGTGCTCTGAAGCACATGCCAAAGCACTGGTAAAATTTCTGAAGACAACTCATGTGCCGCAAGAGACGTCGGTTGACCAGTTCCAAGACTGTGTGGCCAGTTTGACAGCTGATAATGGCCTGGGTTTCTCCGATGCTGACTTGACACCCCGAGGGAGAAAACACAACGATGCACTACATGTCTCAGTGGAGTGTAGAGGAACAACCCTAGCTCATGTCTTGGTTGATACTGGGTCATCTTTAAATGTCTTACCAAAGAAAGCCCTTGATAGATTGGATTGTGAAGGGATGACTTTAAAACCCAGCAATATAGTGGTCAGAGCTTTTGATGGTTCTAAGAGGATGGTCCATGGGGAGGTGGACATCCTAATCAAGGTGGTAATTCAGATTTTCAATTCAACATTCTATGTGATAGACATCCGTCCTTCTTATTCCTGTCTGTTGGGACGCCCCTGGATCCACAATGCAGGTGCTGTCACCTCCACCTTGCATCAGATGCTCAAGTACCCCGTCCAACGGAAGATCATAACTGTCCATGGGGAGGAGGAGTATATGATTAGTCATCTGAATTCCTTCCGTTATGTGGAGTTAGATGGCGAATTCATAGAGACCCCTTTCCAACATTTTGAAGAAGTCTCTCCTGAAATAGCGGCAACCAAGGCAATATCCTCAACTCCTGTGATCATAAGACCTCCACCTAGGATGTCATCTTTAAAGGATGCAAGAGAAGTAGTGGAAGAAGGGGGATGCACAATCTGGGGTCAACTTCCAGACATTCCTTACAAATCAGACAAGTTCGGCTTGGGGTTTACTTCAACTAGTCAGAAGGCTGTGCGCCGTGCCCGTGCTGGAGGGCCACCTACGAAGATCAGCCACCAAGGGGTTAATGCACTAGAGGATAGTGAAGAAGATGGCAGCCTGGAAGATTGGATATTTCCTACTGTCGGCGGAGGACTGTGCAACTGGGAAGCCAAAGACTTTGTTCCGATAACTTTCACACCGCAGTAATTTATCTTTTACATTAATTTCACAAACAATTCGTACTTTAAAAACCATGTGTCTTACCCGAGGCACATCGGTCCATTTGTAAGGGTTTTTATTTCATTTTCATATGTCATTCAATGAATCATGGACGCTTTTTCACATATAAACCTTTTATGCTCATTGTCTTTCTTTTACATTTTTGTTGTTTTAAGATGGCTATACCCTTACACACACCCACACTCACAAATGCAGGTACCCTTCCATTCTGGATCCCATGGGTAACGATACTGCTATAGCCTTCAGTGACTCTGAAGATCTGATCTACCAAGCCGAATACGAAGGTGAGGAAGATTTTGAGGTGCCAGGGGAATTGGCCAGACTACTACAACAAGAGGAAAGAGCAATTCAGCCTCATGAGGAGCAGTTGGATACAATCAACTTGGGTACTAAGGATGATAAAAAGGAGATCAAAATAGGTGCCAATCTAGAGCCAAGGGTCAAGGAGCGCCTAATTCAGCTATTGCATGATTATGTGGGGATCTTTGCCTGGTCATACGAAGACATGCCGGGACTCGATACAGACATTGTGGTACACCATCTACCCACAAGAGAAGACTATCCACCAGTGAAACAAAAGGTCCGCCACATGAGACCTGACATGTCAGAGAAGATCAAAGCAAAAGTTATGAAACAGTTCAATGCTGGATTTCTGGCTGTTACTTCCTATCCTCAATGGGTGGCCAACATTGTTCTCGTGCCTAAAAAGGACGGCAAAGTGAGAATGTGCGTGGATTACAGAGATTTAAACAGGGTCATCCCTAAAGATGATTTTCCACTTCCGCACATCGACATCCTGGTTGACAACACAGCTCAACACAAAGTATTTTCTTTCATGGACGGATTCTCGGGCTATAACCAGATCAAAATGGCACCTGAGGACATGGAGAAAACTACTTTTGTCACACAGTGGGGTACGTTCTGCTACAAAGTGATGCCATTCAGACTGAAGAATGTCGGGGCAACCTATCAAAGCGCCATGGTAGCTTTGTTTCATGATATGATACATCATGAGAAATAAGTCTACGTAGATGACATGATAGCCCGATCACAAACTGAAGAAGAACACCTTGATCACTTGCAAAAGATGTTTGTCAGGTTGAAGGAGTACAAGCTCAGATTGAACCCAAACAAGTGCACATTCGGAGTCCGGTCCGGTAAGCTCTTAGGTTTCATTGTCAGCAACAAAGGCATCAAAGTTGATCCTGCCAAAGTTAAAGCTATACAAGAAATTCCTGCTCCTCGCACTGAGAAGGAAGTCAGAGGTTTTTTTGGGACGCCTAAACTACATTTCTAGGTTCATTTCTCACCTAAGATCTACTTGTGAACCAATCTTCAAGTTGTTGAAGAAGGATCAGGTAGCCAGATGGAACAATGAATTTCAGGTTGCTTTCGATAAAATCAAGGAGTATTTGCTAGAACCTCCTTTCTTGATGCCACTCGTCGAAGGAAGACCGCTAATCATGTATCTGACCGTCTTAGAGAATTCAATAGGGTGCGTACTGGGCAGCATGACGAGTCTGGATGAAAAGAGCATGCCATTTATTACCTTAGCAAAAATTTTACCGACTGTGAAACCAGATATTCACTGCTCGAGAAAAATTGCTGCGCTTTGGTATGGGCTGCTCGCCGGCTAAGGCAGTATATGTTGACTCATACCACTTTGCTGATATCTAAGATGGATCCGATAAAGTACATCTTTGAGAAGCCTACTTTGTCTAGAAGAATAGCTAGATGGCAGATGATCTTAACAAAATATGACATACAGTACACGACCCAAAAAGCTATAAAGGGCTGTGTGCTAGCTGATCATCTGGCCCATCAAGCTATAGAAGATTACCAGTCCATGAAGTTTGACTTCCCCGACGAAGACATCATGACATTGGACAATGTTGAAGATATCAGACCATATGACGAACCTGAACAAGGATCCCGATGGACCCTGTACTTTGATGGGGCCTTCAATGCACTTGGTAACGGTATCGGCGCTGTGCTTATATCTCCGGAAGGATGCCGTACTCCTTTCACTGCCAGACTTTGCTTCAACTATACGAACAACATGGCAGAATATGAAGCATGCATCTTTGGACTCAAGGCTGCCATAGACTTGGGAATCAAATCTTTAGATGTGTTTGGGGACTCAGCTTTGGTCATCAGTCAGATCAAAGAAGAGTGGGACACTAAGCATCCAAACCTCATCCCTTACAAAGAACATGTTTTGACATTGTTATCACATTTCGAGCAGATTACCTTCGAGCACTTCCCGCGAGAAGAAAATCAGCTAGCAGATGCTCTAGCTACAATGTCATCCATGTTTAAACTTAATTGGGATAATGAGGCTCCCCAGATCACCATTGAACGGATGGACGAACCAACACATTGTCACGAGATTAATACCGAAGAAGTAGTGGACCAGATGTGGTTTCATGAAGTCAAAAGGTATCTCGAGGATCAGGAATATCCAAAAGGAGCTTCAGTCAATGACAAAAAGTTCTTGAGGAGATTCTCAACAAAGTTCTTCCTAAGTAATGGCATCCTGTACAAGCGCAATCATGATTCTATTCTGCTCCGTTGTGTTGACAAGATTGAAGCTGAAAAGATCATGGCTGAATTGCATGAAGGTACCTTTGGCACTCACTTTAGTGGGCATACGATGGCAAAGAAGATCCTACGGGCAAGCTATTACTGGTCTACCATGGAAGCTGACTGCTATCACCACTCCCGGACCTGCCATAAATGTCAAATGTATGCAAACAAGGTCCACGTGCCTCCGGTTCCTCTAAATGTCCTAACAGCTCCTTGGCCCTTCGCTATGTGGGGAATAGACATGATTGGATAGATCAAGCCTACAACATCCAATGGACACCGCTTCATTCTGGTGGTCATTTCCTATTTCACCAAGTGGGTCGAAGCAGCTTCCTTCGCATCCGTTACTAAGAATGTTGTTGCCTGCTTCATCAAACAGAATCTCATCTGCCGGTACGGTATCCTCGAAAGGATTATCACTGATAACGGTACGAACCTTAACAATACTATGATCACCGCCTTGTGCGAGCAGTTCAAAATTCAACATCACAATTCATTCCCCTATCGGCCAAAGATGAATGGTGCAGTCGAAGCTGCTAACAAAAATATCAAAAAGATCATACAAAAGATGACAGTCACCTACAAGGACTGGCATGAGATGTTACCGTTTGCTCTCCACGGGTACCGTACCACGGCACGCACGTCAACTGGGGCAACACCCTATTCCTTGGTTTATGGCATGGAGGCTGTTTTACCTATCGAGGTTCAGATTCCCTCTTTGAGAATCATGAAGGATGCAGGTTTGAGTGAAGACGATTGGATCCAAACCCGACTTGATCAGTTGAACTAAATTGACGAGAAGAGACTTACTACTATTTTCCATGGTCAGACGTATCAAAAACGGATGATCAAGGCTTTCAACAAGAAAGTTAGACGCCAAGTATATCAAGTTGGAGACCTAGTGATCAAGCGCATCATCTTGCCACAAAGTGACCCCAGGGGCAAATGGACTCCTTCCTATGAAGGACCATTTGTAATCAAGAACATCTTTTCTGGTGGGGCAATGATCTTAACCACCATGGACGGCGACGACCTGCCACACCCTGCGAACGCAGACATAGTCAAAAAATACTACGCATAAATGACCCGCTAGGTTGACACACCTAGGCAAAACAAGGGCATCCCGGCGAACCAAAAAGGTTCGGGCAAAAATTAGGGATAAAATAAAAAAAACCTGTACACCCGACAAGTTGAAAACCCGAAAGGGCGACTTGGGAAAAAAAGGGTTTCTCGGTGGACTGAAAACCCGAAAGGGCGGTCCAGGCAAAAGTTAGGGAATTAAAGCGTATGACTATGTCTCGTCGGATCACCTTAAGGACAATCTCTTCACTGACAAACTCTGAGCTTATGATCAATTCAATCATCTTCGGACGAAGCAACGAACAGACAAGATATTAAGAGATACGAAGGCTATAACGGAATGGGAACCCCATGGGATTTTTACACATAGCTATCTTTCTTTGTATAAAATTTTCTTACATTTATGACACCATCCTCTTACTAGGATGTCTGTCTCCTTTGTACAAAACACTTATTCAAAGTAAATACAAAGATATCTCTTTCAAAGTACAAAAAACTATTTGCCTTTTTCTTTACACTTGTGTTTTTATTTGCAAAAAACGTCCAATGATTCATTGATGAACATATGCATTTGAACATAATTACTGTTTACAAATAAACAGGATGGAAGAGAACAATTACTGACAGACTGAAAGGATAGGAAAACGTCTTTAGGCTATTCCATGAGAAATCCCTACAGTACACCATCCAGATCCCCAGCGAAGCTAAAATTTCAAACCCTTAATCCCCATCAGAGTTAAAACTTCAAACTCCCAATCCCCAGTGGAGCCAAAACTTCAAACTATCAATCCCCGGCGGAAACCATCCAGCTTCTCTAAACTCCCCAACAAGTTATCTTGAAGACTGAAAATCAACCAGATAACAGTTAACTTTTGTCTCTCCCCAACCTAGGATAATTCCCTAGTAGAGTGGCAGACAATCCAAACTCCTGGACCTACTCCCCAGCAGTAAGCCTTCTTCCCCACGGAGTTTTTATTGCTCCCCAACAGAATGAAGATTCTCTTTGTTAATTCCCCACAGAAGTCATCGGAGTTTTCATTGCTCCCCAACAGAATGAAGATTCCCTTTGTTAATTCCCCAGTAGAAGTCATCAAAGTTCTCTGGATTCCCAAGCAGATTACTCAAGCAGTACATGGCATTGCTCACAACAGAATTTTTGTCAATACTCCAACTTCAAGATATGAAGGATCCCTATATCCCCAACAGTCGCCAAGGATTTCTTATCCTCAGCAATCAAGGATTTATTTTCCCCGACAATAGTCAAGGATTTATTTTCCTCAGCAATACAGTAAATCAGCTTACATGCGCATACATTACATCCATATATCATAAACATTGATAAAGCACATTTATTGCATCATACATTTCATGCAACACAACTTTGTGTTTCAGTTAACATTTTATCCTTTTCAGGATAAGATTAACAACTATCATTAACATGTTCAAAGATTTCAGATACAGTTCAGATACACTCCAAACACGGAAGTCATTCTGCTACTCATCCAGATTCGGCATTCAGGTTCAGATAAACTCCAAACACGGAAGTCATTCTGTCACCTATTCAAGATACAGTTCAGATACACTCCAGACACGAAAGTCATTCTGTCACCTATTCAAGATACAGTTCAGATACACTCCAGACACGGAAGTCATTCTGTCACTTATTCAGATACAGTTCAGATACGCTACAGACACGGATGCCATTCTGGCGCTTATTCAGATTTCAAGTTCAGATACAGTACATATACGCTCCATACGTGAATTCTATTCTATTACTCATTCAGACCTCAACTATCAGATACAGTTCAGATACGCTCCAGACACGGTTGCCATTCTGTCACTTATTCAGATACAGTTCAGATACGCTCTAGACACGGATGCCATCCTGATACTCATTCAAATTTCAAGTTCAGATACGCTCCAGACACGGATGCCATTCTGACTCTTATTCAGATTTAAATTTTAGATACGCTTCATGTAAGTCTCAGAGTACCTAAGAGGGGGGGGGGGGGGGAGGGGTGAATTAGGTTCTTAGTGAACGTTATAAGTTGGAATTAAAATTTATCACGCAGGAACCGGTTCCCCTATTGGTACAACCCGGTTCCTGGTACAAAAACCAGGGACATGTTTTTTTGAGAAAAGCTGGAACCCGGTTCCCTGTTAGGGAGGAACCGGTTCCTAAAGGTTTATTTTCAAAAATACATTTTGAGAGATATTTCAAACAAAGTTTTTCTTGATGTTAAAGTTATGGAATATGTATATGTTGATGAATGCATATTGTGAACATCTATATTCAAGGTTTAAGAATTATTTATACCATATTGACATTTGATGATTTCTTCAATAATTCTTCAATAATCTTCAAGACTTTAATTTGATGTTGATAAGCTTTTTGCACATCCTTTGAAACTTGATGTCCATGTTGTCTTCATCAAAACACATGCTTTAAATATGACTTGAGAATCTTGCAATTACACTTCAGATATGGATTCTATTCTATTCCTCATTCAGTTTTCAAGTCTCCAGATACAGTTCAGATACGTTCCAGACGCGGATACCATTCTGATACTTATTCTTCTGACCTACAACTTACAACTCAGAAAACATTCTTGGATGGCATCTACAATCCCATCTCTAACAAGATTATATCATCTCTCCAAATGGCATCTTTAAGCCCATTCCCTCAACTACATTCTTTGACGAGTGCAAATTTATGGGCACTCTAGTGTCCAATCATCTTTTACCTTCGAGTCGCGAACGACAAAGCTTGCCAATCTAACTCTTCAGGTTCAAGAAGATTGAACAGAGGCAGTTGTTGTACCCCAAAATTTTCCCTCTCATTTATCAAGACTTTTCTCACAAGACTTCTTGGACTCAAGACATGATTAGGGTTTGATCAGCTCAAGACATCTCATCTTGCACTGATACCCCAAAATTAGGGTTTGAGTTTGCACAAGGATTTTTGGACCATCAATGCTTCATGTGACTTTCATACACCATCTTGGACCCCTAAGATTGCTCATGTTAAGTTTCAAGCCTTGAATCACATTTTTGATCAGTCAATTGGACAGTTGACCTAAAAATCAACTGTATTGGGGAAAAGTCAACCATGGCCAATTTACAGTCAAACTTCATAATTTTTGATCCACAACAACATTTTAGACTCATATGTACCATTTGATCAAGTTTGGATCACAACTCCTCAAGAAATTTGATCAAATCATCAAAAGGGCAAAATGGTCAAAATTAGGGTTTTGACTGAGAAAGGGCAATTTCTGATTTTTAACCAAGCCAATGACCAATTGGGTTCAAACATGATTTCAAGGGTTCAATGGCATCATCTTGACCTAATTACATGGTTCAAAAGATCTCAAGTTCATAGGATTGACAGATGAATTTTCCAGTCAACTGATCAAAAGTCAATTGTACACTGAAAACTCAAACTTTGACTTTTTGGTCAAAATCAAGTGCCAAGGGTCATAATTCATCAAGATATGTCAAAATATGAAACTGTTTCACCAAGAAAACCAAATTTGAAAGTTGTAGTACTCCCAACATGATGAAATTGGATTCAAAGAAAACTCCCAACATGAAAGTTGTAGTACTCCATGAAATCTACAAATTTTCTTCACAAACTTTTCCCAAAAGATGCTTTAATCTCAAGTTATGAATTTGTGAATAGGGTCCATGAACTAAATAACTTAGTGAAAATTTGCCCTAATTTAGAAAGCTTTTGACCCAACTTCATGGACATTTTTCACCTATTTCCAAGAGGTATCTCCAAATTCATTTCAAAAATGGATTGTAGATCACATGGCAAGCTTTCCAAAATGTCCAAGAACTCTCCATGATCATTTGTGGTTAGGGAGAATCGAAGAAAAGAAATTGGCATTTTATCACTTTTGTTCATGCCATTTTCACAAAGTATCAAGTTGCAAATCTGATCTTGGATGCTTGTACCTTGCATTACAGGTCCTAAACTCATTCTACACTCCATAATTAAATGCTAATTCAGAAGACAAAGGCTTTATTTTCACTTTTGGAACATTGCACAAGAGATAATTCCATTAATGGCATAAAGGGCACATTGCCATTTTAAAAAAGCAAGCTTTTGAAACTTTATCATTCTTGAGCCTTGGACCTGTTTCTTTGAGGCAAGCAATCTCCAAAGATATCAAGCAATGTATACCAACTTTCTGCAGCTAGCAAGCCAACCAGTACAAGCATGTTTAGTGTGGTCACTTCACTTTTCTTCAAATGCAAGAAAAGTTACAAAAGAGGTCAGAACTTGTACAACTGAGAAGGAGTGGACTTTGTGTCAATCTATACAAATACACAAAGTCATTACAATGCTAGACACGAATGCATAACATCTGAAACTCTCCAAAACTCCAAAACTTCATTTTTCTGCCCAAACATCCAGCTTCTGCAAAATCCTTGCCAACTTCATTTTGGCTCGTGCGTTTTGCCTTTTAACCTTTGAAACACTTCATCCACATATCAAAGCTATCCAAGCCTTTACGTTGTTGCTGTAACCCCTGTTTCAGCCATTACCATTTTCACTTTGGAAGCTTGCAACTTGACTTGTGCAAAGAGTTTCAGCCATCCATAAACCAAGCTGAGAATTGGAATAGTTTGAAGGAACTTCAAGGAAGCTCACACGATCCTCAGGCCTCACTCAAAGTCGCCACATTGCCATATCCAAATCCAGCTGAAGGAGGTATTTTTCAAAACTCTATCTCTCTATTTAGGCATCCTCAAGCCACGATTTATGAAGCAAAAATGTAGTCCTTAATATGGTGAAGCTGTACATATGCATACTTGTCATTTATATTAACTGAGCAGTGAGAATTTGAGGCTTGAAGTTCATGAAATAATTAGGTCACGAATTAGGGCTGATTAAATTCTCTCTGATCTTTGAGAGTTAGGTTACAAATTTTATATCATTGGAATCGTGAGATGAAATGCTACATGTTTTGTGTTATAAGCTTTTGTTTTTATGCAAGCAATAGAGAGTTACAGATTTGAAGGCAAATATGCGCGCAAGGAGGAAGCTGGAGGACAGGGATGAAGTGCCTGGGCCTTGGGCGCCTTGGGCCTTCTGTTTTTGATTTTCAGACCCCCCCTGACCACTATTTGCACCCCCTGACTTATTTTGTTATATTTTTCATATTTTCTCATATTTTTATGTTTATTGCTTTTAATCATTTTTTCTAAACTTTAAAAATCCTAAAAAATAATTAAATATTTTTTTTGCAATTTTTTATTTTTTTTAATTTTTTTCTTCATATGGGAATTAGTTTATTTTAATAAATAGAACTTATTTTCTTATAATAAATTGTAAATATATTTAAAAATACTATACATTTTTATTTTATTATTTTACACATAAAATATTTATTTTCATACATATTTTAATTTTTAATATTTGTGCATAATATTACTTATTATTTTCTTGTATAAAAAAATGGACAAAATAATAATAGGAAACATATATTTATTTTAATAAAAATTAGGGTTTCCACCCTTTCAAAAATAATACTATTATTTTTCCTTTTTTCTAGGGTTTACATAAATCATTTTCTCATACAAAAACAAAATACAAAACATTTTTCCCATAAATACATTGCATTGCATATTTAAATATTTGTATATTTATTTATTTCGCACAATATTCAATTGCGTTGTAATAGTATTTTAGGATTTATTTTGTGCAATATCCCCATTCGAAAACTTGTATCTCCCCTCCCATAATAATTGTTGTAATAGCTTAGTTTACATTTATGCAATTTATCGCATTTATACCATGTTTAGTAAACCAGGGTTTGCATGACAAGAACAAAAAACAAACAAATAGAAATGACCTAATACAAGACAAATCAAATGCATGAAAAATGACACACATTGCACACAAACACCCTTAGGGTTTCACCCACTTGGTTGCCTAAATAAAAATGGCCATGTTACGCATGCGAAGTATCTTGGAAAAACAAAACAAAATAAGATCATAGTCCCTCGATGACGCTATCAAAAGGTTGCCTAAACAAAGATGGTCTTGGTCCCTCAAAAAATGCCAAGGTACTTAGAAATATTTCTATCATGGTCATACGATGACCCACGCCCGTCCCATTTACATCCAAAGATAGGGTTGTTTACCAAATCAATGGTAAATCAACAATGTCAAAGGAATAAAAATGCACAAGAAAGACATTTGAGTAGGTAGATAGCTTCTAGTTACTTGATCAACTTCAAAACAATCCTTGTTATTTTCAAAAACAAACACACACATATTCCAAAACATTTCAAAACATCTTTCAAAATGTTGAAACATTTTTCAAAAGACAAACATCTTTGCATACATTCTTACGAACGAGAATCATTACAAAGATTGCCTAAACAATGGCCTCTTTTAAAAATACTTTCAAAACCACACAAAGCACCATTTCAAACAATTTCAAAGCAAAGCAAGTGATCTAAACAAGTAACTAAGAGCCCTTGGAAAACCATGGATGAAAAGGGTGCTAGCACCTTCCCTTTTCATAATCTACCCCCCGAACTCAAGAAAACATCTCAAAGGTCTTTCCTTTGCTTTTTTACCTTTCCTTTTGGATAAAAGAAAAGTCGGTGGCGACTCTTTCTAACCGCAACATTTGCAAACACAAACGCAAAACCTCAAGTCAGTTCTCCCACCGCATCACACCAGGCCGCCTTCGACAGGATCAAAGAGTACCTTCAAGAACCTCCAGTTTTGATGCCACCAGTCGGGGGAATACCTTTGATCATGTATCTAACTATATTGGAAAATTCAATGGGGTGTGTGATGGGGAAGCATGACGAGTCTGGACGAAAAGAGTATGCAATATACTACCTGAGCAAAATGTTTACTGACTGTGAAACCAGATATTCACTGCTCAAGAAAACTTACTGCGCTCTGGCATGGGATGCTCGCCGGCTAAGACAATATATGTTGACCCACACTACCTTATTGATATCCAAGATGGATCCAATTAAATACATATTCGAGAAGCCTAACCTCTCTGGAAGAATAGCAAGATGATAGATGATCCTGACTGAATACGACATTCAATACACTACCCAAAAAGTAATAAAGGGAAGTGTGATAGCCAATCACCTTGCTCATCAGGCTGTGGATGACTACCAGTCCATGAAATTCGAGTTCCTAGATGAAGACATCATGTTGGTAAACAATTGTGAAGAACTCAGACCATATGACATACCTAAACAAGGATCCCGATGGACCTTGGTTTTTGATGGAGCTTCCAACGCACTTGGAAACAGCATAGGCGTTGTGATTATATCCCCTGAAGGATGTCATGCTCCCTTCACCGCGAGGCTTTGTTTCAATTATACCAATAATATGGCAGAATATGAAGTTTGTATTATAGGTATCAAAGCCGCCATAGATTTAGGAATTAAGTCCTTAAAGGTATTTGGAGATTCAGCCTTGGTCATCAGTCAAATCAAAGGAGAATGGGACACGAAGCATCCTAATATCACCCCTTACAAAGAACATGTGTTGACATTAATCCCACATTTTGAGGAAATTACCTTTGAGCATTTTCCACGAGAGAAAGTCAACTAGCGGACACGCTAGCCACTATGTCATCCATGTTTAAAATCAGGTGGGATAACGAGGCTCCCCAGATCACCATTGAGTGGATGGATGAACCAACTTACTGTCACGAGATCAATACTGAATAAGTAATGGACAAGCCTTGGTTCCATGAAGTTAAGAGGTATCTCGAGGCCCAAGAGTATCCGAAGGGAGCTTTAGTCAATGATAAGAAGTTCTTGAGAAGATTTTCTGCTAAATTCTTCTTTAGTAACAGAATCCTCTATAAACGCAACCACGACTCTACTTTGCTTCGTTGCATAGACCAGAGTGAGGCAAAAAAGATCATGGATGATTTACACAAAGGTACCTTTGGCACTCATTCTAGTGGACACACGATGGCTAAAAAGATCCTACGGCAGGATACTACTGGTCCACCATGAAAGCAGATAGTTATCAACATTCACGAACTTGTCATTAGTGCCAGATCTATGCTGACAAAATACATGTGCCTCCGGTTCCCCTAAACATCCTGACTGCTCCTTGGCCCTTCACAATGTAGGGGATTTACATGATTGGAGAGATCAAACCCACAACTTCTAATGGACACCGCTTCATCTTGGTTGCCATTGATTACTTCACGAAGTGGGTCGAGGCAGCTTCATTCGCTTCTGTTACTAAGAACATTGTGGCCCAATTCATTAAACAGAATCTTATTTGTCGGTACGGTATCCCGGAGAGAATCATCACAGATAATGGTACTAATCTCAACAATACTATGATCACTGCACTATGCACGCAATTCAAGATCCAGCATCATAACTCTTCTCCTTACCGGTCGAAGATGAATAGCTCTGTAGAAGTCGCAAATAAAAACATCAAGAAGATCATACAAAAAATGAAAGTGACCTACAAGGACTGGCATGAGATGTTACCATTTGCTCTCCATGGTTACCGTACCATGGCACACACGTCAACAGGGGCAACTCCTTTCTCTTTGGTATATGGTATGGAAGCTGTCCTACCAATTGAAGTCCAAATACCTTCTTTGAGAATCATAAAAGATGCATGGTTGAATGAAGATGAATGGATTCAAACTCGACTTGACCAGGTAAACTTGATTGATGAGAAGAGGCTTACGGCTGTCTATCATGGCCAGATGTACCAAAAAGGTATGATCAAAGCTTTTAACAAGAAGGTCAGATGTCAGGTATATCGGGTTGGTGACTTGGTAATCAAGCGTATCATATTGCCACAAGGTGATCCCAGGGGAAAATGGACTCCTACATACGAAGGACCATTTGTGATAAAAAACATATTCTCTGGTGGAGCAATAATCTTAACCACTATGGATGGCGACGACCTTCTGCACCCTGTAAACGCGGACATAGTCAAAAGATACTACACATGAATAAAGACCCGCTAGGTTGATTGGCCTAGGACAAAATTAGGGCATCCCGGTGAACCAAAAGGGTTCTGGCAAAAATTAGGGATAAAATACAAAAAGATTTGTACACCCGACAAGCTGAAAACCTGAAAGGGCCGCTTGGGCAAAAAATGGTATCCCGATGGACTGAAAACCTGAAAGGGCGGTCTAGGAAAAAGTTAGGGATTGAAAGCGTATGACTATGTCCCATTGCATCACCTTATAGATAACCTTTAGTATCGGTTGACAAACTCAAACGGTTCTAATTAATCAATCGGCTTCAGACAAAGCAGCAAGTGGATGAGACGCTCAAAGACACGAAGGCTATAGCAGAGTGGGGAACCCCATGGGATTATTTCACATAGTTATCTTTTCTTTGTATCAGTTTTCATTTTCTACGATGACATCCTCTTACTAGGATGTTCGTCTCTTTGTACAAAAATACTTATTCAAGTTAATACAAAGATATTCCTTTAAAAGTGCAAAACTATCTGTTTTTCTTTTATTTTCCTGTTTTGTTTGCAAAAACATCCAATGATTATTTTTGAACATATGCATTTGAACGTGATTACTGTTTACAAATGAGCGCAAGAAAATAGGGAATAAAAAAAAAGAAAGACAATTACTAATGGCTTTAAGAAATAGGATAATATCTATAGGCCATTCCATAAAATCTCCGCAGATACTTTTTCCAGCAAGAACGGAAGCAAGGACATCCTACTACAGGATCACTAACGTATCTCCAATATACAAACTAATGGTATCAGGTGCTCTCACATTCCTGACGGAGAAAAACTTCCAGTTACCGCTCCAAAGATTCCCCAGTGAAAGTCGCCCAATTTTTCAGGATTCCCCAACAAGATTTCACGAAGTCCACAAACAATGCACGATGTTTCCCTTCCCCAAAAGAGTTTATTTCTCTAATTATGGAAACCCATCCATCAACACTTCAATTTCAACAAAATATGAAGACTTACACCCTACATCCCCAACAACAGTCAGGGATTTATTTTCCCTAATCCAAAAACATTACAACAGAACAATTAATATGTTCATACATTGCATTCATACGTCATAGCATTGACAACACGTATGCATATAGCGCAATCTCATTCCATGAATTTTCATACATCATGACATCGCATACAACTAGCTCTTCACCTTCTCAGGAAAGATCAATCAATAGGAAATTATCATCAACAAATTTCCGACAGGAAACTATTTGTAGACAAATCAATTGTAGATCAATTCCCGAGAAAGGACTGGTTGACCATCTACATAACAAATATTTCCTTCAGACCCCTACTAGTTCAGTTTAAATCTCTCAATGGTTTATTCTGATTCTTTCCCGCAGATATCTTCTCTGGTTCAAATAAACCGCTCCTAGATTTATTCCGATTCTTCTCCAGACCCCTGCTGGTTCAGTTTGAATCTCTCAATGGTTTATTCTAATTCTTTCCCGCAGATATCTTCTCTGGTTCAGATAAATTGCTCCTAGATTTATTCTGATTCTTCTCCAGACCCATGCTGGTTCAGTTTGAATCTCTCAACAATTTTTCTGATTCTTTTCCGCAGACATCTTCTCCGATTTAGATAAATCGCTCCTAGATTTATTCTAATTCTTCTCCAGACCCCTGTTGGTTCAGTTTGAATCTCTCAACGATTTATTCTAATTCTTTCCCGCAGACATCTTCTCTGGTTCAGATAAATCGCTCCTAGATTTATTCTGATTCTTCTCCAGACCCCTGCTGGTTCAGTTTGAATCTCTCAACGGTTTATTCTGATTCTTTCCCATAGACATCTTCTCTGGTTCAGATAAATCGCTCCAAGATTTATTCTGGTTCTTCTCCTGACCCCTGCTGGTTTAGTTTAAATATCTCAATGGTTTATCCTGACTCTTTTCTAGTAGACACTTTCTCTGGTTCACATAAATCGCTCAAAGATCTATTCTAATTCTCTCCAGTTAAAGAATACCCAAGACCTCTTTTGGGTTCAGTCTAAACCTCTCAACGGTTTATCCTGAGACTTTCCAAATAAACATTGTCTCTAGTTCAGATAAATCATTCCAAGATTTATTCTAATTCTTTCCAGTCAAACAATATTCAAGACTTCTGCTAGTTTCAGTTTAAATTGACCAAAGGTTTACTCTGATTCTTTTCCCAGTTAAAGTCAAGTTCAAACTTAGTCTTCTGTCAACAATCACCTTTGGATGGCATCTATAAGCCCATCTTCGACAAATCTCCATCATTTCTCCAAATGGAATCTTTAATCCCATTCCCTACACAATCAACCAACACACCATCGAGTGCAAATTTCTAGGCACTCTAGTGTTCAATCATCTTCCACTTTCAAGCCACGAACGACAAACATGTCGATCTCACTTTTCAAGTTTAAGAAGATTGAACAAGGGCAGCTGTTGTACCCCAAAATTTGCCCTCATTTCTCAAAGGATCCTCCTAGACGCTCAGGGTTGCTTCTATCAAGTTTCAAGTCTTGGACTACAATTTCCCAAGAAAGACATTCACAAGGACAAAATGGGCAAAATTAAGGTTGTGACTGAGAATGATCGAACTTTAATTTTTGACCTAATACCTGGCTTATTAGTTGGAAGCATGATCTCAAGGATCCGAGTGCGTCATTTTGACCTAATTGCACATTTTAATTCATCTCCTGAGATCAGTGGACTAATAGACAAAATTCAGTCAACTGGTGGGAGAAGTCAACTGTACACTAAAAAGTCAAACTTTGACTTTTTGACCAAAGTTGAATCCCATAAATCATATTTCATCAAGACATCTAAAATATGAAATTTGATCATCAAAAATCAAAAAAGTCAAAAATCCAACTTTTGCAAGACTTGGAAATTTTTCTAAGTTAAAGTCCATTGCTTCATGACATCTTGTCACTACAATTTAAAATAGTTCAAGATGTTATAAATAATTTAAGTTATTACAAAGTGACATTTTTGCAAGTTTACAAACCCTAAACTTTGTATTGCTTGGACTTTTCCCTTTGACTCAAAACCTTGCCATAATGCTTTGTCTTTAATACAATGTGCATAAATTGCTCCACAAACCAAACTTGTTTCATGCTGCAAACTATGCTGTCCAAATTATGGCTTAATAAAAAAAATGATATGCTACTTTTATGCATTGCCACAACACTCCAAAAACCTGTTCATTTGCTGTCCTATAAAACCTTGTCTATGCTGCACCACAAACCTATCACAAAACCTGTATATGCTTCCCTATACAGTCCAAAAAACCAGTCCAAAACTGCTCCATGCAGTCTGCTCCAACCTGCATCATAACAGCCACAAAATTGCACCAAAATGGCAAAAGAAAATTGTGTGGAAAAAGCATCAAAGAAGTAGGCAAAAATACTCCAAAACAACTTATTTTGTTTCCCTCCTAAGCCTCACTCAAGGGGATACAAAAGGGACTGATTCATAAGACATGAGGGGGATTTTTTTTGGAGAGAAAAAAGGGAGAGAAAAGAAAAACAAATTTTTTGTTAAAACCAGCTTATTCATAAAACCCAATTCATCCATAAAAGCTCTGTTCATATTTAACTCTGTTTTGGACTCACAAAAACAGAAAAGATCCTCAACCCATTATTATACAACCTTGCAAACTCTCCCATAAACCCTCTAAACACTTCACATCACATAGATATTGTTCAAGCACAAGAACAGTTTCTGTAGTGCCCTTATTCTCAACTTCTAAACACAAGACAATACTAAATAAACTTAACTATTTGGAGTTGGTTTAGCAACCTTCAACATAAAGGGAAGTCTAGCAGCTTCCTAGAGTTTCACTAAGGTCCACACGACATCTTGAAGGGTTTCAGACTTAAAACCTAAAGTGCAGTTGCAAGGTAAGTCATCTCAACCTTGCATTTTCCATACATCATTTTTAGTTTATTTCTGAAGATAAGATGAAGTAATCACTACTCTCGAAGTTAATCATTTCCTTACTATTCATTTTTATCATTTATATGTTGAAAACTGACTGATACATGTAAAAGAATGGTGATAGAGGCAAAAAAAAAACTATAACATGGGTCGATAAATACCCGTACAGGTCGACTCATTCTAACTGAAAAAGCAGGGTATGAGTCGACACATGGTCGTATGCATTGACTCATACTGCTATCCAGGGCCTAAAACAGAAAGATGGAAGGTGCATGAGTCGACAAAAAACGTGTATGTATCGACACAAGCAAGAAATGAGTCGACACATCCCATTATGCGTCGACTCATACTGAGTTGATTTAGTTTGGCAGGGGCAAGGAAAATTATGTGTCGATGCATAACAACATGTGTCGATACATAATAGTATAAAATGCAGTTTTTCCTTCTTTTTACACTGTTTCTGTATTATATATATACTCCATTACTGTCCACTTATTCGAAATGGCTGTAATAATTAGACACCTATTTCATCCCCATTTGCAAACTGTATCCCCATCCCCCTAATGATGTAATAGCGTAGGATTTTATTTTCCGCAAGTTTACCGTTTTTCATATAATTGCTAGTAAGATAAGGTATGTATTGCAAGATAAAAACAACAAATAGATAACCCCTAATAAAAGACTAAATGCATGCAAATAAAACACATTATCCACACATGCACCCTTAGGGTAATTCCATTTGTTTCCTCAGAAAAACAGTCATGTCCCTCGAAGATGAGACATTTTAGAAAAGACCCTTCAATAAAAAAAGATCATAGTCCCTCGATGTTTCCTTCGGTAAAACGAACTAGTCCCTTACAAAAATTGCCAAAGCGTCTCACAAGTTGCCTTCTATGACTGTACGGTTGACCCGCGCCTGTCCCTTCACATCCAACGATGGGGATTCTTACCAAATCAATGGTAAGATAGCCACATCTAAAGTAGGAGGAAAAGAATATCTAAGACCTTTTGAGTAGGTAGATTCGCTCCTAGTTGCTCGCTTGCTCACAACAAAAAACGTTTTATACACCAACACTCTCATCTTGAAACATTTTTAAGACAAACATTTTGTACACGTTCTTATAGAAACGAGAGCCATTACAAAGACACCTTTTTTTAAAATCACTTTAAAAAAAAACATTCCACAAACACCTCTTTGAACTATTTTCGAAACAACACTTTGTACGCGTTCTTATAGAAACGAGAACCATTATAAAGACATTTTCAAAATACTTTCAAAACCCACACCACAAGCACACTTTCAAACAAAGCAAGTGATCTAGAAAGCAACTAAGAGCCCGTAGATAACTACGGATGAAAAGGGTTCTAATACCTTCCCTTTTCATAATCTACCTCTCGAACTCAAGAAAACATCTCTAAAGGTCTTTCCTGTTCTTTTCAGCCTTTCCTTTTGGATAAAAGAAAAGTCAGTGGTGACTCTTGCTATCCGCACAATTGCGATCAAACGTAAAACAACCAAGTTAGTTCTCCCACCGTGTTACCCCTGTATCTGCGATTAGTATTCCCATTCTCAAAAACAGAATGAATGATGATCAAAAGCGCGTGCTCAAGAATTATCATAAAGCTAGAACGTTTCTTCTCAATGTTATATCTCATAATGAATATGTGAAGATCACTAATAGAGAAACAACGAAAGATATTTTTGATTCGCTGAAAATGACACATGAAGGTAACACTCAAGTTAAGGAGTCTAAGGCCATGGCTTTAATCCCAAAATGTGAAGCCTTCAAGATGGAAGAAGATGAAACTGTTGAAACTATGTTTTCAAGGTTTAAAATTTTGGTTGCAGGACTAAAAGTACTGGACAAGGGCTATTCTGAAGCTGATCATGTTAAAAAGATCATCAAGAGTCTTCCTAAGAAATGGATACATATGGTTACTGCTTTAAAGCTATCCAAAGATCTAAACACTCTGTCTCTCAAAGAGTTATTTAGATCCCTTAGAAGTCATGAAATAGAGCTAGAGGAAGATGAGCCTCAGAAAAAAGTAAGTATATTTCTCTAAAGTTAAAGTCAGAAAAGTGCAAAGCGTTCCAATCTGAAGAAGTAGAAGATTCTGAAGATGATCCTTATGATGACGAAGATGAATTGTCCCTTCTTTCTAGAAGAGTCAAACAACTCTGGAAGAAAAGACAAGGCAACTTTAGAAGACCCATAAGCAGAGAAGATCATTCAAAATCATCTCTAAGAGGAAGAGCAAACAAATAAGTTACTTGCTACAAATGCAAAGATCTAAGACACTACAGAAATGAATGTCCAAAGCTTCAGAAAGAAAGCAACAGAAAAAAATGCTTCAAGAAGAATGCCTTTAATGGTAAGAAAAAAGGTCTCATGGTAACATGGGATAAATCAGATTCTGAAGGATCAGATTCTGATGAAGAGCATGCGATTGTAGCACTCATGGCTACATATCATAAAAGGACTACATAGAAACTGAGTCTGACTCAGAAGATGTATTTTATGAACTCTCTCGTGCTAAACTAGAATTATGTTTATCTGAATCTCTGAGTAGGTATCATAAACTTCAACTGAAATTCAAGAACCTTCAAAAAGTTCATGAACATAAAGTTGAAGAATATAGTAAGCTATAGAAGAAGTTTCAGAACAAAAAGGAGACATCTTTATTTTAGAAAAAGAAAATGTCTTTTTAAACAAAAAGTGTTTAAAACTTGAAGAAACTATTTCTAAAGCATCTTCATCTTCTGAAACCTTATTATACAAATATGATAAGGCATTTCAGAAATTCTTGAACAACAACATAGATAGAAGCAAAATGGCTTCCATGATCTATGGTGTTAGTCATAATGGGAAAATAGAAATTGGTTATGATTCTAATGAAGATATTCAAGAAAATAAATCATTTCTCCATTTTCATATTTATATCCTTCTGCACAAACACAAATAATAAATGTTGCACAGAAACCCAAGTTTGATAGAAACTCTGGGAAAACTAACTCTAAAGGACCCAAAAGATTATGGGTACCAAAAGACAAAATAGTGTATGTTGCAGATATCTCAGGCATAGCTGAATCACCAGAAATAGCACCAAAACTCTAGTTGCTCATAATACATGATGGAAAAAAACATATGTTCCAAAGCCTGGAACTTAAAGATGCTTGATTCGATGGTTCCGGTGGAGATCACAAAGGAGAGAATAAAAGGATATGGAACAACTAATTCTGGAGGAAAGACTAATTATTCTGAGGACAAATATTTCAACAGAAAGAATGATACTTATATAAGGAGTATCTAAATACTTATCAGTTCAGAAAAGGTTAAGTCTTATCCAAAGAAGTGTCTCTAAGAAGTAAAGGCGAACATTGTCAGAACAAGATTCACCTTTAAGATATCTGAGAGAAAGCTTCTAGGATTCGTGTCTTTATTAGAACCAACCTCCTATCAAGAAACCTTTCTAATGACAAATGGATTATGCCTATACAAGACGAGTTGAAATAGCTATCCTGAATCGATGACTCAATTGCCTACAATATGAAGAACTTACACCATCTAAATCCAATGACTCATCAAAAATGAAGTAAGTAATGTATTGTCTTCAAAAAATTATCACTTGACAGGTCAGAACTTCTTACCCTTTTATCTTAATTAATTTTATTATTGAAATCTATCTAGATACTTCTACAAGTTAGAAGGTGTCCTGACCAGGATCTATTATGTCACAAAACCTTTGGTATTTGTGAGTCAAAATTTTATCAACTCTTGTCTTTTCAAACGTATGGTTGTGATTCTCGTTTGAAACTTGTCCACTTAAAATCACAAATCTGTCATTTGATTGACACCTCGAGCAATGAAAATTCTTGAGATTAGGTTAAAATCATCATTACTTTTTCCTCTGCATGTTTCCCATGCTTAAGTAATCATTTCAAAATTACTTTATAAAAACTCACCTTTTCATCGTCACACACTTTTTTACTTCACTTCCAACACTTTAGACTTTTCAAAACCTTAAAACCCTTTTCTTCTTACTTTGTCCTCATCCATGGATGCTCAACAACAACTCCATGATCATGCTCAAGAATTGCATCTTCCTCAAAAATCATTTCAAAAAGACTCCAAACTGGTTCCTCACCTTTTATCAACGTCAGAAAATTTGTCCGGGTCAGAGAAAAAAGAGATTCTAGAACAGTCGTATGATATCCCTGAAATCACTCTTGCTATTGATATGGATCAGTTAAAAGTTCTATGCAAACCTTTAGTTGATTTTCAAAATCTCAAGGATAATGGTTTTGATCTTCTGCATGATGTAACAAGTCAAAGATGGGAAAATTATTTCAATCGTCTCAACGGACTCGTTTATCCTTGTCTGGTAAAAGAATTCTGGAATCATGCAAAATCTTTATGATATCAAGTGGTATCATTTGTTAAAGGAAGAAAAATTATGATCAATGGACAAACTATTGCAAAGCTTATTAATCATGATGGAAAAGGAACAAGATGCTATCAAGCATTAGAAAGACGATCTGATTTGATAGAGATAACTAAAGTCATCTTCAAAGCAAAGAAAGGTGCAAAAACTGACGATCTTCATGATCATCTAAAATTTTGGGCCAAAATTCTCATAACAACAATTCATCAAGAAACTTCGGAGGACTATGCAACCTACTTAACTGGAGATCAACATTACATCTTATTTTTCATTGCTTCAGGTACTCGAATTAACCTTCCATCTCTCATCTTTTATCATCTGAGAGATATTGTAAGAGAAACAAGGAAAGGAAGAAATAAGAAGAAGTCTTGGATTCTGTTTGGAAGACTTATTTCTAACATCATCACTGAAAGCAATTTGCTCCAATATATGGTTGTTGAGGGTCTTGAAAATATTTCTGGGGAACCTTTCAATGCCCTAAATTTGAATAAGATAGGAATTCTAAAAGAAGTAATTCACCCCCTACAGAAAAAATTGCAAAAGATAGCTCCTCAAGCAAAGTTTCAACTGAGAAACATTTTTATCCAGAATCAAAAGGAATGTCTAAAGGAATTAATTCCCTTTCTGAATGAAAGTATTCAAGATGATAAATCTGAAGAAAGGGCAAGAAAACAAAATCAAATGAATTCATAAATCCTCAGGTCTGATGAAAGTCTATCAAACAAGAAAAGACTGGCTATGGAAGCTTTGTGTCAATAAGATATGTATTCTATAAAAAGAAAGAAGCTGAAAAAGAAAGGTCCAAAGACTTTTAAATTCAGTTCCTCAATGGAAAATTCTACTGTTCTTCATTCACCTTCCTTAAGTAAGTCCTATAACTCTCACTTAGGTGTTACTCTCTCTGGTTCTGAGTTTAAAATAATTACTTCATCCATTCCTTTACCAACCCCAGTTTATTCCACAACAATACAACCCTACCTATTTCAAAAGTCACAATTTCAACCAACCTACCACTACAATTAACTATCGTCTAAACATTTCATGCAAATGAAATCTCTATTCTTTTAGAAATATCTTCGCCCTATCAAGAAACCATTCCTGGTTCATCCTCCTTCATCAATTTAACACCCTTTAAATCACCAAAATCTTTTAAAATTTCATCTCCTTCTCAAATAACATCTATCCCTAAAACCTTCATCACCTCAACACCCTTATCCATAATATCTTTAATTTATTTTGCCATCCCATCCGCTGCTTACATCACCAACCCAACATAAATCCCTCCTAAGAACTTTTTATCCATCACACCCATCACAACTACCAACATCTTTGAACCACTTGATCCTGTGTCACCTAATCCTGTTAATGATATCTCTCTCACCAATAATGCATTAATCCTATATGAAAATTATTATGTTGAGACTAATTCTGATGAACACTTTTCTCTTAATCAATCGACCTCTGACACTCCCTTTCCTAATCTTAATCTTGATGAAGTAATTTCTAAATTCAAAAACAATGCATCAATGAGAGTTATGAAGATCTGTGAGGAGTCAAGCTCTACCCTTGATCCTGCTCGACTTGATACAAGCTGGAATCGGTTCAATAGATGGATGGCTGTAGAGTTCAAAGAATAAAAAATATCTTTATACAAACCAAAGAGAAATTTGTCAAAGAATCTAAAGATAGACATCTGGTCCTAGAGGCGAAGAAAATAGTTGAAAAAGAAGCAGCTGACAAAGAAGCTGTTGAAAAAGAACTTGCAGATGTAGTAGAAAATAAAGGAAATACCTCTAACATATTCTCTCATATGTTAAAAACACTTGAAAGCATGCAAAAATAACAACTTTTTGTCAAAGAAAATCTTGTCAAACAAGAAATAGTTAACAACAACATTCAGAACATGCTGGCTCAACTCCTTGCTCAGAAGAATCCTTCCTCATCTAACCCTTAGACAATATAGGTTGTCCAGAGTTAGTTGTTTCTGTTCATTTTCTGCTTAAAGCTATCTTAATGTTCTAAGTATTGTCTTCTGACCATTTTTTTTTATTTCTGTACTTTGTTTGTTCCTTCTATGTAGTTATTCCTTTTCAATCATCTTAAAATATTTCATATTTGTTTTAATCTTATTTATTAGATAAATGTGCTAATTATATTTTTCTCACAACTGGATTTTTTATTTATTTTTTATTATGACAAAAGGGGGAGAAAGATAATGATGATTTTGATATATCTAGTTCTCTATAATTCCATTGCTTACATTCTAGCAAAATACATATGCAAGATTGTTTTGAGAATGTTGTTTCAGGAACAAGCTGATAAGCAGTTTAGAAGGTTCTGATAAAGAACTTCTGATGTCTTAAGGATTCAAATTAATCAAATCAGATATAGAACTTATATGGTTTAAAAGGTTCTGAGATAAAAGATTTATTAAAAAGAATTTCTGATAAAGTCAAAGCTATAATGTGTGTTAAAGAGGATCTTATTCTTTAAACAGACGATAAGAAAGATAACAATGCTCAAAACCCTTTCATCTCTAAAGATTATTAAGTCTTTAACTCAGGGGGAGATTGTTTATCTCAGGGGGAGTTTCTCTAAACTTACTCTGATACTTTGATTGATATTACCTTGAAAATTTGTTTGATCAAAATACATGATTTTTTCATCATAAAAAAGGGAGAGATTGTAAGAACGAGATTTGGTTCTGCATATTATCTCTGAATTTTGATGATAACAGTACATATATTTTATGTGTAACAATTTTGGTATCTAATAGTTCTTTTAGTGTGCAAATAAAACATTCAAATTGATTTTGGATTGATGTCTGAAGAATCATCAGAAATGTGTTTTGCTCACATTATAAAGACTATCATTTAAGTTATGAATAAACATCAGTAGTTCTGATGAATACTGAATGTTCGCCAGAAACAGAACCACATGTACTTCTCCAGATAAGCTGTTGCTTCAGAATTCTAGTACGTTCAGAAAAAAATCTACAATGAAGATCAAACATGAAGCTTTTGCTTCAATGATCAGAAAACAAGATAAAGTGCTTCTCAGATAAAGCTTTTGCTTCAATGCTCAGATATCAAGAAATTGTTTGTCAAATAAGCTGCTGCTATATATCTGAAGACTAAGTTCTGGTTCTGAAGACTCTGATGCCTTTGGGAACACTACAAAGAAATATCTTTTGGAATATTCATCTCTTCATATTAGAATCATTCTATCAGAAGATTGAAAAACAAAGACATGATCGCTTTTGCACTCTTGACTACTTCAGATCAGAAGTATCTCAAATAGAAAATCAGAAAATTATGCAAGAAGTAAACAAGTACAACCCTCAACACCTCTTTTGATAATTATGGTGAACGCAGTGTACGGAAGAAGTTTTTGTGCGCTAATTGTTTCCCACGTTCATACACTACTGTTATAGCAGGCGGCTTGGTGAAAGTGACGTTTTCCAACGGTCTTCTTTTCTCAGCCTATATAAAGGGATTGCTAATTCTTTGGAATAAAAAGATCTTTGAATAACACTATCAACGAAAATATCAATAAAAACTACTCAAAGAAAAGCATCAAAAGCATAAGAAAACGAAAGAGAGAAAATATTCAAAAGTAAAAACACAAAGAGTTATTACTCAAATTTGTGTTAACTTATATTCTATAGAACACAAAAGTTGTTGCTCGTTATTATGTTAATTCAATCATTTCTGTATACACAAGAGTTATTGTTCATATTTGTGTGTAAACATTTGTTCTTTGTTGTGTTGTTAAATCTGCTTTTTAGAAACATTCTTGTAAACACTATTTGATTGTAAATATTTCTAGATTTATTTCCTCAAGTGACTAAGTTGTAGTCAGAATTACTTGAGAGGGCTAAGGTGTTTTTCTAAACTCTTAGAGGTTGTTGTAATCTTTCTAGAATATTAGATTAAGTCCTTTTCTAAGGCAAAATCACTTTGGCGGGTGGACAAGAGTATCCTTTTCTAAGGTGAACTTGTATAAACCAAACGGTCTATTTTCTTTCTTGCTTAGTTATCATTGTTTGTTTGTGAGAAGCATTTGCAAAAGAAACAATTTTTGAAAACCCAATTCAAACCCCCTTTTCTTGTGTTTTTCTCAACCTTCATAAATGTCCATGTATTATTCACCATAATATACCCGTGCAACTTAAAAGGACACTCACATTTCCTTAAACCGATTTCATCCCGTTTCAACTTCTGAATATGTTTTGTATACTTGCCACTTATTTCGCATCTCAATGTAATAAATGCATGTCTTCTATCAGAACCATTATCTGACCTCCAAAATACAATGCCAAATCTCAAATTGGAAGCCTCCATGTGGATCCATTAGATTATATGTTCACAAATAACAAACTCCTATTTATTTATAAATTGTTTACCAACATAGCTCTCTACATCAACTAGTTTAACATTCATAGACATAATAACTTTAGGTACAACATCATGGTGCACCATATCTAAGGTCAATCATAACATAGAAAAAAATTAAAAAACTCACCAAATTCAACATTACAATAATGTGGAAATAGACTCGGTATTACATTCAACAACATCCGAAAACACACTTCTGGATGCAACATTCATTTTTTAGAGCAAAAACTGTTTTCTAGAAAGTAATGAGGAAGGAAATATAGGTACATTACCTTAAATTTCAGCTTCTTTTGCTCCTTTTGATGTGAAAAAGTAGATGAATATTGTTTTTAATTAGAAACTTGATTGAGTAAGAAAGGATATTTTAGTATGGTTTGAAGAAGAAATGGTGGTATGATCAAGAGTGAAGCATACATGTAAGGTGATGTTTTATTAAATTTCCTGCTTGAAAAATCTAAAAATTCACTTCCAAAGTATTCATTAAGATGTGAAATACATGCAAGGTGGTGTATTTTCAATTTCTCGCTTGACAAATCTAGAATTTCACTTCTGAATTATTCAATGAGTTGTGAAATAAAAAAAATCATTGTAAGGGTGAGTATGGATATACACTTATGGACTATTTTTTGGAAAAATGGGGGTGTGCCTCACTTATAACGTGTTTTAGTGTGTAATATGTGTGTGCAAAGATGTATATCCAAAATTTTGGAAGAACATTTTCTGGTTTCATTAGGATGGCTCTTCACCACTAAGGGTGGGAAGAACAACCCCTACCACAATTCGTTAGTAATTATAGAAAAAAGACTATTTGTAGAGAAGGGTAATCCTTAAGAAGAATATTCTATTAAATAACTGATAATTCTGAGATCGAAAAGACTATTTGGAGACTACTGTGTAAAAGCTTAAATTGCTAATAGAAGATTTATGAGATAATCTTGTGCAAAAGCTTAAGTTGTAGTTATAGTTTGTTTGGGCTGATCTTAGAAGATATTAAGACTGTTTTTAGTTGAAATATAAAGTGGAAACTCTTGAGGATAGAACTAGGCCAAGTGGTTAGGTTGAACCTCTATAAATCTCTGGTGCACTCCTTCTATCTCGCATATCCTTTACTTTCAACATTTTACTTTATTTCTGTTGTGTTTTTCTCTTCTTCCGCTACTATTTCTCTATTTGTTTATTTGTTTATATTAACATGAATCTTAGTTTCTATATGCTCATTAACGATCAGAAGGATAAACTATATTAGCATATATCAACAAATACACGACCACTTGATAAGTCTAACTATATATAAAACGATATATTAGATATAAACCAAGAAAGTTAGATCGTATTAATATAAAAGACTCTAATCTATACGTGTAGATATGAAGTGTGTGCTTGGAGTTGTATTCCTCGGCTGTAAACATAATAAAATACAACAAGTTTACTCTTTTCATGTTGATGATATACAATTTTTTTAAAATAAATAAATATCAGCAAGTAGTACAAGAATGTAGGATTATGGAATCCAATTATAGGAGAAATTGTTGACTTTAATCTAAAGTGAGAAATATAATTTTGATCACCTGGGCACGTTTCAGATTTTAACTAGAATAGAGTTATCTCATGCTAGTAAGCAAATATAAGTTGGCGGTAGTGTCAATTACTGCCCCAAATTTATATCATCACTGACAAAGAATATTCTGTGTAACCATCACACCACAAATAACATACTGTGATTTATAAATTGGTCGCCATTGATGAAATTTAGTGTTATAATCGCTGATGTAAAAATTTCTCACAAGGTGTTCGACAAAATTTCAAAGTCAATATCTTTCTTCTTTTTTATGGGTTTATTTAGAGGAGGTTTAAAACCCCCACAATTTCAAGCATTTTTTAGTTTTTTTCCATGTTGTCTTCCACGTGGAACGCCACATCAACTTCCGTTGATAAAAGTTGACGGCAAGGACCAAAATTTGGATGGAAAACTTTATGAGAATCATTGTTTGAAGAAAAATTTTAGAGGGATTAAAAGCGAAAATTTGAATATTTATAAGGACCACAAACATATTTAACCTTTAAAATTAAAGGTTTTTATAAATATTTTTGAATTTCGAATATCACAATTTATCTACCTTCTCGTGTTTGAATTCATTTGGTCAACAAAACCTACTGAAAATAAGAAAAATGTTGAAGATCTATCAATCATAACAATAAAAGAGAAATTGATAAGGCCCTATATAAGACTTCCTTATCCTAAAAAATTGCATAATCCTAAAGATGAGAAGAGCTTTAACAAGTTCTTAGAGATGTTCAATAAGCTACACATCAAAATCCCATTTTGTCAAACTACCAAAGAAGATGCCAACACATGTGAAGTTCATGAAAAATATTATATAAAAAAAGAGATCCATAAATGACAAAATAATGAAGATATTTGAGAATTGTAGTGGTTTTTTTGCAAAGGAATATACTTATCATGCACAAAGATCATTGGAAGGTCATTGTTGCTTGTACAATTGGGGATCAAATATTTAAGAAGGCTCTAATAGATATTTGTGAAAATGTGAGTGTGATGCCTCTACCTATTTATGAGAAGTTGGATATTGGAAAAGTAAGTGATGCAAGAATAACACTTCAATATGCAGAAAATTCTATCAAATGTTATTATGGAATTGTAGAAGACATGATGCACAAGCTGGGAATATTTATCTTTCCCGTAGATTTTATGATGCTAGATATACCATAGAATGACGATATCCCATTTATCTTTGGTCTCCCATTCTTGGTAACGAGAATATGCAACATCAAACTTGGAAGAGGGTACAAAAACTCTAGAAGTGAACGACGAGGTAGTAAGATTAAATGTGTCCAACATAATGAAACATGAATAATAAAAAGAAGATTTATACCAAGTCAACATGATAAACACTTATATGTAGGATACAAATAAAAGTCAAATTCAAAAACTACCACTTAAAAGAGTTAAGAGTATACCATACTTAAAGACATACTATTCTACAATCAAACAATATCATTAGTTCTTCTAATAAAGAAAGTTCAAATTGTAACTCCAACAACCTAGAAGAATAAGATGAAGAAAAAGAAGAAAAATAAAAGTGACATATAATGGGGGGTTGTGGAGAGATTCGACAACTTTGAACAAAGAATGTCCCCTTTCTCTTGGAAGAACAAGAGCTATATTCCATCCAAAAAGAGAAATGCAGCGTGGAAGGTGACATATCAACCCTAAGTTGGAGTGAGGAGACGTCAGACTAATGACGCTTAACGAATACTGGATGAGAGACAATCCGTCAAAATTTGTATTTCGTATCTATTCTTAATTTTAACTATTTTAGTTTCAATAAGAGATACAATATATAGAAACCTAAGGCATAAAGTGTAAGATAAAAATTATATTTTTTTGATCTTTCTAATCTATTTAGCTACAAGAAAAATCACGACGTGTCTATATTAAATTTGCGACTCGGTCTTCAATTTCTATACGTTATGTGATCATTATTGTTGGAAGTAATTCATATTCAGAAGATGTTGTTATTCAGAAGCAGTATAGCTTTTGAGGTTGTTAGCTAAAAGCTGTAAGTTTCTGAGACTGCTTAGTTAGAAGCACTAGTTTGATGTAATCATAAGTTTTTATTAATCAGAAGTAGAAGCTTCTGGGCTTACGCCTAGAAGTATGCTTTGCTTCTGGGGTTCTGGAGCTGAGTTTGTTAGCGTAGTGTTAAGTTTAGTATTTCCTAGTTTGTACCTTTAACTTAGTTATTAAGTTTAATTTTATTAGGGCCTATGTGGAAATTTACTTTTTGTATAATAGACTAGTAGTAGCAATTATTTGTATAATTCCTTTTGTAAGCTTTCTAGCTGTCATTGCAATAAATATATTCTCTCTCACCTTTCCTTCATTTATTAACCTTGTGAACCAACAAATTGGTATCTAGAGATCCGATTGGAATCCACGGGAAACACGAGTGAAATGGTAAGATGTTGTGTGATTGATTTTGCTTCTTAAATTCGTGTTGAATCTTGAACAAAGTCTGAACAGAATCACATTTTTTCTTATTCCGTGGGATTGGGAAACACTGTGTTTGTGAGATTTGAGTGTTATGTACAAGGTTGAAGATGACCAGAAATGGTAGTCTAAGCATCAAACTTCCAGTATTTAATGGCAAAAACTAGAATCGTTGGATGATTCAGATGCGTGTGCTATTTGGTGCTCATGATGTTCTTGAGCTTGTTACAAATGGTTATGTTCCAGTTGTAGCAAATGCAATAGAGAAACAGAGAAATGCACAGAGAGATACACGGAAGAAAGATCACAAGGCGTTGTTCTTCATCCATCAGTGTATGGATGAGAACATGTTTGAAAAAATTGTTGATTCGATGATGGAAAAGGCTGCGTGGAATACACTGAGTAGGTGTTACGATGGTGACACATCAGTAAAGAAGGTGAAGCTTCAGTCCCTAAGAAAGAAATATGAGAATCTCAACATAAAGGACAATGAGAAGGTTTCTGAGTACACATCTAGAGTGATTCTGACCAATAATGAGATGAAGGCTTATGGAGAAACCCTTTCTGAACAAGTAATCATTGAGAAGATATTGAGGTCACTTACTCCTCAATTTAATTACATTGCTGTAGCAATTGAACATTCTAAAGATCTAGACATGATGAGAATAGAAGAGCTGCAAAGCAGTCTAGAGGCATAAGAGTTGCATCTGATTGAAAGAACTTATGAGAGGGAAGTTGAGCAGGCTCTAAAAGCTTATTTTGTCAAGAAGGACCAGAAACAAAGAAAACATGGTAGGTCTCAGAAGTCAGAAGTCTTCTATTCTGATGAAAAGAAACATCATAAGGGAAAGGAGAAGTATGACAAGAGAATGGTTTAGTGTTACTGTTGTAAGCAGTTTGTCCACTTTGCTAAAGATTGTTGATCTAACAAAGACGAAGCAAAAATAGCTAGAGGAGATCCAGATGATGAATATGTGTTATTAATGGCTTAGGAATATGATGAGGAACCTCTGAGATTGTCATTTTCTGATTCTGAAGGGGAAGAAGATGATTCTCACTCTGAAGGAGTGTTTTAATATGAGTCAGAATCAGAAGATGACGCTGAAGATTCTGAAGATGAGTCAGAATCCGAGGTTTCTGAAAATGAGGCAGAGTTAGATGATAACTCTGAAGCTGAAGACAAGTCAGAATCTGATGATGATTATGATTCTGAAGAAGATGAGTCAAAATCTGAAGAAGATTCTGCTTTTGAAGATGACTCAGAACTTGAAAGTTCTGAAGGTGATTCAGAGTCAGAAGATGAAAAATCTTATGGAGACTCTAAAGATGAGTCATATGGTGAATCTGATTCTGATCTATATTTTGATAATGATCCATAATATGGTGGTAATCATGCTTCTAGAAGGGAAAACTCTGAAGACGTAGGTTCTGGAGGACAAGCTTCTAAAGATGATCATGTTTCTGGTAGAAATCATGTTTCTGAAGGTGGAACTTTTGAAGGAGGAGCTTCTAAAAGTAATCCATCCTTTGACAGTGATCATGATTCTGAAAGTGGAACTTCTGAAGGCAGAGCTTCTGAAGGTGATCCAACTTTTAAAGATGGTATTTTTGAAGGTAGTGGTTCTGAACGAGGTCCAGAAGCTAACAAAGGTGGAGCTTCTGGTGGTAGTCAAACTCCTGAAGAAATTCCAGAAGGAGTTATTATTCCAGAATCAGAAGGAGATTCTGAACAAGTTCAGAGGCCACATAGAGTTAGAAATATACCAAGGTGATTTGCAAAGTTTTACAAGCTGCAAGATACTGAAGGGACTCTGAGGTATGGAGTGTTATTCCCTTCTAGTGTTAGATCATATGCATAGCTGATTTACGTAAAAGTGAATTGAACAAAAAATTTCTGTGTAAAAATCAATCATAATCAAATTTAGAGGCTGAACTTACAAATTCTAGCTTCAAGTAAAATCAATTTTGAAGGCATGATCAATTCTAATTTTGATAAACCAAACATCTTAAAGTCACCCAAAATCAATTCTACATCTCTAGAATTGATTTTGAGGCTTGTAGAAGTCAATCCAAACATGCACTTCAACAATGATTTATATATTAACGATAAGAAATTCAAAGGCATATGTATTATAATCATTTAAATTTTTACATTTAATATGTATTTGGATTGACGATTGACATAATTGATTTTAGCAGAATTAAATTTGGTAGAATTGATTTTAACAGGATTAAATTTAGCAGAATTAATTTATATTTCAATACATTTATGTAAAAATGAGTTGAACAATAATTTCAGTGTATAAATCACCTACAATCAATTCCAAAGGTATAAAATATAAATTCTAGTTTCAATTAGAATTAATTCTGGAGACAAAATCAATTCTGCTTTTAAAAAACCAAACACCTCAAAATCCCGCAAAATCAATTCTACTTCTCTAGAAGGTCTTCCCACACTAGAGCCAAACATACACTTAGTCTAAGTTTATGTCAAGTAAAAAAGTCGAATAAATAGTATAAAGAATCACTTTAGTTCTTGAAAGGAGAAGGAAATAGAATGAACATAATGGAAATATTAAGAAATAGAAGATAAATGGACAATAAGTTGTGCCACTACTCCTTTTTTAATGACAAAGTCAATCCTCTTAAAAGTTACAGTCATAAACCTAGAAGATACAACATTTTTATTAATAGGTCTTTGCATTTTCTGTAAAAAATCAGCTGCTTTTAGTATTAGAAAATCAAAAGTGTCAAAATTAAAATTCATCAATTCACTTCAGTACATATCATATGTCAAGACTCATTGCTAAATAAACATCAATTCTTGTCCATTCGGGTTACTTTTTTTCTCTTTAGAAAAGATTATATATATATATATATATATATATATATATATATATATATATATATATATATATATATATATATATATATATATATATATATATATATATATATATATATATATATATATATATATATATATATATATATATATATATATATATATATATATACAAAATATTGAAAAAATACAACAAAACAGTGACGACAAACATAATATGTACCAAAGTACTAGCAAAGAGGAAAGAAAAAAAAAACAACCAAGAAAAGAAACCAACCACGCATACAAAAGTAATAAAATATCAACCACATATCAACAAGTAAAAAAGGAATAGAAGTAGAGTTCCCTAGAAAAGTACTAGCTAGTCGAACACCTACCTCCCCTAAAGCACCAAGAACACCTCAAAATGAGGTCAATGATACTTTAGCCGCTATTGACTCAGATACATGATATGGTTCTCGAGACAGGATAATAAAGCACATGAGGTACGCATAAACCTACTAAGATATTATTTCCATGTCAATAGCATACTCAAGTCTTCCACGTCCTTTGAAATCACCAATTTACTTGAGAACACTATATCATTCAGATATTTCCAAATTGATCAAATCACATCATGCCTGTTGTACCCCAAAATTTCACCTTCCATTTTTCAAGAAAAATTGATTCAAGATATCTTCTCATGCTCCTAGGATTCTCAATTACTCAAGACTACTCAAGGAATTGGTCAGACAAACCCTTCTCCTAAGGAGTTGACCTACAACTAGGGTTTTGCTTTCTTCAAAGAAAATTGAGCTTCTAATACCTCAAGTGAGTTTCATGGTTTCTCATATGCTTCAAATAATTCTCATGTCAAGTTTCAAGCCTTACATCACAAATTTGCTCAGTCAATTGCTCAGATGAGTGAAAATTAACTGTATTAGACAAAAAGTCAACTATGGTCAACATACAGTCAAACTTCAAGATTTTTGGTCAACATAAAGATTTTGAGGTCACATTCATCATTTGATTAAGAGTTTATCATGATTAATCTAGAAAACTCAAGATTCATCAAAAGTCAAAAGTTACTAAATTAGGGTTTTCTTTAGGAGAAGTCAACTGAACTTTGACCAAGCATAACTTTCACATACTTCATCAGAGATTTCTCAACCAAAGCCTATCTTGAATGAAATTTTATTCTATACAATTTTGTATCTCTAAACTTAAGGCTAAAAATGCTCCATTTGAATGATATATGGCAAAACATTATAGGTCATTTTGAAAGTCAACAAAAAGACATTTTTTGTCAAGGTAATTTACATAAAGATAAAAGCTTCAAATGAAAATATGGTCAACATGAAAGTTGTAGGGGACATCTTGAGCTTTAAAAAAAGTCAAATATCACCTTCATAATATGAAATTTGAGAGAGTTGTAATTTGTGCAAGTGAAGCAATTTTTGAGAAATGTATGAAACCTCCATTGGGAAATTTTGAACTTTTGGACTAATGGGCCTAACTTTTGAGGTTCAAACGTGTTTAGGATATGTTAGAGGGCCTCTAAGTCCATTTATATAGCCATGGTTTTTTAACTCATTTATTTTAATTTTATTCAAACATTATTAAAATAAATTAAGTTGATGGATCAAGGCGTGTGGACTTTGTTTTGGGTCATTTTGAGGCTCAAAAACTCCTTGTCAACCAAGTCAAAACCGTGTGAGGCATATATGGAAGGATATATTTATTATTTTGGAATGTTTTAAAATGGTTTTCGGAAACAAATCATGCCATGATTGCTCAAGATTCCTTCCATCTTTGTTAACCTAAATATGTTCCCTATAAATACAAGAACAACATCAGATCACAAGGGACACACAAAAGCTTCCTCAAGAACAAGGGTTTCAAAACACAATTTTTTTCAACTAATAGTGCAATATTATATCAAAGTTTCCATCCTGTTTTAGTCCAAACCAAGGATTGAATCATCCTCCTAAAGTTCTCAGGAACTCATTGTTAGCTCCTAAATTCGACACCCAAACATATTGGCCTTATTGGCTAAAAATAGATTGAAGAAATCTAAGAGATTGAAGAAATCTAAATTAAAGACCCTTCAATTTGGAAACATAGTTTGATTCGAAGATACTTCGAATTGAGAGCCTTTGAAAAGGCCTATCAAAGTCATCCTTGTTAAGAAGGAGAAAACACTTAGAGAATTCTCTAAGTTTGAAATGGTCTTCGACCCAGAGGCTTCGATCTTGTAAGAGCCTTCGACCAGGAAACTTCGTATCAGCAATAAGTAATTTTGAATCTTAAGAAATGAGGGAAAAGAAGTTCACTTGGCAGTTGAAGATAGTATGAAGTTGGAGATCGAAGAACATGAAAAGGACACTTGTCCTAATCTTGGACCGAAGTAACCGTCTAGCAGTTACTTTTTACTAGTATAAATATAGGGATTCTATGTAGATTTTCGGGTGTTCAACTAATTGTACAAGTCACTCAATACTATTCGAGTACCCGTTGCGTGAGAAAGAATACTGAGAATGTACGTTTGAAACACCACATTTTATAATCAAAGTCTTTTACATTCCTTTTTACATTCCTTGCCATCCTTGATTACAGCCTTTTATCTTACTTGCAAAGTTTATTTTCCCTTGCATTTTACTTGCACTTTTTACCAGATTTCTACACTTAAACTTATCTCAAACCTCTACCTTTCTCAGTCGAATGTGTTCTTTATTAAAATTAGCATTTTTATCAAAACAACGCAAATATTTAGCATATGTCCTAGGATCAAACTGATCGATCCTACAAGTAACCAAAAATCACCCTTTTTGGAAGATCAGCGGTTGTTTACCAATTTTCACGGTAAACAAATTGGCACACCTGGTGGGACCTTGCTAATTTTTGTTTGCTTGTTTATATTAACATAAATGCTTTACATAATTTCTTTTACAAATTGTTGTATGTTATTAAGAAGTGGTAAATTAACCACCAACAAGTGTACAACTAGGAGAAGAAATAGTGAAATGGCTAATCAGCCAAATAATGGAGAAATACCTCTATTAATTACTACAGAAACAACGGTTATACCAACTGTTAGTGAAACTATCCCATCAACCATTGGTTCGGCACCAACGTTGACAATAACATAAACGGGACCAATACTTTCGTATGTAGGTCCAGAGGTCCATTAGGAACACCCCACCAAGGGTAAACCCAGGATCTCGACCCTATGTTCCCCCAGGATTTTCGACAGCCTGGATGGGTCGAGACCAGCCTTATGGAATACCAACTACTGAAATGTCTAGTCTTATGAATGTTGTGTCCATATTTTTAGAACCTTTGGTGAGTGTGTCTTCTCCATTACAGGGATCTGGAACCGGTATAGTGAATTTGGGTAGAAACCAACTCTTAGGAGGGGCATCCATGCAATACCAAGCCTCACAAATGCTTCTACGGTAATTTTAAGGCAACAAATGAACGAAAGTAACCATGATATGGTACAAATGTTGGCACAAACTTTGAGTACATTGCTGAACCCTCTAATACAAAATACCACCCAGTCGAATCAGGAAATGACAGATCAAATGACGCGCATGGCTAAATTTTTTGGGGTTCCCCAACCTATTTGACAACCCCAAAGAGCCCTAATAAGAGGGGATCATGGTATAGTCTTAGAGGAAGATGTGACCATTAACCAAAATCTACAGCCAGTTGGAATGAAACATAGAATGGAGATCGAACAACCTAGGGTTGAAATACCCAGAGTTCCCCCCACAGATTCCTAGAGATGTCGATCAAGGTGTAATTGTGGTAAATGGAAACCAAAATGCTGATGAAGTGATACAGAAGGTTCGACACCATAATTATGGAACAAATAATAATCTGATAGCCATGATCGAAAGAATCATGATACAGAATGGACAAAATTTTGAACCATAGGACAAAATTTACATCCCCATTGTCAGAGTATATCTTGCCAACAGATTTACCACCTAGGTGGAAAGTTCCAAAGTTCACCAAATTTTTCGGGGATACAACAGAATCTACGGTCGAACATGTGGTGAGATATTTGATAGAAGATGGGGAAATCTCAAATAGCGAAAGCCTTAGGATTAAGTACTTCCCAAGTTCCCTAGCTAAAAATGCTTTTACTTGGTTTACCATCCTCCCAGCCAATTCGATCCACAATTGGAATCAATTGGAGAGATTGTTCCATGAACAATTTTACATGGGACAAACGAAAATAAGTCTGAAAGAACTGGCTAGTCTGAAAAGGAAATTCACTGAGCCAATAGATGAATATCTAAATAGATTTCGACTGCTCAAAGCTGGATTCTTTACTTGAGTGCCTGAGCATGAGTTGGCCGAAATGGCAACAGGGGGCCTAGATTATTCTATTAGGAAAAAATTAGATACCCAATACCTGAGGGATATGGCCCAATTGGCCGATAGAGTTCGATAGGTAGAACGTCTTAAAGATGAAAAAGCTAAAGCAACTAAGACTCATCGAAGAGAAAGGGTAGCCTATGTAGAAATGAATTATGACGATCAGAGACATCTAATGATCCTATAGCTGTCGAAGAAAGCGAAATAGATTTAGCAGAATTAAAGCAAGGGCCACCGTACGAGCGCTATGGAAATACAGAAGGTGCCAGGTCTAGACTTTGAAGAATTGGGACTAGTGTCGGGAATTGTGATCCCGCCAAAGTTCAAAGTATCGTTGTTTACAAAATATGATGGAGTGTCATGTCCTAAGATGCACCTTCGATTGTATGTGAGAATGATCCAGCCGCACTCTACCGATAAAGACTTGTGGGTACATTTTTTCCAAGATAGCCTATCTGGAATATAACTCGATTAGTTTTACCAATTGGAAAGGGCCAACATCCACAACTGGTAAGATCTTGCCGCAGTTTTCTATAAGAAATACCAGTATAATGCAGATTTGGCGCCTACCCGTACTCAACTTCAGAGTATGGCTATGGCTTCCAATGAAGGTTTCAAGGATTACGCGCAGAAGTGGAGAGATCTAGCTGGGAGAGTTCAACCCCCTCTGTCTGAAAGGGAGTTGGTGGATATGTTCCTAGGCACTCTATCAGACCCTTTCTTCAACCATTTGATTGGGAGCTCATCTGCCGGATTTACTGAGTTAATACTGACCGGTGAAAGAGTGGAAGCTAGCATAAAAAGTGGAAAGATTCAGAAGGATTCATCTGCCTCTACAGCTGTAAGAAATCCTTTCATTAGGAAGAAGGAGGTATCTGCTATTTATCCATAAAGGAACCAAGGGAGAGCTGAACGCTGACCAATGGTAGGGGCCGTTATGATCCTAAAGCCTACATCTAATCAACCAAGAAGTAACCAACCGAGGGTGGAAAGGCCAGTCCGGAAATTTACCAGAATCAATATGACTCTAGCCCAGGTTTTACCACACCTTATGAAATCCAATTTGACAACTCTGAAGGAGGCTCCAAAAATCCCCAACACAGCGTCCCCTCATTATCACCCAAATGCCAGATGCGCATATCATTCTGAAAGTTTGGGTCATGACACTAACAACTGTTGGGCCCTGAAAAACAAAATTCAAGATCTTATAGATGCAAAAGAGATTGAGTTTGATGCGCCCGAGAAGCCAAATGTCATTTCTGCTCTAATGCATAGACATGGCCATAACACCAATGCAATTGAAGAAGATTTGTTTGCCTCCACAGTTGATGAACTCTTGACTCCACTCCCAATCATTAAGATAAACTTGTTGAAAGCCGGTGTATTCTCGGGTTGTAATGAAGACTGCCATCTTTGCTTATCCTCACCAACTGATTTCCTTTTGTTGAAAACAGGAATTCAATGCTTGATAGACAACCAAGAGATTCTGTTTGAAAGTGCTCCTGTTTTACCCGTCCCTGTTGAAGACGTTTCAATCATAAACATGTCCGCCAATTCTTCCAGGATCCCCAAAAGACCCGTTAGGATTACATTGGTTCCAAAAACTACTCCTCTTATAATCACAATGCCCGGACCGGTCCCGTATGAATCAGATAAAACAGTGCCGTGGAATTACGGTGGAGACATCTACTACCATGGCATCAAACAAGGTAGGCTGGCCGCCGAAGAGATGAGCTCCGAAAAAGAAGACTCCGACATTAGCAATATTGTCGGAACCAGTAAGATTACCCGTAGAGGTAGAATCTTCTCTCCCGAAATTTCCCCTCCAAAGGAAGTTTTTGGACCCGTGGTTGTTCCAAAGGTTACCTCCGTACCAATAACCATATCTTCAAGTGCTCCTATTGACAAAGACGACACAACCCCTGCTGTTATCCCTACCAACACTTCTACTGCTGAAACTCGAGGAAAAAGTATTCAAGAAGAGCCTGTCTGGACGAAGGCTCAACCGCTGATTATCCCCAAAACCTCCAAGAAGGAAATAGAGGAGATCCTAAGAATAATAAAGAAGAGTGACTATGACATAGTTGAACAGTTGGGGCAAACTCCCTCCAAGATCTCCATGTTGGCTTTGTTGCTGTGTTCTGAGGCACATGCGAAATCCCTGGTGAAGTTTCTAAAGACAGCCCATGTGCCTCAGGAGACATCTGCTGACCAATTTCAAGATTGTATGGCCAGCTTGATAGCTGATAACGACCTAGGCTTCTCGGATGCTGATCTGACACCAAGGGGAATAAAGCACAACGAGGCATTGTATGTCTCTATGGAATATAGAGGAACAACTCTGGCCCATGTCTTGGTGGACACCGACTCATCTTTGAATGTTTTACCGAAGAAAGCTCTCGACAGATTAGACTGCGAAGGACTGACATTGAAACCCAATAACATAGTCGGGGAAACAAATGTTTTCACGGTCTACACTTCTAATGGGGATTGCAATACTGATTTCAAATAAGGCAGATGGAAACCATATCGGCGAAACATCAACTGCGGATTTCAAGCTGACTTCATTAGGGGAACATCATACAGACTTGACTAAAGGAGATAACGCCTCATCATCGAGATATCAACTGGGACCTCGTGTTGACTTTATTTGGGAGACCAACACCACATCAAAGAGGGGAAACCAAGATACGTTCTTCAATATTGAGAGTAAGTATTGCACCAACTTCTCTGGGGAAAAAGTATGAAACCTCATGGGGATAACAACTTGGGGAGTTAAGAAGTCAAACATTACAGCAAGAAATCAATCTTATGGGGATTTTAAATCAAACCCAACACTTAGCGGGTGAAAACCCAAAAAACTGACAAATGCCTCAACACTTCTTAAATAAAACATTGCCCTTGCCTGATTATCGGGCAACCAAACAAAATGCAAGTACTTACGAAAGGGAGATGCTTCGCAAATGAGTCAAATCTCAGCATGCATGGAAAGAAAAGACTTATATTAAATAGAAAAGCCTTCACTGGGGAATCTTGGATTGAGTCTTCATATCATGCAAACTTATTCCAACAAAAGATGCTCTAGGATAGCCTTCTTGGGGAATCAAGAAGTCAACAATATAGAAAAAGGTCAAACTCATGGGGATTTTAAATCAAGCCCAAAACTTGGCGGGTGAAAACCCAAAGGGTTGATAACTGTCTTAACACTTGTTAGAAAATATACTGCCCTGGTCTAGTTTCCTGGGAAATAAATACCAATAATAATGCCAATACTGCAGAAAGAGCGACATTTTGCAAATAGTTCCATCTCAGCACACAAAGGGAAAAAGACCTTTTGTCATATGAGGGAAGACTTCGCTGGGGAATCTGGGACAGAGGCCTCAGACCATGCAAACCCAAAAATAAATAAAAAATGAACCAAGACTTGACTGGGGACACTGGGATCACAAACCCAATACTTCACCTTACGCCAATTGGTATCATCTTCAATATACAAAAATCACACGCATACCAGCGAAAACGACCTGAGAAAACCTTCCCGGGGGAAACAAAACTTCCTAAAATTACCGGAGTTCATCCATTCCTGGGATCACCACATTTTTTTTCCTCTTGAATCACAAAATCTAAAGTAAAAGTAAGTTGTAAATTCTTTTTGAAAAATAATTTTGTTATTTAATCTTTTTGCTTTGAAAATTATTATCAATAATAAATGGAGTCTTTGTAAGTTGAATAAAATAAGAATTACAAAGAATTGGGTAAAAGCTCAAATTTTATTGATAGAATGGTAGTCTGCGAACATCGAGACTCCACGGATGATTATAAAGCTCGAAAAATGGTAATATATAATGGAAAATATACATTAAGATACAATGACCACTATTCCCTCTAACAACTTTGAAATTCAGAGCAGCAACTTCCGTTGAAGTATGGTGAGGATCCAAGAAGATTGTTGCTTCAATGATCAAGTTTTGTCTGATGTAGTTACTTGCCAAGAAAGTCCCTAACTTTTGCCTAAGCTTCCCTTGCGGGTTTTCAACTTAGCGGGAAAATTTTATTCTGTTTATGTCTTTAATTTTTGCCTAGACCGCCCTTTCGGGATTTCTGCCTACCGGGACGCTCCTTTTTGCCCAAGCCGCCCTTTCAGGTTTTCAACTTAGCGAGCTGTTCTTTTATTTCCTTAGGCGAAGTATTTCTTGAGTGCATCAGCATTCATGGGACATGGGAACTCCTCGCCATTCATAGTTTCAAGAATTAATGCACCGCCAGAGAAGGCTTTCTTGACAACATATGGGCCTTCAAAATTGGGAGTCCACTTTCCCCTAGAATCAGCGTTAAAAGACATGATCTTCCTGAGAACGAGGTCACCTTCTCTGAATTCACGAGGTTTGACCTTCTTATAAAAATATTTCTTCATTCTCTTATGATATAACTGCCCATGACACAAAGCCGTCATTCTCTTCTCGTCGATCAAATTCAATTGGTCAAACCTGTTCTGGACCCATTCAGCCTCTAACAACTTGGTTTCCATTACCACACGCAAAGAGGGAATCTCAACCTCGATTGGGAGCACCACATCCATTCCATACACAAGGGAGAGCGGGGTTGCTCCTGTTGAAGTGTGGACAAATGTCCTATATCCATGTAAAGCAAAAGGGAGCATTTCATGCCAATCTTTATAAGTAACAACCATCTTCTGGATGATCTTCTTGATATTCTTATTAGCAACTTCAACAGCCCCATTCATCTTCGGCCTATACGGAGATGAATTGTGATTGACAATCTTTAGTTCTTCACAAAGTTCTGTCATCATCTTGTTGTTCAGATTCGAGCCATTATCGGTGATAATTCTGCTCGGCACACCATACCGACATATGAGGTTATTCTTAATGAAGCGCACCACCACCTGCTTAGTAACATTAGTGTATGAAGTAGCTTTCACCCATTTGGTGAAGTAATCAATTTCTACCAAGATAAAACAATTTCCATTTGAAGCTTTGGGTTCTATCATTCCAATCATGTCAATACCCCACATAGAGAAAGGCCACGGGGAAGAAATAACATTGAGAAGTGTCGGAGGCACATGAATTTTGTCCACATAAATTTGGCATTTATGGTACTTTGCAAATTTGTAACAGTCAGATTCCATTGGCAGCCAATTGTAGCCTTCCCTTAACATCCTTTTAGCCATCGAATGTCCATTGGCATGAGTGCCAAATGAACCTTCATGAATATCATGCATCAACATGTCTGCTTCGTGTCTATCCACGCATATGAGCAAGACCATGTTATAATTTCTCTTGTACAACACATTTTCATCGAGGAAGAAACCTCCAGCCAATCTTCTCAATGTTTTTCTATCTTTATTCGAAGCACCAATCAGGTATTCCTGAGTCTGGAGAAAATGCTTGATATCGTAATACCAAGGTTTCTCATCTGCTACCTCTTCTGTTGTAAACACATGAGCGGGCCTATCCAGTCGCCGAACTATAATTTGAGGTATATCATTCCAAGTATTCACTTGATACATAGAAGCCAGAGTTTCCAGAGCATCCACCATTTGATTTTTCGTCTGTGGGGATGTGATGGAATTCAAGTTTATTAAAGAAGGGTAACAATATTCTAGCATAATCTTTGTAAGGGATCAAGCTGGGGTGAAGAGTATCCCACTCTCCTTTAATCTGATTTATTACCAAAGCTGAATCACCATACACATCTAGAATTTTAATTCTGAGATCAATAGCTTCCTTGAGACCCATGATGCAAGCCTCATATTCTGCCATATTATTAGTATAATCAAATGTCAACCTTGCAGTAAAAGAATGTGTGATCCATGTGGAGTGACAATCACAACACAAATTCCTTTCCCATAAGCATTCACAGCTCCATCAAATATCATGCTCCAACGAGATTCAGGATCAGGACCTTCCTCAGGCAATGGTTCATCATGATCTTTCACTTTCAGAAACATCACATCCTCATCGGGGATATCATACATCATAGACTGATAATTATCAACTGGTTGGTGAGCAAGATAATCTTCCAACATGCTGCTTTTAATAGCTTTTTGAGTGCAATATTCGATGTCATATTCAGATAAAAGCATATGCCAGCGGGAAATTCTCCCAGTAAGAGCAGGCTTTTCAAAAGTGTACTTGATTGGATCCATTTTGGATATCAACCAAGTAGTGTGATTCAACATATACTGCCGCAAACATTTTTCTGCCCAGGCCAGAGCACAACACGTCTTTTCCAACATGGAATACCACGACTCACAATCAGTAAACTTTTTACTGAGATAATAAATGACGTACTCTTTCTTCCCTATTTCATCTTGTTGTCCCAAAATACAGCCCATGGAATCATCTAACACTGTCAGATACATAATCAATGGTCTTCCTTCAACAGGAGGGAGCAAGATAAGAGGTTCAAGCAATTATTCTTTAATACTTTCAAATCCCCTTTGGCAGTCATCTGTCCATACACAACCATAATCTTTCTTTAACAACTTAAAGATCGGTTCACACGTTGCAGTCATGTGGGAAATGAATCTGAAAATATAATTCAAACGCCCGAGGAACCCTCTGACTTGCTTTTCAGTTCTCGGTGCTGGCATTTCTTGAGTTTATTTGACTTTATCAGGGTCAACTTCAATCCCTCTCTGGCTAACAATGAAACCCAACAATTTCCCTGACCGAACATCGAAGGTACATTTATTTGGATTCAAGCGGAGACAATACTTCCTCAAACACTGAAACAACTTCAACAAATCTTCTACATGCCCTTCTTCAGTTTGGGATTTAGCAATCATATCATCAATATATACCTCAATTTCCTTGTGCATCAGATCATGGAATAGGGTTGTCACAGCCCTCTGGTATGTTGCACCAACTTTCTTCAACCCGAAAGGCATCACTCTGTAACAGAATGTTCCCCAGGGTGTGATAAACATTGTTTTTTCCATGTCCTCAGGAGCCATCCTTATTTGATTATACCCGGAAAATCCATCCATGAACGAGAAAACTTTGAATTTTTCTATCCTATCCACTAACATATCAATGTGTGCCAATGGAAAATCATCTTTCGAACTAGCTTTATTTAGATCTCTGTAATCTACGCACATGCGAACTTTTCCGTCTTTCTTTGGTACTGGGACAATATTGGCAATCCACTGAGGGTACACTGATGTCACAAGAAAACCGACATTAATCTGCTTTAGAACTTCTTCTTTGATCTTCACTACCATATCTGGGTGAGTTCTTCGTAACTTCTGTTTGATTGGCGGACACTCTGGCTTCAGCGGCAAATGGTGCTCTACAATATCTGTATCTAAACCAGGCATATCTTGGTAAGACCAAGCAAAAATATCCACATACTCTTTCAACATCTCAATCAACATTCTCTTCACATCAGGATGCAATAATGCTCCAATCTTGACTTCCTTTGGATCTTCTTCTGAACCCAAATTGATTACTTCCAATGGCTCTTTATATGGATGAATGGAATTCTCCTCACGCTCAAGCAACCGTGAGACCTCTTCTGGAATCTCATCATTGTCTTCTTCTTCGACCCCATACACAGGACATTCAAAGTTGGGAGAGGGTGCAAGGTCATTGTATTCAACGGGTTTTTTAATTAATCCGCACATATGATTTATGATTGCTTTTAGAAACTGACACATATAACAAGTGATCATGCAAATTGAATTTCAGTTATTATTTATTTTGAAAGGTTTTTTCTGATTACCATTTTGCAAGAAAAAGCAAAAAAATAAAGACACAATTTGGGAAACAAAGATAACTTTTATTATTGATTTTAAAAATCAAAGCAAACCGATAATCCCATACAATATTAATACTTTCACCTTGGGCAGAGTGAAAGATTTACAAAAAGGTTAACATAAACAAATTACTTCAAAACATATATGTAAGAGGGAACATCAATGGTGATCCAATTATGAACCCTAACTCCGTGCGTCACATAATTTGGCATTTCTGGCTCTGCTTCATCTTCCATAATGGCATTAATCCCAGAAACAATTGGATGAAGATAACCCCTGCTACGAAAGATGTATTTGATACTTGCTTGTAGCAGACTCCGACTTCATGCTCTTACCTCTATCATTCTTCACAGATAACCCTAAGCCAACTCTATTCTTGTTTACAAGTGGATCAAAAATCTGTCCCCATACTTCACTATGGACATTAAGCACAACCTGCTAAGCATCCTTAAACGAAGCCATATAATTCTCATTTCCTCTTATATTATCAATGGATAGAGCTTGGAACTGGGTTCCAACATCAGCTTCATCCGCCTCCACAATGCTGAAAGAGGACAAATGAGATATCAATAATGCTTGTTCTCCATTTATAATTACCACTTTTTCTTCACGCACAAACTTTAACTTCTGGTGTAAATTCGAAGTGACAGCCCCTTCCTTATGTATCCACGGCCGTCCCAACAAACAGTTATAAGTGGGTATAATATCCATGACCTGGAAAGTAATCTGAAACAAATATGGTCCTATATGAATAAGCAAGTCCACTTCACCAATAATAGATTTCCTTGATCCATTAAACGCTTTCACAATAATGCCACTTGGGCGCATGGGCGTTCCTTGATATTTCAACTTCATAAGTGTGCTCCCATGTATAACGTTCAATGCAGATCCATTATCAATTAGCACATTGGATAATGAATCATTCTTGCAGTTCATAGAGATGTGGAGAGCCAAATTATGATTCCTTCCTTCATCAGGCAGTTCATCGTTGCAGAAACTCAGGTTATTACATGATGTAATATTCCCTACCACACTGTTTAATTGGTCTACAGGCATATCACTTTCCATGAATGCTTGGTCCAATACCCTCATCAAATATTCTCTGTGAGCAGAGGAGTTCATCAATAAAGCCAAGATAGATATTTTTGAAGGAGTCTGCAGTCACTGATCTACAATTATGTAGTCGCTCATCTTGATTATCTTCAAAATATCATCCACCTCCTTTTCTAGCGTAGCTCCACTAGATTCACCCACTGCCTTCTTGGGTTCAACATTTTCAACAATTTTCTTTCCAGTACTAACATCTCCACGAATAACTGGTGCAAATACACGACCACTACAAGTCACTCTGCTAGTCTCATCAATATTTCCAACATTAGGCATTGGCTGGATGGGAACTTCCACACTATCCTCTAAAATTGTAGCATTATATTTGTAGGGTACAACCTTGTCTGACTTGTAGGGGACATGACCCGATAAGCTAATCACCAATGGAGCAATAGCTGGCTTGCTATGATATTCAACTTCAAAAGGGGTGGGTGCACCAAAACAAGGCACAATAACATTTAATCCCTCTTCAACACATCAGTCATTACAGAGTCATCTCTGGAAAACATATCTTCATCTAAGGAGAAGAAATCATCCGCAGAGGCATACTCATCATCTGACTCTTCTTCAGCCAAACAAACCTCAATCTTATTAACCTCATGGTAGTCATCCCTTTGGTCTGTAACCTTGATAGTTCCATTATCCAATAATAATTGAATACCTTTCCTTACAATTGAACATCCTCGGGAGTCCCGACAGAAAATTCGGCAAGATCCATAATAATGTTCTACCTAACCAGCCATGTGGCAGAAAGTAGCATGCAATTGTAAAAGATCCTCATTCATATGTTCCACTTCAAAGATTCTGAACTCTCCAGGACATCCAGAAACCATGTTTATTTCCTCTTCATACTCCTCCCTAGGCCTGATTATGTGGATGAGGTCCTCATCCATCATCTCCGGCAAATCAGCCTTTATCTTGTCACAACCTTGTATATCTGTGCTGCAAATAGTACAACCAGCATGGTCATGCGTATAGTAGCTAAATTCATAGAGGTCTGCATGCATTTTTACCAAATCTCCTCTAACCAATTTAATATCGAAAATCCGGAAGTCACCTGGAAAACCGGCCACCATGTTCACATCATTTGCTCCTCCATGCTTTGGCAAAGGATTATCTTTCACATTAGGGCCAACGTCTTTGAAGGATAAGATACCAGACCTCACCAATTTTTGTACTTCAGTTTTCAAAGGATAGCAGTTCTCAACATTATGCCCTGGTGCTCCCTGATGAAAAGCACATGTTTGGTCTGCCTTGTAATACCAAGGCAATGGTGATGGTATAGCGCGAGGCGGTCTGGTCTGAACCAGCTTCTTTTGAATTAACACTGGGAGTAATTCTATATAGCTCATAGGGATAAGGTCGTAACTCTCCCTTCTCTTATTATACCCTTGATTCCCCTGATGGGATGGTCTCTGATAAGCAACAGTGGTTGGAGTTACACCAACAACTGGAGTTACTGAGGGGACTTATTGATGACGCTGATAATTTCTTCTAGGAGGTTTAACCCTCCTCTCTTGCATAACAACATTTGTATCTACTTCCTTCTTTTTGGCAAACCCATAGGATGGCTTCTTCGTACTTCCATAACTTTCACTTTTTGTTAAACGACCCTCTCTTACAGCCTCTTCCAAACGGATACCCATGCCCACCATTTCAGTAATGTCACTTAGCGCACTTGCCACTATCCTCTCGTAATAGAAAGCACCCAGAGTCTTCAGGAAAAATCCTTGTCATATCCTTTTCTTCTATGGGAGGAATCACTTGGGCGGCTACCTCACGCCATCTTTGTGCATATTTTTTGAATGATTCCCTGTCCTTCTGGACCATGGCCCAGAGTTGATCACGGTCGGGCTCCATGTCCATGTTGTATTTGTATTGTCTGATAAATGCTTCTCCCAAGTCGTTGAAAGTATGGATATTGACGCTGTCTAAACTCATATACCACTTCAATGCAGCACCGGTCAAACTATCCTGAAAAAAGTGAATCAACAGACGTTGATCATCAGTGTGGGTAGAAATTCTTCTTATATACATCACAAGATGAGAACGAGGACAAGTGTTACCCTTTTACTTCTCAAATTCTGGGACTTTAAACTTCGTAGGTATCTTGACATTTGGGACCAAGCATAAATCATTCACATTCTGCCCAAACAATTACTTTCCCCTGAGGGCCTTCATCTTCCTCTGCATCTTGTCAATCTGATCTTGAAAATCATCCATTCTATCATAGAGATCCAAGCCTTCACTTGGTGGAGGAAAAGGATGATACATATCATCATTAGCAAATGGGACCATGTTCGCCGAAGGAGGTGCAACAGGAGTAACATGCACCACAGGAGGTGCAGGAGTAACGGTAGTCTGCCAAGATTGAAACCTTCAGGCACAGAGTTATCTGGAATTCCCCATGGATAACCTTGAGGCATACGATTCTGAACAACACCTGGAGTAGCAGACACAAGAATAGTCGGAGCTTCAGTAGTAACCCTTGTCTATTGAGGTTGAACACTCGGTGGCTGATTCTGAGCGGCCACCAGAGATTCCATCAGAGCAGTGAGATTGGCCATGCCGGCCTTCAGAGTAGAAACTTCCTCGCACAGCTCGCGATTCTCTTGGTCCAAGTTGTCCATCTTCCTTCTGAAATTAGCTCGAGTATTGTAGTGGTGAGACAGCTTACTGAACGAAGTAAAAAAGCTTGGTAAGACACCTGGATATGCAGAAAATGCAAGAAGTATGTACAATAAGATGCATGATGTGAAATGCACATGATTTATTTTTATTATTAATATTTCAAGGGACTTAAGGATTTATAGACACATTGCAAATATCAAAGTAATAACGCTTTTGAAATACTAGAATTTTTTATTATAATAACTTCAAAATGGATTACAAGTTTCAATAATCCCGATTACAAGATGAAAATAAAGTTTAAAACCCTAAGAAGTAAAGCTGACGTAGATCACTCTATACGCTGGCGCTTCCCTATAAGCCTGGCTATCTGAGCCTTCAACCTCTGGTTTTCTTCCGCATATCTGGTGGCAACCTCCTTCCAATCACCTAAATTAAGAAGTGAGCAACTAGCATCTGACCGAGGCTTAGGAGAAAATAAATCCCCCTGCCTCTCCATCATCTCTATAACCTGACTCTCAAGAATCTCAATCAAGTCGTCTTTCTCCTTCAAATCTTCTCTATAGGAAATCTCTAAAGTTTGGCACTTATTCTTCCAAGCATCCTTTTCCTGCTGCATCCTGACCAAACAAGCTGTAGCTCTTCCACATCATCCAATAAGGGAGGAGTAGTCTTCACAAACAAGTCAAGCATAGGTGCTTCCTGGGAATACGACATCTTCAACTGAATAGCTCTCGTTTGGACCCACTGAAGATAAGGCTCCAAAGAAACAGCCCCCCTAGGTCCCAGGTCTTTTCTACTCTTCCTATAAATGTGACGCCAGGCCTTCGCAATCCGCTCCCTAGCTTCCTTATGGTCTTCTCCCTCCTTCAGGAAGAAACTACTCAAATGAATACTATTTGGTTTATCCTTCATCGGATAACCAAGCTGTCGTCGTGCAAGAACAAGGTTGTAGTTAATTCCTCCCTTTGGACCAAGAAGAGGTACATTGGGGAAACTACCGCAACTGTCGACAATATCTACATCATGGTAAGCCCGATGATACCAATCAATATCTGAGTGAGTAAATGCCATGATCTTAGGAGCCCAATGAGGTTTCTTCCTGACATCCCAGAAAGCATCAGACTGAGGCATATGAGAAATAAACCACCAATACAACATAGGCATATAACAGATAACCATCCCCCCATGATAAGAATTCCGAAGATGAATAGAGTAATAAGCATCACCCAACAATGTAGGAACTAGGTTTCTAATCATGAAGATCCTGATAGCATTAATGTCAACAAACTTATCCACATTAGGAAATAAAAACAACCCGTAAGCAAGTAGAGCAAAGATGGCCTCAAAAGCGATTGTACTCTTCATCCTGGAAAAGTAACGAGCTTTCTCCAATAAGAACTGAGCTGGTAATCCTCTAATCCCTCCTTTAGTAGTCATATGGGCTTCAACCTTAGACTTCGCCATATGGATCAAAGCAGCAATCTCGTGTGGTTTTGGCTCACCCTCTAAACCAGTAAAAGGAACACGATCGGTAATAAGTAAATCCAACAGATAAGAATACTCCTCTAGTGTAGGCATCAACTGATAGTCAGGGAAAGTAAAGCAATGATACATCAGATCATAGAACTGGACCAAGGTCAAGAGAATACCCTCCTTCATCCTAAGCTTCATGAGAGGAATGATGGACCCATACTTCCTCCGAAAATCTGCAGAACACTCAATCTCGGGAATTAGACTGATTAACTCATCTATCTTGGGATCTTTGAAATTGTATTTCCTGGTCTTTCTTTTTCCAGAATCCATGGTCAAAAGGTACCTGAGATATTCAAAAATAGTCAACTTTCAAGTCCCTTGAAATAAAATTGCTTCAAAAGATGCTTATGAGTGCATGGATACATGATGTAACAATCACACACAAGATCACAAACATAGGGTTCATAGGTTCAACGTCATGAGCATGAGGTCGAAGGTACTACCCATAAGGCACGGTCTAAAAGTTATCACCTGTCAAACAAGGTTCTAGAGGTTCCCAGAGCCTACATCCTTCCTTTGGATATTACCAACTTCCTGATTAACTCGGTAATTAGTAATATTCTCAAGAAAAACTCATCTGAGCATAGTATCGCATGACAACTATTTCCGGATTACTCCATCATAGCTTCCGCACTACACCTAAAAGGCCAAGATAGGTTAGGTATTCTACGGTCCTCAACTTCAGCAGGCTCCCAGGTTGAAAGCAACATGTTTTCTTGATTACTCGGTAAACGACACTACAATCAAAGGGGCCTCCACTGAGTGGGGGATCTCATGCCTCCTTTTTTTTTTGGATTACTCCCTCAAAGTTAACATGACTAAACCGCCCATCCTATCTTAAAGTTTGCCCAAGTCCGGGTATAGGAGTCATGAGTAATCACCAAGCACCCTGAAAACCAGGAAAATCCAGACAAACAGATATATAGCATATAATATATAACAAACAATAACACATATACAAATATAACCAAAGATAGGTTTAACCCACTTAGGGATGAACCAGCAAGAGGTCAATCTTTCCCCAGTGAAGTCGCCATTTTTTCCTGTAGCGGTAGAAATATTTAAGACTAAGCCATTGGATTGACTAGACTTATACAGATCAAAAATAAAAACCACCACAACGCTTTATTGTTTCCAAAGGAATGGGAAAAGAGCGAATAACCCAAAAAGAGGGGGAAAGATTCTAGGTAAGGGGTTGGTTATGCAAAGGGAAGGTATTAGCACCCTAAACATCTACGGTACTCCACAGGAACCTCTTTGTAAAATCTGTATATTTTGGCTATAAAATGTTGTATAAAAAATAGATGGTGGAGGTGAGAAAAGAAGTATTTATTTTTTTATGATTTTTGCATCCGCCGCGGTTGCGAACCTTTAGTGCCTACGAACCACCTTTCGTGAAATATAGGATCAAGGTACACGTAGTTCACCTTTTTAAAATTTATAAAATACAAGTGTGTTGGTTAATTTTATGAGATAAGACATCATCGTCATTGTCCGTGTAGAAAACATACTTAGTACCCACAATCATGAGAAAGGAGAATTTGAATCATCTCAAAGTGGAGGATATGACTTGGATTTTAAAATCAACAATGCCTCACTCATCACCCAAGTAGAAAATATCTCACTTCACTACATATTGTAGAAGTATAGTTGTTGCATCACTACAAGGATTGACAAGAGTCCAATCTTTTGAGAAAAGTTTTTAAAGTAAAAAGCAAAAGTGGAAAAATGGTTTGAAATGAGATTGATTGACTTTTAGTCTTCTCACTAAAAATGTCAAGGTATTATTTAAGTTGATTGAAGTTTATTTATGAAAAGGTTTTGAAAATGCATGGACCTAGGTCCAAGTTTATTATGAAAGTAGTTCAAGTTTAAAAACAAGAAGAGTTTTCAAAAGGAGAGAGAAGATTTTTGAAATTAAAGAAGATGGGAGGAGAAGAAGAGACTATCCTAAAGCATGAGGTAAAAGCTAGGGAGAAGAACCATCTAACCAATAAGAAGCCAATACTTGACATTATGAGTCAAGATAGAATTCCCACTCTTTGGATTGAAGCCAAACAAGCAAATATACTAGACCTCTTGAGGGAATCAAACTTCAAGTGTATTAAGTCTTCGCAAAAATTGGACAGAGTAACGGCTGTATATGGGTGAATTCCAGATTACAAACAAAGTATGTAATCACAATAACCTGCACACAAAACAAACAAACAACCTAATGTCTTGAGGTAAACCTCAAGAACTCCAGACAAAATATCAATTAAGGTCACAAGGTCTCCAACATAGGCCAAAGTTTCTAATCCTAAGTCCAAGAAGTCCAATACTCCATAATGCCAAGGATAGTAACCAAATAGTCCAAGTATCATTAAAGTTTTTTTATGGTTCATGTTGATTATTAAGTATCTTAAAAAAGAAAAGAAAAGCTCAAGTGAGCAAAATAAAAATGACAAGAATATAAAGGGGCTCAAGTGAGCAAAGATGAAAAATAACATGAAATGTAAATATTAAAGTAAATGGTCCATAAAGTAAAGAGCATAAAATAAAACATAAAGTAAAAGCATAAAATAAAATCAATTGTCAATAATTAGTAGTTAGTTGGATGACCATCTTGAATCTTACATTTGGAATTCATTAGAGGATTGGTAGAACCAAAGCCTCTACACAATGAATTGCACTTGCTTTATGTCAAGTATATCATCCATTTAAGAATCCTCAATGTAACATATAATGATCAATGATGTTTAAGTGATCCGTGTTGACCAAAATTGATGAATATCCATCAGAAGATTGGTAGAACCAAAGCCTCTATACAATGAATCTCAAGGTTATTGGACCAAAGGGTTCAAATTAGCATCTTGGGCTTGCAATCATAAGTTTGGGCCACGAATGATCATTTTCTCTAATCGGAACAAAATTTAGCGCTATGTTAAGCAATCGTAAGTGGACTTATATAGAAGTCACACCTATTTTGAGGCCGGTCAATAGAAATCTATGCACAATTTGTTTTGAGACATGATATAGAGATCATGCTCCAATAACACTTAATGCAATAAGAAAGGGATGAGATGACGAAGGGTAAGAAAAAATATATAAACCATATTTGAATTAAAATTCAATCAAACTATTATTAAAATCATTCATCCATTTTTATGGCGTTAGACTCAACACCATGGATCCAATGATGTTAACAAAGTTCATGATAAAAAATTCAACCCAAGATCAGCCAGAAAATAATCACAAAATAATATTATATTTAATATATATATATATATATATATATATATATATATATATATATATATATATATATATATATATATATATATATATATATATATATATATATATATATATATATATATATATATATATATATATATATATATATATATATATATATATATATATATATATATATATATATATATATATATATATATATATATATATATATATATATATATATATATATATATATATATATATATATATATATATATATATATATATATATATATATATATATATATATATATATATATATATATATATATATATATATATATATATATATATATATATATATATATATATATATATATATATATATATATATATATATATATATATATATATATATATATATATGTTGAAAAGGGTTTAAAAATGAATGAAAATGAAAATAAAGGAAAATAACATCAACTATATTCAAATTAATTCATAAAAAAGAAATAAGGTCTTAGAAAAATCAGAAATAGACTTAAATATTTTTTATAAATTTTTTGGTAATTTTTTAAAGTCAGAAACTATTTTTAAACTAATTAAAAATTGCTCAAACAAATAGAAAATAGATAAAAAAAAATAGTAAACATCAATACAAAATTTTCAAAAAGTCAGAAATATGTAAAATGATATTTATGAATTTTTTTAGAATTAAAAAATGTCAGAAAGTATTTTTAAAGTAATTAAAAGAAAGCAAATAATGCAAATAATATAAAAAATATTAAATGTCAAAATAAAAATGTGAAAAAATAGTCATGAGATCAGAAATAATTCAAAGTATTTTTGTGAATTGTTTCATAATTTTTGGATAAAAATAAAAGAGTTGTGAATTTTTGAAAATTAAATCAATTAAAATATAAAATCAGAAAATAAAATAAAACGAAAAAGATGTGGGCCATCAGATCATAGTCAAAACGCGTTAGTAAGCTGATCCAATGGACCAGACGCGTTGTGCTTGATATGGACCTTAGTGAGATACGCATAGGATCAGAAAAAGGCAACTAATGAAATTAAAACGTTTGCCACGCTTTCATTGGCTGAGACTAGACATGTCATCGTCTTCAACCTCCAGACGCCCTGCAATGGAGATTTTGTGAGATCCTTCAAATGAAAAAAATTAGGATCCGAGACTAGTATCATTGGATTCGTCTCTTCAAGACGATCCTAACATCACCATCGCGCCAAATTTATATAAGGTATGCAAAGAGATATGAATCAAAAACCCAGAAAATAGCGAGCACATTCAATTTGAGATTTCTCTCTCAATTCTCAATAGATTTAAAAAATGTAAGAAGCACAAGAATCAGGAGAAGGAGTAGAATAGGTTGGTGCTTTATTTGGATCCAAATGGTAGAAAATTTTACCTTTTCGAAGTTCAAGAAAGAAGCTCTGAAACTGGACTTCTGTAGCTTGAATTATGGCTCGTTTTGCTTAGTTTAAGTGCTGTAGAGTGTGTATGATGCTTAAGGATGATGAATGTGCAAAGAATTTTGGAGAAAGAAGCTTAAATCTCAGAAACTGATTTTAAAAAAAGATGGGTTCGTGTGAGGTTTTGATAGGGTGTTTTTGGATCTCAAAGCTTAAGGAAATGAATGGGGAATGACCTTCTATTTATAGGGAAGCTGATGGAACGTCCAAGCGTGTGAAATGATGAGGTTTGGAGGGAAATTGTGTGAATTGCAAATAAGAAAAGTGTGATTCTATTTTAATCAAAATCATCCAAACCTTGCGTTTTGCTATGCTAATCACTTCTGGAAGTTCACTAAACATGTTTAGAAGCAAAAACGCACAACAATTTTGTGTTTAGAAGCCAAATTAAGGATTTCAAATTCTGACTTTTGGAGAAACCTCAACTCCAAGTTACCACATTTGAAACAATGGCATTCTCAGCTCAAGGGGTCTTAGGGCATGGTTCTTAATGCTTTAGAAAGATGAAATTATAAGCTTTGCAATGTAAAAAGAATAGAATCAAATGGATGTTTGAGCTGAAAGTTGCAATGAGTCAAAGTTGGGAAAAAGAGGTTGACTTTGTATACTTAGAAATATTTCAAGTTTTTCTTCAAAAGTGACCTATAATGTTTTGCATCCAAATATGGTCTTCCTCTTGGAATTTGCTCTTTACCAAAAAAGATGGCATGAAATAGACCTTTTGAATGAAATTTTGAAACTTGAACCATTCAAAATATCCAAAAATTGAGAGAGTTATGAATTGTTGAAGTTGGAAAAAAATCATAAAATGACCTATAATCTTTTGTATCCTTAAGGCATACTCCATCCTTTTTCTCACATTGCATATAAAAGGAAGAATAAAGTTCACATCCTCAAGATCATTATGGAAAAAGAGTGGGCTCAAGGTGATAAAAATTGACTAAGTTATGATCATTTTAAGTCACAAATGGGAAGTTAGGGGTTCATCTGGAGGACTTGTAATCTTTCTTCATTATCAAGTTTCTTCCACATGAAAACTCCTTGAAACTTTTGAAGTGATTTGTTAATAAACCTTTGAAGAAAAGGGTGTTTTTGGAATCAATCAAAAATACCAAAATATGAGCAAGATATACTTCTTTGAAGTTCAAAACCCTAGCTCTTAGATCAAGAAAATGCTTTGAGGAACTTTGACAATTTTAAACAACCTTCTTGTACCAACACTTTTGCTTTACAGATAGAAGTTATTGAGGATGATAATGAGAACTCATAGCAACCAAAACCACTTCCATATCTTGAGAATTAAGAGAAATATGCACTTGTGACCAATGGGAACAAGGCCCTGTCCAAGCATAACAACTTCTTCAATCAATCCCTTGTACTTTTGAATCAATCTTGATAACTTTGAAATGTGGTGAACCAAAATAAACCTTGCAATGCCATTTCTTCCAAAACAACTTCAATGGTGAGGTTTTAATTTCTCAAGCTTTATTAACTAGGGCATGAAAATAAACTCATTAACCCATGGATCAACTTGCTAAGCCATATTGCCTTTACCTACATTATTAACAAGTAAGACAAACCAACATTGCATTTTATTAATTAAAAGGAAAGTCAAAATAAAACATGCATGATCACAAAAGAAAAACAAGTCAAGGTGCTTGGTGATTCCTCAAAGAGCAAAGCTAAAGATAGGGAGGAGAACCAAAAGCCTTAACATGATCTTGTTGTGATTGAATCAATATGGTATGATGAAGGGATCTTAGGGGAAAATTGGGGTACAACACCTATGAGATCAAAGAGTTAAATGAAGAACAAAGGCTCTTGAGAGTAAATGGTAAATACTTGAAAAAGTATAGACCTGTACTTCAAGAGGTTAAAATAACCAATGTTTGATCTCAGTCGAAGTAAAGAGCCAAAATGGAAAATGCATTAAGAAGCCAAAATGACTATAAGTCATTACAAAAATATAATTATACAAATAAAAAGTCAAAATAAAATGGGAGGTTGGCTTTGATTTGGAGATATTTGATCTTCTGCAGCTCCAAACGTCTTTCGAAGAAAGCCTTTGACTGATGAAGAGCTTCGATTTTAGCATCTAACGCTTGGGCCTGATCAGCATATTTTAATCCATCGCTGAGTTCCTCTTGGCTCTCAGAATCAGTGTTGATAGCAAGAACTTATTCTTTTCGTTTATCATTTGCGGCAATCTTAGCCTCCAATTCTCTGATCCGAGCCTTCATGCTGGCTGTATTTTGGTTGATTTCTTCAACTTCTTTCTCCCTAGCCTCTTGTTCCTTCGACAACTCCTTTAGCCTTGAAGCTGGTTCAGTGGCAGCATCCCAGGCAACAGCTACATGGCCATTGGCCTCTTCAATTTTGTGATTGAGAGTCCTTCGGCAATTGCAATCAGCTGAGACCTGATCGATGATCGAAGTCAAATCCAAAATAACACTTACGATGCCAGGAGAAGCAGCAAGAAGGTCGACAACTCTTAAAGTGGTCTTCAGAAAGGAAGGAGAAGTAGGTTCTTCCTCTAAGGTCAACATTAAATCTCTTTTAAAAAGTTGCGCCTTGACTTTCTGAAGTGCCTCATCAAGAGGAGACGTTGAAGTAGATTTTCCAGATGCAGTCGAAGCATTGTGACTTTGATCGGAAGAACTTTCTCTACCCTCGTGTATGGCATTCAAGTAACCAAGAGGATTATTCTGTTTTAGTAATGCCAAATCCTCCTTAGTACGAGACCCTGTCGAAGTGACCCTCTCATTGGTTACACGGGCCATATTTTCTCCGACAGATGAATCTTGTATCTGGACATGAGCACCTTCAACATTTGAAGGATTTATTGCCCCCTGAAGAGTTCTCTCTCTCATCATCCACCAGAATATCCTCATTTTGATTCCCTCCCTCTGGTATGCCCTCCCTCTCCGGTTCGACTACATCATCAACAACTTCCTCTTCCTCTTCTTGTTCATCATCAGTGGCTAGTGAGGTTCTGAGAGTAGTGTGTGGCAGATCAGAATTATCCTCACTAGGGATTTCTTTATTCTGCTCCCCAACAATTGCAACTTGATACTCAGAGGTTTGGTTCACCTCGCTGACTGAGCTCACAAAGGATCCCTTTGCTGAAGAAGGCCTATAAGTGGGATCGCCCTTACTGTTTGTTAAAGTGACAGATTCTTCTACATGTATATGAGCCTATTTAGAAGTGCCAACAGTGTCCTGAGGATCAAAAGAGTATTATTAGAATTATTGTAAAATAATTCAAAGAAGAGTTTTAGATGGTCGAAGTTGTTACCCGAGGTGGAACTTCAGCACCAAGACTTGAATTATCACTTTCATTGGGATTATTCAGCCTAGCGGCTATTTCTCGTTCCGCTGGCTTTTTGATGATGACAGGAGGAGGCCTCGACTTAGTAGCTATAACCTTGGTCTTGGTTTTCGGACGAGGTTCGGAAAGAGGAGCTGGTTTCTTTAATTTTTTCCTCTTAAGAAGGATATGAGGAGATTCTTCTTCTTCATCACTGGAAATCTCAATTTCTTGAACTTTCCTTTTCTTTGGAGTAGTTTCCTTAATACCCAGAAAAGAAAGGAGTCGAAAGCATCAACATCAATATTAATACATTGAAAAGAAAGTTATAGCAGAAAGTATTTACCTGTGGTGGAGGTTTTACAGAAAGGTCTCCTCCCTTTGCGCTTTCAACGACTTTCTTGGTAATGGTTCTCTTGAGGCTAGAAAATAAACAAGTATAAGCCAGATGTCGAATGATTGGGTCGAAGAAAATAAGACATTTACTTTGAAAAGAAAGATTACCTTTTTTGATCTTGTTAGAGACCAGTATAAACGCCTCTTGAAGATGGTCAGCAAAGTCTTTTGCATCGAAGAATTCTTCGTGATAGTACTGCTTCCACCAGTCTTCAAAGATAAGCGAACACAAAAAGTTGAGTTTGAAATCGAACAAAGTTAGTACGGTTTGACCAACATACCTACCAATATGCTTGGTAGCAGCATCCTCTGAATAATATGCATTATAAAATAGCAGAGACTTTTCTCGGGGATAGATTGGAGAAGGGAGTGATTGGATGATGCCAAATTGGTGAGAGACAATATTCGGTTGATAAACAATCAAACTGAGTTGATTCTTTGAACTTTTGAATCTCAGTGGCATAATTCTTGGGCAAAGAAACGATTCCCAGATAGCCACATACTCCTCCAGTTGGTCCTCTTCATCAGATGAGGGATATAGTCGAATAAACCATTCCAGACCAACCTTTCGACTGGTGAAGGGAGCCATAGTTGAAACAAATTCCTCACGCTTTGCAAACATCATTACAAAGCTAGTAAATGCTTTATGGAATTGTTGACCCTCATAAATTGGAGTCAACAGGACTAATCTAGTGCCTTCGACCCTTCTGTTTAAGATTTCTGGGGCCTTCTCATTAATCTTGTTCTTCTGAGGAAGAAAATATTCAAAAGTGGCATTGAGCCAAAGTTGAAGGAGCCAGAAATGGCCAGAAAGGAGCACACTCGCCCTATCTCCAATAACTTTAAGCTGAGTCACACCATTGCTGATAGACTCATACAGGTTGGCCAAAACCAATTCGGCCAAACAAAGGTTGTAGCCATGATGAAGCTGCACCGCAAGGGTGAGCATCTTCTTAGTCACTTGAAGTGACTTGGTGCAGAAAACGAAGCGAGACAACCACAAAGATAGAAAAGCTATGTTTTCCACTTCAGAGACAGTGCTTCTAGACTTGTCGTGAAAGTGGTTAATGAATGTAGTGTATGTGGGTTTCGTGGCCAAAAACCCAATAGTATCTTCAGATAAATGGGAATATCAAAGAATGACCATTTCTTCTGGTGTCAAAATTGACATTCTTGGGGGGAAATTTGTTAGCTCCTAAATTCGACACCCAGACACATTGACCTTATTGGCTAAAAATAGATTGAAGAAATCTAAGAGATTGAAGAAATCTAAATTAAAGACCCTTCGATTTGGAAACATAGTCTGATTCAAAGATACTTCGAATTGAGAGCCTTTGAAAAGGCCTATCGAAGTCATCCTTGTTAAGAAGGAGAAAAAAGTTAGAGAATTCTATAAGCTAGAAATGCTCTTCGACCCAGAGGCTTCGATCTTGTAAGAGTCTTCGACCAGGAAAATTCGTATCAGCAATAAGTGATTTTGAATCTGAAGAAAGGAGGGAAAAGCAGTTCACATGGCAGTTGAAGACAACAATGTGGCATGAAGTTGGATATCTAAGAACCTACAAAGGACACTTGTCCTAATCCTGGATCGAAGTAACCATCTAGCAGTTACTTTTTACTAATATAAATATAGGGATTCTATGTAGATTTTAGGGTGTTCAACTAATTGTACAAGTCACTCAATACTATTCGAGTACCTGCTGCGTGAGAAAGAATACTGAAAATGTACGTTTGAAACACCACATTTTATAATAAAATTATTTTACATTCCTTTTTACATTTCTTTCCATCCTTTCTTACAGCCTTTTATCTTACTTGCAAAGTTTATTTTCCCTTGCATTTTACTTGCACTTTTTACCAGATTTCTACACTTAAACTTATCTCAAACCTCTACCTTTCTCAGTCGAATGTGTTCTTTATTAAAATTAGCATTTTTATCAAAACAATGAAAATATTTAGCATATGTCCTAGGATCAAACTGATCGATCCTGCAAGTAACCAAAAATCACCCTTTTTGGAAGATCAGCGGTTGTTTACCAATTTTCACGGTAAACAAATTGGCACACTTGGTGGGACCTTGCTAAATTTTGTTTACTTGTTTATATTAACATAAATGATTTAAATAATTTATTTTCTTTTACAAAGTGTTGTATGTTATTAAGAAGTGGTAAATTAACCACCAACGAGTGTACAACTAGGAGAAGAAATAGTGAAATGGCTAATCAGCCAAATAATGGAGAAATACCTCCATCAATTACTGCAGAAACAACCGTTATACCAACTGTTGTACCCCAAAATTTGCACTCCCATTTCCTCAACATTTTCTCATCACAAGACCCTTGGAGCTCAAGATCCAGCTAGGGTTTCCTCAGCTCAAGACTTCTCCTTGCACTGTTAACCCAAACTAAGGTTTGGGTTTGCACAAAGATGTTATGACCTAAAATGCCTAAAGTGACTTTCATGCTTCATGTTAGACTCCCAAGTTTATCCATACCAAGTTTCAAGTCTTGATTCCAAACTTTGCCCAGTCAATTGGACAGTTGACCTATAAATCAGCTGTATTAGGGAAAAAGTCAATTGTGGTCAATTGACAGCTCATTGTATTTCTTTTACATTTTATTGTTTAAAGATGGCTATACCCTTACACACACCCACACTCATAAATGCAGGTACCCCTCCATTCCGGATCCCATGGGTAACGATATTGCTATGGCCTTTTGTGACTCTGAGGATCTAATCTACCAAGTCGAAGACGAAGGTGGGGAAGATTGTGAAGTACCAGGGGAATTGTCCAGGCTACTAAAACAAGAGGAAATAGCTATTTAGCCTCATGAGGAACCGGTGGATACAATCAACTTGGGTACCGAGGAGAATAAAAAAGAAATCAAGGTGGGTGCCAATCTGAAACCCAATGTCAAGGAGCGTCTGATTCAGCTGTTGCATGATTATGTTGAGATCTTTTCCTGGTCATATGAAGACATGCCAGGACTTGATACCGACATCATGGTACATCGTCTACCCACAAGATAAGACTGTCCACCAGTAAAATAAAAAGTCCGTCGCATGAGACCTGACATGTCAGAGAAGATCAAAGCGGAAGTCATGAAACAATTTAACGCTGTATTTTTGGCTGTCACTTCCTATCCTCCATGGGTTGCCAACATTGTTCCCATGCCTAAAAAGGACGGCAAAGTACGAATGTGCATGGACTATAGAGACTTGAATAAGGCTAGCCCTAAAGATGATTTTCCACTTCCCCACATCGATATCCTGATTGACAATACAACGTAACATAAAGCTTTTTCCTTCATGGACGGATTCTCAGGTTACAACCAAATCAAAATGGAACCTGAGGACATGGAGTAAACAACATTTGTCACACAGTGGGGCACATTCTGCTACAAAGTGATGCCATTCGGACTGAAGAATGATGGGGCAACCTATCAGCGCGCCATGGTAGCTTTGTTTCATGACATGATACATCATGAAATAGAGGTCTACGTATACGATATGATAGCCCAATCACAAACAAAAGAAGAGCACTTGGATCACTTACAAAAGTTGTTTGAAAGATTGAAGAAGTATAAGCTAAGATTGAAACCAAACAAGTGCACATTCGGAGTACGGTCCGATAAACTTTTAGGTTTTTTTGTCAGTAACAAAGGCATTGAGGTCGATCCCGCCAAGGTTAAAGAAATTCAAGAAATGCCTGCTCCTCGTTTTGAGAAGGAAGTCATAGGATTCTTGGGACGCCTGAACTATATTGCCAGATTCATTTCTCACCTAAAAGTTACTTATGAGCCGATCTTCAAACTATTGAAGAAAGATCAAGTAGTCAAATGGAATGATGAATTCCAGACTGCTTTCGACAAAATCAAAGAGTACCTACAAGAGCCTCCTGTTTTGATGCCACCAGTCGAGGGAAGACCACTGATCATGTATCTGAGTGTTTTAGAAAACTCAATGGGGTGTGTATTGGGGAAACATGACGAGTCTGGCCGAAAAGAGCACGCTATTTATTACCTGAGCAAAAAGTTTACCAACTGTGAAACCAGATATTCACTGCTCGAGAAAACATGCTACACTCTGGCATGGGCTGCTCGCCGGCTAAGACAGTATATGTTGACTCATACTACCTTGTTGATATTTAAGATGGATCCGATAAAATACATCTTCGAAAAGCCTGCTCTGTCTGGGAGAATAGCTAGATGGCAGATGATCCTAACAAAATATGATATACAGTATACTACTTAGAAAGCTATAAAGGGCAGTGTATTGGCTGATCATCTTGCTCACCAAGCTGTAGAAGACTATCGGTCCATGAAGTTTGAATTCCCGGATGAAGACATCATGACATTAGACAACTGTGAAGAAATCAGACCATATGACAGACCTGAACAAGGATCCCGATGGACCCTATTCTTTGATGGGACATCCAATGCACTTGGTAATGGTATCGACGCTGTACTCATATCTCCAGAAGGGTGTCATACTCCATTTACTGCTAGACTTTTCTTCAATTGTACAAACAACACGGCGGAGTACAAAGCATGCATCTTTGGTCTCAAGGCTGCCATAGACTTGGGAATCAAATCTTTAGATGTGTTTGGAGATTCAGCTTTGGTCATTAGTCAGATCAAAGGGTAATGGGACACTAAACACCCAAATCTTATCCCTTACAAATAACATGTTTTGATATTGCTACCATATTTTGAGGAGATTACCTTCGAGCATTTCCCGCGAGAAGAAAATCAGCTAGCAGACGCTCTAGCCACAATGTCATCTATGTTTAAACTTAATTTGGATAACGAGGCTCCCCAGATCACCATCGAACGAATGGATGAACCAACACATTGTCACGAGATTAATACTGAAGAGGTAGTGGACCAGCCTTGGTTTCATGAAGTCAAGAGGTATCTCGAGGCTCAAGAATACCCAGAAGGAGCTTCAATCAATGATAAAAAGTTCTTAAGGAGATTCTCTGCCAAATTTTTCCTGAGTAATGGAATTCTGTACAAACGTAATCATGACTCCATTCTGCTCCGGTGCATGGATAAGATTGAAGCGAAAAAAATTATGGTTGAATTACACGAATGTACTTTTGGCACTCACTCCAGTGGGCATACGATGGCGAAGAAAATCCTACGGGAAGGCTATTATTGGTCTACCATGGAAGCAGATTGCTATCAACACTCTCGAACCTGTCATAAGTGTCAAATTTATGTTGACAAGGTGCACGTACCTCCGGTTCCTCTGAATGTCTTGATAGCTCCTTGGCCCTTTGCTATGTGGGGAATTGATATGATTGAGGAGATCAAGCCTACAGCCTCCAATGGACACCGCTTCATCCTAGTGGCCATTGACTATTTTACCAAGTGGGTTAAAGCAGCTTCCTTCACATCCGTTACTAAGAATGTTGTTTCCCGCTTCATCAAGCAAAATCTCATCTGTCGGTATGGTATCCCGGAAAGGATCATCACTGACAATGGTACAAATCTTAACAATACTATGATCACCGCCTTGTACGAGCAATTCAAGATTCAGCATCACAATTCTTCCCCCTATCGGCCAAAGATGAATGGTGCTATCGAAGCTGCAAATAAGAACATTAAAAAGATCATACAAAAGATTACAGTCACCTGCAAGGACTGGCATGAGATGCTACCATTTTCTCTCCACGGGTACCGTACCACGGCTCGCACATCAACTGGGGCAACACCCTATTCTTTGGTTTACGGCATGGAGGCTATTTTACTTATTGAGGTTCAGATCCCCTCTTTGAGGATTATGAAGGATGCAGGTTTGAGTGAAGACGATTGGATCCAAACTCGACTTGATCAACTGAACTTAATTGATGAAAAGAGACTTACTGCTGTTTTCCATGGTCAAATGTATCAAAAATGGATGATCAAGGCTTTCAACAAGAAAGTCAAACGTCAAGTATATCAAGTTGGGGATTTAGTGATCAAACGTATCATTTTACCACAAAGTGATCCCAGGGGAAAATGGACTCCTACCTATGAAGGACCATTTATAATCAAAAATATATTCTCTGGTGGGGCAATGATTTTGACCACCATGGATGGCGACGACCTGCCACACCCTGCGAACGCAGACATAATCAAAAGATACTATGCATAAGAGACCCGCTAGGTTGACACACCTAGGCAAAACAAGGGCATCTCGACGAACCAAAAAGGTTCAGGAAAAAATTAGGGATAAAATAAAAAAATCTGTACACCCGGCAAGTTAAAAACCTGAAAGGGTAACTTGAGCAAAAAAGGAGTTCCCGGTGGACTGAAAACCCGAAAGGGCTGTCCAGGAAAAAGTTAGGGAATTAAAGCGTATGACTATGTCCCGTCGGATCACTTAAAGGACAACACTTGACTTCCACTAACAAAATTTGGAGTTTCTGATCAATTCAATCATCTTCGGACGAAGAAACAAATAGACAAGATATTAGGAGATATGAAGGCTATAGCAGAATGGGAACCCCATGGGATTATTACACATAGCTATCTTTCTTTGTATAAATTTTTCTTGTTTTATGGCGCCATTCTCTTACTAGAATGTTTGTCTCCCTTGTACAAAATATTTATTCAAAGTCAAAATACAAAGATATCTCTTTGAAAGTACAAAAAACTATTTTTTTTTCTTTACACTTGGTTTTATTTGCAAAAACGTCCAATGATTCATTAATGAACATATGCATTTGAACTTAATTACTGTTTACAAATAAACAAAATGCGAAAGATAATTACTGATAGGTTGAAAGGATAGGAAAACGTCTCTAGGCTATTCTATAAGCAATCCCCACAGTCCGTCATTTAAATCCCCAGCAGAACAAATTTCAAACTATTAATCCCCAATAGAAATCGTCAAATTTCTCAGGATTCCATAAGCAGTACATGGCGTTGCCCTCGTAATAGAATTTACTTCTCTCAATAAGAGTTCGTCAGTACTTCAACTTCAAGACATGGAAATTCAACATATCCTCAGTAGCATTCAAGGATTTATTTTCCTCAATCGAACAACAATACAACAAATCAGCTTACATACGCATACATTACATCCCTATACCATAAACATTGATGAAGCAAATACATTGCATCATACATTTCACGCAACATAACTTTGTGTTTTAGCTAACATTTTACCCTTTTCAGGATAATATTAACAACTACCATTAACAATATGCAATCATGATACAGTACGGATACGCCCCAGACACGGATGCCATTCTGATACTTATTCAGATTCAATTCTCAGATACAGTACGGATGCGCTCCAGACATGGATGCCATTCTGTTACTGATTCAGATTCAACTATCAGATACAATACTGATACGCTCCAGACACGGATGCCATTCTGTTACTCATTCAGATTCAACTATCAGATACAGTACTGATACGCTCTAGACACGGATGCCATTCTGTTACTCATTCAGATTCAACTATCAGATACAATACTGGTACGCTCCAGACACGGATGCCATTATGTTACTCATTCAGATTCAACTATCAGATACAGTACTAATACGCTCCAGACACGGATGCTATTCTGTTACTCATTCAGATTCAATTATCAGATACAGTACAGATACGCTCCAGACACGGATGCCATTCTGATACTCATTCAGATTCAACTTTCAGATACAGTTCGGATATGCTCTAGACACAGACGTCATTATGATACTCATTCTTTCGGATTACAACTTACAGCTCAACAAACATTCTTGGATGGCATCTACAAGCCCATCTCCAACAAGATTCTATCACTTCTCTAAATGGAATCTTTAATCCCATTCCCTCAACTACACATCGTCGAGTGCAAATTTATGGGCACTCTAGTGTCCAATCATCTTTCACCTTCGAGTCACGAATGGCAAAGCTCGCCAATCTAAATCCTCAAGTTTAAGAAGATTAAACAGGGGAAGTTGTTGTACCCCAAAATTTGCCCTCTCATTTATCAAGACTTTTCTCATAAGATCTCTTTGACTCAAGACTGGATTAGGGTTTGGTCAGCTCAAGACATCTCATCTTACATAGTTAACCCAGAATTAGGGTTTGAGTTTGCACAAGGATTTTTGGACTATCAATGCTTCATATGACTTTCAAACATCATTATGGACCCCTAAGATTACTCATGACAAGTTTCAAGCCTTGAATCACATTTTTGATCAGTCAATTGGACAATTGACCTAAAAATCAACTGTATTGGGGAAAACGTCAACCATGGCCAATTTACAGTCAAACTTCATAATTTTTTATCCACATCAACATTCTAGACTCATATGTATCATTTTATCAAGTTTGGATTATAATTCCTCAAGAAATTTGATCAAATCATCAAAAGGGCAAAATGGTCAAAATTAGGGTTTTGACCGAGGAAGGGCAATTTTTGATTTTTGACCTAGAAAATGACCAATTGAGTTAAAGCATGATTCCAAGGATTCAATGGAATCATCTTGATCTAATTACATGGTTCAAAACATTTCAATTTCATTGATGGACAGATGAAATTTGCAGTCAACTGATCAAAAGTCAACTGTACACTGAAAAGTCAAACTTTGACTTTTTGGTCAAAATCAAGTGCCAAGGGTCACAATTCATTAAAACATGTCAAAATGTGAAACTTGTTCATCGAGAAATCAAGGATTGAAGATTAGGGTTTAAAATTGGAAATTTTCTTCACTTAGAAAATTTTCTAAGTATAGAAAATTTCTTATTTTTTCTCAACTTTAAGCCATTTTTTCACCATGATACAAGCTGATTCAAAGGAAGTTCCCAACATGAAAGTTTTAGACCTCCATGAAATCTACAACTTTGCTTCACACATTTTTCCATAAATATGCTTGGATCTCAAGATATAACTTTATGAACACATGCCCATGAACTAAAATAACTTAGTGAAATTTTGCCCTAATTTAGGCAGGTTTTAGACCCAAATTCATGGCAATTTTTCACCTAGTTCCAAGAGGAGTATTGAAATACATTTCAAAGATGAGTTATATATCACATTTCAAGCTTTACAAAATTTCCAAGAACTCCTCAAGATCATTTTTGAGTAGGGAGAATCAAAGAGATGAAGTTGGCAATTTCTCACTTTGAATTCAAGCCATTTCATGAAGAAAAAAAATTCAAATTTGAACCTATGCTGCCTAATTCATGCTTTACAGGTCCCTAACTTGTTTCTCACTTCATAATTTAATGCTTACTCAGTTGAAAAAGCTTTAATTCAAGCTCAAGAGCCTTTGTCCAAGTTGTAATTCCATAAAAGGCATAAAGTGGCCATTGCCATTTTGAAAAAGCTTCACTTTTGCAACTTTCCAATTCTTGAGTGTTGTACCCAAAAATTTGCCCTCTCATGTTTTCCAAAGTCTTCCCCCTGAATGGTTGACAAGAAACCCTTGCCTAAGGAAAAAGAAAATTTTTTAGTGGTGCTTTAAGTACCTTTCGATTGACATTCTGAAAGACCCTTCGATTGGTATTCTGAAGGAGCCTTTCGATTGGCATGGATAATTCCCTTCGATTGGCATTATGGACAAGCACTTCGATTGACATTCCAAAAATGCTTCGATTGGCATTATGGACAAGCAATTCGATTGACATTCCAAAAATGCTTCAATTGGCATTATGGACAAGCACTTCGATTGGCATTGTGTCAAGGCCTTCGATTGGAATTCTGAAAGACCTTTTCGTTTGGCACCCTGGGCCAAGCCTTTCAATTGGCATGCCACAGGATCCTTTGATTTAGCATTGTGTCAAGGCAGCTTCGACAGACATGTTAACCATGTCCTTTGATTAGCATGAACAACACCTTTCGATTGGCCTGTTAACAAAGCCTTTCTATTGGAATTTTAACAAGTACCCTTTGATTTGTATATGGACAAATACCCTTCAATTGGCATTTCAAAATGTCCTTGGACTGGAACTTCATAGTGTCCTTCGACTGGAACTTCAGAGTTTCCCTTAATAAGAACATCAGAACGAAATTACCTTCGAATGGCATTTCAGTGCAGAGTTTCTCTTAATCTAAGATGCTCTGATGAAGGAAGTTCTGAACACTTCGAATCAGAACTTAGAATCATCACAAGGCCAAGGGCTGGTCGAAGTTGTCTAATAGGGAATGTTCTAAATAGATTCGAATTGGACTTTGAAGCTGGCAAAGAAGGCCCATTCGAAGGGTACATAAGAAACCCATTCGAAGGACACACAGCTGGTGAAAACGAATGCTGTTTTGTTCCAGTCTAGTTGAAAGGTGTAGAAAGATGGAGGATTCGACTCAAAAGATCAAGTTGAACATTCAGACCCATAGGCTAGGCCACGTGTCTTCCCTTTTTAGGCCTGTACCCATTTATTGTCTAAGACCACTTGCACTTAATAGCACAATACTCTTGAGCCTTGCGCCTGTTTTCCTTCAGAATGAAGCAACCCCATCTGAACCATTCATCTTGCTTTTGTGGCACAAGTGGACATTTACTTTCCAGCTGGGCCTTATTTTATTATTTTCTGCACCCCAACTGCCAAGAGGCCCCCACATGTACTGTCACGTTACATTATTTTATTATTTTGCAAGGCTGGCTGTTGAAAACATGTCCATTCTTTTTCTCTATAAATAGAGGAATTTATGCAAAGCTAAGGGAGGATCTTTGGACCAAAAGAACAAATCTCCCAAATTTTCTCAAACACAACAAATATCTCAAGTCCCTTCAACACTTGTGAGAACATACCCAGAATCCAAACAACAAATCCAGAACTGCATCCACCTTCCTAACACCAGAACATCAAACTTGTGTTACAAATACAAGCCTAAGGCACAACAAGCCTTGAGGCCTGCATAACCTCAAAACGTGCCTTCCATACCAAAGCCAGAAAACTCAAGCCAGTTCAACTGCAACTGCAAACAAACCTGCCTAAAGCCAGTCCAACTGCAACTGCAAGCCTACCTATATCAAAACTAACAAAAACTCAGACCTGCCTGTATCAAACCAAAGAGCAAACACTTATCCCCTTAGAATCTGAAACATCCTTATACCTTGTTACCTTTTGAATCCAGTAGGAAGAACCTCACACTTATCCAGTATCAAAGACATAACTCCTGGTTCCTCCCTTTGAATCCAGAAGCATTCAAGGAAACCACTTTAAGGCCCAACACATGTTCCAGCCTCAAGCAAGGTAAGTCATTCTTAACCTTGAACCCTTCATTTCTAGCGTAACATGTAAATAAGCTTCCTTTTCGTTTCAAACATGTACATAGTGTTTGTTACCTTTTCGTTTCCACTCTTTTAGTTTGTTTTTATTGTCTCTCCTTTTGGTTTTGTTCTTTGGTTTGTTACAAATGCTCTAAGAACTAACCTGGCCCTGAGGTAATGATAGCATGGCCTTGGGCCATGTTGCTATTTAATATCTCAAACGAAATAAACAAAAGACAGGAGTATGAAACGAAGCCCCAGGCTTCCTTACCGACTCTAGACCCAATCGAAGGAGACAGAAAGGAAGATTGCATCTTCCACAGATTCCAGGCCCAATCGAAGAAGGCAACAAGGCAGAAAGGCCCAGCCAGAGGCACACTTGCACTAAGTCCAGGCTCAGACGAAAGTCACTTCCATGTTGGTGCCAGACTCCAATCGAAGTACATGCCCTGCTGGTGCCAAAGCCCAATCGAAGGCCATGACCTCACTGGCGCGAATTCCCAATCGAAGGACGGGACCTTACTGATGCCAACCCCCAATCGAAGGAGGCCAACAAAATTCAAATCGAAGGGTGCTCCTGCCTGGGTCGAAGAGCTCATTTTCCTTTCTTTTATTTTGTTTTTGCCTTTACATTTTCTTGCCTTTCAATATGGTTGTAATAGTGTAGGATATTTATTTCCTGCATTTTTATTGCTTTGTACAAATACTAGTAATTAGATGTGTATGGCAAGATAAAATCAACAAGTAGACAACACAAAAATCAAAGACAAAATGCATGCAATCAAACACACTTGCACACATGCACCCTTAGGGTAATTCCACTTGTTGCCTTATAAAAATGGCCATGTTATGCATGTGGGATGTCTTAGCACAAACGAATTGAAAAAAGATCATAGTCCCTCGATGACGCTATCAAAGTTGCCTTCCAAAATGATCTTAGTCCCTACAGAAAAGTGCTAAGTCATTTCACAACATTGCTATCATGGTCATACAATGACCCGCGCCTGTCCCGTTAACATCCTAACACAAGGTTGTTCACCAAATACAATGGTGAAACAACACTGTTAAAAGGGTTAAAAAACATAAGGAAGATCTTTGAGTAAAATAGGGTAGACAACTCTTAGTTACTTGATCAAAAATCTTGCAAAACATCCTTGCTATTTTTCAAAACACACTCCACAACACAACTTCAAAACAACTTTCAAAACATTGAAAACCTTTCACAAAGACATACACCTTTGTATACATTCAAACAAGAATCATTACAAAGGTTTCCTAGACAAGGCATCTTTTTCAAAACATTTTCAAAACCACACACACAAAGCACCATTTCAAAACAATTGAAAAGCAAAGGCAAGTGATCTAAAATAAGTAACTAAGAGCCCATGGATAACTATGGATGAAAAGGGTGCTGGCACCTTCCATTTTCATACTCTACCCCCCGAACCCACGAAAACATCTCAAAGGTCTTTCCTGTGCTTTTTGACCTTTCCTTAGGATAAAATAAAAAGTCGGTGGCGACTCTTGCTAAACCGAAACATTTGAGAACACAAACGCAAATCCCAAGTCAGTTCTCCCACCGTATCACAGAACTGGCGACTCTGCTGGGGAATCCTTAAAAGTGAGGTTACCTTAGGGTTTTAGATCACCTTTACATAATTGCTTTGATTGCTTTACTTTTTGGGTTCCTTGTTTGGGTTTGTTGTAAATCCTACACCCGGATTTGGGGGCACCTTTTTAGGTAAATAGCAATAAACTGTGAGGGAACTGTGCGGGGTATACCGACATGGTTGAAGCAGTAGCTATATTAGTGTGACATATTTGTGGGTACCGGTAGCCCTTGAGTAGTCAAGGAGAATACGGGGCCGCTGAGTGATGTCACGAAGCACTAACAAACTCTTAGAACCTTACTTGACCATCTTGGCCTTTTTTAGGGGTAGTGAGATGACCGACTTTGGTGCAGTCCGAAGTTGGTAGATACTCGATACTACACTCATTGAGGATTGTTTTCTTGGAATATTTTGGTCTCCAGTTAAGTGGATAAACCAAAACAATGAACATAGAAAATAATCCAGTGATATTGAGCTCCTTAGAACCCGGTTACTATTTATAGGACAGGTTGAGCCAACTAACTTCAAGAGGGTACTTACCTACAAACCCCATGCAAGCCTAAACCTAAGGACTTGTCTGCTTTGTGTGAATATGATTACCTGTATATACACTTGCTTACTTCTGCATACATGTACATAACATCATACCATAGCATTTTCAATAACCATTTCAAGGATCTCGAGGGTCTTTTGATGCAGGGTCACGTTGAACAAGACGTCTACCAAAGAGCAAGAGGATTCATTCCCCTCTAAACAAACACCGTCAAAGATCAAGTGCAACAACTTGAATCGGGGGCTATGACCCAATTGACATGGTGAGCTTGATTCTCGTGGAAAGACATCCACCGATACAAAGTTATCCAATCAAAGATGTTGATCGAAGTTCAACCTCTAACATTTTCTTGTGTTTACCCCACGAGATCCTTGAAAACATGCATCCACATATCATGCATCATATCATGACAGGTTTCTCCCACACAGGTCTCCTTATCTTCCTACTGTTTATTTCAGTAGAGAGGGCTCTAGAGCAGACTATCAAGGATATCCAGGCTCAAAACTCTCAACTTCAAGAGATGTTCTTGAACCTACCCAAGGGACAGGAAGAGGTCAAGGCGCTCCTCACCAGGGGCATGATCATGGGAAATCATAATGGAAACAAAGGTGACCAGTTGGAGAGGCTACAAACTGAGATAGCCATAATGAAGGGACAGTTGGTGGGCCAGATGGCTCTTATCCAAAATCTGGCTCAAGGACAAGAAGGGATCAGGGTTCTCGTCAACAATCTGCTTCGAAACAACCAAGTGGGGCAAACATCTAAGGTTGAAGATCAAGTCATCATTCAACCTCCTTTGAGACAAGAAGACAAGGGAAAGGCTCCTCAACTTGCTTCAGGGTCACAAGCCCAGCAACAACCTCGTCAGCATCAACAGGGTAATCGGCGTAGGTGGAATACATCTGGAAGACATTTCTCTGAGACTGATATACCATCATCTCTAATACTGAAACGCTTGTTGGAGGTCAATCTGATTACTTTAAAGGATCCTCCCCGGAATCCCAACACCTCTGCTCCTGGCTATCGTCCCGATGCATTTTGTGTATACCACTCCCATAGTCCTGGACATGACATCGACGACTGTTGGACTCTGAAGAACAAGATCCAAGACTTGATTGACGGAAGAGTGCTGGAATTCATGCCGGATGGCGAGATGAAAATCTTCCTTAAGGGTTCTCCACCTGAAGTGACAAGTTCAGACAAATAGGCTTTTGTTCATTTGAATTTTCAAGTTGTAATTTCTTTTGTTATTCAAACAATTAGCTGTTGATGTCAAACTTTGTTTCATTAATACATTGCATATGTTTGTCTTGAATTCATCCACACGTTTTCACTATTCTTATACTGTCTTTATGATATTCAACTCTTGCTAAAAGTTACAAGCCTTTAGAGGGAGGATGACGAAACAATGCCATAATCCTATACAGTATGCTTTTGAACAGACCTTACTGACGATGTACAGGCGTTTCTTTCAAATCCTAAACACTTGAGTTATAAGGAAGATAATCCCTAGTCAACCCCTTCGAGCCAAAGAAGTAGGAGTTTTCTATTTTAAACACAAATTAAAACCTTTGATTAAACCTGGGGCGGGGTAGTCTCTCAGTTAATTCAAAAAAAAAGAAGATGTGCATTGAAGTCGCAAACTCTCAGTTCATAATACAACGAACGACATCAAAAGCATTCCTCTGGAATCAAAAGATAGTGATGGTTCTTTATCTCATAGGCAGTTATTATCTCTTAAAAGAGAAAAGCCCACTGAGCCAAAACCTACAAAGGAGGATTAAGAAAACTGGGGCATCCCGCTGACTGTAATCTCGAAAACAGGAACAGTCAGGAAAAAGTTAGGGATAACAAATCAAAAGAACGAGGTCGCTACAAATCCTCAAAAACATGAAAAATGTTGCAAAAATGACTGCCTTCCAACAAATTCAACTTGTGTAAACCATCACCAAAAACATTGTTCCAGACTCATTTGGAGTTCAAATGCACAATTAACTGAGTTTAGGATTGAAGAACATCACGAAGAGCGGGTGGATACAAATACACTTTGAGCCTTTATCCTTTGTTTCCTAAACCGTGAACCAAGCCACGTTACAAACCTTCAAAAGTACTAACTGAAGCATGGGTTAGTTCGAAAGCATACTGTTACAAAAGGTATCCTGACTCCTGTAAGGCTTTACCCTAAATCTTGTGTTGAATTTATCTGATAAAAAGTTTTCTGCTAAAAATTGAATTTTCAAAAAAACTTCAAGACAAACATGAACTTTGCATTACTTGAATATCATTGTTTGCATATGGCTATTTGTTTAACAGCGGAGAAATTCACACAATGAATATCCGATGAACGAAAGCTCTCCCAGTGAACAAAATCACTTCAAGTAGGATGACACTTCCATTGACGAATCTCCTATCAACAGGGGGACTTGACATGTCACTACCCAGAACACCTGGGGCAGTCCAGTCAAGATTTCAAGAAATCTCTGAAGAAGTACAGAGTAACCAGGGGCAAGTCTCCATCTCCGTCACTTGGGACATTGAGCGTCAATCCCAACAAAGGGTTACGTACAATCAAACTTTTTGGCAATGCCACAAACATTCGCTACTAGGGGCAATGACAAGTCTCCCCAAAGTCCTTCTCATAGGATGATTCCCCAGCAAGAGTATAATCTCTGACCCCTTTCCCCAGCTGAATCAATCTCAAGAATCCTCGAGGACTTCCCCCAACGAAGATGTCACCTCTCTAGCAGACCGGCAACAGGGTTTATTTCCCCAACAATACCAGGATTCCCCAGCTTGAGTTTGCCTCTCCGACTACTACAAATCAAAGGACCACAACTCCTCTTCCCCAGTAGACTACTCTACAATCCCCAGCAAGTTACTGCGAAACCTGGACCCGACCAGGTATCAGTTCAACTTCGACTTCCCAGTAGAGCAACGGACCACTAAGACTCCTAAACTCTTTTCCAAAGCAGAAATAAACATACTCCCCAAAGAGTTTTCAACTTCCCCCAGCGGAGTTCTCCTCAAACAACAAAATAGGAATCCATTGGAAATATTCTAAGCAAAGTTTGAAGACACATGTACTCTTCAACAGCAGTCAAGGATTTGATGACTCCCCAGCTTTTGTCAAGGATTTATTTTCCCAGACAAAAATACATTCATTAACATTTCACATTTCATACATCCTATTTACATACATGATAAGTGCATACAACACAATCTCATTTACTTTTGAGAACATCATAACATTATGCATTTGATACATCATGACATTGCATACATCTAAGGTTTTACCTTTTCAGGAAAAGGTCAATCAACAGATGGCTACCATCAACCTTTTCAAAGTTCCAGATTAATATTTGTAGCAAGCCAGGAAAACTATCTACATGAAGAAATTGAAGATTAATACCTGTAGCAAGCCAGGAAAACTATCTTTCTTTCTCAGGTCAGAGATTAATACCTGAAACCAGACAGGACAACTATCTACTCGACCAGCTCAAACAACCCAACTCCAAGATACAGTCCAGATACGCTCCAGATACGGTTGCCATTCTGTTACTCATTCAGATCCCAGTTACAGTTTCAGATACACTCCAGACACAAAAGTCATTATGCTACTCATACAGATCTCAACTCCAAGATACAGTCCAGATACGATCCAGATTCGGATGTCATTATGTCACTCATTCATATCCCAGTTACAGTCTCATATATACTCCAGACACGAAAGTCATTCTGCTACTCATACAGATCTCAACTCCAAGATACAGTCTAGATACGATCCAGATTCGGATGTCATTCTGTCACTCATTCAGATCCCAGTTACAGTCTCAGATATACTCCAGACACGAAAGTCATTCTGCTACTCATACAGATCTCAACTCCAAGATACAGTCTAGATACGATCCAGATTCGGATGTCATTCGGTTACTCATTCAGATCCCAGTTACAGTTTCAGATATACTCCAGACACGAAGTCATTCTGCTACTCATACAGATCTCAACTCCAAGATACAGTCCAGATACGATCCAGATTCAGATGTCATTCTGTCACTCATTCAGATCCCAGTTACAGTTTCAGATACACTCCAGACACGGAAGTCATTCTGCTACTCATACAAATCTCAACTCCAAGATACAGTCCAGATATGATCCAGATTCAGATGTCATTCTGCCACTCATTCAGATCCCAGTTACAGTTTCAGATATACTCCAGACACGAAGTCATTCTGCTACTCATACAGATCTCAACTCCAAGATACAGTCCAGATACGATCCAGATTCAGATGTCATTCTGTCACTCATTCAGATCCCAGTTACAGTTTCAGATACACTCCAGACACGGAAGTCATTCTGCTACTCATACAGATCTCAACTCCAAGATACAGTCCAGATACGATCCAAATTCGGATGTCATTCTGTCACTCATTCAGATCCCAGTTACAGTTTCAGATATACTCCAGACACGGAAGTCATTCTGCTACTCATACAGATCTCAACTCCAAGATACAGTCCAGATACGATCCAGATTCGGATGTCATTCTGTCACTCATTCAGATCCCAGTTACAGTTTCAGATATACTCCAGACACGAAGTCATTCTGCTACTCATACAGATCTCAACTCCAAGATACAATCCAGATACGATCCAAATTCGGATGTCATTCTGTCACTCATTCAGATCCCAGTTACAGTTTCAGATATACTCCAGACACGGAAGTCATTCTGCTACTCATACAGATCTCAACTCCAAGATAAAGTCCAGATACGATCCAGATTCGGATGTCATTCTGTCACTCATTCAGATCCCAGTTACAGTTTCAGATACACTCCAGACACAGAAGTCATTCTGCTACTCATACAGATCTCACCTCCAAGATACAGTCCAGATACGATCCAGATTCGGATGTCATTCTGTCACTCATTCAGATCCCAGTTACAGTCTCAGATATACTCCAGACACGGAAGTCATTCTGCTACTCATACAGATCTCAACTCCAAGATACAGTCTAGATACGATCCAGATTCGGATGTCATTCTGTCACTCATTCAGATCCCAGTTACAGTCTCAGATATACTCCAGACACGGAAGTCATTCTGCTACTCATATAGATCTCAACTCCAAGATACAGTCCAGATACAATCCAGATTCGGATGTCATTCTGTCACTCATTCAGATCCCAGTTACAGTTTCAGATATACTCCAGACACGAAAGTCATTCTGCTACTCATACAGATCTCAACTCCAAGATACAGTCCAGATACGATCCAAATTCGGATGTCATTCTGTCACTCATTCAGATCCCAGTTACAGTTTCAGATATACTCCAGACACGGAAGTCATTCTGCTACTCATACAGATCTCAACTCCAAGATACAGTCCAGATACGATCCAGATTCGGATGTCATTCTGTCACTCATTCAGATCCCAGTTACAGTCTCAGATATACTCCAGACACGGAAGTCATTCTGCTACTCATACAGATCTCAACTCCAAGATACAATCCAGATACGATCCAGATTCGAATGTCATTTTGTCACTCATTCAGATCCCAGTTACAGTTTCAGATATACTCCAGACACGGAAGTCATTCTGCTACTCATACAGATCTGAACTCCAAGATACAGTCCAGATACGATCCAGATTCGAATGTCATTCTATCACTCATTCAGATCCCAGTTATAGTTTCAGATACACTCCAGACACGGAAGTCATTCTTCTACTCATACAGATCTCAACTCCAAGATACAGTCCAGATACGCTCCAGATATGGTTGCCATTCTGTCACTCATTCAGATCACAGTTACAGTTTCAGATACACTCCAGACACGGAAGTCATTTTGCTACTCATACAGATCTCAACTCCAGATACAGTCTAGATACGCTCCAGATACGGTTTCCATTATGTCACTCATTCAGATCCCAGTTACAGTTTCAGATACGCCCTAGACACGAAAGTCATTCTGCTACTCATACTGATCTCAAACTTCAAATACAGTCCAGATACGATCCAGATTCGGATGTCATTCTGTCACTCATTCCAGATACGCTCTAGACACGGTTGCCATTCTGTCACTCATTCAGAATTTATCCTCAGCACACAGTTTCTCCATACACAGATTTTTCTCTGTTACCCATTCAGAATACATATACACTCCAGACACGACAGTCATTCTAATATTCATTCAAAAACCAAATATAGTTACAACTCAGATACGCGCCAGACACGGACGCCATTCTTTGGCTCATATAAACTCAGTCCCCAGATACAGTTCAATGGCATTCCAGACACGGATACCATTTTGATGCTCATTCTTCTGACCTACAACATACAGTTCAACAAACATTCTTGGATGGCATCTTTAAGCCCATCTCCAACAAGATTCTGTCACATCTCCAGATGGCATCTTTAAGCCCATCTCCGACAAGATTCTGTCACATCTCCAGATGGCATCTTTAAGCCCATCCCCGACAAGATTCTGTCACATCTCCAGATGGCATCTTTAAGCCCATCCCCGACAAGTTTCTGTCACATCTCCAAATGGCATCTTTAAGCCCATATCCTCGGCTATATTTTGACGAGTGCAAATTTACGGGAACTCTAGTGTCCAATCCTCTTTTACCTTCGAGTCGCGAAAGGAAAACTTGCCAATCTAACTCTTCAGGTTCAAGAAGATTGAACAGGGGCAACTGTTGTACCCCAAAATTTGCCCTCTCATGTTTTCCAAAGTCTTCCCCCTGCATGGTTGACCAGAAACCCTTACCTAAAGAAAAAGAAAATTTTTGAGTGGTGCTTTAAGTACCTTTCGATTGGCATTCTGAAAGACCCTTCGATTGGTATTCTGAAGGAGCCTTTCAATTGGCATGGATAATTCCCTTCGATTGTCATTATGGACAAGCACTTCGATTGACATTCCAAAAATGCTTCGATTGGCATTATGGACAAGCACTTCGATTGACATTCCAAAAATGCTTCCATTGGCATTATGGACAAGCACTTCGATTGGCATTGTGTCAAGGCCTTCGATTGGAATTCTGAAAGACCTTTTCGTTTGGCACCCTGGGCCAAGCCTTTCAATTGGCATGCCACAGGATCCTTTGATTTAGCATTGTGTCAAGGCAGCTTCGACAGACATGTTAACCATGTCCTTCGATTAGCATGAACAACACCTTTCGATTGGCCTGTTAACAAAGCCTTTCTATTGGAATTTTAACAAGAACCCTTTGATTGGTATATGGATAAATACCCTTCAATTGGCATCTCAAAAGGTCCTTGGACTGGAACTTCAGAGTGTCCTTCGACTGGAACTTCAGAGTTTCCCTTAATAAGAACATCAGAACGAAATGACCTTCGAATGGCATTTCAGTGCAGAGTTTCTCTTAATCTAAGATGTTCTGATGAAGGAAGTTCTGAACACTTTGAATCAGAACTTAGAATCATCACAAGGCCAAGGGCTGGTCAAAGTTGTCTAATAGGGAATGTTCTAAATAGATTCGAATTGGACTTTGAAGCTGGCAAAGAAGGCCCATTCGAAGTGTACATAAGAAACCCATTCGAAGGACACACAGCTGGTGAAAATGAATGCTGTTTTGTTCAAGTCTGGTTGAAAGGTGTAGAAAGATGGAGGATTCGACTCAAAAGATCAAGTTGAACATTCAGAACCATAGGATAGGCCACGTGTCTTCCCTTTTTAGGCCTGTACCCATTTATTGTCTAAGACCACTTGCACTTAATAGCACAGTACTCTTGAGCCTTGCGCCTGTTTTACTTCATAATGAAGCAACCCCATCTGAACCATTCATCTTGCTTTTGTGGCACAACTGGACATTTACTTTCCAGCTGGGCCTTATTTTATTATTTTCTGCACCCCAACTGCCAAGAGGCCCCCACATGTACTGTCACGTTACATTATTTTATTTTTTTGCAAGGCTGGCTGTTGAAAACATGTCCATTCTTTTTCTCTATAAATAGAGGAATTTATGCAAAGCTAAGGGAGGATCTTTGGACCAGAAGAATAAATTTCCCAAATTTTCTCAAACACAACAAATCTCTCAAGTCCCTTCAACACTTGTGAGAACATACCCAGAATCCAAACAACAAATCCAGAACTGCATCCACCTGCCTAACACCAGAACATCAAACCTGTGTTACAAATACAAGCCTAAGGCACAACAAGCCTTGAGGCCTGCATAACCTCAAAACCTGCCTTCCTTACCAAAGCCATAAAACTCAAGCTAGTTCAACTGCAACTGCAAACAAACCTGCCTAAAGCCAGTCCAACTGCAACTGCAAGCCTGCATGTATCAAAACTAACAAAAACTCAGACCTGCATGTATCAAACCAAAGAGCAAACACTTATCCCCTTAGAATCTGAAACATCCCTATACCTTGTTACCCTTTGAATCTAGTAGGAAAAACCTCGCACTTATCCAGTATCAAAGACATAACTCCTGGTTCCTCCCTTCGAATCCAGAAGCATTCAAGGAAACCACTTAAAGGCCCAACACACGTTCCAGCCTCAAGTAAGGTAAGTCATTCTTAACCTTGAACCCTTCATTTCTAGCGTAACATGTAAATAAGCTTCCTTTTCGTTTCAAACATGTACATAGTGTTTGTTACCTTTTCGTTTCCACTCTTTTAGTTTGTTTTTATTGTCTCTCCTTTTGGTTTTGTTCTTTGGTCTGTTACAAATGCTCTAAGAACTAACCTGGCCCTGAGGTAATGATAGCATGGCCTTGGGCCATGTTGCTATTTAATATCTCAAACGAAATAAACAAAAGACAGGAGTATGAAACGAAGCCCCAGGCTTCCTTACTGACTCCAAACCAAATCGAAGGAGACAGAAAGGCAGATTGCATCTTCCACAGATTCCAGGCCCAATCGAAGAAGGCAACAAGGCAGAAAGGCCCAGCCAGAGGCACACTTGCACTAAGTCCAGGCTCAGACGAAAGGCACTTCCATGCTGGTGCCAGCCTCCAATCGAAGTACATGACCTGCTGGTGCCAAAGCCCAATCGAAGGCCATGACCTCACTGGCGCGAACTCCCAATCGAGGACAGGACCTTACTGATGCCAGCCCCCAATCGAAGGAGGCCAACATAATGCAAATCGAAGGGTGCTCCTGCCTGGGTCGAAGAGCTCATTTTCCTTTCTTTTATTTTGTTTTTGCCTTTACATTTTCTTGCCTTTCAATATGGTTGTAATAGTGTAGGATATTTATTTCCTGCATTTTTATTGCTTTGTACAAATACTAGTAATTATATGTGTATGGCAAGATAAAATCAACAAGTAGACAACACAAAAATCAAAGACAAAATGCATGCAATCAAACACACTTGCACACATGCACCCTTAGGGTAATTCCACTTGTTACCTTATAAAAATGGCCATGTTATGCATGTGGGATGTCTTAGCACAAACGAATTGAAAAAAGATCATAGTCCCTCGATGACGCTATCAAAGTTACCTTCCAAAATGATCTTAGTCCATATAGAAAAGTGCTAAGTCATTTCACAACATTGCTATCATGGTCATACGATGACCCGCGCCTGTCCCGTTAACATCCTAACACAAGGTTGTTCACCAAATACAATGGTGAAACAACACTGTTAAAAGGGTTAAAAAACATAAGGAAGATCTTTGAGTAAAATAGGGTAGACAACTCTTAGTTACTTGATCAAAAATCTTGCAAAACATCCTTGCTATTTTTCAAAACACACTCCACAACACAACTTCAAAATAACTTTCAAAACATTGAAAACCTTTCACAAAGACATACACCTTTGTATACATTCAAACAAGAATCATTACAAAGATTGCCTAGACAAGGCATCTTTTTCAAAACATTTTCAAAACCACACACACAAAGCACCATTTCAAAACAATTGAAAAGCAAAGGCAAGTGATCTTTAACAAGTAACTAAGAGCCCATGGATAACCATGGATGAAAAGGGTGCTAGAACCTTCCCTTTTCATAATCTACCCCCCGAACCCAAGAAAACATCTGAAAGGTCTTTCCTGTGCTTTTTGACCTTTCCTTAGGATAAAATAAAAAGTCGGTGGCGACTCTTGCTAAACCGAAACATTTGCGAACACAAACGCAAATCCCAAGTCAGTTCTCCCACCGTATCACATTGAGCATTGGACCTCTCTTCTCTGCACACACAAGTCCTAAAGGTATAAAACAAATTGTACAAAGCTTATACCAACCCCAAGCAGGCCAGTACAAGCAGGTGAAGACTTGTCTCTTCACTTTGCTTCAAAAGTAAGAAAGTGTGCCAAAAGGCTAGAACTCACAAATCTGTTGGAGAGCTGACTTGAAACCTATCCCATACTAATACACAAACACATTACCACTAGAAACACGATTTCTAAGGGCTTGAAACACAAAAACACTCCATATCACCAAAAAATTGTCAAAACTTGCAGTTTTTGCATAAGCATAGCAATCCATCATTTGGCTTGTGCGTTTCAAGTTTTAACCATCAAAACACTTTACATACTTCATATCTAAGAGATCTAGACCATCATCCCTGCACTGGAACACCTCCTTCTTCATCTGCCATTTTTGTTTTCAAAGCTTGCAGGTTGACTTGGATAGAGAGTTCCAGGCACTTCCAAAGCAAGGCAAGGGTTGGAACACACTCAGGGAGGTTCAAGCAAGCTCAAGCAATCATCAGGCCTTCATAAATCTCACTCAAACTCCATTCACGATTTCAACTGAAAGAGGTAAGAATCTCATCTTCTATCTCTTCATACATGCATCTATTTACCATGATTTGTGAATAAACAATGTAGACCTCATTGCTACGAAGCTGTACATATATATATATATATATATATATATATATATATATATATATATATATATATATATATATATATATATATATATATATATATATATATATATATATATATATATATATATATATATATATATATATATATATATATATATATATATATATATATATATATATATATATATATATCTTGCATTTATTTGGCCTGAGTTGAGAGAATTTTGAACTTGAAGTTCCTGGAAAAATTAGGTTTAAATTTAGGGCTTTTAAAATTCGTTTTGATCTTTGATTGTTAGCTTACATGATTTACATGGTTAGAATCGTGAGACAAAATGCTACAACATTCATGTTATCAGTTTCCATTTTTATTGAGAGATGAGAAAGTTACAGAGCTTATGGCCAGCTTGAGGAAGAAGATGAAGTACATGGCAAGGACATTGTTTGTGTTATGTCTTTATTATTTTATATAAATCAACGGATGTATAGCCACCCCAGTGGCAAGGTAGCGCGCTGGTAAGGCCCAGGTCATGGGTTCGAACCTTGGCGCTACCTTTTGTTTTTCCATATTTTTCCTTTTCCATTTTTTTGTTGTTTTGCAGGATGGGCTTGATTCTTTGGGCCTTAGTGTTTTTTGCTTAACATATTACTCCCAGTATCCTTATAGCACCCCTGGCCCAACTATTTTCACATATTTTATTTATTTGTTTTATTTTCATTTTTGTTTATTAAATATTTTCTTAAATACATAAAATCATGAAAAATATAAAATATGACAATTTTTCATTTTGTTTATTTTATTTTTATTTTCGCATGAAAAAATATTTTTATTAAACTATATATTAATTATTTCTTTCTTAAGTAAATTTGTAAATATAATAGATTTAGTTTAACTATTTTATATTTATATATATACTTGTAAATATTTATTTTTTTGGGATATAAAAAGACTAAATATTTTCACCAAATATTACTTATTATTTTAATACAAAAAAATACACAAAAAGATAATATTTAAAGAGCTTTACTTTAATTTAGAAATTAGGGTTAACCCCTTTTTAAGAATTAATTTCCTCCTCTTAAATTCTTAGGATTAGGTCAAAATTATTTTGCATATAAAACAAAAATCCTTTTCTTGCATTTTTATGTATCTTTGCATTTTTATGTATCTTTGCATTTTTAAATTGTCTTGAACATTATTTATTCCATTACTTGTACAAATTCGATTTAGTTGTAATAACTTATTTAGATTTACATTCTTGCAAATCCCCATTCAAATTTGTATTCCCCCCTCCCATAAATTGTTGTAATAGCTTAGTAATTTTTACATTACGCAATTTACCGCTTTACACGCCACGTTAGTAATTAGAGTTTGTATGGTAAGATCAAAACAAAGAAAATAGAAAACCATAATCCAAGACAAAACCAAGGCATAAAAATAACACACTTGCACACAAGCATCCTTAGGGTTTCTCCACTTGGTTGCCTTATACAAAAATAGCCATATTACGCATGCGAAGTATCTTGGCAAAAAAAACAAGTATAAGATCATAGTCCCTCGATGACGCTATTTAAAATTGCCTTACAAAATGATCTTGGTCCCTCAAAATGCTAAGATACTTTTCAATATTGCTAATCATGGTTATACGATGACCCACACCCATCCCATTTACATCCAAAGATAGGGTTGCTTACCAAATCAATGGTAAGACAACAATGTCAAAGGAATAGGAAATGCACAAGAAAGACATTTGAGTAGGTAGATTACTTCTAGTTACTTGCTCTATTATCAAACAACTATCCTTGCTACTTTCAAAACAAACACACACATTTCCAAACAATTTACAAACATTGAAAACATTTTCAAAAAGACAAACATCTTTGTATACATTCTTACGAACGAGAATCATTACAAAGATTGCCTAAACGATGGCCTATTTTACAAAATACTTTTAAAAACTACACAAAGCACAATTTCAAAACAAAAGCAAGTGATCTAGCAAGTAACTGAGAGCCCATGGAAAACCATGGATGAAAAGGGTGCTAATACCTTCCCTTTTCATAATCTACCCCCCGAACTCAAGAAACAATCTTAAAGGTCTTTCCTGTGCTTTTTCAACTTTCCTTTTGGATAAAAGAAAAGTCGGTGGCGACTCTTGCTAACCGCAACATTTGCGATAAAACGCAAAACCCTCAAGTCAGTTCTCTCACCGTATCACAACAAGCTTAGAGGACAAATTGTTTACGATTTTGATACACGAATGTAAATACCTCCAAAATGCTGCAATATTTCATATTCTTGAATACACTCAAATTGTGTAAAATATCACAGTAGTGATACAATTTTTGTAAGGAAAAACACAGTTGATTATTTTATTTTGATTAAGCTAGTTTTCCTTGAGATAAACCGGGTTATAATTGTACTCAAGAAGACTTTGGTAGTTGTCAAAGTTGTGTTGTAATCAGTTTTGATTAGTGAATTAAGTCCTCGTTGGAGAGAGGCGAAATCACCTTGGTGGGTGGACTGGAGTAGTTTGAGATCAAACGAACCAGGATAAAAATATTGTGTCTACTGCTTTTGATTTTAAGTTTCAATTCAACCCCCCTTCTTGTGTTTTTCACTTCTTCAATTGGTATTAGAGCACCTGGTTCTGAGTTCATACACTTAACCGTGTCAGTACAAGATCCAAGCTTTACAAAAACACTATGGTGGGACCAAGCCAAAACATCAGCAATGACTATCATGAGGACAAGGACAGAATCAGCGGCAAACCTCCAGTCTTTGAGGTAGAAAATTTTGACTATTGGAAAGACAGAATTGAGAGCTTCTTTCTGGCTCATGATGCTGATCTATGGGACATGATAATTGATGGATACACACATCCTGTGGATGAAAGTGGTCAGAAGATAGATACAAAAAGGATGTATGACAAGCAAAAACGTGATTTCAGAAACCATCATAAAGCCAGAACAATACTTATCAGTGCCATCTCATACTCAGAGTATGAGAAGATCTCAAACAGAGAGACAGCCAAAAACATGTTTGACTCTCTGAGAATGACGCATGAAGGCAACATACAAGTCAAAGAACCCAAGGCCCTTGCGCTCATTCATAAATATGAAGCATTCAAGATGGAAGACAATGAATCCATAGAAGCAATGTTCTCAAGATTCCAGATTCTTGTTGCTGGGCTGAAAGTTCTTGACAAAGGATATTCTACTATTGATCACGTAAAGAAGATCATCAGAAGTTTACCTAAGAAATGGAGGCCAATGGGCACTGCACTTAAGCTAGCTAAAGATCTCAACAAGATATCTTTGGAGGAACTTGTCAGCTCCCTCAGAAGTTGTGAGATAGAGCTAGAAGAAGACGAGCCTCAAAAGCAAGGTAAGCCTCTATCATTAAAATCTAACAAAAAATATGATTCTAATGTTTTGCAGGCTATGGAAGAAACCTCTGATGGATCCTCATCAGAAGAAGACGAATTGTCTATTCTCTCCAGAAGAGTCAATCAACTGTGGAAGCAGAGACAAAGAAAATTCAGAAACCCGAGAAGATCAGAGAATCAAAATGAATCCTCCTCCAGATATAGAAAGTCTGAGTCCTCCTCTAGACACAGAAGATCTGAAGCTTCTTCAGGACACAGAAAGTCAAATAATAAAGATATCATCTGCTATGAGTGCAATGAACAAGGGCACTACAAAAGTGACTGTCCAAGGCTTCAGAAGGAGAAGCCCAAAAAAAAGTTCTTCAAAGAGAAGAAGAAAAGCCTCATGGCAACATGGGACGATTCAGACACTTTTGATGTTGACTCAGAGTCAGATGATGAAAGATCCAACATAGCTCTCATGGAAAATGTGTCAGAAGACAGCGAAGCTTCTGGTTCATACTCAAAATCATACACAGAAGAGGTATTCCCTGATTTCACTGTTAATTTTACTAAGGCTGAACTTGCAGAAAGTCTGAATGAAATTCTGGAAAGATATCAGCAGATCAGAGTCAAATTCAAGAACCTGAAAAGGGAACTTGTCTCTGACTCTAAAAGAACTGGGAGTCTTAGATTAGAGAATTCTGAGTTAAAAGAAAAGATTTTAAAATTAGAAAATTATTTAGAAAACTCTCAGAAAGAAATAATCTCAGAGACTCCCAGTAATGCTGATAAGATCATCAAAAAGTATGATCACAACTTTCAGAAGTTTCTGGCTAAAAACATAGATAGAAGCAAGATGGATTCAATGATCTATGGAGTTAGCAGGAATGGAAGAAAAGGAATAGGATGCCAAGGTAAGGTGTCTCCACCTAAGAAAGTCATGGACCTTGTTATAAAATGCACACCACTAAAATCACACTTCACATATGGGCATAGACATGACCTAAATTCCACTAGTAATGATTACTCTGTCAAACCAAAATTAAAACAGAATTTTGGTAAAAATAACAAACCAGGACCCAAAAAGATATGGGTATCTAAGGATAAAATTATATATGTAGCAGATATCTTTAGCAGCAAGGCTAAAATGCCAATCATGGTACCTGGACTCTGGATGCTCTCGACACGTGACGGGAAGAAAGCATATGTTCCAAAGTCTGGAACTTAAACCTGGAGGCTACGTGGGCTTTGGAGGCAACCAAAGAGGGAAGATCATTGGCACTGGAACAATAGGTAATGGTAATCATCCTTCTAGCAATAATGTGCTTTTAGTTGATGGATTAATGCATAATCTATTATCCATAAGTCAATTAAGTGATAACAGTTATGATATAATCTTTAATCAATATTCATGCAAAGTTGTTAGTCAGAAAGATGGAACTATCCTTTTTAATGGAAAGAGGAAAAATAACATTTATAAGATAAAACTTTCTGAACTAAAAAGTCAGAATGTAAAATGTGTTCTCTCTGTTAACAACTAGCAATGGGTCTGGCACAGAAGATTGGGGCATGTTAGTATGAGAAGAATATCTCAGATTAACAAACTCAATCTGGTCAGAGGACTTCCGAATCTGAAGTTCAGCTCAGATGCTCTGTGTGAAGCATGTCAGAAAGTCAAATTTGCAAAACCTGCTTTTAAATCTAAAAATGTTTTTTCCACCTCTAAGCCATTAGAACTTCTGCACATAGACTTATTTGGACCAGTGAAAATCGCGTCTGTTAGTGGCAAGAAGTATGGGTTAGTGATCGTAGATGACTATAACAGATGGACATGGGTAAAGTTCTTAAGACACAAGGACAAGTCACATTTTGTGTTCGTTGCATTATGTAACCAAGTTCAGAATGAAAAGGATCTTAGAATTGTCAAAGTCAGAAGTGATCATGGTGGAGAATTTGAAAATAAAAAAATTGAAACATTTTTTAATGAAAAAGGCATATTGCATGACTTCTCTTGTCTTAGAACTCCCCAACAAAATGGAGTTGTAGAACGAAAGAACAGAACATTGCAAGAAATGGCCAGAACCATGATCAATGAGACTAACATTGCTAAGATCTTCTGGGCAGAAGAAATTAACACAACGTGTTACATTCAGAATAGAATCTCTATAAGACCTATTCTGGAAAAGACTCCATATGAATTGTGGAAGAACATAAAGCCCAACATTTCTTATTTCCATCCTTTTGGATGCACTTGTTTTATTCTGAATACTAAAGATCATCTGAACAAGTTTGACTCTAAAGCACATAAGTGTATTATGTTAGGATACTCTGAATGCTCAAGAGGGTACATAGTATACAATAAAGAAACACAGATTGTTGAAGAGTCAATCAGTGTTAGATTTGATGATAAGCTTGACCCTCAAAAGTCAAAGCAAAATGAATCTTTTGCAGATATAGAAGTTGAATTCACAGGTACTGAAGACAACTCATCAGAAGTTCCCAACAGAGACACTCCAACAACTTCAGAAAGAAATGTTACTAGTGATCCAGTACCTTTTGTTGATCATCTCCAGAAAAGGTTATCCAGAAGCATCATAGCTCACCCAGAAGATAAGATCCTGGGAAAGAAGGATGATCCAATCAGAATAAGATCAACATTCAAAAACTCTGAAGAATCCCTCATGGGACTGGTCTCATGGATTGAACCAACAACAATTGATAAAGCTCTTCTAGACATTGACTAGATTCTGGCTATGCAAGAGGAATTAAACCAGTTCACCAGAAATGATGTATGGGATCTGGTTCCCAAACCAAAAGGATTCAACGTCATTGGAACAAAGTGGGTGTTCAGAAACAAACTGAATGAGAAAGGAGAAGTCATCAGAAACAAGGAACAACTGGTGGCACTAGGTTATAGTCAGCAAGAGGGGATATACTATACAGAAACCTTTGCTCCAGTCACCAGGTTAGAATCTATCAGACTCTTAATCTCCTTTGATGTCAATAATAACATCACTCTGTATCAGATGGATGTCAAAAGTTCATTCTTAAATGGTTACATAGATGAAGAGGTATATATGCACCAACCCCCTGGGTTTGAAAATTCCAAACACCCAGAATATGTTTTCAAACTAAAGAAGTCACTTTATGGTCTGAAACAAGCTCCCAAAGCTTGGTATGAAAGACTAAGTAACTTCCTGTTAGAAAAGGAATTCACCAGAGGGAAAGTGGACACAACCTTGTTCTATAAGACATTTAAGAATGACATTTTAGTTTGTCAGATTTACGTAGATGATATCATTTTTGGATCCACTAAACCTTCTTTGGGAAGAGAATTTGCTAAGTGCATGCAGGTAGAGTTTGAGATGAGCTTAATGGGGGAACTTAAATTCTTTCTGGGCATTCAGATAAACCAAACTCTAGAAGGAACTTACATTCATCAGAGAAAATATGTTAGAGAACTTCTGAAGAAATTTGACCTCTCAAAATGTAAGCCCTCAAAGACTTCAATGCATCCCACGTGCATTCTGGAAAAGGAAGAGGTAAGTAAAAAGGTAGAACAGAAAATCTACAGAGGTATGATTAGATCTCTCCTTTATTTGACGGCTTCAAGGCCTGATATTTTATTTAGTGTTTGCTTATGTGCTAGATTCCAATCAGATCATAGAGAATCTCACTTAACAGCAGTTAAACGATTTTTCAAGTGTGTGAAAGGTACTACTAATTTGGGTTTGTTTTATAGAAAATACAATGAATACAACTTAGTAGGATACTGTGATGCTGACTTTGCTGGAGACAGAGTAGAGCGTAAAAGCACTTTTGGAAGCTGCCAGTTTCTGGGAGACAACCTGATCTCATAGACCGGCAAGAGATAGTCCACAATAGCACTGTCAACAGCAGAAGCTGAATACATAGCAGCTGTTAGATGTAGCACTCAAATGCTCTGGATGAAAAGTCAACTTGAAGACTTCAACATATTTGAGAGTAACATTCCTATCTTTTGTGATAACACTTCTGCCATATGTCTATCCCGAAATCCCATTTTGCATTCTAGGGCTAAGCATATAGAAATAAAACATCACTTTATTAGGGATTATATTCAGAAAGGAATTCTTACTTTGAAATTTATTGACACAGACCATCAATGGGCTGATGTATTTACAAAACCCCTTACTGAAGATAGATTCAATTTCATTCTGAAACATCTCAGCATGAAATTGTGTCCAGAATAAAATGTTTTATTTGCATATCCTAACCCTCAGAACTTTATTGTTTTCTATGAACATCTGATCAACTTGTCTTCAGAAGTTAGAAGTATAGTTGCCTCAGAATCTATCTATGAAGATCTGAACTTTTCATTTCAAAGGATAGAGACGTGCAATTCACACAATCAAACATCTGTCATCCTCTCACAAGTTACCTTCTGAGGCTGAACACGCATTCAAATTCTGAAGGGTCCAAGGCTCTAATTGGATGCATCGAGACACTTGTCATTGGTAACTGTTCAATATCTCTCTAAATCCCCTAATTTCAGGTTTCATTAATTCATATAATCATTACTTATTTTCTCTTTCTTACTGATTACGTTTTCTAAAGAACTATATAAACTCAATTTACTATTTCATTCATTCACGTTTTACCATCTTCAATATTCTCTTTTGTTCTAGTTTCTTCTTCAAAAACCCTTTCTATCATTTTTCTTCAAAGAATCCGTATGAACAATGGCATCATCATCAAGTCTCAAGAATCTCAACAGTGCTCCTGACTCTTCATCTACTGAATAATATGAGGAGCCCATTAGAACTCTACTCACTCCAGTTGACAACCTTGAAGTTCTTTGTGAATTGATCATTGATTTTGAAAGCTTACAAGAAAATGGGTTTAATCTGTATAAAGATGTAACTGCACAGGGATGGAACAAATACTTTGATCGTCTGTTGGGTCCAAATTTTCCCGTTCTTGTTAAAGAATTTTGGATTCATGCTACTTCATCCAACCACCAGGTCACATCATATGTTATGAGGAATAAGATAGTGATTATAGAAGACTTGATTGGGAAACTCATTGGATACAATGGCGGTGGAGTCAGATGCATTGATATGACTGATAAGTGTTCTAACCTAAAATCTATTGCTAGGGAAATCTTCACTTCTGGAACAGCCATCCAGCAAGATCAGAGACTTGAAAGATCATTTCAGAATCTGGGCTAAAATAATTTTGGGATGTATCAATCACAGGAAGCCTACAAGCTCTCCTGATTACATCAACATTGATCAGCAATTTCTGATATACTTCATTGCAAAGAAGACCAAGATAAACCTTCCACATTTTCTCTTCAACCATCTCAGAACAAGTGTGAAAGAGACAAGAGAAGAAGAAAGAACTAAGAGGGATTGTATTCCTCTAGGACGATTGATTTTAGATATTCTAACAGAAAATAAGCTGATAGAACATCTGACAGAGGCTCAAGAAATCAGTACTCTAGAAGCAACTGTTGGGAAACCTTTGAATGCCAAGAATCTGAAGAAAATGAAGATTATTGAAAACATTAAGAAGGAGCCAACAATTTCTTCTCGTGAGGTCATCACTTCTAGGAGAATCCCACTGAAGAATTTTACACTATTCTCTAAGATATATGCCTCTCCAGAGATTATAGTCAGATACCTTGAAGCTTGCAAGGCTGATGGGACTATTCCAGAAATCAACATCCAAGATTTGCACAAGCCAGCTCCAGAGGTTGTGCTAAAGAAATCCAGAAAGAGGAAGGCAGCAGGAGAAGGATCCTCTCAGAGGACACCCAAAGCTGCAAAAAAGAAAGGTAACCCATCTTTTGTTTCTGTTGTAGAATGAATAGCTATTCCAACATATGAAACCATTCCCCCTCAACAAACAGAAAATCCTTCACCCCAAACATTTGAGGATTTTGACATAGAGTTTGACCCATCTGTAACTCTTGGAAACTTCTTAAATGAACCTCACTCCCCCAATCCAAATCCCAATCCAGAACAACATCAACCAGAACTTGCTAGAGTTCTCTCTGATATTGAATTGTTTGATCAAGACTTTTCCTCACCACTCCCAGAAAATCCAAATACTCAATCTCAACAAACAGAAAATCCACAAACAAACTCTCCTCAACCAGAACACCAAAACCTCAACTCACCCCAACATGAAAACCCTCTCACTCCTTAATCAGAAAATCCAAACATTCAACCTCAACAACTAGAAAATCCACAACCACACTCTCCTCAACCAGAACATTAAAACCTCAACTCACGCCAACCAGAAAACAAAAACCCTCTCACTCCTCAATCTGAAAATCCATCTTCTGAAATACCTGAACCAAAAATTCAACACGCTACTGCAAACCAATCAGAAGACTCCCTTTCAAATTCTGATACCACTATCCCAATTCCTGTGATAACAGAACCTCTTACGGTCCGTTTACCTCTCTCCATTCATGATATTCCAAAAATACCTTCACCATATGAATCCACTCCACCAAACACACCTCACTCACCAATCCTGATTTCTGAATCTTCCGCTCCCTCACCTATCAACCATCTAGCTGACAACCTCAGACTTGTCATTGATCTACAAGTGCTGGACTAACTAGCTTCCACCTCAAACAAAATTGCCACCCATAAACCTAAACCAACCTCAACCAAATCAGATGTTGGTAAGAATCTGTTGATTTTTGAAACAGAAATATAGGAATGGATTACCTCTTTGAAGCAAGAAAGTCAAGAGATTTCTAATCCTGCTGCTTGTGATTCTCTGTGGGAAAGATTAAGAAAATGGCTCAACTCTGAAACCCAGAAGCTGAAAGAATTGAGCTATGAAAGGGCTCAACAGAACTTCAGTGATCAGCTGAAATCCTTAAAAGATCAAGTTCTGAGCCAATGGGACAAGAAAGAAATTATTCTGCTGGATAATGCTCCCTGGAAAGAGAACCAACCTTCAGAAGCCACTGAACCAGATTCTGATAGTCACCTTCTAACTACTGCTCCAGAAAAGGTGATTGCAACAGAAGAAGTTGTTCAATCAGAAGAGGCTGCAGAGTCTTCTGAACGACATGCAACCCCTGGAGATACACCAGCTTCATCTCTAGTCATGCAAACTCTGGAAGAGTTGAAGAAGGAGAATGCCTTAATCCATGCCAGACTGGATAAACAAGATGACACAAACAAAGAGATCAGGGATATATTGGATAAACAAGAAGATACAACAAAAGAAATCAAAGACATTCTGGGAAAGTAGAAAGAATCAAGCACTCAGATTAAGAGCTTGTTGGAAGCGTTGTTCACACATCTTCCCCCTCCTTCTTAGATTTCTTTAACTGTTTATCTTTATTTTTCATCTTATCCTCCTTGTTTCTGAAAAATGTCATTGCATTCTGTTTTCAATATAATTCATCTTTTTGACTCTGATTATATTGATTTTTGATACCTGACAAAAAGGGGGAGAAAGTAAGACATTTTCAATAACAGTATACCGAGACAAAGTCTAAAACATTATGAATATCTTAACCTCTATGTTTTTCTGAAAAGCTTGAACAGGAACATATTCTGATAAGGACAAAAGGAGATGCACCAAAATCTCTAACAAGAAGGAACTTCAGGGAAGTAACTCATCTCTATCTGAGTAATCAACTCAGAGGGAGACTCTCTTAAGCTTTTTGTTCTATATTTTTCATTGAAAATCCTAGTTTTTGTCATCATCAAAAAGGGGGAGATTGTTAGAACATAGTTTGATTCTACAGCCCTTCATTAGAGTTTTGATGATAACAAACACAAAGAACAAATATATACTCTAAATTTGTGTTATTTTTTATGCAGAAGTTCTGACTGAAACAACATCAGAAATTATGCTACAGAAGCTTTCAAGCTGAGGAAATCAGAATGTTCTGAAGAATGATGATCAGAATCTATGCTGAAGTGAAGAATACTCTGATTCTGAATAGAAGTTTAATATACCATCAAATCCTCACATCTCTGAGTCATCAATGTTATGAATCAATTGCAGCATGCAAGATTCTAAGTTCTAAAGCGTTACTTTTAAATTAAGACAACATCATATGCAACAACTTCATTCAGACAAGAATCTTCTCAATATGGAAATAGCATTGAGTGTCCATTATCATACTTTATGTTGGACAAGATTTCCACGCCTATATAAACAAGTGTTGTACCCCAAAATTTTCCCTCTCATTTTATCAACATTTCTCATCACAAGACTCTTGGAACTCAAGATCAAGCTAGGGTTTGCTCTGCTCAAGACATCTCCTTGCACTGATGACCTAAACTAGGGTTTGAGTTGGCACAAGGATTTTTGGACCTTCAATGCTCAAATTGATTTTCATACTTCATATTGGACTCATAAGTTTTCCCATACCAAGTTTCAAGCCTTGAATCAAATTTTTGCCCAGTCAATTGGACAGTTGACCTAGAAATCAGTTGTATTGGGGAAAAAGTCAACTGTGGCCAATTTACAGTCAAACCTCATGAATTTTGACCCACGTCAACATTATGAACTCATATGAACCATTGGATCAATTTTGGACCAAAACTCCACAAGAATTTTGATCAGATCACCAAAAGGGCAAAATGGTCATTTTTAGGGTTTTGATTGTACAAAGGCAATTTTTGACTGTTTGACCTAGCCAATGGAAAATTGGGTTCAACCATGGACTCAAGGACTCAACGACATCATCTTGACTTATTCAAAAAGTTCAAAAGACCCCAACTGCATTGGATTGACAGATGAATTTTTCAGTCAACTGATCAAAATTTGATTGTACACTGAAAAGTCAAACTTTGACTTTTTGGTCAAAATCAAGTGCCAAGGGTCATTTTTCATCAAGATGTGTCAAATTATGAAACTTTTTCATCATGAAACCCAAAATTGCAAATTAGGGTTTGAAATTTTGCCCTAGTTTAGGCAGGATTTTGACCTATCTTCTTGGCCATTTTTCACATTGTTTCACTTGGAATCTTAAGTTTCATTTCAAATATGGATTATAGGGCATGTTGCAAGCTTTCCAAATTGTCAAAGAACTCCTTAAACACATTTGTGGTTAGGGAGAATCGAAGGCTTGAAGTTGGCAAAAACTCACTTTTCACCCATGGCATATTCATGTTCATACAAGTTACATTTTCAAACCAGCATGCCTTACACTAGCTTGTAGGCCTATAAACCACTTCACACTCCATAATTAAATGCAAATCCATCAGTCTAAGCTTTTGTTTTGATCATTTGGACATTGTAAAGAAGTGAAAAACACAAGAAGGGGGGTTGAATTGTTGAAACTTGAAATCAAATGCAGACAACACGTTATTTTTATCCTGGTTCGTTTGATCTCAAACTACTCCAGTCCACCCGTCAAGGTGATTTCGCCTCTCTCCAACGAGGTCTTAATCCACTATATTCAACTGAATACAAATCTGCTTTAACAACTGCTAAAGCCTTCTTGAGTCTAAACCACAGACCGGTTTCTCAAGGAAATTCTTTCTTACAGATAAATGAACAATTCTGTGTGTTTGATGTTTTCTACAAAAACGATATATCACAACTGTGATAATACACAAGATAAAGCTTAAGTGAAACTAGATTGCTAGAACTATAGAGTAAGCAATTTGAGAGCTTTAGAAAACTGAGAGAGTGAGGATGAAGATGATTGACTGTGTGTAGAGTATTGTAGAGCATTAGCCAATTCCTTTCTCACTGATTTGTTTAAATACTTCTTGGAAAAGATACGTTGAAGCCAATAATTTCATTTCAATTCACATTACGTTCTTTCCATTTTGAGAAGATCTTTGTCTTGGAATAAAGCTGTTGGTAATTAATCTGCCTTGAATGCAGTGCCGTTGACACTTTAGAATGTTCTGCTTGATTAAGATCAGAGTGTGTTGGCTTTAGCTTATTCTGATTGCTTCTGAGTGCTGATGACATTGTTAGGATCTTGATCAGAATCAGAGTATGTTGAGCGCAAATCTTGTTCATCAGACTACTGCGTAAGCATATGTACTGATCTTCTGATGTGACATATTGTGATCGGTGGAAATAGAACTGACTGTTTTTTAAGCTGGTTCGCGAAATGTCGCGGTAAGCAAGAGTCGCCACCGTCTTTTGTGTTCTCCAACAAGGAAAGGACAAAAGCACAGCAAAATTCCTTTTTCGAGATGGCTCTCGGTTCGGGAGGTAGATTTATAGAAAGGGAAGGTGTTAGCACCCTTTCTATCCGTGGTTATCCACGGGCTCTTAGGTACTTGCTCACTATGTTTTCAAAAATTTGTTTGCTTTTCAAGTGTATGTGGGTTTTGAAAAAGTTTAGTTTGAAAACTTCTAGGTAACTCTTGTATCAGTCCTCAAGAGTGTATGAAGTATTTTTTTGAAAACTTTTTGAAAGTGTAGGTGCGAAAAGTTTGTTTTGTTTTTGAAAGAGCAAGTACCCAGGAGAAATCTACCTACCCTAAGGAATTAGGTTGTGTAAGAGTCCTTTAGACAGTACTATCCCACTATTGAGAAGTAGGTAGCACCGTCGTCGGAGTTATTCGAGTCAATTCGATTATTAGGGACATGTGTGGTCACCAAAGCAATAGTAGGATGCCTTAGCGGTAACCCTAACGTCCTAGATCCTTTTTATCCGAGGCAACCGTTTCGAGGCAACTGGATCTTTAGACAGGAGGGCGACCTCTAAAACACCCTATACTTGACGACCACCTCGAGGCAACCAAGTGAGGCGTACCCTAGGGGTGGCATGTGCATGTGTGTTGTTTTTCAGTTAAGATTATCTTGTACATGTTATTTGTGAGCTACGCTTTGATTTTATTTTTCATACAAGTCTTTCATGCATATTAACAGTTAATAAGTGCGGAAATAAAGTGCGGAAAGGTAAATCTACGCTATTACAAGGCGCGGGTCTATACATCGCCAAAAACATAACCCGTTTGGAAAATAAATGCGAGAAAATAAAAACCTAATTAACTATTACATCCTCGGAAACAGTTACATCAAATATAATAAAAAATAATGAATTAAAAATAAATATGCGTGCGAAAGAATTGAATCGGGACGTCCTTAGGGTTTTGACCCTTTTTTGAGAAAAGAAAGTACTTGGTCCTTTTTTGGCAATTAAATTAAATATTAACCCTAATAACTAATTAATTAATTAATTAAAAGAAAAAAAGTATTTTTTATGTTTTTATGTTTTAATGGAAATAAAAATAAAAAGAAATTAAAAGTGTCAAAAGAAAAAACCCTAAGTCTAATTCATTTTATTTATTGTAAAAGGAAATTAAAATTACCTAATTAAACTAAATCAATTTATTAGTATTTTATTTACAAAATAATAATTAAATTTAATTAATAAAAAATTATTTTACTTATGTGTTATGAATTTATTATGAAAATGTTAATTAATTTGCTGGTTAGTAATTAATTAAATAAGCAATAAAAATAAATAAAGCAAATGAAAAAATATAAAAGGAAAATAAAGAGGCAAACTCATGGGGGGTTTGGGCCAGATTTGGGATGTTAGACAGCAATTTCAGGCCCACTAACGCACAAGCCCTTTTGACTTTCCCTGATGGTCCATGATGTGCTTTGACCTGGAACATGGTGGTCATCCACTCTAGGCCATTGGATCTGGGTTGTAGCCACTTGGCATGTTGAGCGCTGGAGGAATATGGTGGAACCTTATTGGGGAATCTGCATAGGATCATGTTAAACAAAATATGAAACAATTATTTGGGGGACCTGGGATTCGAACCCAGGTCCCAGAGGTCATATGCACGCGCGCTTTCCACTCAGCCATGCCAGTCCAATTGTTATTACGCTAAGCAAATAATATTATATGAAATAAACAAGCAATATCCTGGAAACCCAAAATGCGCGCGTTTTAGTTTGAACGGGCCAATCAGACGCGAACACGCCTTCATCTTCTCCAACAGACCTTGTGTTTTTTTCCTGCAGATTCGGTTCCGCAACAAAATCCGTTGCCTTCTCTTATACTGAGCTCTAGGCCACGAAAATGTCAGCCAGAGCCATCATCCTGTTCGTCTCATTCTCTTGAATCCGTCCATGGCTATGGCTTGTACCAATTATTCCTGTAAAACAAAACCCCAAATTGCAACCCCCAAAACCCTAGGTTCGGGTAGGGAGATCTAGGCTACCACAATATAATTGAATAATGCAAGATGCTTGGAAATTGAATGGTGAACACAAATATGCCAAAATATTAAAGAAAAGGTGCAAGAATTAGGGGTTGAGATTCCATGTCCAGAGCGAGGTTCGAGACAACTTACAGCGCTTGGTAGGTGGTCTTAGGACGTGGTAAAGGTCGCTTTAGCTTCAGGGGATGGCAAGGAAGGGAACCATGTTCTTCTTTTGGTCTGAAAACGCCTGCAACCTTGTTCTTGATCTCTCACTTTTCCAACAATTTTTGAGTTTTGCTTTGGCTGTTTTAGCAATGCTTAGGTCGTGAATTAGGTTTAGCCTCCTTGCATATGTATATGGCAATCAGTCTAGGTTCAAATTTGGGCTTGCATCCTTGTGTAATTAAGTTTAGAGATTTGGTTGACCACCATTGAAGAACTTTCCATATTTGGTTCAAATCTAGGATTTTATGCATAAAAAAAAGCTTAGCACGAATTGGTTAGCTGGCATATGACATATAAAAGCTATTCAAACCACAAAGATGCTATTCCATTAATTTTTAGATTTTATTTGAATTATTATGGATTTAAAATGAATTAAATCAATAAAAATTAAATAAAAATGGAAAAATAAATGTTTGATCTTGAAATTAATCATGGGACACGTGTGTGGCATGACAAGGCTGAATCAAGTGGAAGAAAGTGGGCCCTTTTATCAAAAATTGAAGTTTTAAGGATAGTTGACTTTTGCAAATTCCTAAAAACTTCCCAACTTCTCCAATGCATATCTTGCTCAATTTTGATCATATGAACATGTTCTTGGACATTTTGGAAAGGTCTTGAAGTCCTATAACCAATTCCTTTGGTCCCGTGTCATTTGGATTTACCAATCTCAAGTTATGGTCTTTGACTTAAAATGCCTTTTTGTTGACTTTTGAAATTGACCTATAATGTAGAAATTGATAACTTTTTGTGAGAGCATTTCTTGGACTTGGAATGTGAAGATGAGTTGTAGGAAATGTCATCCCCTTCAAAATGAGTATTGGATGGGATTTTTCTGATGAACCATGAAAAAGTTATGCCCTGGTCAAGTTACATTTGACTTTTCAACTGTCCAAAAATAGCAACTTTTGCATCTTGATGATTTTTGAGCTATCCTTGTGGAATCATGATTAAGACTTGATAAAATGATGATTGTGAGATCAAAACAAGATGTTGACAAAAAATTATGACTTTTGACTGTAAAATGACCATTTTGCCCCTGCAGTTGATTGTGAACCAAATAGGGCTTTTGAGTGTGCAACTTGCCTCTGTGAGTCTTGAGACTTGACATGTAGATGCTTGACAATGTGTATAGGCCTATGGGACTTGACTGGACCACCGAAAACCTCAAATTCCTTGAAGGAACCAAAACCTTAATTTTGACTGGCTTAGGAGGCATTTGAACTGTGCAATCCTTGAGCAAATCTTGAACCATTTGAAGATGATTCTTGACAAACTTGAGGAATATGGGAGGGAAAATTTTGGGGTACAACAGTTGCCCCTATTCAATCTTCTTATCCCTGAGGATATAGATTGGCTTGCGTGCCTTTCGTGATCCGAAGGTGGAAGATGATTGAACACTAAAGTGCCCAGAAATTTGCTCTCACATAGCGTAGTATTAGTAGTGTGATGTCGGGAATGGGCTTACAGATGCCATTTGGAAAGATGGTGGATAGGAGGATGGGCTTATAGATGCCATCTGGAGATGTGAAAGAACCTTGTCGGAAATGGGCTTATAGATGCCATTTGGAAGTGTAATGGATAGTTGTGGAGATGGGCTTAAAGATGCCATCCAGGGGTGTCGATCGCGTGAGATATTCCTTAGCGAGAACTTGCGTACCTGAGAAAGAAAGATAATTTCCTAGCCTGTTACAGGGGTTTATCTTCAAACTCTTCATGCAGATATGCCCTGGCTAGATACAGGTATCGAATCTCTAAACTCTTCATGCAGATATGCCCTGGCTGGATACAGGTATCGAATCTACGATCAATTGCTCATAGATATGCCCTGGCTGGATACAGGTATCGAATCTGGAATTAGTCGTCTACAGATATGCCCTGGCTGGATACAGGTATCGAATCTCTAAACTCTTCATGCAGATATGCCCTGGCTGGATACAAGTATCGAATCTATAATCAATTACTCACAGATATGCCCTGGATAGATACAGGTATCGAATCTGGAATTAGTCGTCTACAGATATGCCCTGGCTGGATACAGGTGTCGAATCTCTAAACTCTTCATGCAGATATGCCCTGGCTGGATACAGGTATCGAATCTTCAATCAATCACTCACAGATATGCCCTAGCTAGATACAGGTATCAAATCTGGAATTAGTCGTCTACAGATATGCCCTGGCTGGATACAGGTATCGAATCTCTAAACTCTTCATGCAGATATGCCCTGGCTGGATACCGATATCGAATCTAGAATCAATCACTCACAGATATGCCCTGGCTAGATACAAGTATCGAATCTGGAATTAGTCGTCTACAGATATGCCCTAGCTGGATACAGGTGTCGAATCTCTAAACTCTTCATGCAGATATGCCCTGACTGGATACAGGTATCGAATCTACAATCAATCACTCACAGATATACCCTGGCTAGATACAGGTATCGAATCTGGAATTAGTCGTCTACAGATATGCCCTGACTGGATACAGGTGTCGAATCTCTAAACTCTTCATGCAGATATGCCCTGGCTGGATACAGGTATTGAATCTACAATCAATCACTCACAGATATGCCCTGGCTAGATACAAGTATCGAATCTGGAATTAGTCATCTACAGATATGCCCTGGCTGGATACGGGTATCGAACCTCTAAACTCTTCATGCAGATATGCCCTGGCTGGATACAGGTATCGAATCTACAATCCATCGCTCACAGATATGCCCTGGCTAGATACAGGTATCGAATCTGGAATTAGTCGTCTACAGATATGCCCTGGCTGGATACAGGTGTCGAATCTCTAAACTCTTCATGCAGATATGCCCTGGCTGGATACAGGTATCGAATCTACAATCAATCACTCACAGATATGCCCTGGCTAGATACAGGTATCGAATCTGGAATTAGTCGTCTACATATATGCCCTGGCTGGATACAGGTATCGAATCTCAAAACTCTTCATGCAGATATGCCCTGACTGGAATCAGGTATCGAATCTACAATCCATCGCTCACAGATATGCCCTGGCTAGATACAGGTATCAAATCTGGAACTGGTCGTTTACAGATATGCCCTGGATGGATACAGGTATCGAATCTCTAAACTCTTCATGCAGATATGCCCTGGCTGGATACAGGTATCGAATCTACAATCCATCGCTCACAGATATGCCCTGGCTAGATACAGGTATCGAATCTGGAATTAGTCGTCTACAGATATGCCCTGGCTGGATACAGGTGTCGAATCTCTAAACTCTTCATGCAGATATGCCCTGGCTGGATACATGTATCGAATCTACAATCAATTACTCACAGATATGCCCTGGCTAGATACAGGTATCGAATATGGGATTAGTCGTCTACAGATATGCCCTGGCTGGATACAGGTGTCGAATCTCTAAACTCTTCATGCAGATATGCCCTGGCTGGATACATGTATCGAATCTTCAATCAATCACTTACAGATATGCCCTGGCTAGATACAGGTATCGAATCTGGAATTAGTCATCTACAGATATGCCCTGGCTGGATACAGGTATCGAATCTCTAAACTCTTCATGCAGATATGCCCTGGCTGGATATAGGTATGGAATCTACAATCCGTCGCTCACAGATATGCCCTGGCTAGATACAGGTATCGAATCTGGAATTGGTCGTTTACAGATATGCCCTGGCTGGATAGAGGTATCGAATCTCTAAACTCTTCATGCAGATATTCCCTGGCTAGATACAGGTATCGAATCCATAATTAATCGCTCACAGATATGCCTTGGCTAGATACAGGTATCAAATCTGGGACTGCGACAGTTGATAGTAATCATGTTTGGATTGACCTTTTTCCTGAAAGGCAAAACATCAGTTGTATGCAATGTCATGATGCATGAAATGCATGATGTCATGATGTTGTCAAGAATAAATGAGATTGTGTCGTATGCACCTTATCATGTATGTAAGCAGGATGTATGAAATGTGAAATGTCTATGAATGTATTTTTGTCTAGGAAAATAAATCCTTGACGAATGTCGGGAGCTTGTTGAATCCTGGACTGATGTTTGAAGAATAGAGTTCTTCGTTTCCGCTGGGGATGATGATTGCAAGAATAAACCGGTAGGAGAAGATGACTCCGTTGGGGAATAAACTTGGTGAAGAGATTATTCTGCGGGGAATTACTCTGTGGGAAGAGATACTTCGCTGAGATTTTAATGATAACTCCGCTGGGGAATCCGTTGAGAAGTTTTGTTGGAGGATTTGATGAACTCCGCTGGGGGTAGAAAGAACTTCGCCGAGGACGATCTTTCCGTTGCCATTAGCTGAGAATAACCCAGTTATAAGCTCTGGTGGGGAATAAATTCTGAACATGGTCGGGGAGAGATACGTTGGTACTCTGCAGGGGACAAGCTTCCAGAATCTACTGGGGATAAGCTTCCAGAATCTACTGGGGAGATTGATTCAACTCTCCTGGGGAGACTTTTGGACTGTACTGGGGAATGGCTCCACTGGGGTGTCTGGTATTCCGCCGGGGAATAATCTTATATTAAGACTGTCGGGGATGCTTGTTGAGGAATATTTGTATACTCCGCTGGGGAATGTTGAGATTTTCTGGGGATACCCAACTTCCTTAAGGCTGACAGTAGACTAACTCTGCTTGGGGAGAGTATTGATGACTTGCTGGAGATACTGTGCCTTTTCGGGGCTGATGGGAGACCAAACCTGCTTGGAGAGAGTATTGCTGACTTGCCTTACTCTGCGGGGAGTGAAGGTATCTTGGTCATATTCTTTAGCCGAACCTACCTTGGTACCTTGGTGGACAGAGCAACTAGATCGCTTAGACAACTCATTATTGCCCCTGTTTCTGATGTCACCTGTAATTAGTCCTTTGTTTCGCATACAAATATTTATGAGTTAGCAATTAATGTCAAGTGCATATATCAAAAATGAACATTGGACGTTCTTTGCAAAACAAAACAGAAGAAGGAAAAGCAATTGGCAATTTGTCTGAAAAAGTGGATTTGTATTGATTTTTGGAATTTGCCTGTAAATAGGCGTTTGTGTACAAGAGGTTGACGTCCTAGTAAGAGAACACCGCCGAACAACATAGAGTTTATACAATTTGTGAAAAGGAAAACAAAACAGCTATGTGCAAGATCCCACTGGGTTCCAACTCTGCTATCGCCTTTATGTCTTCAAACGTCTCATCACTTTGCTGCTTAGTTGAAGATGAAGCTGATTGATCGATGTCGTGTAAGCCTGATAGTTGATACTGAAGTCTAGATGCAGGGTGATCCAATGAGACATAGTATTACGCTTATCCCTAACTTTTGCCTGGACCGCCCTTTCGGGTTTTCAGTCCACCGAGATACCCATTTTTGCCCAAGCCGCCTTTTCAGGTTTTCGACTTGCCGGGTGTACAGATTTTTTCATTTCATCCCTTATTTTTGCCCGAACCCTTTTGGTTCGCCGGGAAGCCCTTATTTTTGCCTAGGTGTGTCAACCTAGCGGGTCTTTAGTCATGCGTAGTATCTTTTTACTATGTCTGCATTGGTGGGGTGAGGAAGGTCATCACCATCCATGGTGGTTAGAATCATAGCTCCTCCTGAGAAGATATTCTTAACCACAAATGGCCCTTCGTACGTAGGGGTCCATTTGCCCCTGGGATCACCTTGAGGGAGAAAGATGCGCTTGATTACCAGGTCTCCGACTTGATACTCTTGTCGTCTGACTTTCTTGTTAAATGCCTTGATCATCCGTTTTTGGTACGTCTGACCATGGCAAATAGCAGTGAGTCTCTTTTCGTCGATTAGGTTTAATTGATCAAGCCGAGTCTGGATCCAGTCATCTTCGTTCAAACCTGCATCCTTCATTATCCGGGGAGAGGGTATCTGGACTTCAATAGGCAAGACTGCCTCCATACCATAGACCAAGGAAAAGGGAGTTGCCCTTGTTGACGTCCGTGCTGAGGTACGGTACCCATGAAGAGCAAACGATAACATCTCGTGCCAATCTTTATAGGTCACTATCATCTTCTGCATAATTTTCTTGATATTCTTATTCGCCGCTTCTACAGCCCCATTCATCTTCGGCCGGTAGGGAGAAGAGTTGTGGTGCTGTATCTTGAATTGCTCGCAGAGCTCAGTGATCATCTTGTTGTTAAGATTGGTGCCATTATCTGTAATGATCCTCTCGGGTACGCCGTATCGATAGATCAGGTTATGCCGAATGAATCGTGCCACGACATTCTTGGTTACCGTAGCATAGGAAGCTGCTTCGACCCACTTTGTGAAATAATCAATCGCTACCAGGATGAAGCGGTGCCCGTTGGATGCCGTAGGTATGATCTCGCCGGTCATATCAATGCCCCACATTGCAAAAGGCCAAGGTGCTGTCAAGACGTTCAGAGGAACTGGAGGAACGTGCACCTTATCAGCATAGATCTGACATTTGTGACACGTCCGAGAATGTTGGTAACAGTCAGCTTCCATTGTAGACCAGAAATATCCTGCCCGAAGGATTTTCTTTGCCATGGTATGTCCACTGGAATGTGTTCCGAAGGTACCCTCATGCAGCTCTGCCATGATTCTTTCTGCTTCAGTCTTATCCACACAATGCAGTAAGGTTGAATCATGGTTTCGCTTGTACAGAATGCTGTTGCTGAGGAAGAACTTTGCTGCGAACCTTCTCAGAAACTTCTTATCATTAACGGATGCACCCTCGGGGTATTCTTGAGCTTCCAAGTACCTCTTCACTTCATGATACCAAGGTTTTTCAGTTACCTCTTCAACCTCAAGATCACAGCAATGTACAGGTTCATCCAATTTCCAGATAATAATCCGGGGAGCCTCGTTGTCCCATTTGACTTTGAACATAGAAGACATCGTAGCTAGCGCGTCCGCCAACTGATTCTCCTCTCTTGGGAAGTGCTCAAAGGTTATCTCCTCGAAGTGGGGAAGCAACGTCAACACATACTCCTTGTAAGGAATAAGATTTGGGTGTTTCGTATCCCACTCGCCTTTGATCTGATTGATCACGAGAGAGGAATCTCCGAAGACACTCATAAACTTGATCCTTAAGTCAATTGCAGCTTGAAGACCCATGATGCATGCCTCATACTCCACCATGTTATTGGTGCAGTTGAAACATAGCCGGGCAGTAAGTGGAGTATGAGTGCCTTTAGGGGATATGATCACAACGCCAATACCGTTACCCAAAGCGTTTGAGGCTCCGTCAAAGTGCATAGACCATCGGGATCCTTCCTCAGGTCCTTCATCCGGTCCAGGTACTTCACAATCAGTCACTACCATGATATTCTCGTCTGGAAATTCAAAGTTCATGGACTGGTAATCGTCCACTGCCTGGTGTGCCAAATGGTCTGCCAATACACTTCCCTTGATTTCTTTTTGAGTCGTGTACTGGATGTCATATTCGGTCAAGATCATCTGCCATCTTGCTATTCTTCCGGACAAGGAGGGCTTTTCGAATATGTACTTGATTGGATCCATTTTTGAAATCAACAGAGTAGTGTGAGTCAACATATACTGTCTCAGCCGGCGATCAACCCATACCAAAGCACAACAAGTTTTCTCGAGCAGTGAGTATCGGGTCTCACAGTCGGTAAACTTTTTGCTAAGGTAATAAATAGCGTGCTCTTTTCGGCCAGACTCGTCATGCTGCCCCAACACACACCCCATTGAGTTGTCCAGTACTGTCAAGTATAAGATCAGAGGTCTCCCCTCAACCGGTGGCATAAGAATGGGTGGCTCTTGGAGATACTCTTTGATTCTTTCGAAAGAGGCCTGACATTCATCATTCCAACGTACTACTTGATCTTTCTTCAGTAGCTTGAAGATTGGTTCACAGGTAGCAGTTAGATGCGAGATGAATCGAGAAATGTAGTTCAGCCATCCTAGAAAGCCTCTAACTTATTTTTCTGTCTTGGGAGTTGGCATCTCTTGTATGGCTTTCACTTTGGTAGGGTCCACTTGAATACCTTTGTTGCTTACGACGTAGCCTAGCAATTTTCCAGATCTCACCCCAAAGGTGCACTTGTTTGAGTTCAACCTCAGCTTGTACAACTTCAGACGGTCAAACAACTTCTGTAGATGGTCAAGGTGTTCCTCTTCAGTTTGGGACCTTGCAATCATATCGTCGACATATACTTCGATCTCGTGATGGATCATATCATGAAATAAAGCAACCATGGCACGTTGGTAGGTTGCCCCAGCATTCTTCAACCCAAAAGGCATGACCTTGTAGCAAAAGGTGCCCCACTGAGTAACAAAAGTGGTCTTCTCCATGTCTTCAGGAGCCATCTTGATTTGATTATAACCTGAGAACCCATCCATAAAGGAGAAGACCTTATGTTGAGCGGTGTTGTTGATTCCAAAACCTTGATCGCAAGACTTTATCGTCTGTTAATCGGGAGACTGCAAGTGCACAGTCCTATCGCGTAGTTTTAAAAGATATCGAACCCACAAAGACTATAAATCGATCTATTGTTATCCTAAGTTACGATACACAGCTAAGGCGAATAGTTCTTTTAGAATATTGGTTAAGGAATATAAATATAAATAAAACGGATATCGGTACGTAAAGTAGTGAACCTAAGCGGCTTAAATTGAACTTAAGCGTATAAAGATGGTTAACTTAATTGTTCTGTAGAATTTATTAGTTTAAATATCCTCGACTCACACTTTCATGGTCTTATCTCGGATTATACGTCTAAAGCCCTATACCTGCTTTCGCTAGCCTATAAGTGTTTAGAAGTATTTTTTGGAAACTTAATTAATTCTAATTTGGTTTAAAGCGCTTTCACTGTATTTAAATCAAATGCCTAACTTTAGCTATCCGGTTAAAAACCTCACACTTTCGTGGTCTCGATCTAACCTATTTACTTTCCTTACTTTTGTAACAAAAAGCGTAGTTTTAATTATAAAAAGTCATAACCAGAAATTAAGTTAATTAGTATTTTAACTTATGAACAATTTAATTCCTACTCTTACTACTATTACTTACCGATACCTAAACGATTTAGCCGGACATATTTATTAATTCGGACATGCATAAATAATAAGGTTCAATATATTTAAACATTCCCATAATCAAATAAATAAGCACCAAGCAACAATACTTAAATAAAATAAAATAATTATATTAAGAACCTGGAAATAATAATAATGCTTGAATAATCTTGTTTTTCGAAATAAACGAGCATTCCCCCACAAGTTGGTTGGATCTGCTCGGAGACTTCTTGAATTGAAAAGAAAAATTACGACAAGAAATAAAAAGCACTAGATCTAACGTAAGGTTAGATCAGTGAAAATTATAGAAACTTAAACTAAAATAAAAACTAAAGAAAGAAACTGAACTGGAAAAGTATGGTAGAAATACAAAACTGAAAAGAAAATACGAAAACAGAAAAATAAAGAAAGACTAAATAATGGTTGTTCGGTAAAATTTCCGACCCTTGCTCTGAAGGTTGAACTTGTATTTATAGGCTTCATTTGTAACTTCCTGTTTCCATGTTGTACGAAGGCTAGTGGAGATCATGGGAATAACTACCAGAATCATGGGAGAACATGGGAATAACTACCAGAATCATAGGAGAACATGGGAATAACTACCAGAATCATGGGAGAACATGGGACACGTCTCCATGACGTGAGGAAGTTGAAATATAGCGCGTTACGGTCGTCACAGGTCTGTTACGGTCGTCACAAGGCTATTAGCATGTTACGGTCGTCACAAGGCTGTTACGGTCGTAACACGTTGTGGACTGAACTTCTACTGGGCTTTTGCTCTTCTGGGCTTAGTCTTTTTCTTTGTATAATTATTTCTTTCTTCTTAATTCCTCCTTTTTGCTATATCACCCTTTTTGCTTCATTTCTTTGGCTTTTTAATCCGATTTTCCTCCAATTTATCTTCTTTGCTCAATTGATCTTTTATTTAATACAAATACCTGAAACAAAAGAAATACCAACGTAATACAGAAATAAAATAGAATAAATAGATAAAAATGCTAATATTATCTATGAAAATTAAGCCAAATATGTTATATAAATTCGTGTTATCAACACCCCTATACTTAAATCTTTGCTTGTCCTCAAGCAAAAATTAAAAATGAAAAATTACTTAAGCATAAGTCAAACGTAGATATAGAACACAATTCAATTCGTATTTGGTTGCAGGTCAATTCTTTTGTTTGGATAACTCAAGTTCAGACTTCGACACCAAAATTACCGAAATGACACTAGATACCCTCATTTATGCAGACCAAATTAAGTCATGAATTATAACTCGACCTAATACTTTCGTTTCGTTTCACCCGTTTTCATTCTGGTGCAATCACATTAAGCCCTTTACCTTACGCGCACATAGTGGAGTAACCGGTTAGTGACTTTGATCTTTATAATCTAGCTTGGAGTTCTGGTAGTTATATTTGGTTACTCCTTTATCCAATTACAAATTGTGGGGGATCGGACCGTCGTCCGCCCTACCAAGTTCAGCACCAGAGACCACTGAACCAATTCATAATGGTTGTTTGCATAAATATTTTATAGTTTCTGTAACCGTTGAATTAGATGATCTGGTAAGGATCATCTAACTTAATAAGTGCATCTTCTAATAAAAATTTCTCTTTAAAAATCTTGATCAAACACTTATATTCATCGATTCTCCACGTAGTTTGTCGTTCAAGGCGGTGCTGACTGCTTTTATAAACTACTCGGGATTACTTTAAAACTAAGTCTTAAGGTGTTGGTATAATAAGTACTTAAATCAATCTAACACGTTGGGGTATTGAAGTGTTATGATGATAATAATTTTGCTTTAGTCGCGCTCGAGTTCTTATTTATAAAAATAAGCAACCTTAATACTAGTTGAATATGTTAATATAACGTTTGAATTTTTTTTCGTTATGGCTCAAGAATATGGAGGAATTCGAATAAGCACGAGAATTTTACATAAAAGGCTAAAATTTCATAAACATGTATTTTATTAAATGGAAATTTCGCAGTACATAGGAAAAAAAAGGAAACTAAAAGGGAATACTAAATAGAGCAAAGATAATAAAAACGAAGTAAGAAATGTTCTGACTCCCCTAAACTTAAAGTAAGCATTGTCCTCAATGCGATAGTACCAGGAGAAATCAGAAAAGAGAAGGGTGATCACTCGTCGCTTGGAGAATTTTGTCCTCTTGCTCCTCTATTTTTATTTCGTTGTCTTCTACGTCTATCAGAGTCGTAATCATGCAATCCATCGATTCTAAGGTTTAAGGCATGTATGGACTCGTTGAAATCCTCCATTTCATTTGATATCGCTTCGTAATTGCGGTTATTCCAATGTGCGTAGTCGTGTTGGTCGCGTTGCATTTCTCGAACTAGGCGCAATGTTTCATTTTGAACGACTTCCATTGCTTGGAAACGTTGATCTTGTTGTAGAATCGTAGCATACATTGCTTCTAGAGTAGCCGGAGGATGATCATTATCTGGTTGTGCAGCCGGCTTGACTGGTGCATTCAAATTGAAACGCCAATTTTGGAAATTTTGCACATTAATCTGATTTGGACATGGAAGTATTATATTGGGAATCAGATGTGAATCGCGGCAGTACATAACATCTAGCGTCTGGGCCGGCATCATATATTGTCCCAAGGACAAAAGCTCGTCGAAAAGGCCTAAAGCATATGCTAAAGATGTGATGATTCCACCGAAGACAAATGGGTTGGTACCGGCCACATTTACGCATGTGTGAAAGTGGCTAAGCATGAAGGGAGCAGCGTTGACAGCTTGACCGTTGAGGGCACAGAAAATGAGAAACATCTCATTTTGGTTGACCTTGTGATTATTGGTCCTCCAAAAAATGATGTTTGCGAGAATTCGATGAAAGTACCTCAGAGCGGGATTATGAATATGCGAAGCGCAAAGATCTCGCCAACTTTCCGTGGGTTGACCGGTTAGATCATCCCAAAGGGAAAAACCAACTTTATCCCAAGAAATGTCACCTTCGGGGTCGAAAGGTTTGCAATGAACAGTCGGACCTCTAGTGAATTCTAAATGTTCAGCGACTCTTTCTTGATCAATTGAATATTCTTGATTAAACATGCAGAAGTTCGCGGTACCGGTTGTGAATGGATCGTCGGGAGGCGTATTGTATGAGAATGAACTGAGGAACTCAAGCACGAGCGGTTCGAAGGTCGGAGAAGGATTTAAACAGAGATTTAACAAACTCGTATTCGTAAGCATAAAAGTGATGCTTTCCGCCCTACCCAAGGCATCCAAACAATCGGTGTCCACATATTTAGTGGGGACAACCGAACGGGAATAGAATTTCATGTACTTTCCTCTTTGTTGGCCATCATCGTCTTCTCAGAATATAATCGTGGATAGGTCGGGTGGTGGTCGGTCTGGCCTCACTTGACGTTGAGTGTTTCGTGGAGCCATGGAAGAGTATGAAATGAAGGATAGAATGGTAGAAAATGAAATGGATGAGAGAAAGTATATGAGAATTAGATGGAAGGGACGTGAAATGAGAAGAAATGTAGAAGAGTTTTTATAGAGGGTTAAGATTGAAAAGGAATTATTATAATAATAATGTGTTGGGAAATGAAGAGGGAAAGTTTGAATAAGAATTATGGTGGAAGATGAATAAGAAGAATATTTTGATGGAAGAGTAAATAAGAGTTGAATGGGAGTAATGTGGGAAAATGAAAAGAAGAAAAGGACGAAACAAACAGTCAGTCAAGGGAACAGAAAAGACAACATGCATCTGGAGAAGCACGAGCTGAGGCGGGGGTTATGGACGTAGTGGGACGGTTATGGAGGTAGTGGAAGAAGAAGAGTGGGAGGTTGAAGAAGAAGAAGAGATTCTGTCTGCTATAGGGGTTACTGATATAACCCGTGTTACGGTCGTAACACGGGCATGACGGTCGTAACACGCTAAAAGGCGTGTGACGGTCGTAAGGGCTTTGTTACGGTCGTAACAACTACAAATTTTGTAACTTTTAGCATAACAGAGCTGCTTCTGTTCTGTGACATTTTTTTCTTACTACAGATACATTACAAAGCATTATTGCGTCCAGTATTTATTTTCAAACTAGTGCAGATATATTCCAGAGCATGGTGTGGGGACTTGAGGCGACCGGAATAAGGAACAAGGAATTGTATTTCAGCTCACATGCATACATACTACATACTGTATATATATCTAGAATTTTAATTAATAGTATATATATATAATACTAGTATATAATGCATTATGATTGATACTGTAAATATTGGGAAGTATTAGTTCAGTATATCAATACGAGACGGGGAAATACGATAATTAAAATAATACTCAATTATAATTATAAATATTAACGTGAATTATTTAATTGAGTATAATTATCGGTATTACGGGGAAATAGTTCAAACGCATCAGATGAAAGGGTGCAACCGATAATCGACTTAAATATAAAATTTAACATAAAATAGAAAAAATGAAAATATGGAAGAGAAAATTTAAAATTAGAAACCAGGACGACTACTCGTTGATTTTCAATGGCCACTTATCAAGCCATCTCACATATCCCTCACCTTTTCTTTTCTTTCTTCTGTAGGGTGGTTTATTCTTTCGAAATTGTGGTAGTGGTTCTGGATCTATCATAAGTATAAGTTTTTCAAATTTGGGCTTAGTGATTTCATCCATCGCCTCATAAGTTAACCTCACCCTTTTAACAGCAATTATACCATTAATTTTATGGTCCTCTAATTTTCGCTTTTTAGGCAAGACTTCAAATAGTGGTACATTAATGTGGATATTTTTTAATACCTCAACATACGTTTTAAATTGGGAGTCTACCGGAGTTTCCATAAAAATTTTCGGGAAAGAAATCAGTGGGATGTAGTGATTTGGGATTACAATTTGCGCTTCCTTCTCTACCTCGTTTACAACTTCCTTTTCGAACATCGTTGGTGAATCTGTCTCAATCTCCACTATTTTCTCGTCAGAACTTTCCTTGGCCGCAATATCACTCTCTTCAAACTCATCATCACTCTCTAGATTTTCAAATAGTTTTTCTATAATGGTTGTTTCAACATCCACATCTTCTTTGGGGAATGGTCCTAGAAGGTTTTGTTCAAGTTGGGAGATTTGAGTTTCTAAGGCCAAGTTGTGAGTCGTGAGGGACTCAACCACAACGGTTAGTTGGCTAAGGTCTTCATTATTTTGAAAACTTTGTTTTCTTACCTCTTCATTTTGGACAGTTTGTGTTTCTACAAAATGCTCAATCATAGACTCTAACCTAGCGTTGGTTATCATCTCATCAGAATCCTCTATTGGTGTTTCGAAGTTAAAATCTTGCGATTCTTCAGAGTCTTGGAAGTAAGTTAAAGTCTCCTTTTGTGTTTCCCCTAAGTGTTTTATCATCCTAGATGTTTCATTAAAATTTTCCATTAATATTTCGAGATCAGATTTATATGGTTCAGGTGATTCTTCAAAATATTGGGTGTGGTAATTATAGAGAGAATTGGGTTGAGGAAAAGTTTGGTTGAAATTATAAGTTTCTTGTGGTTCCTCAAAATGTGGGGATTGGTAGTTTTGGAGGTAATTTGGGTAAGAGTAGGTTTGTGAAGCATTGAAATCTTCCATCAGTATTTCAAGGTTGGATCTATGATATTCTTGTGGTTCCTCAAAATACTGATAATGGGCGTAGGAAAAATTTGGGTTATACATAGTAAATAAAGTAAAGGTGCCTTAGTCTATACGGTGTAACACCAGATTTACAATATCGACTTAAATAGTCCCCGGCAACGGCGCCAAAAACTTGCATTCCCCCACAAGTCAGTTGGATCTGCTCGGAGACTTCTTGAATTGAAAATAAAAATTACGACAAGAAATAAAAAGCACTAGATCTAACGTAAGGTTAGATCAGTGAAAATTATAGAAACTTAAACTAAAATAAAAACTAAAGAAAGAAACTGAACTAGAAAAGTATGGTAGAAATACAAAACTGAAAAGAAAATACGAAAACAGAAAAATAAAGAAAGACTAAATAACGGTTGTTCGGTAAAATTGCCGACCCTTGCTCTGAAGGTTGAACTTGTATTTATAGGCTTCATTTGTAACTTCCCGTTTCCATGTTGTACGAAGGCTAGTGGAGATCATGGGAATAACTACCAGAATCATGGGAGAATATGAGAATAACTACCAGAATCATGGGAGAACATGGGAATAACTACCAGAATCATGGGAGAACATGGGACACGTCTCCATGACGTGAGGAAGTTGAAATATAGCGCGTTACGGTCGTCACAGGTCTGTTACGGTCGTCACAAGGCTATTAGCGTGTTACGATCGTCACAAGGCTGTTATGGTCGTAACACGTTGTGGACTGAACTTCTACTGGGCTTTTGCTCTTCTGGGCTTAGTCTTTTTCTTTGTATAATTATTTCTTTCTTCTTAATTCCTCCTTTTTGCTATATCACCCTTTTTGCTTCATTTCTTTGGCTTTTTAATCCGATTTTCCTCCAATTTATCTTCTTTGCTCAATTGATATTTTATTTAATACAAATACCTGAAACAAAAGAAATACCAACGTAATACAGAAATAAAATAGAATAAATAGATAAAAATGCTAATATTATCTATGAAAATTAAGCCAAATATGTTATATAAATTCGTGTTATCAGTTGTCCACTAGAACGTCGATGTGAGGTAGAGGGAAATCATCCTTGGGGCTCGCCCTGTTCAAATCCCTGTAATCAACACACATTCTGACCTTACCATCTTTCTTCGGCACTGGAACCACGTTGGCAACCCACTGAGGGTAAGAAGTCACTGCTAGAAACCCGGCATCAAATTGTTTCATAACCTCAGCTTTGATTTTCTCAGACATCTCTGGACGCATACGGCAGACCTTCTATTTTACCGGAGGGCATTCTTCCTTGGTAGGAAAGTGATGAACCACAATGTTGGTATCCAACCCAGGAATGTCTTCGTAAGACCAGGCAAAGATTTCCATGTAGTCATGCAACATCTGAATCAACCGTTGTTTCACACTAGACTCCAGATTGGCACCAATGTTGACTTCCTTTCTGTCTGTCTCAGTACCCAGATTTACCGTTTCCACTGGCTCTTCATGCTGCTGAATGGCCCTCTCTTCCTGGAGTAACAGTCTTGCAAGTTCACCAGGCACTTCGCAATCATCTTCACCTTCGTCTTCGACCAAGTTGATCGGATTTTCAGTGTCATAACTGGCAGTAGCAGAGTCGTTACCAGTTGGATCCAGAGTGGATTGGAACCTGTATATGTGAGTGTGTGTAAATATAGCTGTTTTGCGATATATAATAAAGAAAGATAAGGAGCGCAAGATTTGAAATGTAAAAACGTCCAATGCTTTTATTAATGATATATGAAAGTGACACACAAAAGCCCTCACAAATGAAGCCACGGTGCCCCGGGTAAGACATCGGGCCATAAAGTTTCAAAATTATTGTCTGTTTACAAATTCAAAACAAAGGAGTTCTTTATTGAGTGACAAAAGTAATAGGTACGAAGTCTTTCGCAGTCCAGTTGCTTGGTCCATCGTTGGTCGTTGGGTAGATCCAGCTGTCGAATTCAGATTCCTCCACGTCGTGTTCAATAGCATTCACTCCCGGGTTAGTGATGAACACAGAAGGTCTTCCAATCCTTGCTTTACGAACAGCCCTCTGAGCTTCTGCAGTGAAACCCAAACCAAACTTGTCAGTCTTCGGAGTGAAATCAGGAAGTCGGCCCCAGTTTGCACACTCACCCTTCTCAATCACAGCCCGAGCATCCTTTAAGGAAGCCATCCTCAAAGGAGAATCTTCGATCATAGTTTCTGCTGATGCCAGTGTCTGAGGCACCTCTTCAAAGTGTTGAAAGGGGGTCTCAATGAACTCCCCATCCATCTCTATGTACCGGAACGAGTTAAGGTGGCTGACCATGTATTCTTCCTCCCCTGAACTGTCACAATCTTCCCTCTGACCGGGTATTTCAGCTTCTGATGTAATGTGGAGGTCACAGCTCCAGCTTTATGGATCCAAGGACGACCCAACAAACAAGAATAGGATGGTCGGATGTCCATCACATAGAATTTTGAATCAAAGACCTGAGAACCAACCCTGATTGGAATGTTAACTTCACCATGTACCATCCTCTTGGACCCGTCAAAGGCCCGGACAACAATGTTACTTGGCTTGAGCTCTAAACCCTCACAATCCAGCCTGTCTAGAGCTTTCTTGGGTAGTACGTTTAATGAAGAACCAGTGTCAACCAGCACATGGGCAAGAGTAGTGCCCCTGCATTCAATGGAGACATACAGGGCATCGTTATGGTTCTTTCCTTTGGTAGTCAGATCGGCGTCAGAGAAACCCAACCCATTATCAGCAGTCAAGTTGGCCACACAATCGGTAAATTGATCAGCAGACGTTTCTTGTGGCGCATGGGCCGTCTTCAGGAAGGAAATCAAGGCCTTGGCATGGGCCTCTGAACACAACAACAGTGATAGCATAGAAATCTTTGATGGGGTGTGCCCCAGCTGCTCAACTACATTGAAATCACTCTTCTTGATAATCTTGAGGATCTCTTCCATCTCTTGCTTGGAAGCTTCAACATTGGTTGTCTTCGGTTCCTCCGTCTGGGCAGGCACATCAGTAGCAATTCCTTTGCCCCGAGCGTCAGATGACTCGGCAGCAGGGGTAGAAATAGGAATTTGGTCAGGCAGGGAAGTGGGCACACTTGCAGGTGTAATGACAAGAGGTCTCTGAATAGCTGGTGGTGCAATATCTGGTGAGAACAATCTACCACTACGAGTGACTTTAGCAGGCCCGGTGATGTTGGTGACGCCGGTACTAGTATCAAACTCTTGTTTAATTCCAAGCACATAAACATTTGCCCCATAGTGCCAAGGGACAGCTTTATCGGATGTATAGGGGAGGGGCCCCGGAACAGTGATGATGATAGGAGCAATCTTCTGAACAGACATGATTTTGACAGGCTTCTTTGAGGGAGCCTTGGGAGGGTTATTGAAAATGGTAACAATGGACACTTCTTCAGCAGGGACAGCAGGGACAACAATCTTCTCGAACAAGATCTCTTTGTTATCCATCAGGTTTTGGATACCTGATTTCAGCAAAGGACAACCAGCAGGTGAAACAGAACATAGAATGCAACCTTTACCACATCCCGAAAATAAACCAGCTAGCAACAGGTTCCTTTTGACAGTCAGCAACGGAGTAACAATCTCATCCACGGAGGCTACATACTGGTATTCTTCCACAGCATTCACTCCATGCTGGGGCATGGGAGCAGTCACAACATTGGGCCTTTCGGGCGCCTCGAACTGTATGTCTTTAGCATCAATAAGGTCCTGAACCTTATTCCTTAGTGCCCAACAATCATCCTTAGTATGCCCCGGGCTGTCAGAGTGATAAGCACAGCGGGCGTTAGGATTGTACTTTGGAGATGTTGTGTTCACTACCTTCAGAGCTTCTTTGACAGTTACTAGATTGGTTGACAGTAGTTGCGGCAATATCTGAGACAGGGTCATACTGAGCCGAGTGTACTGCCTTTTGGGTCTCTCACCCCTTGGCTGGTTATATTGCTGAGGAGCAGCGGCAGGCTTTGAGATTACCACCGCATTGACAGCTTGGCGGCGTTCCGGTTTATTTGGTCTTCTAGAACCATACACAGCACTAGATTCCTTCTTGAATGGTTTCTTTTCAGTACTCGAGGAGGCCCCTTTCTGTATCTTCCCATACTTGATGCCAGCTTCTATCCTCTCACCAGTCAGGATCAGATCCGTGAACCCAGCAGAAGAATTACCAATCAGATGGTTGAAGAAAGGACCAGACAGGGTCCCCAAGAACATGTCAACGAGTTCACGGTCAGTCAAAGGTTGTTGCACCCTTCCAGCCAAGTCTCTCCGCTTTTGCGCATACTCCTTAAAACCTTCGCCCGTCCCTAGCGACATACCCTGGAGTTGGGTACGCGTAGGAGCGAGGTCGGAATTGTACTGATACTGCTTATAAAATGCAGTAGCCAAGTCCTCCCAGTTTCGAATACTGGCTCCATCCAGCTGATAGAACCATTCGAGTTGAGCCCCTGAAAGGCTATCCTGGAAGAAATGGATCCATAGATTCTTGTCTGTAGTGTACGGTTGGATCTTCCTTACATACGATCTGAGACGTAGCTTGGGACAGGAAGCTCCGTCGTACTTTGCAAAAGTAGGCGCCTTGAACTTGTGTGGGATCACCACCCCAGAAGATAAACCCAGATCTCCGAAATCCAACCCAGGCACGTGTTGAATCTCCATGGCACTCAGGCGGTCCTCTAGCTGTTTGTATCTGTCCTCGGCAGGAGGGTATTGTTCATCATTGTAATCTGTCTCGTTGTCGGAGACCACAGGACTAGGAACCCTTCCCCCTTGGGGACTGTCCTTCCTTACAGAGGAAGTAGCCAGATCAGCCTCATTCTGCAGTGTATTCCCATATCTGCATCCGGTATTGAACAGCACAATCCTCTTCTTCTTCTTTTTCAAAAGCAGAGTCTTCAATTCCTGTTGTCCCTGGGCTAAGCTCATGACCAGCTCCTGGAACTGAGCGTTCTAGGCCTGGAGGGCCTTGATAGCTTGTTCAGTAGTCGATTCAGGATTCATGATGATTGCTGAAATAAACAGCGAAGAAGATTAAGCAACCTGTAGAAAAAGGGTACCTGTTATGCATATGATGCAATGAGATGCATATGATTTATGTTTTCAAAGACAATCGGGATTCAACTTTGTAGACAAGAAAGGAAACAAACTTTATTAGATTCAACTTTGGAATTGTTCAAAAAATTGCCCTTAGGCGTTACAGGAATGAAAATACTGAAAATGAAATAAAAGTTGTAAAAGAAACATCCAAAGTTCATCACTGCTCCCATGGCCTTCTCTTCTCAGTACGGATATAGTCATTCAAGATCCGCTCATTCTCCAATTGCTTAGTCAGCTTCTGGATCTTTTATTCCTGTTCGTTGAACCTTTCTCGATAAGAATCCCGTTCTGCCTGTAGTTGTGCCCAAGACCTTTTTAGTGTGTCAACATCAGTGGGTATCTGAGGAGGGAGTACAGTTGGAGGAACTCCGTCTCTGTCAGGAAATTCAAGAATGATAGGTCTGACAGCTTCGTATGGCATACCTAACTTCTGAGCACGGATGCGGACCCATTTGTAGTAGGGTTCCATGGGCAGAGAAGTCTTCGATCCCAACTCATGTGGGTCAGCTTTGTGAATTCTGTCCCAGGCCTTGATGAATCTACGGCGCAGCTCGTCGCTATCTACCTGAAACTCAAAACTGATGTGAGGTACCAACATCTCATGAGGCCCTGCTCTTCTGGCTCTTCCAAATTGACGGAGAGCTAAACATGGATTATAAGAGATTCCTCCCTGGGTACCAATCAATGGAACATTAGGATATTCTCCGCAACGATCAATAACAACCACTTCATCTAAACCTCTGAGAGTCCAAATGATGTCATTATCAGTGAGAGACATTAACCTATGAGCCCAGCCCCTTCCTTCTTTGTTCTTCAGCGCGAACTTAGGGAGGTGCGAAATAAACCACCTCACTAACAAAGGAGCACAACACCACAAAGTTCCCCATCTTCGGGCAGTACGAGCATAGAGTTGTTGTAGGATATCAGCCAAGAGAGTGGGTACCGGATTCCGAGACATGAAGATCCTTATGGCATTGACATTGACAAAATTATCAGGATTTGGAAACAGAACCAGACCATAGATTAAGAGAGCCAAAATGTCTTCGTACGCCCTGAAGTCTAAGTCATTCCAGAAAATGTTAGCTTTACCAATCAGAAACTTAGCCAAAAGGCCCTTAACTCCGCTTCTAGTCACCCAGTTATCCATTACCTCTTTGGTTGTCAAGGGAAGGGCTGCAGCAATCTCCTCAAGTCTAAGAGTCTTTTCCCAACCAGTGAATGGAGTCTGATCCAAGATAGGGATACCAAGCAAATCAGAGAATTCTTCCAGGGTAGGGACCAGCTGGAAGTCTTGAAAGGTGAAGCAATGATATAGTGGATCATAAAACTGGGTCAGGACCCTCATCAGCTGTTGATCCCATTTTGCAGTGACTAAACCGAGAAGAGAACCATGCCTCTGGATGAAGGAAGTAGTATTTGGAATTCTGTCAACCAATTCTTTAAGCAAATCAGGTGGAAGAACAAAGTTGAGCCGGATGGTATTCCTTCGTACAGGCATTATGATGTCCTACAAAACAGAGCAAAGATGAAACCCTCTTGTCTTTGAAATGGGTCAGTCCTTATGCAGGATGCATGCAATGTTATGATGGTATGATGTTATGATAAATCACACCACAAGGTATTCACAAAGGCAAACATGATAAGGCACACAAGTCACACAAGACAACCCTTAGAGTTTAGGCCAGCATGAAGTTTAGGTACTACCCTCTTTCAGTATCGTTGGTTAAGACCTGTCCTAAAAAATAGTAATCGGGTTCTAGAGGATCTCAATATCACTGACTACCCTTAATCGGTCATAACTCCAGCATCGCAATCTTTTCTTGCGGCTAGAACCATCGCGAGAGTTTAGCCTCAATGAGTGTAGCATACTGCTACTGTTCTATGGCCAAGTTGGGTCAATTTAGGGTTCTAAGGTCGGTTGGTGCTTAATGACTCCTCAGAAGACCCATATTCTCCTCGTTGCAACACAAGGGATATCGGTACAGACCAAGGTGTCACACCAATGTAGCCACTGCTTCACCCGTGTCGGTTTACGCCGGACAGGTCCCTCATAGCTTATGCTACCTAAAGGGTATTCCCCAGATCCGGGTTAGGATCTATGAAACTCCGATGCAAAGCCCACAATTATAAATCAAACAAAGCATGCAATTGAAAACATAGGGTGATCTAATCCTAAGGTACACCTCACTTTTATTATATTCCCTAGCAGAGTCGCCAGTTCTGTGATCGGTGGAAATAGAACTGACTGTTTTTTAAGCTGGTTCGCGAAATGTCGCGGTAAGCAAGAGTCGCCACTGTATTTTATGTTCTCCAACAAGGAAAGGACAAAAGCACAACAAAATTCCTTTTTCGAGATGTCTCTCAGTTCGGGAGGTAGATTTATAGAAAAGGAAGGTGTTAGCACCCTTTCTATCCGTGGTTATCCACGGGCTCTTAGGTACTTGCTCACTATGTTTTCAAAATTTTGTTTGCTTTTCAAGTGTATGTGGGTTTTGAAAAAGTTTAGTTTGAAAACTTCTAGGTAACTCTTGTATCAGTCCTCAAGAGTGTATGAAGTATTTGTTTGAAAACTTTTTGAAAGTGTAGGTGCGAAAAGTTTGTTTTGTTTTTGAAAGAGCAAGTACCCAGGAGAAATCTACCTACCCTAAGGAATTAGGTTGTGTAAGAGTCCTTTAGACAATACTATCCCACTATTGAGAAGTAGGTAGCACCGTCGTCGGAGTTATTCAGGTCAATTCGATTATTAGGGACATGTGTGGTCACCAAAGCAATAGTAGGACGCCTTAGCGGTAACCCTAACGTCCTAGATCCTTTTTATCCGAGACAACCGTTTCGAGGCAACTGGATCTTTAGACAGGAGGGCGACCTCTAAAACACCCTATACTTGACGACCACCTCGAGGCAACCAAGTGAGGCGTACCCTAGGGGTGGCATGTGCATGTGTGTTGTTTTTCAGTTAAGATTATCTTGTACATGTTATTTGTGAGCTACACTTTGATTTTATTTTTCATACAAGTCTTTCATGCATATTAACAGTTAATAAGTGCGGAAAGGTAAATCTACGCTATTACAAGGCGCGGGTCTATACATCGCGAAAAACATAACCCGTTTGGAAAATAAATGCGAGAAAATAAAAACCTAATTAACTATTACATCCTCGGAAACAGTTACATTAAATATAATCAAAAATAATGAATTAAAAATAAATATGCGTGCGAAAGAATTGTATCGGGACGTCCTTAGGGTTTTTACCCTTTTTTGAGAAAAGAAAGTACTTGGTCCTTTTTTGGCAATTAAATTAAATATTAACCCTAATAACTAATTAATTAATTAATTAAAAGAAAAAAAGTATTTTTTATGTTTTTATGTTTTAATGGAAATAAAAATAAAAAGAAATTAAAAGTGTCAAAAGAAAAAACCCTAAGTCTAATTCATTTTATTTATTGTAAAAGGAAATTAAAATTACCTAATTAAACTAAATCAATTTATTAGTATTTTATTTACAAAATAATAATTAAATTTAATTAATAATAAATTATTTTACTTATGTGTTCTGAATTTATTATGAAAATGTTGATTAATTTGCTGGTTAGTAATTAATTAAATAAGCAATAAAAATAAATAAAGCAAATGAAAAAATATAAAAGGAAAATAAAGAGGCAAACTCATGGGGGGTTTGGGCCAGATTTGGGATGTTAGACAGCAATTTCAGGCCCACTAACGCACAAGCCCTTTTGACTTTCCCTGATGGTCCATGATGTACTTTGACCTGGAACATGGTGGTCATCCACTCTAGGCCATTGGATCTGGGTTGTAGCCACTTGGCATGTTGAGCGCTGGAGGAATATGGTGGAACCTTATTGGGGAATCTGCATAGGATCATGTTAAACAAAATATGAAACAATTATTTGGGGGACCTGGGATTCGAACCCAGGTCCCAGAGGTCATATGCACGCGCGCTTTCCACTCAGCCAAGCCAGTCCAATTGTTATTACACTAAGCAAATAATATTATATGAAATAAACAAGCAATATCCTGGAAATCAAAAATGCGCGCGTTTTAGTTTGAACGGGCCAATCAGACGCGAACACACCTTCATCTTCTCCAACAGACCTTGTGTTTTTTTCCCGCGGATTCGGTTCCGCAACAAAATCCGTTGCCTTCTCTTATATTGAGCTCTAGGCCACGAAAATGTCAGCCAGAGCCATCATCCTGTTCGTCTCATTCTCCTGAATCCGTCCATGGCTATGGCTTGTACCAATTATTCCTGTAAAACAAAACCCCAAATTGCAACCCCCAAAACCCTAGGTTCGGGTAGGGAGATCTAGGCTACCACAATACAATTGAATAATGCAAGATGCCTGGAAATTGAATGGTGAACACAAATATGCCAAAATATTAAAGAAAAGGCGCAAGAATTAGGGGTTGAGATTCCATGTCCAGAGCGAGGTCCGAGACAACTTACAGCGCTTGGTAGGTGGTCTTAGGACGTGGTAAAGGCCGCTTTAGCTTCAGGGGATGGCAAGGAAGGGAACAACGTTCTTCTTTTGGTCTGAAAACGCCTGCAACCTTGTTCTTGATCTCTCACTTTTCCAACAATTTTTGAGTTTTGCTTTGGCCGTTTTAGCAATGCTTAGGTCGTGAATTAGGTTTAGCCTCCTTGCATATGTATATGGCAATCAGTCTAGGTTCAAATTTGGGCTTGCATCCTTGTGTAATTAAGTTTGGAGATTTGGTTGACCACCATTGAAGAACTTTCCATATTTGGTTCAAATCTAGGATTTTATGCACAAAAATAAAGCTTAGCACGAATTGGTTAGCTGGCATATGACATATAAAAGCTATTCAAACCACAAAGATGCTATTCCATTAATTTTTAGATTTTATTTGAATTATTATGGATTTAAAATGAATTAAATCAATAAAAATTAAATAAAAATGGAAAAATAAATGTTTGATCTTGAAATTAATCATGGGACACGTGTGTGGCATGACAAGGCTGAATCAAGTGGAAGAAAATGGGCCCTTTTGTCAAAAATTGAAGTTTTAAGGATAGTTGACTTTTGCAAAATCCTAAAAATTTCCCAACTTCTCCAATGCATATCTTGCTCAATTTTGATCATATGAACATGTTCTTGGACATTTTGGAAAGGTCTTGAAGTCCTCTAACCAATTCCTTTGGTCCCATGTCATTTGGATTTACCAATCTCAAGTTATGGTCTTTGACTTAAAATGCCTTTTTGTTGACTTTTGAAATTGACCTATAATGTAGAAATTGATAACTTTTGTGAGAGCATTTCTTGGACTTGGAATGTGAAGATGAGTTGTAGGAAATGTCATCCCCTTCAAAATGAGTATTGGATGGGATTTTTCTGATGAACCATGAAAAATTTATGCCCTGGTCAAGTTACAGTTGACTTTTCAGTTGTCCAAAAATAACAACTTTTGCATCTTGATGATTTTTGAGCTATCCTTGTGGAATCATGATCAAGACTTGATCAAATGATGATTGTGAGCTCAAAACAAGATGTTGACAAAAAATTCTGACTTTTGACTTTAAAATGACCATTTTGCCCCTGTAGTTGATTGTGAACCAAATAGGGCTTTTGACTGTGCAACTTGCCTCTGTGAGTCTTGAGACTTGACATGTAGATGCTTGACAATGTGTATAGGCCTATGGGACTTGACTGGACCACTGAAAACCTCAAATTCCTTGAAGGAACCAAAACCCTAATTTTGACTGGCTTAGGAGGCATTTGAATTGTGCAATCCTTGAGCAAATCTTGAACCATTTGAAGATGATTCTTGACAAACTTGAGGAATATGGGAGGGAAAATTTTGGGGTACAACACATATCTTCTGATGCTGATGTTGATATTCTGATATTCTGAAGCTGATTCCATCAGAGTTTCCTGTAAATACACAACATATTTTTAGGTAGCATCTATGTCATATATAAATCTCATAATTCATTTAATCTTGTATTTTGTTATCATCAAAACTCTAACTGAGGGTTGTAGAATCAAACTATGTTCTAACAATCTCCCCCTTTTTGATGATGACAAAAACTAGGTTTTTTTCAATTAAAATAAAATGATGAAAGTATCAGAGTTTAAGGATAAAGAGGAAACGATATCAGAGATGATCAGATAATGAGAAAAAGTTTCAGAGCTAAGAGGGTAAGGAATAAAAGTATCAGAGTAATGATGAGAAAAAATCCCCCGGAGTTGATTATTTCCATTTGATTCCTTAAGACCTTGAGTATCAGAGCTTTAGAACTTTATTGAACCTTTCTTTGAGCATCAGAATTTTGCTTCATCAGAGTTCTGCAGATTCTTGTACCTGTAACCTTTTCAGAACAGCAAGTATATAAGGATGTTAGAATGTTTGAGACTTTTGTCTCAGTAAACCGTCATTGAAAAATATCATTCTTTCTCCCCCTTTTTGTCAGCGATCAAAAAGCATAATTAATCAGAGTTAAAAAGATTAGAGCAAAACACGTTTGTATTGAAACAGAAGCAATGATAGTTTAGAACAAGTAGAAATATTACAGACAAACATAAGAAAACAAGGAAAGCATAAGAAAAATCTAAGAAGAAGGAGGAAGTCGTGTGAACAGCGCTTCCAACATGCTCTTGATTTGTTCGCTGGTTTCATTCTGCTTGGCTACCATGCTTGCTATAGATTCAATCTTCATATCCTGCTTGTCCATCCATTCATTCATCAGCATATCTGATCTCTTCAAATCCTCCAGAGCCTGCCTGTCAACAGAGGAGGCTTGAGGATCTTCAGATACAGACTACTTCTCAGAGCTTTCTATAGCTTCTTCTGCTTGACCCAAGTCTTCACCTTGAATAACCTGTTCTTCTGCAGCTTGAACTTGAGATGCTGGACGCTTTTCAGACCAAGGCTCACTGTCCAGATGCAGAACTTCTTCCTTCAGCACTTTGCTAGAACTGGACCTTCCATTTCCTTCAGCAGATTGCTGAAGTTCTACTGAACCTGTCCATAGCTCTGGTCTTGCAGCTTGAAGGTTTCAGCACTTACCCATCTTCTGAATTGAGTCCAGAGATGATCTGATACAGCAGGATCAATAACTTCTAAACTTGCTTGTTTCAAAGAAGATATCCATTTTTGCATATCTGATTCAAAGTTCAAAATGCTGGAACCAACATCTGGTTGTTTCGGTTTAGGGATGGCAGTTTTCTGGTTTATTGCAGCAAGGCATTCAAGGATTGTTAAGTCAATGACTGTCTTGCTGTGGTTTTCTGTATTTTTCTTAGGTGAGGGAGTGGGAGAATCAGAAATAACGATTGGACTATGTGGAGCATGTGGTGGAGTTGTTTCTGGTGATGAGGGAAGTTGAGCCATATTGATAGTTGTACCACAAGGAAATTGAATGGCCAAGGGTTGTGGTTTAGGAGACTCAGAGGTTTGAGCCTCAGAGTTTTGAGTCTCAGGCTGTGGTGATTGTGTATGTGGAGGAGATGGTGGATTACTTTCTGGTTGGGGAGAGGAAGGTTGTGGAATTTCTGGTTCTGGTATTGGAGTGAGGGGAGTTTCTGGAATGGGTGAAAGTGGAATGTCAGGTTGTGGAGAAATGGGAATTTCTGGTTGTGTATTTGGATTTACTGTATGGGGAGCGGAAGAATGTTGGTCTATATCAGAAAGAACTTGAGCAAGTTCTGGTTCTGGAATGGTTGTAGTGTTTGGATTTTGTGGTTTGGAGCGGGATCTTCTGAGAGTTAATGACTCAGAAGGGTCAAAGTCTTCAAAATCTTCAAAGGTTTTGGGTGTTGGGATATCAGATGGAATTGGAGTAGGAATGGATGTGGAAACAACACTTGAACTTAAAACAGATACAGAAACATGATTACCTCTTTTCTTTGGAGTCTGTTGTGATGATCCTTCTGGAGCAGCTTTTCTCTTCTTAGTCTTCTTCAGAGCAACCTCTGGTGCCTTCTGCTGAAGATCTTGAATGTTTAGATTAGGAGCTGTTCCATCAGCTTTGCACGCATCCAAGTATCTCAGAACTATTTGAGGCTTGGAGTCAATCTCTAAGAACAGAGGGAAGTCGTCCAGAGGAATTCTTCTGCTGGAGATTTCAGCAAAAGGAGTAACGTTGGGCTCCTTCTTAATGTTCTCTATCAGCTTCATCTTCTTGAGATTCTTGGCACTCAGCTGCTTGCCAACAGATGGTTTCAGGGTGCTGATCTCTTGTGCCTCTGTCAAGTGCTCAATCCGCCTATTCTCAGTCAGAATATCTGATATCAATATGCCCAGGGGTATCCAATCCCTTTTAGTGCGTTCTTCTTCTCTAGTCTCCTTGACGCTGGTTCTCAAATGGTTGAATAGAAGATGAGCTAGATTAATATTTACCTTCTGATTAATAAAATAGATCAGAAACTGCTGATCTATGTTTATGTAATCAGGAGAGCTTGTGGGCTTCCTGTGATTGAAACAACCCAGAATAATCTTTGCCAAAATTTTGTGCTTATCTTTCAGATCCCTTATCTTGCTGGAGGGAAGCCCCAGCGTGAAAATCTGCCTTGCTATAACAGCAACATCTGAGCACCTTTCAGCCATGTCTATACAACGAATGCCACCACCATTATATCCAATCAGTTTTCCAATTAGGTCTTCAGTAATCACAATTTTCTTCCCCATTATATAAGAAGTGACTTGGTGATTTGAGGAAGAGGCGTGAATCCAGAATTCCTTAACCAAAATAGGGAAAGTTGGACCCACCAACCTTTCAAAGTATCTCTCCCATCCTTGAGCTTGAATCTCTTCTGATAAATCAAAACCATTTTCCTTCAAACTGTTGAAATCCACTATAATCTCTGACAGAACTTCCAGGTTCTTGACTGGAGTGAGTAGCATTCTGAGAGGAACCTCATATTGCTCAGCTGATGTATCTTTCTGTGAACCTGAAGAGATATTGCTGGAAGACGCCATTGTTCACACGAGGTTTTGAGAGAAAAAAAATGAATGGGTTTTCTTGAGCAGTAAGAACACAAACATAGATATCAGAGAAATTGATTGAAAACGAAAGTAAGGGTAAACGTTGTGATTGTGTGTTAATGGTGTTTAAATAGATTTTGAAAACGTTTTTGAAAACATAAACGCTTAAGAGAGAGAAATAAATCATGATTAATAGCATTAATTGATTGCTGATTTTAGGGGATTTCAGAAAGATACTTAAACGGTTACCAGTGACATGTGTCTCAATGCAACCAATCAGCGCTTTGCCTTTTCAGAAGCGTGAACGCGTGTTCAGCCTCAGGAACCAGCTGATGACTGGATGACACTTGTTTGCTTTGAGTGAACATCACTTATATCCTTGAACTGAAGATCTCAGAGCTTCATTGATAGATCTGATACAATCTGCATTTCTAAATACTCTGAAAGAAGATTGATCATAAGTTCACAGAGAAATAAATATAATTCTGAAGGTTAATATATAAAATTAAAACTGTTTTATTCTGGACAGAGCTTCATGCTGAGATGATTCAGAATGAAGTTGAACCTATCTTCAGAAAGTGGTTTTGTAAAGATATCATCCCATTGATGGTCTGTATCAATAAATTTTAAGTTTAAAATTCCTTTCTGAATATAGTCCCTAATAAAATGATGTTTTATTTCTATATGCTTAGCCTTAGAATGCAAGATTGGATTTCTACTTAAGCAAATGGCAGAAGTATTATCATAGAGTATAGGAATGTTACTCTCATAAATCTGGAAGTCCTCAAGTTGACTTTTCATCCAGAGCATTTGTGTGCTGCATCCAGTTGCTGCTATGTATTCAGCTTCTGCTGTTGATAGAGCAATGGTGGATTGTCTTTTGCTGGACCACGAGATCAGATTTTCTCCCAGAAACTGGCAGCTTCCAGAAGTGCTTTTGTGTTCAACTCTGTCTCCAGTAAAGTCAGCATCACAGTAACCTACTAAGCTGTAATCACTAGATTTTCTATAAAACAAACCCAGATTAGTAGTACCTTTCAGATACTTGAAAATTCGCTTAACAGTTGTTAAGTGAGATTCTCTAGGATCTGATTGGAATCTTGCACAAATGCATACACTGAATAAGATATCATGCCTTGAGGATGTCAGATAAAGAAGAGAACCAATCATACCTCTGTAGATTTTCTGTTCTACCTTTTTGCTTACCTCTTCTTTTTCCAGAATGCACGTGGGATGCATTGGAATCTTTGATGGCTTAAATTCTGAGAGATCAAATTTCTTCAGAAGTTCTCTGACATATTTGCTCTGATGAATGTAAGTTCCTTCTGGGGTTTGATTGATCTGGATGCCCAGAAAGAATTTTAGTTCCCCCATCAGGCTCATCTCGAATTCTGCCTGCATACACTTAGCAAATTCTCTTCCCAGAGAGGGTTTAGTAGATCCAAATATTATATCATCAACATAAATCTGATAGACTAAAATGTCATCCTTAATTGTCTTACAGAATAAGGTTGTGTCCACCTTCCCTCTGGTGAATTCCTTTTCTAACAGGAAGTTACTTAGTCTTTCATACCAAGCTCTGGGAGATTGTTTCAGACCATATAGTGACTTCTTTAGTTTGAAAACATATTCTGGATTTTTTGAGCTTTCAAAACCAGGGGGTTGGTGCACATATACCTCTTCTTCTATATAGCCATTTAAGAATGCACTTTTGACATCCATCTGATACAGAGTGATGCCTTTATTAACAGAAAAAGAAATTAAAAGTCTGATAGATTCTAACCTGGCGACTGGAGCAAAGGTTTCTGTATAGTCTATCCCCTCTTGCTGACTATAACCTTGTGCTACCAATCGTGCCTTGTTTCTGACAACTTCACCTTGTTCATTCAGCTTGTTTCTGAACACCCATTTTGTTCCAATGACGTTGAATCCTTTTGGTTTAGGAACCAGATCCCATACGTCATTCCTGGTGAATTGATTCAGCTCCTCTTGCATTGCTAGAATCCAGTCGTTGTCCAGAAGTGCTTCATCAATTGAAGATGGTTCAATCAGAGAGACAAGTCCCATGAGGGGTTCTTTAGAGTTTCTAAAGCTGGCTCTTGTTATGATTGGATCTTCCTTTCTTCCTAAGATAGTTTCTTCTTGGTGATCCATGCTGCTTCTGGATGGTCTTTTCTGAGGTTGATCAACAGAAGATGCTGGATTGCTTGCAGTGCCTCTTTCTAATGTTGAGGGAGTGTCTCTGTTAAGAGCTTCTGATGACTTGTCTTCAGAACCTGTGAACTCAATTTCCATACCTGTAAATACTTCATTCTGCTTTGACTTTTCAGAGTCAAGCTTATCATCAAAACGAACACTGATTGATTCTTCCACAATATGTGTTTCTGTATTGTATACTTTGTACCCTCTTGAGCGTTCAGAGTATCCTAACATAATACACTTATGTGCTTTAGAGTCAAACTTGTTCAAATAATTTTTAGTATTCAAAATAAAGCAAGTACATCCAAATGGATGAAAATATGAAATGTTGGGCTTTCTGTTCTTCCACAATTCATATGGAGTCTTTTCCAGAATAGGTCTTATGGAGATTCTATTCTGAATGTAGCATGTTGTGTTTATTGCCTCTGCCCAGAAGATCTTAGCAACGTTAGTCTCGTTGATCATAGTTCTGGCCATTTCTTGCAATGTTCTGTTCTTTCGTTCTACAACTCCATTTTGCTGGGGAGTTCTAGGACAAGAGAAATCATGCAGAATGCCTTTGTCATTAAAAATAGATTCAAAATCTTTGTTTTCAAACTCTCCACCATGATCACTTCTGACTTTGACGATTCTAAGATCCTTTTCATTCCGAACTTGGTTACAGAAGGTAACAAACACAGAGTGTGACTCGTCCTTGTGTCTTAAGAACTTTACCCATGTCCATCTGCTATAGTCATCTGCGATTACTAACCCATACTTCTTGCCACTGACTGAAGCAGTTTTAACTGGTCCAAATAAGTCAATGTGCAGAAGTTCTAATGGCTTAGAGGTGGAAACAACATTTTTATATTTAAAAGCAGGTTTTGAAAACTTGCCTTTCTGACATGCTTCACACAGAGCATCTGAATTGAACTTCAGATTAGGAAGTCCTTTGACCAGATTTAGTTTGTTAATCTGAGATATTCTTCTCATACTAACATGCCCCAATCTTCTGTGCCAGATCCATTGCTCGTTGTTAACAGACAGAAGACACTTTACATTCTGACTTTTCAGTTCAGAAAGTTTGATTTTGTAAATGTTGTTTCTCCTCTTTCCATTAAACAGGATAGTCCTATCTTTCTGACTAACAGCTTTACATGAATTTTGATTAAAGATTATATCATAACCGTTATCACTTAATTGACTTATGGATAACAGGTTATGCATTAATCCATCTACTAATAAGACATTACTGATAGAGGGAAGATATCCATTACCTACTGTTCCAGAGCCAATGATCTTTCCCCTCTGATTGCCTCCAAAGCCTACATGGCCTCCAGGCTTAAGTTCCAGGCTTTGGAACATATGCCTTCTTCCCGTCATGTGTCGCGAGCAGCCAGAGTCCAGGTACCATGACTGGTGTTTCTGCTTTGCTGCTAAAGATATCTGCAACATGTATTATTTTATCCTTAGGTACCCATATTTTCTTGGGTCCTGATTTGTTAGTTTTACCAAAACTCTGGTTGAATTTTGGTTTGACAAAATAATTGCTACTGGTATATTTGATGTCGTGTGTGTGCCCATATACAAAGTGTGACTTAAGAGGAGTTCGTTTAATAACTAAATCCATGGCATTCTTTGGTGTAGGTACCTTACCTTGGTATCCTATTCCCTTTCTGCCATTTCTGCTAACTCCATAGACCATTGAAGCCATTTTGCTTCTATCTATGCTTTTAGCAAGAAACTTCTGAAAGCTGTGATCATACTCATTGATGATCTCATCAGCAGTACTGGGAGTTTCAAGTATTATTTCCTTCTGAGAGTTTTGTAAAAGATTTTCTAATTTTGAAACTTTATTTTTCAACTCAGAATTTTCCAACTTGAGACTCTCAGTTTTATCAGAGTCAGAAGCAAGATCCCTTTTCAGGTTTCTGAATTTGACTTTGATCTGCTGATATCGTTCCAGAATCTCATTCAGGCTTTCAGCTAGTTCAGCCTTAGTAAAATTAACAGCAAAGTCAGGAAATACCTCTTCAGTGTCTGATTCAGAGTCTGATTCAGAAGCTTCACTGTCTTCTGATATGTTTTCCATGAGAGCTATGTTTGCTCTCTCATCATCTGATTCTGAGTCAGCTTCAGATGTGTCAGAGTCATCCCATGTGGCCATGAGACTTTTCTTCTTTTCCTTGCCAAACTTTCTTCTAGGCTTTTCCTTCTGAAGCTTTGGGCAGTCACTCTTGTAGTGTCCTTGCTCGTTGCATTCATAGCAGATGATGTCCTTGTTGTTTGGCTTTCTGCTTCCTGAAGAGCCTTCAAATCTTCTATATCCAGAGGTGGGTTCTGACCTTCTGTATCTGGAGGAGGATTCGTTCTGGTTCTCAGATCTTCTGGGAGTCCTGAACTTTCTTTGCCTCTGCTTCCAAAGTTGGTTCACCCTTCTGGAGAGGAGGGACAGTTCATCTTCTTCTGATGAGGACCCATCAGAGGTTTCTTCAACAGCCTGCAAAACCTTAGAGTCAGATTTTCTGTTAGATTTTAGAGCTAAAGGCTTACCTTGCTTTTGAGGTTCATCAGCTTCCAGCTCTATCTCGTGACTTCTGAGGGAGCTGACAAGTTCCTCCAGAGAGATTGTATTGAGATCTTTAGCTAGCTTCAGCGCTGTGACCATTGGCCTCCACTGTTTTGGCAAGCTTCTGATGATCTTCTTGACATGATCAGCAGTAGAATACCCTTTGTCCAGAACTTTGAGACCAGCAACCAGAATCTGAAATCTTGAGAACATTGTTTCAATAGATTCACTTTCTTCCATCTTAAATGCCTCATACTTCTGAATGAGCGCAAGAGCTTTAGTTTCTTTCACTTGAAGGTTGCCTTCATGCGTCATTCTGAGAGAATCAAACATGTTCTTAGCAGTGTCTCTGTTTGATATTTTTTCATATTCAGAGTAGGAGATAGCACTGAGAAGAATAATTCTGGCCTTGTGATGGTTTTTGAAATCACGCTTCTGTTGATCAGACATTGCTTTCCTGTCAATCTTCTGACCATTTGCATTTATTGGGTGCGTGTATCCATCTGTCACCATATCCCACAGATCAACATCATGGTCTAGAAAGAAGATTTCAATTCTGTCTTTCCAGTAATCAAATTTCTCTCCATCAAAGACTGGAGGTTTGCCACTGAATCTGTCTCTTTCTTCGTTGTTGTCATTGCTGATGTTGTGATGTGTTCCTGCCGTAGTGTTTTTCAACGCTGGATCTTGTACTGACACGGTAAGTGTTATGAACTCAGAACCAGGCGCTCTGATGCCAATTGAAGAAGTGAAAAACACAAGAAGGGGGGTTGAATTGTTGAAACTTGAAATCAAATGCAGAAAACACGTTATTTTTATCCTAGTTCGTTTGATCTCAAACTACTCCAGTCCACCCGTCAAGGTGATTTCGCCTCTCTCCAACGAGGTCTTAATCCACTATATTCAACTGAATACAAATCTGCTTTAACAACTGCTAAAGCCTTCTTGAGTCTAAACCACAGACCGGTTTCTCAAGGAAATTCTTTCTTACAGATAAATGAACAATTATGTGTGTTTGATGTTTTCTACAAAAATGATATATCACAACTGTGATAATACACAAGATAAAGCTTAAGTGAAACTAGATTGCTAGAACTATAGAGTAAGCAATTTGAGAGCTTTAGCAAACTGAGAGAGTGAGGATGAAGATGATTGACTTTAGGCGTGTAGAGTATTGTAGAGCATTAGCCAATTCCTTTCTCACTAATTTGTTTAAATACTTCTTGGAAAAGATACGTTGAAGCCAATAATTCCATTTCAATGCACATTACATTCTTTCCATTTTGAGAAGATCTTTGTCTTGGAATAAAGCCGTTGGTAATTAATCTGCCTTGAATGTAGTACCGTTGACACTTCAGAATGTTCTGCTTGATTAAGATCAGAGTGTGTTGGCTTTAGCTTATTCTGATTGCTTCTGAGTTCTGATGACATTGTTAGGATCTTGATCAGAATCAGAGTATGTTGACCGCAGATCTTGTTCATCAGACTACAACGTAAGCATATGTACTGATCTTTTGATGTGACATATCTTCTGATGCTGATGTTGATATTCTGATATTCTGATGCTGATTCCATCAAAGTTTCCTGTAAATACACAACATATTTTTAGGTAGCATCTATGTCATATATAAATCTCATAATTCATTTAATCTTGTATTTTGTTATCATCAAAACTCTAACTGAGGGTTATAGAATCAAACTATGTTCTAACACATTGTACACAAAACTAAGCCCTAAGTAGAAAAAGGCAAATTTCCATTTTTGCTTAAGTATGCTTTATGTCAAACCAACAATCCTTGAGCATTGGTCCAATATCTCTTGCAGCAAAACAAATCCATAAATCAGAGGGGCCAAGTGCAATGTATGCAAGCATATTTGATAGCCTGTAGAGGCTTGTAACTTCACTTCCACTTTCTTACTTCAAAAACAAGAAACTTGTCAAAAACCTTAGAACTTGAAAACCAGCCAATGTTAACTTACACAAACAGTTTGAACATCGTTCTCACACCCCTTTGAGCTAGAAACACGATTGCTTGAGCCTCTAAACACCCCATAGCCAGAAATCACATTCCTTTGGCAAAACAGGGCAGATTCTGCAACTTGAGTTCCATAGCTCATTTGGCTCATGCGTTTTGCCCCAAGTTGCTTCAAACACCTTCCATTCAACTCACCCAAGCTATCCCAAACTTCAAACACCAACTGTAACTCCATTTACAGTGTTCACTATTTTCATTTTGAGCTCGTGCAGGTTGAGTTCTATAGGCTGATTCAAGGACATTCAAGTCAAGCTAGCTATTGAAGAAGGTCAAGTGAAGTTCAAGCAAGCTACCAGACATCTCAAGCCTTGTTGAAAAGCACTACATTTCCCTACACGAATCCAACTGAAACAGGTTTTTCTCCACTTTCTATCTCTCTATTTAGGAACATTTAGCTTTAGGTTTGTAAATAAAAAATGTAGTGCTCATTGCCATGAAGCTGTACATATGCTCGGTTTTCATTTATATTAAGTGTGCTAGGAGAATTTCATCCATGAACATGTTGAAAAAACTAGGTCAGATTTTGGGGCCAGAGAAATTCTCTCTGGTCTTTGAGAGTTAGGACAAGTTGTTTATATGGTTGGAATCGTCTTGAAATTCTCTACAAGTTTGATGTTGTGTGTTTTTGCAATTGAGCACGTATACAGGATCTGGTATTTGAACAGGGCACGCGCACGTTTTCAAGTCTGAAGGTTGAAGATGAAGCTGGCTTGTGCTGGGCTTGGCCTGGCTTGCTTTTGACACCTCCCATTTTCATTTTTGCACCCCCTGGCCCAATTTCTTGTATTTTCATATTTTTGCATTTTTGATTTTGTTTATTTATTTCCAAACATAAAAAATGCTCAAAAATATTTCCATAATTTTTTCACATTTATTTGGCATTTTATTTTAATTTTTCTAACATAAAAAACATTTGAATACTTTTATAATTTATTTAAACTTGAAAATAATATGTAATTTATACTTTTATTTTTGTTCTTTATTTTTATTCATACTAAAAGTAATTTCTTAAATATATTTTATTTTTGTACATATTTTATTTTATATTGTACATATTTAATTTGATTAATATACATATATAAATATATACTTTTTATTTTATTAAATACTCTAGAATAAAAAAAATACAAAATATTACATTTTCATTTTTATTATTATTCATACTAAAAAATACGTTTTTCTATGTATATTTTATTTTTACATATATTAATATATTTTATTGTTTATAAATAATATATTGCATTTATTTTCTTAAAGAAATTAGGGTTTTACCCTTAAAACAAATAAAATTAATCCCTTTTATTTATTTCTTTATACTTTTTTTACATTAAATACTTTTACATACATAAACAAACAAAAACCTTTTTGCATAATTCATATTATTGTATATATATATTTATTTATTTTGTTATTTGAATATTGTCCGTTTAATATTTTAGGCATTGGGAATTCAATTTGGATGCAATAGTAAATTAGGGTTTATATTTCTTGTCAAATACCCCACATTCAAAGATTGTACCCCCATCCCCATAATCATGTTGTAATAGCCTAGAATTTTAATTCTCGCACTTTACGCTTTCAATTATGCCATGATTAGAGAATTAGGGTTTGTATGCAAAAATCCAAATCAACAAATAGTTTGACCTAATCAAAGACAAAAATGCATGAAAATCAAACACAATGCACACTTGCACCCCTAGGGTTACAATCCACTTGTTGCCTTCAAAAATGGGCCATGGTATGCATGTTGGGTACTTTGGCAAAACAAAAACAAAACAAAATATCATAGTCCCTCGATGACGCTATCTTGGTTTCCTAAACAAAAATGATCAAGTCCCTCAAAAATTTGCCAAAAATACTTGACACAATTGCTATCATGGTCTATACGATGACCCGCGCCTCTCCCGTTTAACATCCTAACATAAGGTTGTTCACCAAATGCAATGGTGAAACAACACTGTCAAAAGGGTTAAAAACATTAGGAAAGATCTTTGAGTAAAATAGGGTAGATAGCTCTTAGTTACTTGATCAAAAAATCTTGCAAAAATATCCTTGCTATTTTCAAACACACTTCACAACACAATTTCAAAACATTATCCAAATCAAACTTTCAAACATTGAAATCTTTTCAAAAGACAAAAACACCTTTGTATACATTCAAACAAGAATCATTACAAAGGTTGCCACAACGATGGCCTCTTTTCAAAACATCTTTCAAAACCACACACAAAGCACCATTTCAAACAATTGGAAAAGCAAAGCAAGTGATCTAAACAAGTAACTAAGAGCCCATGGATAACCATGGATGAAAAGGGTGCTTGCACCTTCCCTTTTCATAATCTACTCCCCGAACCCAACAAAACATCTCAAAGGTCTTTCCTGTGCTTTTTGACCTTTCCTTAGGATAAAATAAAAAGTCGGTGGCGACTCTTGCTAAACCAAAACATTTGCAAACATAAACTCAAAACCTCAAGTCATTTCTCCCACCGTATCACAGAACTGGCGACTCTGTTGGGGACAAACTTTAAAAGTTGAGTAACCTTAGGGTTTAGATCACCTTTCCATGCTTATCTTGATTGCTTTGATTGCTTTACATTTGGTTCTCTTGTTTGGGTTTGAATCCTCCACCCGGATTTTTGGGAAACATTCATAGGTAAATAGCAATACGTTGTGGAAACTGTGTGGGGTATACCGACATGGTTGAAGCAATAGCTATATTAGTGCGACATATTTGTGAGTACCGGTAGCCTTTGAGTCAATCAAAGAGAATACGGGGCCGCTGAGTGATGTCATAAAGCACTAATGAACTCTTAGAACCTTACTTGACCATCTTGGCCTTTTTTAGGGGTAGTGAGATGACCGGCTTTGGTACAGTCCGAAGTTGGTAGATACTCGATACTGCACTCATTGAGGGTTGTTTTCTTGGAATATTTCGGTCGCCAGTTAAGTGGCTAAACTGAAACAATGAACACAGAAAATAATCCAGTGATATTGAGCTCCTTAGAACCCAGTTACTATTTATAGGACAGGTTGAGCCAACTAACTTCAAGAGGGTACTTACCTATGAAACCTCATGCAAGCCTGAAACTAGGATCTCGTGTGACTTGTTTGTACATATGCTTGTGCATACATCATGAACATCATAAAGCATCATATGCATCCACTAACCATTTCAAGGGTTTGGATCTTCATCTTTGTTTTTGTTTTGTAGGTCATGGAATCTCTTCGCAGGAAAACAATACAAGTCAACCTTGTGAGAATCCCTCCTCAACTCAAAGAGCTTACTTCCAAGATTCTAGAGAATTCTCTCTTCAGTGAAAGACATGGTAGACTTCTCAACTTGGTCAACTCCAACATTGAAGAAGACATGGTAAAAGTTCTCTTCCAGTTCTTTGACCCCCTACACCACTGTTTTACATTCCCTGATTACCAACTAGTACTTACTTTGGAGGAATTTTCTCAACTCCTGAGGATTCCTATTCTTCATCAACTACCCTATAACGGTACGGAAAGAGAACCAAAGCCTGAAGATGTTGCTCAAGCCTTACACTTGCAACCATCTGATATCAAAGGTCATTGGGAAACCAGAAGTGGTGTCAAGGGTTTCTTGGCAAAGTTTCTGTTTGAGAAGGCCCAAAGTTTCTGTTTAAGATGGTCCTCATGATATGCTGATCCCTGACTTGGTTTTTGACTTCGACAATGACGCTCAAGGACTTCGACAAAGGTTTATCAGAGCTTGGAGGATGCCCAACAAAGTGGATAGTAAGACACTGGGGCATAAGAATTCTATCCCCCTTGAGCCTTATCTCAAGTGGGTACGAACCCGCGCCCAGAGTCTTATGATGCCTTACCCTCACATTTTCCCCGTAATCAAAGAGCCTGTTATGGAAGGAGAGGTTCCATACACCCTCCTACATCCTGACATGCCAACATCATTGGAAGAATTACAAAAGAGTTGGATACAACTCAAAGAAGAATGAAATACTTTTGAAGCCAACTTCTATGCCAGTGAGAAGAAGGTTTTGGAGCTTACCCACCGACTTCATGAAAAGGAAACTCTCAACACTTACATCGCGCCAAAGAGGATGTGCAATGTATTTTTACATTAAGAATTTTGTAATATTTTGCCCATGGGGCATTTATGCACTGACAAATTTCTTCTTATTAATATGACGTGTGTTCTTTTTGTTTGCAACAAATTTGAATTTCTGAATCCTTGAATGCATTACATGAATAACATATCATTCATCATATGCATAAACAGGTCTTCACACCAGGTTTCCTTATCTTTCTGCTGTTTATTTCAGCAAGATGGATTTAGAGTAGACGGTTAAATATCTGCAAGCACAGAATTCGCAATTCCAACAACTCCTCATGACCTTAGCAAAGGGTCAGGAGAACCTTAAAGAACTGTTAGAGAAAGAGAATGAACCAGAAAGGAAGAAAAAGAGAAGAGTTGGGGTAGCCACTATGGGAAGGAGATTTGAGCATCAGGCTAGGAGAGTTCTGGAATTTCCCTCAACGTCTGACGAAGGGGTTGGTAAAGGAAAAGGAGTTGCAATACCCTCTGAATCTGAAGCTGAAGAAGAAGAAGAGGAAGAGGACGAAGATTACTCCGAACATCAATATCCCCTGGCGGATGATAAGTATAAAAATCTTGAGGATCGGTTGGCAGCCATGGAGTTGCAAAGGGTACCTGGTTTAGATTTTGAAGAACTAGGGTTGGTTGCTGGGATCGTCATTCCTCCCAAGTTCAAAGTACCTACATTTGGTAAGTATGACGGTTTGTCCTGTCCAAAGATGCATCTGAGGTCCTACGTCAGAAAGATCCAACCTCACTCCTCTGATAAGGATCTTTGGGTCCACTTTTTTTAAGCTAGTTTGTCAGGCACGTAATTGGACTGGTTCTATCAACTTGAGAGATCTGATGTTCATAACTGGGAAGATTTGGCTGCTGCTTTCTACCGACAATACCAATACAACGCCGATTTAGCGCCTACTCGTACTCAGCTACAGATTATGGGTATGGCCTCTAATGAGGGATTTAAGGAGTATGCCCAGAAGTGGCGGGATCTGGCTGGAAGGGTGCAGCCACCATTGTCGGATAGAGAGATGGTTGACATGTTTTTAGGGACTCTGTCAGGTCCGTTCTTCAATCACTTGATCGAGAGCTCATCTGCAGGGTTCACCGAATTAATTCTGACCGGTGAAAGGGTCGAAGTTGGCATTAAAAGTGGTAAAATTCAGAAGGATGCCTCCGCTTCCACTTCTATTAATAAGACCTTCCCAGCTAAGAAGGAAGTTTCTGCTGTTCACACCCATAGAAACCAAGGGAGAACAGAGCGCCGACCAACGGTGGGGGCTGTTATGATCCAAAACTCCTTAGCCGATCAACCTCGAAGCAATCAACCAAGAACTAATCAGCAAAGGGTAGAAAGGCCACAACGGTAATTCACTTGGATCAATATGACACCATCTCAGGTCCTCCCTCATCTGCTAAAGCTGAACCTTACCAACTTGAAAGAAGCGCCGAAAAATCCCAATACCTCTTCTCCTTATTATCACTCCAATGCAAAATGTGCTTACCATTCGGACAGTATAGGGCATGATACCAACAACTGTTGGGCTCTTAAAAACAAGATCCAAGATCTGATAGACGCCAAGGGAGTAGAGTTTGATGCTCCCGAAAAACCCAACGTGATATCCGCTCCTATGCCAAAACATGGTCATAATGTCCATGTCATTATGGAAGATCTTCATGTTACCACTGTTGATGACCTTTTGACTCTGTTACCGATGATTAAAGTGAATTTGATGAAAGCCGGGTGTGATCGGTGGATCTGGAACTGACTGTTTAACGCTGGTTCGCGAAATGTCGCGGAAGCAAGAGTCGCCACCGTCTTTTATTTTCTCCAAATGGAAAGGACAAAAGCACAGAAAAATTCCTTAAAGAGATTGATCTCGGTTCGGGAGGTAGGTTATAGAAAGGGAAGGTGTTAGCACCCTTTCTATCCATGGTTATCCATGGGCTCTTAGATACTTGCTCATTTGTGTTTTCAAAAATGGTTTGTTTGCTTTTCAACTGTGGGTTTTAAAAAAAGTTTCTTTGAAAATTCCAGTTCGACTCTTGTATCGGTCCTCAAGAGTGTTTGAAAAATTGCTTTCGAAAGCTTTTTGAAAATGTGTCGGTGTGAAAAGAGTTTTTGAGTTTATTTTGAAATTAAAGCAAGTATCTACGAGTCGTCTACCTACCCTAAGGAATTCGTCTGTGTAAATGTCCTTTAAAGTAGTGCCATCCCACCATTGAGAGGTAGGTAGCACCACCGTTGGAGGTGTTCGGGTCAATTCGAGGTTCGGGACATGGTGATCACCGGAGCAATAGGAAGACACCTTAGAAGCTACCCTCATGCCAGGTTCCCGGATCATGAGGACTTACTAAGACATCCTCTACTCGACGATCACCTTTCGAGGCAAGGCAACAGTGAGGCGTACCCTAGGGGTGGTGTGTGATTCGTGTGTCAGATTCGGATATTTTATCTTGTCATGTTATTGGTGATCTACGCGTTTGTTTTTATTTTATCCATTCATTCTTGCATGCTTTGTTTAACAGTTTAAAAGTTTTGCGAGGAAAAGTAAATCTAAGCTATTACAAATGGCGCGGGTCCACATCGCCAAAATTAACCAGGACCCGATTTGACGGAAAATAAAGAAATTAAAAGTGCGAGAAGTAATTAAGTTACAAAGCTTCGGGAGAGATACATAATTATTTAAGCAAAATAAAATAAATATGCGAATTAGAATAAAAATTAAAGCGAAACGAGGGCGTTGGACCCTTTTTGCAAAATATTAAATTTACATGAAATAATTAATTTAAGAAAAGAAATTGTTCTTGTTTTTTTGGTATTTTTATGTATTTTAAGATTTAATAGAAAAAAAAAGAATTAATTAAAATTAACTACTAACCCTAATTCTATTTTTATTTTAATTTATTAAGAAAACATTAGAATTAAACCTAAATTAAACCTAATTTTTTATATACAATTTTAATTATGAAAATAAATAAAATAAATAATATTATTGTGAAAAAGAAACATTAAAAGGAATAAAACATTTATTAAACCTAATTCTATGTTTTTTTTATATTTTTATTATGAAAAGAATTAAAATTGCAACCTAATTTAAAACTAAATTTATTTATATGCATTTATTTACAAGAAAATATTAAAATAAAATATTTATTGTGTTTTTTATCTTTTCTGATTTTTTTGTGTATTTTTATATTTTGTGAAAATAATTAATTAAATTAAAACAATAAAGAAAATAAATTAATAATTGAAAATAAAACATAAGAAAAACATAGAGAATTGCAAACCAGGGGGGGTAGTAGTCCCCAAAGTGGAGGTGTAATTTTGAATAATCTGGCCCAATTATCTGGGTCCGTTTGACTTTTTTGAGTAGCATGCTGGAGCGTGGACCAGGGTGCAACGTATTCTTTAAATCCATGCCTTTGATTTGATCTCCCAGGACGCGTGGACGTTGGATAATGAAAGTGTATGGTGAACCACACTGCTGAGCCTGCATATGAACGTAGATAGCAAAATAATATTGGAAATAATACAGACCTGGGGCTCGAACCCAGGTCTTGGATGTCAACACAATCAACGTTTGCCAGCTGAACCACTGAATTCTTTTGTTAGATAAATAAACAACGAATAATATAATACAAAACCACGCGTTAGTGGGTTAAAGCGCGCGAGTTTTCAAACTAGCCTATCACCATTTGCCAACACATCATCTTCTTCGCGTATTTTGTTTTTTTTTCTGAAACAAGAATATAAAGCAACGGTTTTAAACGTGTTCTATTAGGTGGCTTTAGAGAAAATAGCGATTAGCTCTTAAGCACTCATAAATTGAGCGCGAGGGCTGGTTCTTGTTCGTCCAGATGCACTGATTCTAATGGTGGTAGTCTTGAGTCTCAATTTTTCCTCGTTTTAAAATCCCTAATTTGGGATCCTGTGAACCCTAGAAATCAAACATGGTGAAATCGTACACAACGCATAATAATACAATTCAATATAATGGTTAGCTTCAGAACTTCACAAGGAATGTAAATCAAGTATTAAAAATCACAAAAGATGCGTAAATCATGATGCACGATTATGAATTTTTCTCTGTACAGTTCATGTTCGTTTTACCAATTCTTGGCGTTGTGATGGATGATTTTGATTGGGAATCGTTCAGGGGACCTTGAGGAAGCTATTGAAACAAGTTTCGTGCCTTGAATCCACCTAAAAAGTGTTTTTCAGATTTGAGTTTTTAGAGAAAAATTCAAGTTTGATTTGTGTTCTTTTGCGCAGCTTCGTGTCTATTCTGATTAGGGTTGTGTTCTAGCATATGTAGTGAGTGCATTAGGTCAAAAAAACTCAATCAAATCCATTGCATTCATTGATTTGGAAATTTGATTTTCTAAGGATCTTTTCATATCTTTTCCATGTGTTCTTTGTTCTCAATCATGATCAATCAACCCAAATCTTTCCTTATTTAGCTAGGCACGAAATATTGAGTCTAAAACATGTGCAAAAAGATTTGTTAGGTTAAATTAAGTATTTTTCATATATTTAAATGATTTAAATGAATTAATATAAATAAAAATTCAAATAAATAAATAAAAAATGAGAAAATACTTCCCTTTGGGCCAAGTGGTCGTGCACATGTCATGGATGATGAATTATGGAAGAAAAATGGGCCCATTAGCAATTTTAGGTCATTTGAAGTAATGTTGACTTTTCAAAATATCCAAAAATTTCCCAACTTCCACAAGGCATAACTTTCTCAATTTTTAAGCTTTTCTCATGTTCTTGGACATTTTGGAAAGGTCTTTGAGTCCTCTAATCAATGCCTTTGGTACCATGTCATTTGGATTTACCAATCTCAAGTTATGGTCTTTGACTTAAAGTCCCTTTTTGTTGACTTTTGAAAATGACCTATAATGTTGAAATTGATAACTTTTTGTGAGAGCATTTCTTGGACTTGAAGTATGAAGATGAGTTGTAGGAAATGTCTTTCTCTTCAAAATGAGCTTTGGATGGAATTTTTCTGATAATCCATGTGAAAGTTATGCCCTGGTCAATTTCAGTTGACTTTTTCAGCTGTCCAAATAAGGAAACTTTTTGCATCTTGATGATTTCTGAGCCAAATTTTGAGAATCATGATCAAGCATTGATCAAATGATGTTTGTGGCTTCAAAATGATATGTTGACCAAAATTTGAACTTTTGACTGTCAAATGACCATTTTGCCCCTACAGTTGACTGTAGTGCAATTAGGGTTTTGACTGTGCAATTTTGTGCTGAATGTCTTGAAACTTGATATGAGGATGCTTGACCATATTTGTAGGCATGTGAGACTTGATTGGACCTTTGAAAACTTCCTTTTCTTGATCAGACTCAAAACCCTAATCTTGACTGTATAGGAACCCTTTGCACTGTGCAACCCTTGGGGAATCCTGAGACTTGATTTGGCAATTTCTTAAAGAATATGGGAGGGAAAATTTTGGGGTACAACAGTTGCCCCTGTTCAATCTTCTTAGACCTGAGGATGCAGATTGGCTGACGCGCCTTTCGTAATCCGAGGGTAGAAGATGATTGAACACTAGAGTGCCCAGAAATTTGCGCTCACATAATAGCAGTGATGATGGGAATGGGCTTATGGATGCCAATTAGAGGTTGCTGGATGGGATGATGGGCTTATAGATGCCATCTGGGTGTTGATCGCGTAAGAGATTCCTTAGCGAGAACCTGCATACCTGCAAAAGAAAAATGAGTACCTGACACGTTGCAGGAGCTGATTTCAGATGCTTGGCATAGATATGTCCTGACTGGTCACAGGAGTTGAATCTGGAGCTTCAAACAATGATGAATGAACCAGAGATAGTTACCATCTTAGCATGAATGGTAAGAGAACCTTGGGCGACTTTAACTTCAACAACGCTCGTTGAGATAAATCTTAGCGGGAATTACCATCTTTGCAGTATCGGGAAGCGAACCATAGGCAATTATAATCTGAAAGGAATTATCACCTCACTCACCGTCGGAGAGGGATCCATATGAAAAGGAATTATCACCTCACTCACCGTCGGAGAGGGAACCATAGGAGACTATCACCTCACACTCACCGTCGGAGAGGGAAACATCTGAAAAGGACTTACCACCTCACTCACCGTCGGAGAGGGGACCATAGGAGACTATCACCTCACACTCACCGTCGGAGAGGGAAACATCTGAAAAGGACTTACCACCTCACTCACCGTCGGAGAGGGGACCATAGGAGACTATCACCTCACACTCACCGTCGGAGAGGGAAACATCTGAAAAGGACTTACCACCTCACTCACCGTCGGAGAGGGAACCATAGGAGACTATCACCTCACTCACCGTCGGAGAGGGAAACATCTGAAAAGGACTTACCACCTCACTCACCGTCGGAGAGGGAACCATCGGAGACTATCACCTCACACTCACCGTCAGAGAGGGAAACATCTGAAAAGGACTTACCACCTCACTCACCGTCGGAGAGGGAACCATAGGAGACTATCACCTCACTCACCATCGGAGAGGGAAACATCTGAAAAGGACTTACCACCTCACTCACCGTCGGAGAGGGAACCATAGGAGACTATCACCTCACTCACCGTCAGAGAGGGAACCATCTGAAAAGGAATTATCACCTCACTCGCCGTCGGAGAGGGAACCATCTGAAAAGGAATTATCACCTCACTCACCGTCGGAGAGGGAACCATCTGAAAAGGAGTTATCACCTCACTCACCGTCGGAGAGGGAACCATAGGGAATTATAATCTTAAAGAAAACCCTAAAATGGAAATCTCATGCACCGTCGGAGAGAGAACCAATAGGAAATTATAACCTGGGATAACTTCTACTGAGTCTTTATCAGAAAAATCTGTTGGGAGTCGATTTAGCTGGACTAGAGAAGGCCTGGGACTGGATAAGAAATCTTTGGAGTCGATTAACTGAACCGGTCTAGGTCTTGAAATATGATTGAGAATTTCAACTGCATCTTTCCTTAAAGGTAGAGGTCAGTCATATGCAATGCATGATATGGATCAAGCAATGATGTCCTCAACATAAATGAGATTTGTATGATATAATGCGTCTATGCATGCTATAATGATGTATGTGATGTTTTATGAATGTATGTTTTTGTCTAGGGAAGTAAATCCTTGACGGATGTCGGGAAGTCACTCCTGGGCTGCTGTTGGAATAGATTTTGCTTCCGCTGGGGATGATAACTGCAAGAATACCGGTAGGAGAAGATGACTCCGTTGCGGAATGAACTTGGCAAATGGAAGATTTTGCGGGGAGAAAAGATACTCTAGAGACCATGCTGGGAAGCAATACTCTGTGGGGATAGAGATGCTTTGCCGAATGTTGGTAATAATTTGCTGGGGATACCCTTGTTGTTGGAAGTGTTGATGGACTTCGCTGGGGTAAGAGAACTTCGTCGAGGACGCTCTTTCTGTGGCTTTTGGCTGAGGATAACCCAGTTATATCCTGTTAAGGAAATAAATCTTTAAATCAAGCCGGACGACGCGTTCTTGCTCTGCGAGGGGATAAGCTTCCAGAATCTACTGGGGATAAGCTTACTGCTTGGGGATATGAATTCCAACTTTCCTGGGGAAGCTGGATTGGACTCTCCTGAGGAGTTTTGAACTATGTCGGGGAAGTTACTCTTTTGAACATTGATATACCGCCGGGGAACAATCTTTAGACTAAGACTGCCGGGGATGCTTGTTAAGAATATGTGTATTGCTGGGGAGTGTTGATATCTGCTGGAGGATACTCAACTTCCTTGAGATTTGATAACTCTGTTTGGAGAAGAATGCACTATTTTGCTGAATCACTCTCTGGGGAATTGAGATGTACCAGTCATATTCTTTAGCTGAACCTACCTTGGTACCTTGGAGGATAGAACAATTAGATCGCTCAGACAACTCTTTATTGCCCCTGTTTCTAGTGTCACCTGCAATTAATTCCTTTGTTTCGTATGCAAATATTTATGAGTTAGCAAACTATTGTCAATGCATATATCACAAATTGAACCTTGGACGTTCTTCGTAAAACAAAACAGAAAAAGAAAAACACTGGGCACGTTTAGCTGAAAATATATTTGTATTGATTTTGAATGGCCTGTGAATAGGCGTTTTATATACAAGAGGCTGACGTCCTAGTAAGAGAACGCCGCCAAACAAAAGAGTTTATACAAATTTTGTACAAAAGAAAATAAAACAGCTGTGTGAAATGAATGATCCCACTGGGTTTCAACTCTGCTATTGCCTTTATATCTCTGAGCGTCTCATCACTTGATGACCTTGGTTGAAGGTGAAGCTGACTGATCGATGCCGTCTGAACTTGATGCAGATACCGGATTCTGGATGCAAAGTGATCAATGAGACATAGTATTACGCTTTATCCCTAATTTTTGCCTGGACCGCCCTTTCGGGTTTTCAGTCCACCGGGATACCCATTTTTGCCCAAGCCGCCTTTTCAGGTTTTCGACTTGCCGGGTGTACAGATTTTTTTCATTTTCATCCCTTCATTTTGCCCGAACCCTTTTGGTTCGCCGGGAAGCCCTAATTTTTGCCTAGGCATGTCAGCCTAGCGGGTCTTTTTTCATGCGTAGTATTTTTTTATTATGTCTGCATTGGCGGGGTGAGGAAGGTCGTCACCATCCATGTTGGTTAGAATCATGGCTCCTCCTAAGAACACATGCTTAACCACAAATGGCCCTTCGTACGTAGGGGTCCATTTGCCCCTTGGATCACTCTGAGGAAGGATGATTCGCTTGATTACCAGATCCCCAACTTGATATTCCTGTGGTCTGACCTTTTTGTTAAATGCCCTAATCATCCGTTTCTGATACGTCTGACCATGACAAATAGCAGCAAGTCTCTTTTCATCAATGAGGTTGAGCTGATCAAGTCGTGTCTGGATCCAATCATCTTCGTTCAGATTTGCATCCTTCATTATCCGGAGAGAGGGTATTTGTACTTCGATCGGCAAGACTGCCTCCATACCATAAACCAGAGAGAAAGGAGTTGCCCCGGTTGAGGTCCTGGCTGAGGTACGGTACCCATGTAGAGCGAACGGTAACATCTCGTGCCAATCTTTATAAGTCACTGTCATCTTCTGCACGATTTTCTTGATGTTTTTATTTGCTGCTTCTACAGCCCCATTCATCTTCGGTCTGTAAGGAGAAGAATTGTGGTGCTGTATCTTGAACTGTTCGCAGAGCTCAGCGATCATCTTGTTGTTCAGATTGGTACCGTTGTCTGTAATAATTCGCTCAAGGACGCCGTATCGACAGATCAGGTTGTGCCGAATGAACCGTGCCACAACAGTCTTGGTTACCGTAGCATAGGAAGCTGCCTCGACCCACTTCGTAAAATAATCAATCGCCACTAGGATGAAGCGATGTCCATTAGATGCCGTAGGTTTAATCTCACCGATCATGTCTATGCCCCACATTGCAAACGGCCAAGGCGCAGTCAGAACATTCAGGGGAACCGGAGGAACATGCACCTTGTCTGCATAAATCTGGCACTTATGGCATGTCCTGGAATGTTGGTAGCAATCAGCTTCCATTGTGGACCAGTAGTATCCTGTCCGTAGGATTTTCTTAGCCATAGTGTGACCACTGGAATGTGTACCAAAGGTCCCTTCATGTAGCTCTTCCATGATCCTTTCTGCTTCAGTCTTATCCACACAACGCAGTAGGGTTGAATCATGGTTTCGCTTGTACAAGATGTCGTTGCTAAGGAAGAACTTGGCTGCGAACCTTCTCAGGAACTTCTTATCATTGATGGATGCACCTTCCGGGTATTCCTGAGCTTCCAAGTATCTCTTCACCTCATGGTACCAAGGCTTCTCAATCACCAATTCAGTTTCGAGATCACAACAGTATGCCGGTTCGTCCAGTTTCCAGATGATGATACGGGGAGCCTCATTATCCCATTTAACTTTGAACATAGAAGACATTGTAGCTAACGCGTCCGCCAACTGATTCTCTTCTCTTGGGAAATGCTCAAAGGTTATCTCTGTGAAGTGGGGGATCAGGGTCAACACACATTCTCTGTAAGGAATCAAGTTTGGATGTTTCGTATCCCACTCTCCTTTGATCTGATTGATCACAAGAGCGGAATCTCCGAAGACACTCAGGAATTTGATCCTTAGGTCGATCGCAGCTTGAAGACCCATGATGCACGCCTCATACTCCGCCATGTTGTTGGTATAGTTGAAACATAGCCGGGCAGTGAGTGGAGTATGAGTACCTTGAGGAGATATGATGATGGCGCCGATACCATTTCCCAAAGCATTGGAGGCTCCGTCAAAGTGCATAGACCATCGGGATCCTGGTTCAGGTCCTTCATCCGGTCCAGGTACTTCACAATCTGTCACTATCATGATGCTCTCATCCGGAAACTCGAAGTTCATTGACTAATAGTCATCTACAGCTTGATGTTCCAAGTGGTCTGCCAATACACTCCCCTTGATGGCTTTCTGGGTTGTATACTGAATGTCGTATTCCATCAAGATCATTTGCCATCTTGCAATTCTCCCAGACAGAGCAGGCTTTTCGAATATGTACTTTATAGGATCCATCTTTGAGATCAACAAGGTAGTGTGAGTCAGCATATACTGTCTCAGCCGGCGAGCAGCCCATACCAAAGCGCAGCAAGTTTTCTCAAGCAGTGAGTATCGGGTCTCACAGTCGGTAAACTTTTTGCTAAGGTAATAAATGGCATGCTCTTTTCGGCCAGACTCGTCATGTTGCCCCAGCACACACCCCATTGAGCTGTCAAGTACTGTCAGGTATAGTATCAGAGGTCTCCCTTCAACCGGTGGCATAATGATAGGTGGTTCTTGGAGATACTCTTTGATTTTGTCAAAAGCAGCCTGACATTCATCGTTCCAACGTACTACCTGATCTTTCTTCAGCAGCTTGAAGATTGGCTCACAGGTAGCAGTCAGGTGTGAGATGAATCGAGCAATGTAATTCAGGCGTCCTAAAAAGCCTCTGACTTCCTTCTCTGTCCTAGGAACTGGCATCTCTTGAATAGCTTTGACCTTAGCAGGGTCCACTTGAATACCTTTATCACTGACCACGAAGCCTAGCAACTTCCCAGATCTTACCCCGAAGGTGCACTTGTTCGGGTTCAATCTCAGTTTGTATAGTTTCAACCGGTCAAACAACTTCTGCAGATGATCTAGATGTTCTTCTTCAGTCTGGGACCTAGCGATCATGTCGTCAACATACACTTCTATCTCATGATGGATCATATCATGAAATAAAGCAACCATGGCACGTTGGTAGGTTGCCCCAGCATTCTTTAATCCAAATGGCATGACCTTGTAACAGAAGGTGCCCCACTGTGTAACAAATGTAGTCTTTTCCATGTCTTCAGGTGCCATCTTAATCTGATTGTAACCTGAAAAGCCATCCATGAAAGAGAATACTTTGTGCTGAGCCGTATTATTAACAAGGACATCAATGTGAGGTAAGGGGAAGTCATCTTTGGGGCTGGCCCTGTTCAGATCCCTGTAGTCGACACACATTCTGACCTTACCGTCCTTCTTAGGTACCGGTACCACGTTAGCAACCCACTGAGGGTAAGAAGTCACTGCAAGGAACCCAACATCAAACTGTTTCATGACCTCGGCTTTAATCTTCTCAGACATCTCTGGACGCATCCGACGGACCTTTTGCTTAACTGGAGGGTAGTCTTCCTTGGTCGGAAAGTGATGAACCACGATGTCGGTATCCAACCCGGGCATGTCTTCGTAGGACCAGGCAAAGATCTCCATACAATCATGCAGCATCTTGGTTAACCGTTGCTTCACGCTGAGCTCTAGGTTGGCACCAATCTTTACCTCTTTTCTGTCTTCCTCAGTACCCAGGTTGATTGTTTCCATTGGCTCTTCATGGGGTTGAATTGCCCTCTCTTCCTGAAGTAACAGTCTTGCAAGCTCTCCAGGCACTTCACAATCATCTTCACCTTCGTCTTCGGCTAAGTTGATCGGATTTTCGAAGTCATAACTGGCAGTAGCAGGGTTGTTATCAGTGAGATCCAGAGTGGATTGAAACCTGTATGAGTGAGTGTGTGTGTAAATACAGTTGTTTTGAAATATATGAAAAAAGGAAAGAAAGACAGAAAAGGAGCACAATATTTGTAATGCGAAAAACGTCCAGGATTTTCATTCATGATATATGAAATGACAATTTGTATGCCCTCAAAAATAGAACCACGGTGCCTCGGGTAAGACACCGGGCCATAGAGTTTATCATTGTTTATTACAAAATAACGAAACAAAGAAATTTATTACTGCGTCACAAAGGTAACAGGAGTATGGTCCTTAGCAGTCCAATTGTTCAACCCGCCTTCAGCCGTTGGATAGATCCAGCTATTGAATTCAGCCTCATCCACTCCATTGTCTTCCCCAACAGCATTCACTTCTGAACTTGTAATGAATACCGGAGGTCTTCCGATCTTCGCTTTCCTCATAGCTTTCTGACCTTCTGTGGTAAAACCCAGCCCAAATTTATTAGTCTTCTGAGTAAAGTCTGGGAGCCTGCCCCAGTCGGCACATTCACCCTTCTGAAGCACAGCCCGGGCGTCCTTTAGGGAAGCCATCTTCAAAGGAACACTTTCTTCTGTTGCTGTTTCTGCTGCTGCTGCTGCAATTGGAAACACCTCCTCGAAATGCTGAAAGGGGGTTTCAATAAACTCCCCATCCATCTCAATGTATCTGAAGGAGTTCAGGTGGCTCACCATATATTCCTCCTCTCCCTGCACAGTGACGATCTTCCCTCTGACGGGGTACTTCAGCTTCTGGTGCAAGGTAGAGGTCACGGCCCCAGCCTTATGTATCCAAGGTCGACCCAATAGACAAGAGTAAGATGGACGGATATCCATCACATAAAATGTGGAGTCGAACACCTGAGAGCCCACACGAATCGGAATGTCAACCTCTCTATGAACCTTCCTCTTTGAACCATCAAAGGCCCTGACGATGATGTTGCTGGGTTTCAATTCCAGGCCTTCGCAATCTAGACGGTCCAAAGCCTTCTTGGGTAGCACATTCAAAGATGAACCAGTATCTACCAACACATGTGCCAAGGTAGTGCCCCTGCATTCGATAGAGACATGCAGAGCATCATTATGGTCTCTTCCTTTTGCGGTCAAGTCAGCATCTGAGAAACCCAAGCCGTTATCTGCTGTCAGATTTGCTACGCAATCAGTGAACTGGACTGCAGAGGTTTCATGTGGCACATGGGCCGTCTTGAGGAATGAGATTAGGGCCTTAGCATGGGCCTCGGAGCACAGTAATAAAGAGAGCATGGAGATTTTGGAGGGCGTGTGCCCCAGCTGTTCCACAACATTAAAGTCACTCTTCTTTATAATTTTCAGAATCTCCTCCATCTCTTGTTGGGAGGCCTCAGCAGTTATCGGTACAGGTGCCTCCATCTGGGCAGGCTCAACTTCAACTCCTTTGCCCCGAGCATTAGATGACTCGGCAGCAGGAGAAACGATTGGATCAGCAGCAGGAACATGTACACTTGCAGGGGTTATGAGAAGTGGTCTTCGGGCAGCAGGCGGTGCAATGTCAGGCGAGAAGAGCCTGCCACTGCGGGTAACCTTGGCTGGGCCGGTGATGTCACAAATGCTGGCACCAGCGTTGAACTCTTGTTTAATCCCGTTTACATATACATCTGCCCCATAATGCCAGGGGACAGCTTTATCGGATACATAGGGCAGGGGCCCTGGAACAGTGATAATAACAGGTGCAACGGTCATGATTTGAACGGGCTTCTTCGGGAGAGCCGGGATCGGATTATTGAAGATAGTCACCACAGAGACTTCTTCCACTGGAACCAACTGAACAGCAGACTTCTTGAATAGAATCTCCTTGCTATCCATTAGGCTTTGGATGCCTAACTTCAGCAAGGGACAACCAGATGGGGACACAGCACAGAACAGGCAACCCTCACTGCAACCCGGAAATAAACCAGCCTGCAGTAGGTTCTTCTTGACAATATTCAGAGGAGTGGCTAGATCATCCACAGAAACAGCATAAACGTCTTCGTCAACAGCATTTACCCCATGTTGAGGCATAGGGGCAGTAACTACATTCGGCCTCTCAGGCGCTTCAAACTGTATCTCCTTCGCGTCGATAAGGTCTTGCACCTTATTCTTTAACGCCCAACAGTCATCGGTAGAGTGCCCCGGGCTATCTGAATGGTAAGCACAACGAGCATTCGGGTTGTACTTAGGAGAGGAAGTATTTGGGAACTTCGGAGCCTCCCTGACAGTCACTAAGTTGGTGGATAGCAACTGTGGCAGGATCTGAGATAGGGTCATGCTTAACCGGGTAAACTCCCTCCGGGGTCTTTCAGCCCTTTGAGGGTTGTTTGGCCGAGGAGCGGCAGCAGGCTTGGCAATCATTACCGCACTGACAGATTGGCGGCGCTCAGGTCTCTCTGATCTCTTGGAACCATACACGGCACTAGACTCCTTCTTGAAGGGTTTCTTTTCCGAACTAGACGATGCACCCTTCGCAATCTTCCCAGACTTTAACCCAGCTTCAATTCTTTCTCCAGTTAGAATCAAATCAGTGAACCCAGCAGAAGAATTCCCAATGAGATGGTTGAAAAATGGCCCAGATAGGGTCCCCAAGAACATGTCTACCAACTCCCGATCAGTCAATGGTGGCTGCACCCTGCCAGCCAGGTCTCTCCACTTCTGAGCGTACTCTTTAAAACCTTCGCTTGCACCTAACGACATACCCTGGAGTTGGGTACGTGTAGGGGCAAGGTCGGCATTATATTGATACTGCTTATAGAAAGCAGTAGCCAACTCCTCCCAGTTACGAACTTTGGTCCCATCCAGCTGATAGAACCATTCGAGATGAGTCCCTGAAAGACTCTCCTGGAAGAAGTGGATCCATAAATTCTTATCCGCAGAGTACGGTTGAATTTTCCGAACATAGGACCTTAAATGCAGCTTGGGACAAGACGCCCCGTCATACTTAGAGAAGGATGGTGCTTTGAACTTGTGGGGGATGATCACACCAGTTGACAACCCCAGATCTTCGAAATCCAGCCCAGGTACCTGTTGAACCTCCATAGCCTTCAATCTGTCCTCCAGTTGCTTATATCTGTCTTCTGCAGGAGGGTACTGCTCTTCATCAAAATTTGTCTCGTTGTCGGAGACTACCGGACTAGGAACCCTTGCTTCTGCCTGAGGAGAATTCTTGTCAACAGAAGAACCAGCCTCTTCCTGTTGCAGAGTATTGTTAAACCTTCGGCCCGAGTTGAACAGAACAGTCCTTCTCTTCTTCTTCTTCTCCTTCTTCAGGAGCATAGCCTTCAGTTCTTCTTGGCCTTGAGCCAGACCCTTGATTAATTCCTGGAATTGTGCATTCTGCACCTGAAGAGCCTTGATTGATGTCTCAGTTGATGCAGATTCGGGATTCATGATGCTGAAATAAACAGCGAAGAACTGTAAGCAACCTGAAAAGAGGAAAAACCTGCTATGCACATGATGAATGAAATATGTTTATGCAATGCATTCAAGGGTTCAAAAATTCAACTTTGTTGTAGACAAAAAGGAACACACGTTATCATTAAGGAAATCATTGTTTAATACATTAAGGCCTCATGGGCAAAAGTACAAAAATCAAATCAATCCCAAAATACACTGCGCATCCTCTTTGGAGCTATGTAAGTGTTGAGATTCCTCTCCTCATGCAACAGGCGGGTGAGCTCCAAGACCTTCTTTTCACTGGCATGTAGACTAGTCTCAAGAGAATTCCTTTCCTCCTTAAGCTGGATCCAGCTCTTCTGCATCTCTTCCCAGGATGTGGGCATATCAGGGTGCTGAATAGTATAGGACACTTCTCCTTCCAAGACTGGTTCTTTGTTTACTGGGAGCATATGGGGATAAGGCATCACTAACTTCTGGGAGCGGGCGCGTACCCACTTGAGATAAGGCTCCAAAGGGATGGAGTTCATGTGCCCCAGTGTCTTGCTGTCTATCCTACTGGGCATCCTCCAAGCTCTGATAAATCTCTGGCGAAGTCCTTGAGTATCGTTGTCGAAGTCAAAAACTATGTCAGGAATTAGCATGTCATGAGGACCATCCCTCCGAGCATAACCAAACTGTCTCCAAGCCAAGCATGGGCTATAAGTAATACCTCCTCTGATTCCAAGTAAAGGAACATTAGGGTACTCCCCGCAACGATTAATGATAGTGACATCTTCTCTGGACCTAGGGCACCAATGTATATCTGCATGTGTAAGAGTCATCAACCGTTGTGACCATCTCAAACCCCGTTCATTCTTTAGGACTGATTGTGGAAGGTGCGAAATAAACCACCTTCCCAGGAGAGGAGTGCAACACATAAGGACACCTCTTTTTCTCATGGTTCGAGTGTAACATGAGTGAAGGATGTCCCCCAGCAACGTAGGTATAGGATTCCTGGACATAAAGATCTGAACAGCACTGATATCAATAAGCTGATCTGGGTTAGGGAACAACACCAAACCATAGACAAGGAGGGCCACAACCTCTTCAAAAGCTTGCAAGTCAAGGGAGTTCCAACATTCATGGGCCTTTTCAAACAGAAACCTGGCTAAGAACCCTTTGATACCACTTCTAACTTCCCAATGTCCTTTGAGGTCAGATGACTGTAGGTGCAAGGCTTTAGCAATCTCTTCAAGCTTAGGTTCCTTTTCTGTACCGTTGAAGGGTAGCTGATCAAGGATAGGGATCTTCAGGAGCCGGGAGAACTCCTCCAATGTAGGTACCAACTGATAATCCAAGAAGGTGAAACAGTGATGCAAAGGGTCAAAGAACTGGAACAAGACCTTTATCATATCTTCCTCAATGTTGGTGTTGACCAAGCTAATGAGGCTTCCATGTCTTTCACTGAATGAAGAGTTCTCAGGAATCCTGGATATAAGCTCCTTAAGCTGAGGAGGGACCCTTACAAGACTGACTTGAATTGTCTTTCTACGAACAGTTTCCATGTCCTACAAAACAAGAACAAAGATGAAAATTCGAACCCCTGAAATGGTTAGTCAATGCATATGATGCTGGATGATGTCATGATGATATGATTAAACACACCACAGATATTTACAAAGACAAACATGTAAGGCACACAAGGCACACAAGACAAGCCCTTAAGGTTTAAGGCCGGCATGGGGTCTGGGTAGTACCCTCTTGAAGTTGGTGGGTTCAACCTGTCCTAATCAAAGTAACCGGGTTCTAAGGTTCCCAATATCACGGGATTGCTTTCATTGTTCATCGTTTCGATTTAGCCACTGAACTGGCGACCGAAATATTCCAGGAAAGCAACCCTCAATTGAGTGTAGTATCGAGTATCAACCAACCTCGGACTGCACCAAAGTCAGTTATCTCACTACCCTAAAGAGGCCAAGATTGTTCAATTAAGGTTCCTAAGGTCTGTTGATGCTTCACGACACCACGCGGAGGCCCCGTACTCTCCTTGACTGAACTCAAGGGTTACCGGTACACACCAAAGTGCCACATCAACGTAGCAGACTGTTTCAACCATGTCGGTATACCCCGCACAGTTCCCTCACAGCCTTGTTGCTACTTTCTAAGAAAGGTGTCCCCCAGATCCGGGTTTAGGATCTATAGAACTCCCAAGCAACCCACAATTTAAAGCACTCAAGGAAAACAATTGAAAACACAGTTATGAACTAGCCCTAAGGTACACCCCACTTTATAAGATTATCCCCAGCAGAGTCGCCAGTTCTGTGATCGGTGGATCTGGAACTGACTGTTTAACGCTGGTTCGCGAAATGTCGCGGAAGCAAGAGTCGCCACCGTCTTTTATTTTCTCCAAATGGAAAGGACAAAAGCACAGAAAAATTCCTTAAAGAGATTGATCTCGGTTCGGGAGGTAGGTTATAGAAAGGGAAGGTGTTAGCACCCTTTCTATCCATGGTTATCCATGGGCTCTTAGATACTTGCTCATTTGTGTTTTCAAAAATGGTTTGTTTGCTTTTCAACTGTGGGTTTTAAAAAAAGTTTCTTTGAAAATTCCAGTTCGACTCTTGTATCGGTCCTCAAGAGTGTTTGAAAAATTGCTTTCGAAAGCTTTTTGAAAATGTGTCGGTGTGAAAAGAGTTTTTGAGTTTGTTTTGAAATTAAAGCAAGTATCTACGAGTCGTCTACCTACCCTAAGGAATTCGTCTGTGTAAATGTCCTTTAAAGTAGTGCCATCCCACCATTGAGAGGTAGGTAGCACCACCGTTGGAGGTGTTCGGGTCAATTCGAGGTTCGGGACATGGTGATCACCGGAGCAATAGGAAGACACCTTAGAAGCTACCCTCATGCCAGGTTCCCGGATCATGAGGACTTACTAAGACATCCTCTACTCGACGATCACCTTTCGAGGCAAGGCAACAGTGAGGCGTACCCTAGGGGTGGTGTGTGATTCGTGTGTCAGATTCGGATATTTTATCTTGTCATGTTATTGGTGATCTACGCGTTTGTTTTTATTTTATCCATTCATTCTTGCATGCTTTGTTTAACAGTTTAAAAGTTTTGCGAGGAAAAGTAAATCTAAGCTATTACAAATGGCGCGGGTCCACATCGCCAAAATTAACCAGGACCCGATTTGACGGAAAATAAAGAAATTAAAAGTGCGAGAAGTAATTAAGTTACAAAGCTTCGGGAGAGATACATAATTATTTAAGCAAAATAAAATAAATATGCGAATTAGAATAAAAATTAAAGCGAAACGAGGGCGTTGGACCCTTTTTGCAAAATATTAAATTTACATGAAATAATTAATTTAAGAAAAGAAATTGTTCTTGTTTTTTTGGTATTTTTATGTATTTTAAGATTTAATAGAAAAAAAAAGAATTAATTAAAATTAACTACTAACCCTAATTCTATTTTTATTTTAATTTATTAAGAAAACATTAGAATTAAACCTAAATTAAACCTAATTTTTTATATACAATTTTAATTATGAAAATAAATAAAATAAATAATATTATTGTGAAAAAGAAACATTAAAAGGAATAAAACATTTATTAAACCTAATTCTATGTTTTTTTTATATTTTTATTATGAAAAGAATTAAAATTGCAACCTAATTTAAAACTAAATTTATTTATATGCATTTATTTACAAGAAAATATTAAAATAAAATATTTATTGTGTTTTTTATCTTTTCTGATTTTTTTGTGTATTTTTATATTTTGTGAAAATAATTAATTAAATTAAAACAATAAAGAAAATAAATTAATAATTGAAAATAAAACATAAGAAAAACATAGAGAATTGCAAACCAGGGGGGGTAGTAGTCCCCAAAGTGGAGGTGTAATTTTGAATAATCTGGCCCAATTATCTGGGTCCGTTTGACTTTTTTGAGTAGCATGCTGGAGCGTGGACCAGGGTGCAACGTATTCTTTAAATCCATGCCTTTGATTTGATCTCCCAGGACGCGTGGACGTTGGATAATGAAAGTGTATGGTGAACCACACTGCTGAGCCTGCATATGAACGTAGATAGCAAAATAATATTGGAAATAATACAGACCTGGGGCTCGAACCCAGGTCTTGGATGTCAACACAATCAACGTTTGCCAGCTGAACCACTGAATTCTTTTGTTAGATAAATAAACAACGAATAATATAATACGAAACCACGCGTTAGTGGGTTAAAGCGCGCGAGTTTTCAAACTAGCCTATCACCATTTGCCAACACATCATCTTCTTCGCGTGTTTTTTTTTTCTTTTCTGAAACAAGAATATAAAGCAACGGTTTTAAACGTGTTCTATTAGGTGGCTTTAGAGAAAATAGCGATTAGCTCTTAAGCACTCATAAATTGAGCGCGAGGGCTGGTTCTTGTTCGTCCAGATGCACTGATTCTAATGGTGGTAGTCTTGAGTCTCAATTTTTCCTCGTTTTAAAATCCCTAATTTGGGATCCTGTGAACCCTAGAAATCAAACATGGTGAAATCGTACACAACGCATAATAATACAATTCAATATAATGGTTAGCTTCAGAACTTCACAAGGAATGTAAATCAAGTATTAAAAATCACAAAAGATGCGTAAATCATGATGCACGATTATGAATTTTTCTCTGTACAGTTCATGTTCGTTTTACCAATTCTTGGCGTTGTGATGGATGATTTTGATTGGGAATCGTTCAGGGGACCTTGAGGAAGCTATTGAAACAAGTTTCGTGCCTTGAATCCACCTAAAAAGTGTTTTTCAGATTTGAGTTTTTAGAGAAAAAATTCAAGTTTGATTTGTGTTCTTTTGCGCAGCTTCGTGTCTATTCTGATTAGGGTTGTGTTCTAGCATATGTAGTGAGTGCATTAGGTCAAAAAAACTCAATCAAATCCATTGCATTCATTGATTTGGAAATTTGATTTTCTAAGGATCTTTTCATATCTTTTCCATGTGTTCTTTGTTCTCAATCATGATCAATCAACCCAAATCTTTCCTTATTTAGCTAGGCACGAAATATTGAGTCTAAAACATGTGCAAAAAGATTTGTTAGGTTAAATTAAGTATTTTTCATATATTTAAATGATTTAAATGAATTAATATAAATAAAAATTCAAATAAATAAATAAAAAATGAGAAAATACTTCCCTTTGGGCCAAGTGGTCGTGCACATGTCATGGATGATGAATTATGGAAGAAAAATGGGCCCATTAGCAATTTTAGGTCATTTGAAGTAATGTTGACTTTTCAAAATATCCAAAAATTTCCCAACTTCCACAAGGCATAACTTGCTCAATTTTTAAGCTTTTCTCATGTTCTTGGACATTTTGGAAAGGTCTTTGAGTCCTCTAATCAATGCCTTTGGTACCATGTCATTTGGATTTACCAATCTCAAGTTATGGTCTTTGACTTAAAGTCCCTTTTTGTTGACTTTTGAAAATGACCTATAATGTTGAAATTGATAACTTTTTGTGAGAGCATTTCTTGGACTTGAAGTATGAAGATGAGTTGTAGGAAATGTCTTTCTCTTCAAAATGAGCTTTGGATGGAATTTTTCTGATAATCCATGTGAAAGTTATGCCCTGGTCAATTTCAGTTGACTTTTTCAACTGTCCAAATAAGGAAACTTTTTGCATCTTGATGATTTCTGAGCCAAATTTTGAGAATCATGATCAAGCATTGATCAAATGATGTTTGTGGCTTCAAAATGATATGTTGACCAAAATTTGAACTTTTGACTGTCAAATGACCATTTTGCCCCTACAGTTGACTGTAGTGCAATTAGGGTTTTGACTGTGCAATTTTGTGCTGAATGTCTTGAAACTTGATATGAGGATGCTTGACCATATTTGTAGGCATGTGAGACTTGATTGGACCTTTGAAAACTTCCTTTTCTTGATCAGACTCAAAACCCTAATCTTGACTGTATAGGAACCCTTTGCACTGTGCAACCCTTGGGGAATCCTGAGACTTGATTTGGCAATTTCTTAAAGAATATGGGAGGGAAAATTTTGGGGTACAACACCGGGATATTCCCAGGCTGTGGAAAAGACTATTACTTTTTTTAAAACTTGCAAACTGACTGCCCACTGTTGAAATCAGGCATCCAACGCCTGATGGATACCCAAGAGATCCTCTTTCAAAAGACTCTTGTTGATACTATCACTCATGTTACTCCTGTTACCTTTGGTACTCCAACCAATGACATTGCTATAATAACCATCTCCGACAATCTTTCCAAGACCTGCAAAAGGCCTGTTAAGATTATGCCTGATCCTAAGTTTGTGCCATTGAAAATCACCATGCCGGGGCCTATCCCGTATAAATATAACAAGACGATACCATGGAATTATGGAGGAGAAATCTTCTACCATGGTATCAAGCAGATTGAATCAGTCCAAGAGAATTCCGATGATGAAACCCCTGATATAGGGAATACTGCGGGAACGAGCAAGATAACTCGCAGCGGAAGGATCTTCTCTCTGGAGATTGCTCCTCCACAGGCAGTCTTCGGACCCTCGAGAGTTTCTGTACCTGTCAAGCCATCTGTGCAAAGTCCGGTAATTGAAGAAATTGACGCACCCGAAGCTAGACCCTCTGATGTTACTACCAATAAAGGTAAGGGGATCCCAGAAGCTCCTGTCAGGACGAAGGCTCAGACTGTGGTTATCCCCGAGACCACCCAAAAAGAGATGGAAGAAATCTTAAAGATAATCAAGAAGAGCAACTATGATATCGTAGAGCAGCTAGGGGAAACCCCTTCCAAAATCTCCATGTTGGCTCTCTTACTCTGCTCTGAGGCTCATGCCAAAGCCTTGATCAAATTTCTGAAGACGGCACACGTGCCTCAAGAAACTTCTGCGGACCATTTTCAAGAGTACGTGGCTAGCCTTACAGCCGATAATGGTCTTGGTTTTTCTGATGCTGATTTGACCCCTAAGGGAAGAAAGCATAACGATGCACTGCATGTCTCGGTAGAGTTCAGAGGGACCACACTTGCCCATGTTCTGGTTGATACTGGTTCATCTTTAAATGTTCTACCAAAGAAGGCGCTGGACAAATTAGATTGTGAAGGTTTGACCCTAAAGCCCAGTAACATCATTGTTAAAGCCTTCGACAATTCTAAGAGGATGGTTCAAGGAGAAGTGGACATTCCAATCAAAGTGGGTACATAAATTTTCAACTCTACATTTTATGTGATGGACATCCGTCCTTCATATTCATGCTTGTTGGGAAGGCCATGGATCCACAATGCTGGGGCAGTCACTTCTTCTCTACACCAAATGCTAAAGTATCCAGTTCAGGGTAAGAACATAATGGTTCATGGTGAGGAAGAGTATATGATAAGTCACCTTAACTCCTTCCGCTATGTGGAGTTAGATGGTGAATTCATAGAAACACCTTTCCAACACTTTGAAGAGGTTTCTCCTGAAGTCGTAGTAGCAAAGACAATGACTGATGTGCCGATCATTTCCAAGCCTGTGTCTCGGATGGCATCCCTTAAAGATGCGGAGGCTGCAATCAAAGAAGGAAGAAGTACAGTGTGGGGGCAACTGCCTGATTTTTCTCACAAGACGGACAAGTTCGGACTAGGTTTCACTGCTGTTGGCCAGAAAGTTGTGCGTCGCTCCCAGGCTGGAGGACCACCCTTAAAAATAACTCACCATGGAATTCACGCCTTAGAAGATGATGATGAAGAAGACAACTTTGAAGATTGGATCTTTCCAACCGTTGAAGGAGGATTAAGCAACTGGGAGGCGAAAGACTTCGTTCCCATCACTTTCATCAATCAGTAATTTATCTTTGAACAATTTCCTGTTTGGTCTGTAATAATTAAACAATTCGTACACTCTTTTCGCCTTATGCCTTACCCGAGGCATATAGGTCCGTTTGTAAGGGCTTGATTTCTTCATTATCATATGCCATTTTTAATGAATCATTGGACGTTTTCATCTATAAACTGTTGTGTTCATTTTCTTTCCTTTTACATTTTGTTTTGTTTAAGGATGGCTATCCCTTACACACACCCATACTCACAAAATGCAGGTACCCATCCACTCCAGATTCCATGGGTGACTATTCTGCTTTGGCCTTCGGTGACTCTGAAGATTTGATCAATCATGCCGAGTACGAAGGTGATGAAGACTGTGAAGTGCCTGGAGAGTTAGCTAGACTTTTACAACAAGAGGAAAGGGCTATTCTGACCCATGAAGAATTGCTAGAGACTATCAATTTGGGAACAGAGGAAGACAGGAAAGAGGTTAAAGTGGGTGCCAACCTGGAGCCAAATGTCAAAGAGAATTTAGTTCAGCTGTTGAATGAATATGTTGAGATCTTCGCCTGGTCCTATTAAGACATGCCGGGATTGGATACGAATATTGTGGTTCACCGTCTCCCTACAAGAGAAGACTACCCACCAATCAAACAGAAAGTCTGTCGAATGAGGCTCGACATGTCCGAAAAGATCAAAGCCGAAGTGGTGAAGCAGTTCAATGCTGGCTTTCTGGCTATTACTTCCTATCCACAATGGGTTGCTAACATTGTGCCCGTGCCTAAGAAGGACGGCAAAGTCAGAATGTGTGTGGACTACAGAGACCTAAACAAGGCTAGCCCTAAATATGATTTTCCACTACCACACATCGACATCTTGGTTGACAATATAACTCAACACAAGGTATTTTCCTTCATGGATGGATTCTCGGGATACAACCAGATCAAAATGGCCCCCGAAGACATGGAGAAGACTACTTTTGTTACTCAGTGGGGTACCTTCTGCTATAAAGTGATGCCATTCGGACTGAAGAATGTCGGGGCAACCTATCAGCGAGCCATGGTAGCTTTGTTTCATGACATGATACATCATGAGATTGAAGTCTATGTAGACGACATGATATCCCGTTCACAAACAGAAGAAGAACACCTCGACCATCTGCAAAAGCTGTTTGTCAGATTGTAGGAATATAAGCTCAGATTGAACCCTAGCAAGTGCACTTTTGGAGTCAGGTCCGGTAAACTTTTGGGATTCATCGTCAGTAACAAAGGCATTGAGGTTGATCCTGCTAAAGTCAAAGCTATACAAGAAATGCCTGCCCCCCGCACTAAAAAGGAGGTCAGAGGTTTCTTGGGACGCTTAAACTATATCGCAAGGTTCATCTCTCACCTAACATCTACCTATGAGCCAATCTTCAAGCTGTTGAAGAAAGATCAGGTGGTTGAATGGAACAATGATTGTCAATTTTCTTTTGATAAGATCAAGGAGTATTTGCTGGAACCTCCTATCTTGATGCCACCCGTCGAAGGAAGACCTTTAATTATGTATCTGACTGTTTTGGATAACTCAATGGGGTGCGTACTGGGCCAACATGACGAGTCTGGCCGAAAAGAGCATGCCATTTATTACCTTAGCAAAAAGTTTACCGACTGTGAGACTCGCTACTCACTGCTCTATAAAACTTGCTGCGCTTTGGTATGGGATGCTCGCCGGCTAAGACAGTATATGTTGACACATACCACTTTGCTGATTTCTAAAATGGATCCGATTTAGTACATCTTCGAGAAACCAGCTTTATCCAGAAGAATCGCTAGATGGCAGATGATCCTGACTGAATATGATATCCAGTACACAACCCAAAAAGCTATAAAGGGGAGTGTACTAGCTGACCATCTAGTTCATCAAGCCTTCGAAGATTACTAATCTATGAGGTTCGACTTCCCCGACGAGGACATTATGACATTGGACAACATTAAAGGTAACATACCGTATGACAAACCTGAACAAGGATCCCGATGGACCCTATACTTTGATGGTGCTTCAAATGCACTTGGCAATGGTATCGGCGCGGTACTTATTTCTCCAAAAGGTTTCCATACACCTTTCACTGCTAGACTCTGCTTCAGCTGTACCAACAACATGGCCGAGTATGAAGCTTGTATCTTTGGTCTCAAGGCTGCAATTGACTTGGGAATCAAATCTCTGATTTTATTTGGGGACTCAGCTTTGGTTATCAGTCAAATCAAAGGAGAGTGGGACACTAAACATCCTAATCTTATCCCATACAAAGAACATGTCTTGACATTGTTGCCTCAGTTCGAGCAAATTACCTTCGAGCACTTCCCGCGAGAAGAAAATCAGCTAGCAGATGCTCTGGCTACAATGTCTTCCATGTTTAAACTCAACTGGGATAATGAGGCTCCCCAAATCACCATCGAGCAAATGGACGAACCTACGCACTGTCATGAGATTAATACCGAAGAAGTAGTGGAACAACCCTGGTTTCATGAAATCAAAAGGTATCTCCAGACTCGAGAATACCCTGAAGGAGCTTCAGTCAATGACAAAAAGTTCTTAAGGAGATTTGCTGCCAAGTTCTTCCTAAGCAATGGTATCTTATATAAGCGCAGCCATGATTGTGTTCTACTTCGTTGTGTGGACAAGGTTGAAGCAGAGTTGATCATGACCGAAATACATAGTGGCACCTTTGGCACCCACTTGAGCAGACATACGATGGCTAAGAAGATTCTAAGGGCAGGCTACTACTGGTCTACCATGGAAGCTGACTGTCATCAATATTCCCGTACTTGTCACAAATGCCAAGTTTATGCTAACAAGGTACATATTCCTCCAGTTCCTCTCAACGTTCTGACAGCTCCTTGGCCATTCGCGATGTGGGGAATTGACATGATTGGAGAGATCAAGCCGACGACATCCAATGGACATCGCTTCATCTTGGTCGCTATTGATTATTTTACCAAGTGGGTTGAAGCAGCTTCCTTCGCCTCCGTTACAAAGAATGTGGTTGCCCGCTTCATCAAGCAGAATCTCATATGCCGGTACGGTATCCCTGACAGGATCATCATGGACAACGGTACAAATTTGAACAACACTATAATCACCGCTCTGTGCGAGCAGTTCAAGATTCAACATCACAATTCATCTCCCTATCGGCCAAAGATGAACGGTGCTGTTGAAGCCGCGAACAAAAATATCAAGAAGATCAATCAAAAGATGACAGTCACCTACAAGGATTGGCATGATATGTTACCGTTTGCTCTGCACGGATATCGTACCACGGCGCATACTTCAACTAGGGCAACCCCCTTTTCTTTGGCATATGGCATGGAGGCTATTTTACCCATGGAAGTTCAGATTCCTTCCTTAAGGATTATGAAGGATGTTGGTTTAAGTGAAGAAGATTGGATTCAGACCCATCTTGATCAACTTAATTTGATCGATGAGAAGCGACTTACTGTTGTTTGTCATGGTCAGACGTATCAAAAACAGATGATAAAGGCTTTCAACAAGAAAGTCAGGCGTCAGGTATATCAAGTCGGAGATCTTGTAATCAAGCGGATCATCTTGCCGCAAAGTGAACCCAGGGGCAAGTGGACTCCTACTTACGAAGGACCATTTGTGATCAAGAACATCTTTTCTGGTGGGGCAATGATTCTGACAACCATGGACGGCGACGACTTGCCGCACCCTGCGAACGCAGACATAGTCAAAAGATACTACGCATAAAACAACCCGACAAGTTGAAAACCCGAAAGGGAGACTTGGGCAAAAATGGGCATCTCGGTGAATCAAAAACCCGAAAGGGCAATTCAGGAAAAAATTAGGGATAAACAAAAAAATCTGTACACCCGGCAAGTTGAAAACCTGAAAGGGCGACTTGGGCAAAAAAGGGTTTCCCGGTGGACTGAAAACCCGAAAGGGCGGTCCAGGAAAAAGTTAGGGAATTAAAGCGTATGACTATGTCTCGTCGGATCACTTTAAGGACAATCTCTTCACGACCAAACTCTAAGCTTCTGATCAATCCAATCATCCGCGGACGAAGCAACGAATGGACAAAGATACTCAGAGTTGTGAAGGCTATAGCAGAATGGGAACCCCATGGAATTGTTACACATAGCCATCTTTCTTTTTGTATAAAAGTTTTCTCAAATTTTTCGACAAAATTCTCTTACTAGGATGTCTGTCTCCCTTGTACAAAGATACTTATAAAAGTTAATACAAAGATACTTCAAAGTGCAGAAATTGGCTTGCCTTTCCTTTCTTTTTACACTTATGTTTTATTTGAAAACGTCCAATGGTTTGTTAAATGAGCATATGCATTTGAATATAATCACTGCTTACAAATAAAACGAAATGAGAAAGGATAATTACTGATAGGTCGAAAGTATAGGAAAACGTCTTTAGGCTATTCCAGAAGAAATCCCCTACAGTATGTCATTCAGATCTTTAACGGAGCTAAAACCTTGAAGTACATATCCCCAGCGGAGTTAAATTTCAAAATTCACCTCAGAGCTAAGTTTCTAAAACTCCCGATCCCCAGCGGAGCCAGAATACTCTGAACTTTCATCACCAGCAGAGTTCTCCACAAAACAAGGAATCCCCAGTAGATTGGCATACAACCCAAGCTCCTGATTTCCCCAGCAGAATAAACACTCTCCCCAAAGAGTTATTTCCCGACAGAACGAAGATTCTAGTTCCCGTTTCTCCATTTGAAGCCTCCCAGGTTTTAATTCCCCATTAGAGGTTGTCGGATTTTTCCTTATTTCCCCAGGAAAGTCATGAAGGATTCTCACATCCCCACAGAAGTTGTCAAAGTTTTGATAATCCCCGCAGGTTGCCAAGGATTTTCTATCCCTAACAGTAATCAGCAAGGTTTTCTCATCTTCAACAAATCAAAGATTTTTGGAATCCCCGACATCGGTCAAAGATTTACTTTCCCCGGCAGCAGTCAAAGATTTCATTATCTCCAGCTATCAAGGATTTATTTTCCTCAACAAGATGGCTAATCAGCTTACATGCACATCCATTACATTCATATATCATAAACATTGATGGAACACATTTTATTGCATCATACATATCATGCAACATAACTTTGTGCTTTAGCTAATAATGTACCCTTTTCAGGATAAGATTAAAAAGCTATCGTTAACAACTATTCAGAGATTTCAGATACAATATGGATACACCCCCATACACGGCGGTCATTCTATTACTCATTCAGAATATCAAGTCAAGATACAGTATGGATACACCCCAGACGCGACGGTCATTCTATTACTCATTCAGGCTTCAGCAATCAGATACAGACTAGATACGCTCCAGACACGGAATCCATTCTATTTCTCATTCAGATTCAGCTATCAAACTCAAGTTCAGATACACTCCAGACACACTCCAGACACAGAAGCCATTCTATTTCTCATTCAGATTCAGCTATCAAACTCAAGTTCAGATACACTCCAGACACGGAAGTCATTCTGTCACTTGTCCAGATCCCAGTTACAGTACGGATATACTCCAGGCACAGAAGTCATTCTGCTACTCATACAAATCTCAACTTCAGATACAGTCTAGATACGCTCCAGACACGGTTGCGATTCTGTCACTCATTCAGAAGTTATCCCTAGCACATAGATGCTCCATACACAGATGTTTCTCTGTTACCCATTCAGATATAGATACACTCCAGACACGGCAGTCATTCTGATATTCATTCAAGAATCAAATACAGTTACAGCTCGGATATGCTCTAGAAACGGACATTATTCCCTTGCTCATACGAACCCAATCTCCAGATACAACTCAGATACGTTCCAAATATGGATACCACTCTAATGTTCATTCTACTGATTTTCAACAAACAAGTTTTGGATGGCATCTCTAAGCCCATCTCCAGCAAGATTCTACCATTTCCAAATGGCATCTTTAAGCCCATTCCCTCACCTACATTTTGATGAGTGCAAATTTACGGGCACTCTAGTGTCCAATCCTCTTTTACCTTCGAGTCACGAAAGGAAAACTTGCCAATCTAACTCTTCAGGTTCAAGAAGATTGAACAGGGGAAACTGTTGTACCCCAAAATTTTCCCTCTCATTTTATCAACATTTCTCATCACAAGACTCTTGGAACTCAAGATCAAGCTAGGGTTTGCTCTGCTCAAGACGTCTCCTTGCACTAATGACCTAAACTAGGGTTTGAGTTGGCACAAGGATTTTTGGACCTTCAATGCTCAAATTGATTTTCATACTTCATATTGGACTCATAAGTTTTCCCATACCAAGTTTCAAGCCTTGAATCAAATTTTTGCCTAGTCAATTGGACAGTTGACCTAGAAATCAGCTGTATTGGGGAAAAAGTCAACTGTGGCCAATTTACATTCAAACCTCATGAATTTTGACCCACATCAACACTATGAACTTATATGAACCATTGGATCAAGTTTAGACCACAACTCCACAAGAAATTTGATCAGATCACCAAAAGGGCAAAATGGTCATTTTTAGGGTTTTGACTGTACAAAGGCAATTTTTGACTGTTTGACCTAGCCAATGGAAAATTGGGTTCAACCATGGACTCAAGGACTCAATGACATCATCTTGACTTATTCAACAAGTTCAAAAGACCCCAATTGCATTGGATTGACAGATGAATTTTTCAGTCAACTGATCAAAATTTGACTGTACACTAAAAAGTCAAACTTTGACTTTTTGGTCAAAATCAAGTGCCAAGGGTCATTTTTCATCAAGATGTGTCAAATTATGAAACTTTTTCATCATGAAACCCAAAATTGCAAATTAGGGTTTGAAATTGAAAAAATTTCATAACTTTGAATTTTTCTAAGTTATGAAATGTTCTTAATTTTTCCTAACTTTGCCCCACATTTTTACCATGATGCAAATAGATTCAAACAAAACCTCTTACATGAAAGTTTTAGTCCTCCACAAAGTCTACAACTTTGATTCACAAAGTTTTCTCAAAAGAAGCTTGGATCTCAAGTTATGATTTTTGGAACAAGGGTCCCTAAAACTTTTAACTTAGTGAAATTTTGCCCTAGTTTAGGCAGGATTTTGACCTATCTTCTTGGCCATTTTTCACATTGTTTCACTTGGAATATCAAGTTGAATTTCAAAGATGGATTATAGGGCATGTTGCAAGCGTTCCAAATTGTCCAAGAACTCCTCAAACACATTTGTGGTTAGGGAGAATCGAAGGCTTGAAGTTGGAAAAACTCACTTTTCACCCATGGCATATTCATGTTCATACAAGTTGCATTTTCAAATCAGCATGCCTTACACTAGCTTGAAGGTCTCTAAACCACTTCAAACTCCATAATTAAATGCAAATCCATCAGTCTAAGCTTTTTTTTGATCATTTGTACATTGTACACAAAACTAAGCCCTAAGTAGAAAAAGGCAAATTTCCATTTTTGCTTAAGTATGCTTTATGTCAAACCAACAATCCTTGAGCATTAGTCCAAGATCTCTTGCAGCAAAACAAATCCACAAATTAGAGGGGCCAAGCGCAATGTATGCAAGCATATTTGATAGCCTGTAGAGGCTTGTAACTTCACTTCCACTTTCTTACTTCAAAAACAAGAAACTTGTCAAAAACCTTAGAACTTGAAAACCAGCCAATGTTAACTTACACAAACAGCTTGAACATCTTTCTCACACCCCTTTGAGCTAGAAACACGATTGCTTGAGCCTCTAAACACCCCATAGCCAGAAATCACATTCCTTTGGCAAAATAGGGCAGGTTCTGCAACTTGAGTTCCATAGCTCATTTGGCTCATGCGTTTTGCCCCAAGTTGCTTCAAACACCTTCCATTAAACTCACCCAAGCTATCCCAAACCTCAAACACCAACTGTAACTCCATTTACAGTGTTCACCATTTTCATTTTGAGCTCGTGCAGGTTGAGTTCTATAGGCTGATTCAAGGACATTCAAGGCAAGCTAACTATTGGAGAAGGTCAAGTGAATTCAAGCAAGCTACCAGTCATCTCAAGCCTTGTTGAAAAGCACTACATTGCCCTACACGAATCCAACTGAAACAGTTTTTTCTCCATTTTCTATCTCTCTATTTAGGAACATTTAGCTTTAGGTTTGTGAATAAAAAAAGTAGTGTTCATTGCCATGAAGCTATACATATGCTCATTTTTCATTTATATTAAGTGTGCTAGGAGAATTTCATCCATGAACATGTTGAAAAAACTAGGTCAGATTTTGGGGCCGGAGAAATTCTCTCTGGTCTTTGAGAGTTAGGACAAGTTGTTTATATGGTTGGAATCGTCTTGAAATTCTCTACAAGTTTGATGTTGTGTGTTTTTGCAATAGAGCACGTATACAGGATCTGGTATTTGAACAGGGCACGCACACGTTTTCAAGTCTAAAGGTTGAAGATGAAGTTGGCTTGGGCTGGGCTTGGCCTGGCTTGCTTTTGACACCTCCCATTTTCATTTTTGCACCCCTTGGCCCAATTTCTTGTATTTTCATATTTTTGCATTTTTGTTTTCATTTTTGATTTTGTTTATTTATTTCCAAACATAAAAAATGCTCAAAAATATTTCCATAATTTTTTCACATTTATTTGGCATTTTATTTTAATTTTTCTAACATAAAAAACATTTGAATACTTTTATAATTTATTTAAACTTGAAAATAATATGTAATTTATACTTTTATTTTTGTTCTTTATTTGTATTCATACTAAAAATATTTTCTTAAATATATTTTATTTTTGTACATATTTTATTTTATATTGTACATATTTAATTTGATTAATATACATATATAAATATATACTTTTTATTTTATTAAATACTCTAGAATAAAAAAATACAAAATATTACATTTTCATTTTTATTATTATTCATGCTAAAAAAATACTTTTTTCTATGTATATTTTATTTTTACATATATTAATATATTTATTGTATATAAATAATATATTGTATTTATTTTCTTAAAGAAATTAGGGTTTTACCCTTAAAACAAATAAAATTAATCCCTTTTATTTATTTCTTTATACTTTTTTTACATTAAATACTTTTACATACATAAACAAACAAAAACCTTTTTGCATAATTCATATTATTGTATATATATTTATTTATTTATTTTGTTATTTGAATATTGTCCGTTTAATATTTTAGGCATTGGGAATTCAATTTGGATGTAATAGTAAATTAGGGTTTATATTTCTTGTCAAATATCTCCCATTCAAAGATTGTACCCCTATCCTCATAATCATGTTGTAATAGCTTAGAATTTTAATTCTCGCACTTTACGCTTTCAATTATGCCATGATTAGAGAATTAGGGTTTGTATGCAAAAATCCAAATCAACAAATAGTTTGACCTAATCAAAGACAAAAATGCATGAAAATCAAACACAATGCACACTTGCACCCCTAGGGTTATAATCCACTTGTTGCCTTCAAAAATGGGCCATGGTATGCATGTTAGGTACTTTGGCAAAACAAAAACAAAACAAAAGATCATAGTCCCTCGATGATGCTATCTTGGTTGCCTAAACAAAAATGATCAAGTCCCTCAAAAATTTGCCAAAAATACTTGACACAATTGCTATCATGGTCTATACGATGACCCTCGCTTGTCCCGTTTAACATCCTAACACAAGGTTGTTCACCAAATGCAATGGTGAAACAAAACTGTCAAAAGGGTTAAAAACATTAGGAAAGATCTTTGAGTAAGATAGGGTAGATAGCTCTTAGTTACTTGATCAAAAAAGCTTGCAAAAACATCCTTGCTATTTTCAAACACACTTCACAACACAATTTCAAAATATTATCCAAATCAAACTTTCAAACATTGAAATCTTTTCAAAAGACAAAAACACCTTTGTATACATTCAAACAAGAATCATTACAAAGGTTTCCACAACGATGGCCTATTTCCAAAACATCTTTCAAAACCACACACAAAGCACCATTTCAAACAATTGGAAAAGAAAAGCAAGTGATCTAAACAAGTAACTAAGAGCCCATGGATAACCATGGATGAAAAGGGTGCTTGCACCTTCCCTTTTCATAATCTACTCCCCTAACCCAAGAAAACATCTCAAAGGTCTTTTCTGTGCTTTTTGTCCTTTCCTTAGGATAAAATAAAAAGTCGGTGGCGACTCTTGCTAAACCGAAACATTTGCGAACACAAACGCAAAATCTCAAGTCAGTTCTCCCACCGTATCACAACAAGCTTAGAGGAAAAATCGTTTACAATTTTGATACACGACTGCAAATACCTCCAAAACGCTGCAATATTTCATATTCTTGAATACGCTCAAATTGTGTAAAATATCACAGTAGTGATACAGTTTTTGTTAGTAAAAACAACAATACACAGTTGATTATTTTATTTTGATTAAGCTAGTTTTCCTTGAGATAATCTGGGTTGTGGTTGTACTCAAGAAGACTTTGGCAGTTGTCGAAGTTGTGTTGTAATCAGTTTTTATTAGTGAATTAAGACCTCGTTGGAGAGAGGCGAAATCACCTTGGCGGGAGGACTGGAGTAGTTTGAGATTAAACGAACCAGGATAAAAATATCGTGCCTACTGCTTTTGATTTTAAGTTTCAATTCAACCCTCCCTTCTTGTGTTTTTCACTTCTTCAGGTGGTACTAAGGGTTGAGAAGGCGCTACCCTATTTTGGTTGCCTCTATTATTTCCTCCTGGAGCAGATCCTTGTAAAGGAGAGTTCAAACTTTGAACATTATCTGTCGCCACTGTTGTATTCGATGTTGACTGATATCCTGGTGTGGTATGGTGGAAGAACCGACTATTTTTACTGGTTTGCGTTTTACGTTTTTTGTTCGCAAAATGTCGCGGTAAGCAAGAGTCACCACCGACTTTTATTTTATCCAATCATGGAAAAGGAAAAAGAACAGAAAAAACCTTTTTTCGAGATTTCTGAGTACGGGGGGTAGATTATAGAAAGGGAAGGTGTTAGCACCCTTTCTATCCATGGTTTTCCATGGGCTCTTAGGTACTTGCTCATCTTTTTAAAATTGCTTGTGTGTGTTCTTGTTTTGAAAAAGTTTTACTTCGTGATAACCCTTGTATCAGTCCTCAAAGGTGTGACGAAGTTTGTTTTGAAAATTGTTTTGAAAGGTGTTTGTGTGAAAAGTTTTGTTGAGCAAGTACTTAAGATTCTACCTACTCGAAAAAAGATGGTTCGTTCTCGCTTCCTTTAGACATCGCTATCCTACTATTAAGGAGTAGGTAGCCCTGTCGTTGGAGTTGGTAAGGGACATTCAAAAGGGACAAGTACAGTCACCTAAGCAATGTGTTGGAAACTTTAGTAGTAACCCTAGAGTCTTAAGATCTTTCTGAGGCAACATTTTTGAGGCAACATTTTCGAGGCAACATTCGAATGGGACATTTGATCTTTTAGACAGGAGGGAAATCACTAAAATCTCCTATGCTTAAATGAATATTTTACCGAAGGCAACCGAAGTGAGGCAAACCCTAGTAGTGGATATGTGCGTGTGAATTTTTTGAATTAATTGAAGGGGTAAGAAAACACTTAGAAGGGGGGGGGGGTGAATAAGTGACTCTTTTCGAGTTTTCAATACAAAGCTCAAAACAATAATGGAATAACACAATTATTTTTATCCTGGTTCGTTTAAACTCAAACTACTCCAGTCCACCCGCCAAGGTGATTTCGCCTTTCTCAACAAGGACTTAATCCACTATAATCAACTAATTACAATCACACAACAACTGTTGTGACTAACAATGCACAAGTAAACTTACAAGTGACTAACACCACTAAGACTTAAATCTAGTCCTAGTCTACTTGATAAATCTGACCAAACTTGGTCTCTCAAGGAACAAATACAGAAGTATAATCTTTACAAATAATTGAAATAGAGTTTGCTTCTAATCAAGCTATATCACAACTGTGATTTTTCTCAGAATGTGATACACAAAAATGTATGAACTATGAGTTTGTAAGCTTTTGAATCTTTCACGTAGTTTCTTGTTTTTGACGTTCTCTATTGTCTTGCAATAAATGTCCTTCTATTTATAGTAGGAGTAATAAGACCGTTGCTTCCTTCAGAGGAAATGGAGAGCATTAAATGCTTTGCGTGTATCCTTGCAAAATTCCATTCTCCAAGAAACTAGTTGTAGGCACTTGAGTGCTTTCAGTCGTATTTGCATTAATTAGCAAACGTCAGAATGTAAGAACATGTTTTCCTTTGCTTTGACAAGACACGTTGATTAAGACATTGTTTCAGTATTTGCTTTAACTCAGAACATGTTTCATTCAACTTCTGGTCAGAGCGTTGCTTGCTAAGATCTTTGAACAACACTTGCTTTCAAGTTATCTTCAGAATCAAGAAGCCTTCTAGAAGTTAGAAGATACATTTAAAAAGTAAAGGTTCTTACCAGAGTCAGCAGATGTGTTTGAATAAAAGATTCTTTTATCAAAGAACTTCTTCATAATTTTTGCTTAGTACTTTGGAATGTTTCTTGTCAGAACATTAACTAAGACATTCAAAACACATTCATTAGAGCATAAATTATCTTAAATATAATTTAGTTATCATCAAAACACTTGGGATAGGTCAGAACTAATCTTGTTCTTTCAATCTCCCCCTTTTGATGATGACAACAAAAATTATTTTAGATAAAGAAAAGAAACAGATTAAGAGATAAGAATCTCCCCCTGGAATGAATATTTCTATGCATAAGACATCCTGAGATTATTTAGTCAGAGTGATACACAACCTTCTTTGAATTTCTTCAGAACTTCTTCAAGAAGATAAATCTTAGCTGGAATATTCTTTCAGAGTTAAATGATACCTGCAAAAATATTTTGCACAAAAGGAATTCTTGCAATTTTGTTAGAATGTCTGAGACATAGTCCCATAACTGTTAAACAGTGATTAGTTCAAAAATTCACATTTTCTCCCCCTTTTTGGCATAATCAAAAAGTGTAATAAATGAGAAATTTTAAAAGATTTCATAAAAAGTTAAAAATAGATATCCAGAAGTACAAACAAAAACATCCAAATAAGAGACAAAATGAAACTAGGATTTCTTAGAGACAAGAGCCATCAGAAGGTTCTTGATCTCAGAGGCAGATTCACTTTGCTTTGCCATCCAGTTCTTGAACTCTAGATTTGTTTGATCTTGCTTATCCATGCGTCTATTCAAGACTTCATTCTCCCTCTTTAGCTCTTTCAGAGTGTCCATAATGAGTGAGGTAGGGGCAGAAGATGATGAAGCTTCAGTAGAAATAGGGTCAGAAGCAGCAACTGATGAATCAGACTTCACAAAGGTGGAGAGCAGAGTGCCCAGATCCATTGCAAGAGTTGGCACATGTTCAGGTCCATCCTTAACTGAAGGTTGATTCAATATAACAATAGCCAGAGGATTTGAATCTTCAGAGTATTCTTCAGATTCATCTTCTGATATGTCCATCTTATCAGCTGGTGTATCAGCAATCAGTAGCGAAGACTTCTTATTCCAAGTATCAGCAGCTTCTATCTTGAAAACATGCAGAATTTTGGAAAAGTTGTCCAGCACCTGAGAGTGGCACAAATCCTGTAACTTCTGTGATTCAGCAACCAAGGTTCTTCTGAAAGTTTCCCATAGAAGATCTGTTGCTGCGGTGTTCACACTTCTGAGGCAATCTTCTTTCAGTGGTTGTAACCATGCTTGAACATTTGTTATAAAATTCTAAAACAAAATATTTACATCTGGCTGAATAGGTTTAGGGACAACCGTTCTGTAAGATTTGTTTTTCAAGAATTGTAGAGATTGAGAGTCCACTACAATTCTTAAAAAGCTATTGGTTTCAGGAGTATTTGTAGGTTCAGGTTCAGGTTGGTTAACATAAATAGGAGGTTCTGATATATCATGAGGTACTGATGGTTCAGCAATTTCAGTTTGTTCAAAAATTTGTTGTTCTGGAATTTGAGGAGTTGAGAGAGGTGTTGTATGTTGTGGTGAGGTGGGTGGAGTGATATCAGGCGAAATTATTATTGTATAAGCGGGAGTGGGAATGGGATTTTGAGGTTGTGGTTGGTTCATAGCAAAAATATTTTCAGTTGGTAGATTTAAAGGATGTTTTATGGTTGCTAGAGGTTCATTAATCCCTGAAATTCTCCAAGATCCAGCATCATACCATCCAGTGGGTCTGGGTGATAAAGGTATGGGAGGGGGTCTTGAGAAACGTTCAGCAGGAATAGGTTGAAAAACAGATGGTTCAGGGGGTTCTGAATGAGAGGGTTCTGATTGGCTGTCAGAATATTCATCAGAGTCAAAATCACTTAAATTTGTTGAAAACTAATTTTTACTAAGGTTGACAGCAAGGGGTTCAGATGGTGAGGTTTGAGAGGATTCAGCAGATGCAGATATATTTTCAGAATTATAAACAGGTATAGTTTCAGCATGATTACCTATCTTCTTTTTCTTATGAGGAGTGTCATAAGGTTCTTCTACAGCTTTTCTCTTCACAGATCCTTGGAGAACAATATCAGCAGCAGCTTGATTTCTTCCTTGAAGCCAAGCTGGATCAATAGGTGATCATGTTTCTCTACAGGTCTCAAGATAGTGCAAAACCATACGAGAATGTTCCCCTGAGTTGAACATAGGAAAGTCAACAATAGGAATTCTTCTCTTCTTCACAATAGTTGACGGACATGGAGAGGGTTCCACCAACAGTTTGTCAATAATTTTCCTCTTCAGCAAGTTCTTTCCAGTCATTGTCTTACCACAGATAGGTTCAAGCTACCCCAGAAGATTTGCTTCTCTTAGGTGAGCAATCAGACCATTCTCAGTCAGAATGTCTGATAATAACCTCCCCATGGGAATCCAATTCCTCTTTGATTTGGGATTCTTCATCCTTTCAGATTCTCTGGTTTATTTGACATGGTTCCAGAGGTGTTCAAAAAGCAAGTAGGGCAAATCAATTTTGACATTGGTTCCAAGGCAAAACAGCAAATATTGTTGATCAGCGTTGATGTAATCAGGAGAACTGGTGTCTTTCCTGTGGTGAATACATCCATGAATAATCCTTGCCCAAATCTTATACTTGTCTTTCAAATCCCTAACTTTGGAGGAACCTTGATCATTAGTAAAAATCTCTGTGTATACCCTAGACATCTCCATTCTTCCAGTGGGCATTCCTGTAACTCCAAGTCCTTTAAATCGCAGCAACCTTCTGATTAGATTTTCTATAATGGATATTCCCTTGCCCATTACAAAGGAGAGAATAACCTTGGGAGTTGCAATAGCGTGAATCCAGAATTCTTTTAGCAAATGAGGAAAGACCGGACCAATAAGACGATCAAAGTAGCTTTCCCAACCTTGAAACTTCACAGTAGGGAACAAGTCAAATCCATTCTCTCTGAGATTCTCAAAGTCTACCATTAGCTCACTCAAAACTTCCAAACTTTCTACCGGAATGAGTGTTGTCCTTTCAGGTATACAGTATTGCTCAGAGTGGGTAGAGGAAGAAGAAGCCATTGAAGTTCTATGAAAAGAGAAATTTTCGAAAAGGGGTTTTAAGAGAAACGTTCAATAAAAACTTGAGTTGAAAGAGACAGTAAAGAATGAAAATGTTTTTTCAAAGAGTATTTATAGGCATTAATTTCAGAGAATAGGTTAAGAATTAAAATTAAAAGTATTTAAGACACATTAAAATAAAGATTAAAACGGATTTAAAAACGAATCTCATCATTACTTGCATTTAATGATTTTCTAAAAATGAGGGAAAACGTGAGATTATGGCTAATCATCAACAGTTACCTAGAACATCATCAGTAGCTTTTGCACGCTTGACTTTTCAGAAACACACCACGTGTTCATCTCCTGAAGGATGCATGTAACAACTGTTTGTTCTAATGAATTTCTGAACTACACTTGGACATGAAGCGTTAGAATGATTCATAACTTTTCATATAGCTTCTGTTACAACTTCTCTTCTAACTTCTGAAGAGTTGTTGATCAGAGCATTCATTTCAGAAAGTTCTGAAGCCAGTCACAGAAAATAAATATTATTTTATTTAGGACATAATTCAATACAAATATTTTTCAGAATGAAATTAAATCTATCTTCTGAAAGGGGTTTAGTAAAAATGTCAGCCCATTGATGGTCTGTTTTTACAAAAAATCAAGTTTAAAATCCCCTTATGAATATAGTCCCTTATGAAATGATATTTAATTTCTATATGTTTGGCTTTAGAATGTAAGATTGGATTTTTAGAAAGAAAAATAGCAGAAGTATTGTCACAGAAGATAGGAATATTACTTTCATAAAGATTGAAATCTTCTAGTTGACTTTTCATCCAAATCATCTGAGAGCTACATCCAGCAGCAGATATATATTCAGCTTTTATGGTTGATAGAGCAATTGTTGCTTACTTCTTGCTGTACCATGAGATAAGATTGTCACCCAAAAACTGACAACTTCCAGAGGTGCTTTTTCTTTCAATTCTATCTCTAGCAAAGTCAGCATCACAATAACCTGCTAGTTTGTAATCTTGTGATCTTCTGTAACACATACCAAGATTAGCAGTACCTTTCAGATACCTAAGAATTCTCTTAACAACTGTTAAATGAGATTCTCTAGGATCTGATTGGAATCTAGCACACAAGCACACGCTAAATAATATATCAGGTTTAGATGCAGTCAGATAGAGAAGGGATCCAATCATACCTCTGTAGAGCTTCTGATCTACTTTCATACTTACCTCATCTTTACCTAGAATGCAGGTTAGATGCATAGGTGTCTTTGCATATTTGCTTTCTGACATTTGAAATTTCTTCAGAAGTTCTTTAACATACTTCGTCTGATGTATGAAAGTACCTTCTTGAGTCTGGTTGATTTGAATTCCAAGAAAGAATTTCAATTCACCCATCATGCTCATTTCAAATTCTTCCTGCATTGTCTTAGCAAATTCTTTTCCAAGGGATATATTAGAGGTTCCAAAAATTATATCATTAACTTAAATTTGACAGATTAAAATATCATTTTTAAATGTTTTTCTGAAGAGAGTTGTGTCCACTTTTCCTCTGGTAAAATCTTTTTCTAATAAAAAAATTACTCAGACGATCATACCAAGCTCTCGGAGCTTGTTTTAAACCGTATAAAGACTTTTTCAATTTAAAAACATGTTCTGGATGCTTTAAATTATTAAATCCAGGAGGTTGATGGACATATACTTCTTCTTCAATATAACCATTTAGAAATGCACTTTTAACATCCATTTGATACAATGAAATGTTATTTTGTACAGCAAAAGAAATTAATAATCTTATAGATTCTAACCTGGCGACTGGGGCAAAGGTTTCATTATAATCAATTCCTTCTTGTTGACTATAACCCTATGCAACCAATCGTGCTTTGTTTCTGATTACTTCACCTTGTTCATTCAATTTGTTTCTGAAGACCCATTTGGTTCCTATAACATTGAATCCTTTGGGTCTTGGAACAAGATTCCATACATCATTCTTTGAGAATTGATTTAGTTCTTCTTGCATTGCAAATATCCAATCACTATCTTCCAGATCTTCATCAATGGTAGTTGGCTCAATCAGAGAGACTAAACCAAACAGAGATTCTTCATTGATTCTAAGAGATGATCTTGTTCTGATGGGATCTTCTTTTCTTCCAATGATTACGTCTTCTTTGTGAGCTGAAGATAATCTAGGAAACCTTTTCTGTGTGGGTTGGTCAGAGATTCTGAGATTGTTCAGAGCATTGTCAAGAGGATGATCTTCTACGTCTTCTTTTGCTTCTGAACTTTCAGAGTTTGAGTGTTGATCTTCTGTACCTACAGAAAAATCAATTTGCTTTGGCTGTTGTTGGCCAAGCTTATCATCAAACCTGACTTTGATTGATTCTTCAAAAATCAGAGTTTCTGTGTTGTATACTCTATAGCCTTTTGAGCGTTCAGAGTATCCAAGTAGGAAACACTTTTGTGATTTGGAATCAAACTTATTCATAGCTTCTTTGGTGTTTAGTATAAAACAAGTACATCCAAAAGGATGGAAATAAGAAATGTTAGGCTTTCTGTTTTTCCACAATTCATAGGGAGTCTTTTCAAGAATAGGTCTTATAGAGATTCTATTATGAATATAACACGCTATATTCACAGCTTCTGCCCAAAAGTGCTTAGCCATATTTGTTTCATTGATCATGGTTCTGGCCATCTCTTGTAATGTTCTATTCTTTCTTTCTACAACTCCATTTTGCTGGGGAGTTCTAGGACAAGAAAAATTATGAACAATACCATTTTCTTTAAAATATTTTTCAAAATAATGATTTTCAAATTCACCACCATTATCACTTCTAACTTTTGTGATTTTAAAATCTTTTTCATTTTGCACTTGAGTACAAAAGTCAATGAATGCAGAATGTGACTCATCCTTGTGTTTTAAAAACTTTACCCATGTCCATCTGCTGAAATCATCAATGATGACCAATCCATACTTCTTGCCTCTTATGGATGCAGTTTTAACTGGCCCAAACAGATCAATATGAAGTAACTCTAATGGATTAGAGGAAGAGACATCATTTTTAGATTTAAAGGAAGGTTTTGAAAATTTTCCTTTTTGACATGCTTCGCACATAGCATCTGAGTTGTACTTCAGATTGGGAAGTCCTCTGACTAAATTTAATTTATTTAGTTGAGAGATTTTTCTAAGACTAACATGTTCCAATCTTCTGTGCCATACCCATTGCTCATTGCTAACAGATAAAAGGCATTTTACGTTTTGAGATTTAAGATCTGATAAATCAATTTTGTAAATGTTGTTCTTTCTCTTGCCAGAAAAGAGGATTGATCCATCCTTTGGATTTACAACTTTACAGGAGTTTTGATTGAAGATAATGTCATAGCCATTGTCACTTAATTGACTTATGGACAATAGATTATGAGCTAATCGTTCTACTAATAAAACATTAGAGATAGACGGAAGGTTACCGTTTCCTATGGTTCCAGAACCAATAATCTTCCCTTTCTGATTACCTCCAAAATTCACATCTCCTCCAGCTTTAAGTTCCAGGCTTTGGAACATAGACCTTTTTCCCGTCTTGTGTCGTGAGCATCCAGAGTCCAGGTACCATGACTGGTGTTTCAATTGAGCTGTTAAGGACATCTGCAACAAATATTATTTTATCCTTAGGTGCCCATATCTTTTTGGGTCCTTTTGGGTTAGCATAAGAGTTTCCAGAATGTGATGTATATTTTATATCATGTGAGTGTCCAAACTTGAATTTCTTATTCAGAGGTTTGTAAGTGAAGGTCATTTTAGCAACAGGTTTTAGAATGTATGTCTCCTTCCCTTTGGGAGGTTCATATCCAATTCCTCTTCTGTTTTTCCCACTAACTCAATAGATCATTGAAGCCATTTTGCTTCTGTCTATGCTTTTAGCAAGAAAAGATTGAAAGCTATAGTCATATTCTTTCAGAATATCTTTTGAACTAGATACATACTCTGAACTAAAATTCTTTTAAACAATTTGAATTTCCTTTTCAAGTTTAAGATTGTTTTCTAAAAGTTAAGATTTTTCTGTTTCAAGTTTCTTAAAATCAGATGCAATACTCTTCTTGAGTTTCTTGTATTTGATTTTGAGCTTACTATAGTTTTCCAGAAGTTCTGATAAACTATCAGCAAGTTCTTCTCTAGAAAATTCAGAAAATACCTCTCTTTGTTCTGACTCACAGTCTGAGTCATCTTTTGTGATAGCCATTAAAGCTAGGTTGGAATTTTCATCTTCAGAACCAGATTCATCTTCAGAAGAATCTGAGTCATCCCAGGTTGCCATCATTCCTTTCTTCTTTCCAAATCTCTTCTTTGGTCTTTCTTTTTGAAGCTTTGGACAATCACTTTTGAAGTGACCAGGTTCTTTGCATTCATAACAGATGATCTCTCTTCTGTTTGACTTTTTGTGTCCAGATGATTCTGGTTTATCTTCTGACTTCTTGAAGTTCCTGAACTTCTTTTGTCTGTGCTTCCACAGATGATTGATCCTTTTGGAGAGTAAAGATAGTTCGTCTTCTTCTGAAGCTGATTCTTCAGAGTTTTCTTCTTCAGCCTGAAAAGCGTTAGTATCAAATTTCTTAATTGATTTAAGGGCTAGAGACTTACCTTTCTTCTGAGGCTCATGCTCATCCAGTTCAATCTCATGACTTCTGAGAGCACTGATGAGTTCCTCTAGAGACACATTATTCAGATCCTTTGACACCTTGAAAGCAGTGACCATTGGTGCCCATCTTCTGGGTAAGCTTCTGATGATCTTTTTCACGTGATCTGCTTTGGTATACCCTTTGTTCAAAACTCTCAGACCAGCGATCAGAGTTTTAAACCTAGAGAACATTGCTTCTATAGACTCACTTTCCTCAACTTTGAAGGCTTCATACTTATGAACTAAAGCCAGAGCTTTAGACTCCTTAACTTGGGAGTTTCCTTCATGAGTCATTTTGAGAGACTCAAACATATCATGCGTTGTATCTCTATTAGTGATTTTTTCATATTCTACTTTAGAGATAGCATTTAAAAAAATATTTCTAGCTCTGTGATGATTTTTAAAATCAACTTTTTGTTGTCTATCCATATTTTTTCTATCCACTTTGTTTCCTTCTGAATCTGTAGGATGTTTGTAACCATCCAAGACTATATCCCAAAGATCACTATCATGACCTAGAAATAAACTTTCTAGTCTATCTTTCTAGTACTCAAAATCTTCTCCATCAAACACTGGAGGTTCGTTATAACTATTATTGTTTTGTTCAGCGGCCATTGTGTTTTCTTCTGGATCTTTTCCTGACACGGTTAAGTGTTGAGCTCAGAGTCAAGCTTTGATACCAATTGAAGGGGTAAGAAAACACTTAGAAGGGGGGGGGGGGGTTGAATAAGTGACTCTTTTCGAGTTTTCAATACAAAGCTCAAAATAATAATGGAATAACACAGTTATTTTTATCCTGGTTCGTTTAAACTCAAACTACTCCAGTCCACCCGCCAAGGTGATTTCGCCTTTCTCAACAAGGACTTAATCCACTATAATCAACTGATTACAATCATACAACAACTATTGTGACTAACAATGCACAAGTAAACTTAGAAATGACTAACACCACTAAGACTTAAATCTAGTCCTAGTCTTCTTGAGAAATCTGACCAAACTTGGTTTCTCAAGGAACAAATACAGAAGTATAATCTTTACAGATAATTGAAATAGAGTTTTCTTCTAATAAAGCTATATCACAACTGTGATTTTTCTTAGAATGTAATACACAAAAATGTATGAACTATGAGTTTGTAAGCTTTTAAATCTTTCACGTAGTTTCTTGTTTTTGACGTTCTCTATTGTCTTGCAATAAATGTCCTTCTATTTATAGTAGGAGTAATAAGACCGTTGCTTCCTTCAGAGGAAATGGAGAGCATTAAATGCTTTGCGTGTATCCTTGCAAAATTCCATTCTCCAAGAAACTAGTTGTAGGAACTTGAGTGCTTTCAGCCGTCTTTGCATTAATTAGCAAATGTCAGAATGTAAGAACGTGTTTTCCTTTGCTTTGACAAGACACATTGATTAAGACATTGTTTCAGTATTTGCTTTAACTCAGAACATGTTTTATTCAACTTCTGGTCAGAGCGTTGCTTGCTAAGATCTTTGAACAACACTTGCTTTCAAGTTATCTTCAGAATCAAGAAGCCTGCTAGAAGTTAGAAGATACATTTAAAAAGTAAAGGTTCTTACCAGAGTCAGCAGATGTGTTTGAATAAAAGATTCTTTTATCAAAGAACTTCTTCATAATTTTTGCTTAGTAATTTGGAATGTTTCTTGTCAGAACATTAACTAAGACATTCAAAACACATTCATTAGAGCATAAATTATCTTAAATATAATTTAGTTATCATCAAAACACTTGGGATAGGTCAGAACTAATCTTGTTCTTTCAATCTCCCCCTTTTGATGATGACAAAAAAAATTATTTTAGATAAAGAAAAGAAACAGATTAAGAGATAAGAATCTCCCCCTGGAATGAATATTTATATGCATAAGACATCCTGAGATTATTTAGTCAGAGTGATACACAACCTTCTTTGAATTTCTTCAGAACTTCTTCAAGAAGATAAATCTTAGCTGGAATTTTCTTTCAGAGTTAAATGATACCTGCAAAAATATTTTGCACAGAAGGAATTCTTGCAATTTTGTTAGAATGTCTGAGACATAGTCCCATAACTGTTAAACAGTGATTAGTTCAAAAATGCACATTTTCTCCCCCTTTTTGGCATAACCAAAAAGTGTAATAAATGAGAAATTTTGAAAGATTTCATAAAAAGTTAAAAATAGATATCCAGAAGTACAAACAAAAACATCCAAATAAGAGACAAAATGAAACTAGGATTTCTTAGAGACAAGAGCCATCAGAAGGTTCTTGATCTCAGAGGCAGATTCACTTTGCATTGCCATCCAGTTCTTGAACTCTAGATTTGTTTGATCTTGCCTATCCATGCGTCTATTCAAGACTTCATTCTCCCTCTTTAGCTCTTTCAGAGTGTCCATAATGAGTGAGGTAGGGGCAGAAGATGATGAAGCTTCAGTAGAAATAGGGTCAGAAGCAGCAACTGATGAATCAGACTTCACAAAGGTGGAGAGCAGAGTGCCCAGATCCATTGCAAGAGTTGGCACAGGTTCAGGTCCATCCTTAACTGAAGGTTGATTCAATATAACAATATCCAGAGGATTTGAATCTTCAGAGTATTCTTCAGATTCATCTTCTGATATGTCCATCTTATCAGCTGGTGTATCAACAATCAGTAGCGAAGACTTCTTATTCCAAGTATCAGCAGCTTCTGTCTTGAAAACATGCAGAATTTTGGAAAAGTTGTCCAGCACCTGAGAGTGGCACAAATCCTGTAACTTCTGTGATTCAGCAACCAAGGTTCTTCTGAAAGTTTCCCATAGAAGATTTGTTGCTGCGGTGTTCACACTTGAGGCAATCTTCTTTCAGTGGTTGTAACCATGCTTGAACATTTGTTATAAAATTCTAAAACAAAATATTTACATATGGATGAATAGGTTTAGGGACAGCCGTTCTGTAAGATTTGTTTTTCAAGAATTGTAGAGATTGAGAGTCCACTATAATTCTTAAAAAGCTATTGGTTTCAGGAGTATTTGTAGGTTCAGGTTCAGGTTGGTTAACATAAATAGGAGGTTCTGATATATCATGAGGTACTGATGGTTCAGCAATTTCAGTTTGTTCAAAAATTTGTTGTTCTGGGATTTGAGGAGTTGAGAGAGGTGTTGTATGTTGTGGTGAGGTGGGTGGAGTGATATCAGGCGAAATTATTATTGTATAAGCGGGAGCGGGAATGGGATTTTGAGGTTGTGGTTGGTTCATAGCAAAAATATTTTCAGTTGGTAGATTTAAAGGATGTTTTATGGTTGCTAGAGGTTCATTAATCCCTGAAATTCTCCAAGATCCAGCATCAAACCATCCAGTGGGTCTGGGTGATAAAGGTATGGGAGGGGGTCTTGAGAAACGTTCAGCAGGAATAGGTTGAAAAACAGATGGTTCAGGGGGTTCTGAATGAGAGGGTTCTGATTGGCTGTTAGAATATTCATCAGAGTCAAAATCACTTAAATCTGTTGAAAACTAATTTTTACTAAGGTTGTCAGCAAGGGGTTCAGATGGTGAGGTTTGAGAGGATTCAGCAGATGCAGATATATTTTCAGAATTATAAACAGGTATAGTTTCAGCATGATTACCTGTCTTCTTTTTCTTATGAGGAGTGTCATAAGGTTCTTCTACAGCTTTTCTCTTCACAGATCCTTGGAGAACAACATCAGCAACAGCTTGATTTCTTCCTTGAAGCCAAGCTGGATCAATAGGTGATCCTATTTCTCTGCAGGTCTCAAGATAGTGCAAAACCATACGAGAATGTTCCCCTGAGTTGAACATAGGAAAGTCAACAATAGGAATTCTTCTCTTCTTCACAATAGTTGACGGACATGGAGAGGGTTCCACCAGCAGTTTGTCAATAATTTTCCTCTTCAGCAAGTTCTTTCCAGTCATTGTCTTACCACAGATAGGTTCAAGCTACCCCAGAAGATTTGCTTCTCTTAGGTGAGCAATCAGACCATTCTCAGTCAGAATGTCTGATAATAACCTCCCCATGGGAATCCAATTCCTCTTTGATTTGGGATTCTTCATCCTTTCAGATTCTCTGGTTTATTTGACATGGTTCCAGAGGTGTTCAAAAAGCAAGTAGGGCAAATCAATTTTGACATTGGTTCCAAGGCAAAACAGCAAATATTGTTGATCAGCGTTGATGTAATCAGGAGAACTGGTGTCTTTCCTGTGGTGAATACATCCATGAATAATCCTTGCCCAAATCTTATACTTGTCTTTCAAATCCCTAACTTTGGAGGAACCTTGATCATTGGTAAAAATCTCTGTGTATACCCTAGACATCTCCATTCTTCCAGTGGGCATTCCTGTAACTCCAAGTCCTTTAAATCGCAGCAACCTTCTGATTAGATTTTCTATAATGGATATTCCCTTGCCCATTACAAAGGAGAGAATAACCTTGGGAGTTGCAATAGCGTGAATCCATAATTCTTTTAGCAAATGAGGAAAGACCGGACCAATAAGACGATCAAAGTAGCTTTCCCAACCTTGAAACTTCACAGTAGGGAACAAGTCAAATCCATTCTCTCTGAGATTCTCAAAGTCTACCATTAGCTCACTCAAAACTTCCAAACTTTCTACCGGAATGAGTGTTGTCCTTTCAGGTATACAGTATTGCTCAGAGTGGGTAGAGGAAGAAGAAGCCATTGAAGTTCTATGAAAAGAGAAATTTTCGAAAAGGGGTTTTAAGAGAAACGTTCAATAAAAACTTGAGTTGAAAGAGACAGTAAAGAATGAAAAGGTTTTTTCAAAGAGTATTTATAGGCATTAATTTCAGAGAATAGGTTAAGAATTAAAATTAAAAGTATTTAAGACACATTAAAATAAAGATTAAAACGGATTTAAAAACGAATCTCATCATTACTTGCATTTAATGATTTGCTAAAAATGAGGGAAAACGTGAGATTATGGCTAATCATCAACAGTTACCTAGAACATCATCAGTAGCTTTTGCACGCTTGACTTTTCAGAAACACACCACGTGTTCATCTCCTGAAGGATGCATGTAACAACTGTTTCTTCTAATGAATTTCTGAACTACACTTGGACATGAAGCGTTAGAATGATTCATAACTTTTCATATAACTTCTGTTACAACTTCTCTTCTAACTTCTTAAGAGTTGTTGATCAGAGCATTCATTTCAGAAAGTTCTGAAGCCAGTCACATAAAATAAATATTATTTTATTCAGGACATAATTCCATACAAATATTTTTCAGAATGAAATTAAATCTATCTTCTGAAAGGGGTTTAGTAAAAATGTCAGCCCATTGATGGTCTGTTTTTACAAAAAATCAAGTTTAAAATCCCCTTATGAATATAGTCCCTTATGAAATGATATTTAATTTCTATATGTTTGGCTTTAGAATGTAAGATTGGATTTTTAGAAAGAGAAATAGCAGAAGTATTGTCACAGAAGATAGGAATCTTACTTTCATAAAGATTGAAATCTTCTAGTTGACTTTTCATCCAAATCATCTGAGAGCTACATCCAGCAGCAGATATATATTCAGCTTTTGTGGTTGATAGAGCAATTGTTGCTTACTTCTTGCTGTACCATGAGATAAGATTGTCACCTAAAAACTGACAGCTTCCAGAGGTGCTTTTTCTTTCAATTCTATCTCTAGCAAAGTCAGCATCACAATAACCTGCTAGTTTGTAATCTTGTGATCTTCTGTAACACAGACCAAGATTAGCAGTACCTTTCAGATACCTAAGAATTCTCTTAACAGTTGTTAAATGAGATTCGCTAGGATCTGATTGGAATCTAGCACACAAGCACACGCTAAATAATATATCAGGTCTAGATGCAGTCAGATAGAGAAGTGATCCAATCATACCTCTGTAGAGCTTCTGATCTACTTTCATACTTACCTCATCTTTACCTAGAATGCAGGTTGGATGCATAGGTGTCTTGGCATATTTTCTTTCTGACATTTGAAATTTCTTCAGAAGTTCTTTAACATACTTCGTCTGATGTATGAAAGTACCTTCTTGAGTCTGGTTGATTTGAATTCCAAGAAAGAATTTCAATTCACCCATCATGCTCATTTCAAATTCTGCCTGCATTGTCTTAGCAAATTCTTTTCCAAGGGATATATTAGAGGTTCCAAAAATTATATCATCAACGTAAATTTGAAAGATTAAAATATCATTTTTAAATGTTTTTCTGAAGAGAGTTGTGTCCACTTTTCCTCTGGTAAAATCTTTTTCTAATAAAAAATTAGTCAGACGATCATACCAAGCTCTCGGAGCTTGTTTTAAACCGTATAAAGACTTTTTCAATTTAAAAACATGTTATGGATGCTTTAAATTATTAAATCCAGGAGGTTGATGGACATATACTTCTTCTTCAATATAACCATTTAGAAATGCACTTTTAACATCCATTGGATACAATGAAATGTTATTTTGTACAGCAAAAGAAATTAATAATCTTATAGATTCTAACCTGGCGACTGGGGCAAAGGTTTCATTATAATCAATTCCTTCTTGTTGACTATAACCCTATGCAACCAGTCGTGCTTTGTTTCTGATTACTTTACCTTGTTCATTCAATTTGTTTCTGAAGACCCATTTGGTTCCTATAACATTGAATCCTTTGGGTCTTGGAACAAGATTCCATACATCATTCTTTGAGAATTGATTTAGTTCTTCTTGCATTGCAAATATCCAATCACTATCTTCCAGATCTTCATCAATGGTAGTTGGCTCAATCAGAGAGACTAAACCAAACAGAGATTCTTCATTGATTCTAAGAGATGATCTTGTTCTGATGGGATCTTCTTTTCTTCCAATGATTACGTCTTCTTTGTGAGCTGAAGATAATCTAGGAAACCTTTTCTGTGTGGGTTGGTCAGAGATTCTGAGATTGTTCAGAGCATTGTCAAGAGGATGATCTTCTACGTCTTCTTTTGCTTCTGAACTTTCAGAGTTTGAGTGATGATCTTCTGTACCTACAAAAAAATCAATTTGCTTTGGCTGTTGTTGGCCAAGCTTATCATCAAACCTGACTTTGATTGATTCTTCAACAATCAGAGTTTATGTGTTGTATACTCTATAGCCTTTTGAGCGTTCAGAGTATCCAAGTAGGAAACACTTTTGTGATTTGGAATCAAACTTATTCAGAGTTTCTTTGGTGTTTAGTATAAAACAAGTACATCCAAAAGGATGGAAATAAGAAATGTTGGGCTTTCTGTTTTTCCACAATTCATAGGGAGTCTTTTCAAGAATAGGTCTTATAGAGATTTTATTATGAATATAACACGCTATATTCACAGCTTCTGCCCAAAAGTGCTTAGCCATATTTGTTTCATTGATCATGGTTCTGGCCATCTCTTGTAATGTTCTATTCTTTCTTTCTACAACTCCATTTTGCTGGGGAGTTCTAGGACAAGAAAAATTATGAACAATACCATTTTCTTTAAAATATTTTTCAAAATAATGATTTTCAAATTCACCACCATGATCACTTCTAACTTTTATGATTTTAAAATCTTTTTCATTTTGCACTTGAGTACATAAGTCAATGAATACAGAATGTGACTCATCCTTGTGTTTTAAAAACTTTACCCATGTCCATCTGCTGAAATCATCAATGATGACCAATCCATACTTCTTGCCTCTTATGGATGCAGTTTTAACTGGCCCAAACAGATCAATATGAAGTAACTCTAATGGCTTAGAGGAAGAGACATCATTTTTAGATTTAAAGGAAGGTTTTGAAAATTTTCCTTTTTGACATGCTTCGCACATAGCATCTGAGTTGTACTTCAGATTGGGAAGTCCTCTGACTAAATTTAATTTATTTAGTTGAGAGATTTTTCTAAGACTGACATGTTCCAATCTTCTGTGCCATACCATTTGCTCATTGCTAACAGACAAAAGGCATTTTACGTTTTGAGATTTAAGATCTGATAAATCAATTTTGTAAATGTTGTTCTTTCTCTTGCCAGAAAAGAGGATTGATCCATCCTTTGGATTTACATCTTTATAGGAGTTTTGATTGAAGATAATGTCATAGCCATTGTCACTTAATTGACTTATGGACAATAGATTATGAGCTAATCCTTCTACTAATAAAACATTAGAGATAGACAGAAGGTTACCGTTTCCTATGGTTCCAGAACCAATAATCTTCCCTTTCTGATTACCTCCAAAATTCACATCTCCTCCAGCTTTAAGTTCCAGGCTTTGGAACATAGACCTTTTTCCCGTCATGTGTCGTGAGCATCCAGAGTCCAGGTACCATGACTGGTGTTTCAATTGAGCTGTTAAGGACATCTGCAACAAATATTATTTTATCCTTAGGTACCTATATCTTTTTGGGTCCTTTTGGGTTAGCATAAGAGTTTCCAGAATGTGATGTATATTTTATATCATGTGAGTGTCCAAACTTGAATTTCTTATTCAGAGGTTTGTAAGTGAAGGTCATTTTAGCAACAGGTTTTAGAATGTATGTCTCCTTCCCTTTGGGAGGTTCATATCCAATTCCTCTTCTGTTTTTCCCACTAACTCCATAGATCATTGAAGCCATTTTGCTTCTGTCTATTCTTTTAGCAAGAAAAGATTGAAAGCTATAGTCATATTCTTTCATAATATCTTTTGAACTAGATACATACTCTGAACTAAAATTCTTTTGAACAATTTGAATTTCCTTTTCAAGTTTAAGATTGTTTTCTAAAAGTTCATATTTTTCTGTTTCAAGTTTCTTAAAATCAGATGCAATACTCTTCTTGAGTTTCTTGTATTTGATTTTGAGCTTACTATAGTTTTCCAGAAGTTCTGATAAACTATCAGCAAGTTCTTCTCTAGAAAATTCAGAAAATACCTCTCTTTGTTCTGACTCACAGTCTGAGTCATCTTCCGTGATAGCCATTAAAGCTAGGTTGGCATTTTCATCTTCAGAACCAGATTCATCTTCAGAAGAATCTGAGTCATCCCAGGTTGCCATCATTCCTTTCTTCTTTCCAAATCTCTTCTTTGGTCTTTCTTTTTGAAGCTTTGGACAATCACTTTTGAAGTGACCAGGTTCTTTGCATTCATAACAGGTGATCTCTCTTCTGTTTGACTTTTTATGTCCAGAAGATTCTGGTTTATCTTCTGACTTCTTGAAGTTCCTGAACTTCTTTTGTCTGTGCTTCCACAGATGATTGATCCTTTTGGAGAGTAAAGATAGTTCGTCTTCTTCTGAAGCTGATTCTTCAGAGTTTTCTTCTTCAGCCTGAAAAGCGTTAGTATCAAATTTCTTAATTGATTTAAGGGATAGAGACTTACCTTTCTTCTGAGGCTCATGCTCATCCAGTTCAATCTCATGACTTCTGAGAGCACTGATGAGTTCCTCTAGAGACACATTGTTCAGATCCTTTGACACCTTGAAAGCAGTGACCATTGGTGCCCATCTTCTGGGTAAGCTTCTGATGATCTTTTTCACGTGATCTATAGACTCACTTTCCTCAACTTTGAAGGCTTCATACTTCTGAACTAAAGCCAGAGCTTTAGACTCCTTAACTTGGGAGTTTCCTTCATGAGTCATTTTGAGAGACTCAAACATATCATGCGTTGGATCTCTATTAGTGATTTTTTCATATTCTACTTTAGAGATAGCATTTAAAAAAATATTTCTAGCTCTGTGATGATTTTTAAAATCAACTTTTTGTTGTCTATCCATATTTTTTCTATCCACTTTGTTTCCTTCTGAATCTGTGGGATGTTTGTAACCATCCAAGACTATATCCCAAAGATCACTATCATGACCTAGAAATAAACTTTCTAGTCTATCTTTCCAGTACTCAAAATCTTCTCCATCAAACACTGGAGGTTTGTTATAACTATTATTATTTTGTTCAGCGGCCATTGTGTTTTCTTCTGGATCTTTTCCTGACACGGTTAAGTGTTGAGCTCAGAGTCAAGCTTTGATACCAATTGAAGGGGTAAGAAAACACTTAGAAGGGGGGGGGGGTTGAATAAGTGACTCTTTTCGAGTTTTCAATACAAAGCTCAAAATAATAATGGAATAACACAGTTATTTTTATCCTGGTTCGTTTGAACTCAAACTACTCCAGTCCACCCGCCAAGGTGATTTCGCCTTTCTCAACAAGGACTTAATCCACTATAATCAACTGATTACAATCACACAACAACTGTTGTGACTAACAATGCACAAGTAAACTTAGAAATGACTAACACCACTAAGACTTAAATCTAGTCCTAGTCTTCTTGAGAAATCTGACCAAACTTGGTTTCTCAAGGAACAAATACAGAAGTATAATCTTTACAGATAATTGAAATAGAGTTTTCTTCTAATCAAGCTATATCACAACTGTGATTTTTCTTAGAATGTAATACACAAAAATGTATGAACTATGAGTTTGTAAGCTTTTAAATCTTTCACGTAGTTTCTTGTTTTTGACGTTCTCTATTGTCTTGCAATAAATGTCCTTCTATTTATAGTAGGAGTAATAAGACCGTTGCTGCCTTCAGAGGAAATGGAGAGCATTAAATGCTTTGCGTGTATCCTTGCAAAATTCCATTCTCCAAGAAACTAGTTTTAGGCACTTGAGTGCTTTCAGCCGTCTTTGCATTAATTAGCAAACGTCAGAATGTAAGAACGTGTTTTCCTTTGCTTTGACAAGACACATTGATTAAGACGTTGTTTCAGTATTTACTTTAACTCAGAACATGCTTCATTCAACTTCTGGTCAGAGCGTTGCTTGCTAAGATCTTTGAACAACGCTTGCTTTCAAGTTATCTTCAGAATCAAGAAGCCTGCTAGAAGTTAGAAGATACATTTAAAAAGTAAAGGTTCTTACCAGAGTCAGCAGATGTGTTTGAATAAAAGATTATTTTATCAAAGAACTTCTTCATAATTTTTGCTTAGTACTTTGGAATGTTTCTTGTCAGAACATTAACTAAGACATTCAAAACGCATTCATTAGAGCATAAATTATCTTAAATATAATTTAGTTATTATCAAAACACTTGGGATAGGTCAGAACGAATTAGGGTTATATCCTAGAACATGTCAATATGCCTTGTACATGTCAATATATATCCTAGAACGAATTAGGGTTATAAAACTGATTGGTATCTGTTGTACCCCAAAATTTGTCCTCTCACTTATCAAGAATTTTCTCACAAAATCTCCTTAGGATCAAGACTGCATTAGGGTTGATCAGCTCAAGACACCTCCTCAAGCACTAATGACTGAAAATTAGGGTTTGAGATTGCACAATGATTTTTGAACTATCAATTCTCCATAGGACTTTCATGGATCATTAGGGACCCCCAAGATTGCTCATGCCAAGTTTCAAGCCTTGGATCACACTTTTGATCAGTCAATTGAACAGTTGACCTAAAAATTAACTATATTGGGGAAAAAGTCAACCATGGCCAATTTATAGTCAAACTTCATAATTTTTTATCCACACCAACATTTTAAACTCATATGCATCATTTGATCAAATTTGGACCATAATTCCTCAAGAAATTTGATCAAATCATCAAAAGGGCAAAATGGTCAAAATTAGGGTTTTGATTGGGAAAGGGAAATTTCTGATTTTTGACCTAGAAAATGATAAATTGGGTTAAGGTATGATCTCAAGAGTCCAATTAAATCACTTTAACCTAATGACATGGTTCAAAACACTACAAGTCTATTGGATTGACAGATGAATTTTTCAATCAACTGTATACTAAAAAGTCAAACTTTGACTTTTTGGTCAAATTCAAGTGTCAAATATCATGATTCATCAAAGAATGTCAAAATATGAAACTTGTTCATCAAGAAATCAAGAATCAAAGATTTTATTTTGAAAAGATGAAATTTCTTAACTTAGAAATTTTTCTAAGTATAGAAAATTTCTTATTTTTTCATAACTTTGAGCCAAATTTTCACCATGATGAAAGATGATTCAAACGAAACTTCCAACATGAAAGTTGTATATCTCCATGAAATCTACAACTTTGCTTCACACAAATTCTCCTAAAAATTATTGGATCTTAAGTTATAATTTTGTGAATACATGCTCATGAACTAAAAATGACTTAGTGAAATTTTGCCCTAGCTAGGCAGACTTTTGACCTAACTTCCTGGAAATTTTTCACATGGTTCCAAGGTGAATCTTCAAAAAAAAAATTCAAAGAAAAGTTGAAGAGCACATTGCAAGCTTTCCAAAATGTCTAAGAACTCTTTGAGATCATTCTTGAGTAGGGAGAATCAAAGAGATGAAGTTGGTGTTTTGTCACTTGGATTACAAGTCATTTTGTGAAGAATATTGGATCTAATCCTCAAGAATGTTGTACAAATCCCACTTTGAAGGCTTCTAACTTGACTTTCACTCCATAATTAAATGTTTTCACAACTGTTGGAAGCTTTAACCTAAGCATTAAATGCATTGTACAAACTTAATTCCATTTTGGGAAGAAAGGCAACATTACCATTTTAGAAAAGCAAACTTTATGCAAAGTCAGCTTGCATTGAGCCTTGCATTAGTTCTTTCTGCACAAACACACTACACACAATCAGAACAAGTGTGCTTAAAGGTATCATCCCCCTACAAGCTTTGTACTTCACCTTGAAACCATGCTTTCTCTTTGCTTCAAAAACAACTAACCAAGCAAAACATGTGAGTTTTTGAAATATGAGTTGATACAAGTCTTGAAACCTCTTGCTTATAAGTAGACACACTATTTGCAAGTTGAGACATGAATGTTATTTCCCTGAAACTACCTCAAACATTCCAAAACCTAAAACTTGTTCAAGAGCACCATTAACATACAATTCTGAACAAAAACTCATGATATTCATTTCCACTCGTGCATTTTGAAAACTAACCACTCAAACACCTTCTAAACATCATATCAAAGCAATCCATACCCTTGTTTCCTCATTGTAACTCCTCCATCCCTATCCACCATTTTCAAAAACCAAGCTTGCAGGTTGACTTGAGTGGAGAGATTCAGGGACATTCAAGGCAAAGTAAGAGTTGGGATACATTCAAGGAGGTCCAGGCAAGCTAAACAGATCCTCAGGCCATCTCAAAAGTCAGTCAAACTTCATTCACAACTTCATCTGCAAGAGGTAAAAATTCAAACTTCTATCTCTTCATATAAGCATCATTTGATCCTTATTTGGGAAAACAAAATGTATATATCCTTTCCCTAAAGCTAACCATGTTCATAGTTTTCATTTATATTGGCTGTGTATAGAGAATTTTGGATTTGAAATTTCTGAGAAAATTATGTTTCAATTTAGGGCCAGCAAAATTAGTTTTTATCTTTGACATTTAGTTTACATAAGTTATATATTTGAATTCGTGGGAAGAAACACCATAACTTTCATGTTTGGAGTTTCCATTTTTGTGGAGAAATGAGGAAGATACAGGTGGTTCGGGCATGGCTCAAGGTTGAAGATGAAGTTTCCTTCAGGAAACAATTTTCCTTATGTATTTATGCTTTAATTATATGACGGGATGAAATAGCCACCCCAGTGGCAAGCGCGCGCGTACTAAGGCATATGTTACATAAAGGGAGAGGGTTCGAACCAATGTGAACCAATGTTTTTTGGCAGGCGCTGGGCCCTTTGGGCCTGACATTGTTTTTTGCTAGCTTACACCCTCTGTTTACTTATGATACCTCCCTGGCCCATTTTTATTTTCATTCATTTATTTATTTCTTTTTCTTTTTAAATATATTTTTCTAAAATACCAAAAAAAGTCATAAAATGTATAAAAATATAGATTTATATTTTGACATAATTTAATTATTTTTCTACATGAAAAAATTATTTTTATCCATCATACTTTATTTATTTGTATTAATTTTCTTGTAAATATTTAAATAAAGCTAGGTTATTATTTAAATACGCTTATTTTTTTTTAATATAAAAAGGACCAAAAATATTTCATGACACCACATATTACTTTCAAAACAAAAATATAAAAATACAAAAATACTTTTTCTTTAAACTTATTTCTTTTAATCAACTAAAATAGATTTAGGGTTTCATCCAAAAAAATCTTTTCTTAATTAAAATCTTTTCTTAAATAATTTCTTTATTTAAATTAAGTTTTATTTAATTTAATTACTCTTTTTAGGTCAAAACTTCCTTCACATTAAGAAAACAAAAACAAAATAAAATCTTTTCTTTGGATTTACATTTAATTCATCTTGCATATTATTTGTTTCAATTATTTGTACAATAATTCAATTTGGTTGTAATAAATAAATTAGGTTTATATTATTGCAATCTCCATTCATAAATTGTATACCCCCTCCCACCGATGTCGTAATAGCATAGTAATTTTAAATTATGCAACTTATCGCTTTTACATAACATGCTAGTAATTAGGGTTTGTATGGAAAGAATAAAGCCAATCAAAATAGAAAACCCTAATTCAAGACAAAAACAAGCATGAAAATGACACATTTGCACACAAGCACCCCTAGGGTTATCCCATTTGGTTGCCTTACAAAAATGGTCATATTACGCATGTAAGGTATCTTAGCAAAAACAAACAAATACAAGATCATAGTCCCTCGATGACGCTATTCCAAGTTACCTTACAAATGATCTTAGTCCCTTAAAAATAATGCTAAGAAACTTTGCAACATTTCTAATCATGGCTATACGATGACCCACGCCCGTCCCGTTTACATCCAAAGATAGAGTTGCTTACCAAATCAATGGTAATACAACAATGTCAAAGAAAAAGAAAATGAACAAGAAAGACATTTGAGTAGGTAGATTGCTCCTAATTACTTGCTCCATTTCAAAAAAAACATCCTTGTTATTTTCAAAACAATCACATACACTTTCGAACATCTTACAAAAATTGAAAACATTTTCAAAAGATCAACATCTTTGTATACATTCTTACGAACGAGAATCATTACAAAGATTGCCTAAACAAAGGCCTCTTCACAAAATACTTTCAAAAACCACACAAAGTACAATTTCAAACAAAAGCAAGTGATCTAGCAAGTAACTAAGAGCCCATGGATAACCATGGATGAAAAGGGTACTAATACCTTCCCCTTTCATAATCTACCCCCCGAACTCAAAAAACAATCTCAAAGGTCTTTCCTGTGCTTTTTTACCTTTCCTTTTGGATAAAAGAAAAGTCGGTGGCGAATCTTGCTAAACCGTAACATTTGCGATCAAACGAAAAAAACCTTCAAGTCAGTTCTCCCACCGTATCACAGAACTGGCGACTCTGCTGGGGAAAATTCTAAAAGTGGGGTTACCTTAGGGATATATCACATTTATTTTCTTTCATTGTTTGACTTGTATGCTTTACATTATGGTTCTTTGTTTGGGTTTGAATCCTCTACCCAGATTTAGGGTACATGATAGGTAAGTAGCAATACATTGTGGAAACTGTACGGGGTATACAGATATGGTCTAAGCAATAGCTACGTTAGTGCGACGTATTTGTGGGTACCGGTAGCCTTTGAGTTAATCAAAGAGAATATGAGGCCGTTGAGTGATGTCATGAAGCACTAATGAACTTTTAGAACCTTTACTTGACCAACTTGGCCTTTAGGATATAGTGAGATGACCGGCTTTGGTGCAGTCCGAAGTTGGTAGATACTCGATACTACACTCATTGAGTTTTGGTTTCTTGGGATATTTCGGTAGCCATTAAAGAGGCTTGTGCTGAAACAATGACCAAGGAAACAAACCAGTGATATTGAGCTCCTTAGAACCCGGTTACTATTACTAGGACAGGTTTAAGATAACTAAACTTCAAGAGGGTACTTACCTACAAAGCCCCATGCAAGCCTAAACCTAAGAACTTGTTTGCTTTGTTCGTATATGCATACTTGTACATAACATCATGAACATCATATACATCTACTAACCTTTTCAAGGATTTTTGGATTCATCTTTGTTCTTGTTTTGTAGGATATGGATTCACTTCGTAGGAAAACTATTCAAGTCAACCTTGTGAGAATCCTCCACAACTTAAGGAGCTAGTTTCAAGGATTCCTGAAAACTCTCCATTCACCGAGAGACATGGTCGTCTACTCAACTTGGTCACCTTTAACATATATGAGGACATGATGAAAGTGCTTTTTCAGTTCTTTGATCCTTTACACCATTGCTTCACATTTCCCGACTATCAACTTGTGCCTACTTTGGAAGAATTCTCCAAACTCTTGAGGATTCCCATTCTCAATCAACTACCTTTCAACGGTACGGAAAGAGACCCAAAGCCAGAAGAGATTTCTCAAGCCCTACACTTGCACTCATCTGATGTCACAACTCATTGGGAAACAATGAGTGGTGTCAAAGGCTTCCTAGCAAAGTTCTTGTTTGAGAAAGCCCAAAGCTGTTGGAATTCCTTAGACTTGCAAGCCTTTGAGGAAATTGTGGATCTCCTCATCTATGGGATGGTTTTGTTTCCAAATCTTGACCAACTCATAGATATCAACACCGTCAAAATCTTCATATCTCGCAACCCGGTGCCTACATTGCTAGGAGATATCCTTCACTCTTTTCACACTCGCACAATGAGGAAAAGAGGTGTCCTTATGTGTTGCACTCCTCTCTTGGAAAGTTGGTTTATTTCTCATCTTCCCCAATCTGTATTAAAGAATGATCAAGGTTCAAGGTGGTCGCAAAGGTTGATGATGCTCAAACATTCATACATTCATTGGTGCTCCCGATCCAAAGAGAATGTTGTCATTGTCGACCGTTGTGGAGAATTTTCTAATGTCCCTTTACTTGGAATTAGGGGTGGTATCACCTACAACCCTTGTTTGGCCTTAAGACAGTTTTGTTATGCCCGAAGGGATGGCCCGCACGAGATGTTGATTCAAGGTTTGGTATTTTACTACGACAACGATGATCAAGGTCTTCGCCGGAGATTTATCCGAGCTTTGAGGATGTTAAACAAGGTGGATAACAAGACTTTGGGGCACAAGAATTCCATCCCTCTTGAGCCTTACCTCAAATGGGTACGAACTCGCGCTCAGAGTCTTATGGTGCCTTACCCCTCCATTCTCCCAGTAATCATTGAGCCTGTCATGGAGGGAGACATTCCATACACTATCATACATCCTGACATGCCCACATCTCTTGAAGACCTACAAAGGGATTGGATACAACTCAAAGGGGAGCGAGATACTTTCGAAGCCGAGTTCTACGCAAGCGAGAAGAAGTTTTTGGAGCTCACTAGGCTACTTCATGAGGACAGACTCTGAATGCCTACATTGCACCAAAGAGGATGCGCACTACTTTTCTATCTTAGAGATTTTGTATTATTTTTCCCAAGGGGCATTGATGTACTCAAACTTTATCTTATTAATATAACGTGTGTTTCCTTTTTGTCTAAAACAAATTTGAATCTTTGAAATCCTTGAAAAAATTGCATATGCACATACCATTCATCATAACATAAGCAGGTTTTTGCAACAAGTCTCCTCATCTCTCTACTGTTTATTTCAGTAAGATGGATCTCGAATAAACAGTGAAAAAGATCTTCAAGCTCGGAATACACAGTTTCAACAGTTGCTCTTGACCCTAGCCAAGGGACAAGAAGAATTGAAGACTTTGCTAGCTGAAGAGAGGAAAAATAAAACCAAGAAGGTAACCAGAGTCTTAAACATGGGAAGAAGATTTCATGGGCAGACAAGAAGGACTTTGGACTTTGCAACAACATCCGGAGAAAAAGACAATCAGGAAGGGAAAGGTAAAGAAACAGTTATCCTGTCATAATCGGAAGAAGAAGAGGAAGAAGAAGACTACTCTGAGGAACAGTACCCTCCAGCTGATGACAAGTACAAACATATCGAAGAGCGATTGAGCGCGATGGAAATCCAAAAAGTTCCAGGCTTGGACTTTAAGGAATTGGGTTTAGTGTCGGGGATTGTGATTCCTCTGAAATTTAAAGCACCTATATTCGCCAAATATGACGGAGTTGCATGCCATAAAATGCATCTTCGGTCATATGTGAGGAAAATCCAACCCCATACCGTTGATAAAGACTTGTGGGTGCATTTCTTCCAAGACAGTCTGTTTGGAACTCAACTTGACTGGTTTTACCAACTAGAAAGAGCCAACGTTCACAATTGGGAAGATCTTGCTGCAGATTTCTACAAGCAATACCAGTATAATGTTGATCTGGCACCTATCCGTACTCAACTCCAGAGTATGGCCATGGTGTCCAATGAAGGTTTCAAAGACTATGCACAAAAATGGAGAGATTTGGCTGGAAGAGTTCAACCCCCTCTATCTTAGAGAGAATTGGTGGACATGTTCTTGGGCACCTTGTCTGGTCCCTTCTTCAATCATTTAATCGGAAGTTCATCTGCAGGCTTTACTGAACTAATATTTATCGGAGAGAGGATAGAAGCCGGTATAAAGAATGGAAAGATTCAGAAAGACACATATTCTTCTACAACTGTAAGGAAGCCTTTCATTAGAAAGAAAGAGGTGGTTGATGTGTATCCGCAAGGAAACCAAGATAGGGCCGAGCACCGACCAATAGTGGGGGCTGTTATGATTCCTAAGCCTGCATCTGATCAACAAAGAAATAATCAACCAAGTATGGAAAGGCCAGTCAGGCAGTTCACCAGAATCAACATGACTCCGTCTCAAGTATTACCACATCTACTAAGATCCAACTTGGTGACCTTGAAAGAAGCTCCAAAAAACCTCAATACAACATATCCTCATTATCATCCCAATGCCCGTTGCGCATATCACTCTTAAAGTCCTGGTCACGATACTAACAAATGTTGGGCTCTAAAGAACAAAATACAAGACCTCATTGAAGCGAAAGAAATTGAGTTCGATGCGCCTGAAAAGCCAAATGTCATTTATGCCCATATGCCAAGACATGGCCACAATACTAATGCCATTGAAGAAGGATTGTTTGTTGCTTCAATTGATGAACTCATGACCCCATTTCTGACCATTAAAATGAATTTGTTGAATGTCGGTATGTTCCCGGGCTGTGGTGAAGTTTGCCATCTCTGTTTATTCTCCCCAACCGGCTGTCCTTTGTTGAAAATAGGTGTTCAGCGCCTAATAGATAACAAGGAAATTTTGTTTGAAAAAACTCCTGTTCCACCTATCCTTTTTGAAGATGTTTCTATCATTACCATTTCCACCAATTCTTCCAGGGTTTCCACCAAAAGATCCGTTAGAATTACATCAGTTCCGAAAGCAGCTCCTTTAATAATCATAATGCCTGGACCAGTCCCATACCCATCAGACAAAACCATACCATGGAATTATGGAGGGGATGTCTATTACCATGATATCAAGCAGGACTGGCCAGCCGCCAAAGACTCAAGCTCCAAGAAAGTCAACTCCGACATCAGTAACATTGCAGGAACTAGCAAAATTACCCGAAGTGGTAGGATCTTTTCTCCAGAAATCGCTCCCCCAAAAGCAGTTTCTGGACCCGTAATCATCCTTGTGGATGCTCCAAAGGTTACTCCCACACCCATAATCATCTCTGCAAAAACTCCAATTGACAAAGCCGTTACAAGCCCTGTGATCATTCCGACTAACACTCTTGCTGCCGAATTTACTGAGACTCGAGGAAAAGGTGTTATGATTGAGCATGTTCGGACGAAGGCTCAGTCATTGACTATCCTTGAGACCTCCAAGAAAGAAATGGAGGAGATCTTGAAAATTATAAAGAGAAGCGACTACGATGTAGTTGAACAACTGGGGTAAACTCCCTCTAAAATCTCCATGGTGGCATTACTACTATGTTCCGAGGCACATGCTAAAGCCTTGGTGAAGTTCTTAAAAACCTCCCATGTACCTCAAGAGACATTTGCCGATCAATTTTAAGAGCATAGCCAGCCTAACTGCGGATAATGGTTTAGGTTTTTCAGATGCTGATCTAACACCGAGGGGAAGGAAGCATAATGAGGCATTGCATGTCTCAGTGGAATGTAGGGGCACAACTCTGGCACATGTTTTGGTGGATACTGACTCATCTCTGAATATACTACCCAAAAAAGCTCTTGATAGACTTGACTGTGAAGGGTTAACTTTGAAGCCAAGCAACATAATATTAAGGGCTTTTGACGGCTCGAAAAGGATGGTACATGGGGAGGTGGACATTCCCATAAAGGTTGGAACCCAAACCTTCAATTTAACTTTTTATGTGATGGACATCCGCCCTTCATACTCCTGCCTGCTAGGCCGACCATGGGTCCACAATGCTGGCGCTGTTACTTCTAAACTGCACCAGATGTTGAAGTATCCAGTTCAAGGGAAGATTATCACTGTTTATGGAGAGGAAGAATACATGATCAACCATCTCAATTCCTTCAGATATGTGGAATTGGATGGTGAATTCATTGAAACTCCATTTCAACACTTTAAAGAGGTCCCTCAAGATGTGGAAGTGACCAAGACTGTTCCAAAGATTACAAGGCCTCCACTCCGGATGTCGTCACTGAAGGATGCCAAAGAAGTGGTAGAAGAAGGAGGATGCACTATCTGGGGACAACTCCCAGATATCCCATATAAGTTTGACAAGTTTGGCATGGGTTTCACTTCAAGTGCTCAAAAGGTTGTACGCCGTTCTCGTGCTGGAGGGCCACCCTTGAAGATCAACAACCGTGAAGTCAACGCAGTAGAAGATGGTTGCAACCTAGAGGAATGGATCTTCCCGACTGTCAATGGAGGGCTCAGCAATTGGGAGGCTAGAGACTTCGTCCCGACCACTTTTAGTCCTCAGTAATTTGTCTTTACATTTTGTTGGATCTGTAATATTCAAAACAATTCGCACTCTTAAAACCTTGTGTCTTACCCGAGGCACAATGGTCCATTTGTAAGGGTTATTATCTCATTTTTCATATGAGATCAATGAATCATGGACGTTTTCTCATACAAACTTTTGTGCTCATTGTTTTTTCTTTTACATTTTACTTTCTTTCAAATATAGTTATACCCTTACACACACCCACACTCACAATGCAGGTATACATCCATTCAGGATCCCATGGGTAATGATACTGCTATGGCCTTTGTGACTCTGAGAATCTAATCTACCAAGCCGAAGACGAAGGTGAGGAAGATTGCGAAGTACCAAGAGAACTTGCCAGACTACTACAACAAGAAGAGAACCATTCAGCCTCATGAGGAACCCATGGACACAATCAACCTAGGTACCGAAGAAGATAAAAAAGAGGTCAAGGTGGGTGCCAATATGGAACCCAGTATCAATAAGCGTCTGATTCAGTTATTACACGATTATGTTGAAGTCTTTGCCTGGTCGTATAAAGACATGCCAGGACTTGATGAAGATATTGTGGTACATCGTCGGCCTACAAGAGAAGATTGTCCGCCATTAAAGCAAAAGGTTCGCCGCATGAGGCCTGATACGTCAGAAAAGATTAAAGCAGAATTCATGAAGAAATTCAACGTTGGATTCTTGGCTGTCACCTCTTATCCCCAATGGGTTGCCAATGTTGTTCCAGTGCCCAAAAAGGACCGCAAGGTGTGAATGTGTGTGGACTACAGAGATTTGAATAAGGAAAGCCCTAAGGATGATTTTCCACTCCCCAACATTGATATCCTAGTTGACAATACAACACAACACAAAGTGTTTTCCTTCATAGACGGATTCTCAGGTTACAACCAAATCAAAATGGCGCCTGAGGACATGGAGAAAACAACCTTTGTCACGCAGTGGGGGACTTTCTTCTATAAAGTAATGCCATTCAGACTAAAGAACGCTGGGGAAACCTATCAGCGTGCCATGGTAGCTCTATTTCACGACATGATACATCATGAAATAGAGGTCTACATGGACGATATGATAGCCAAATCTCAAACAGAGGAACATCATCTTGATCACTTACAAAAACTGTTCGAGAGACTGAAGAAGTACAAGCTAAGGTTGAATCCTAACAAATGCACATTTAGGGTACAATCTGGTAAACTCTTAGGCTTTATCGTCAGTAACAAAGGTATCGAGGTCAATCCTGCCAAAGTTAAAGCAATACAAGAGATGCCTGCTCCTCGTATTGAGAAGGAAGTCAGAGGATTCTTGGGGCGTTTGAACTACATTTCCAGATTCATCTCTCACCTGACAGCTACTTGTGAACCAATCTTCAAACTATTAAAGAAAGATCAAGTAGTCAAATGGAATGATGAATGCCAAGTTGCTTTTGACAAAATCAAAGAATACTTACAAGAGCCTCCTGTGTTGATGCCACCAGTCGAGGGAAGACCGTTGATCATGTATCTGACTGTTTTAGAAAACTCAATGGGGTGTGTATTGGGGCAGCATGAAGAGTCTGGCCGAAAAGAGCATGCTATTTACTACCTGAGCAAAAAGTTTACCGACTGTAAAACCAGATATTCACTGCTCGAGAAAACTTGTTGCACTCTGGCATGGGCTGCTCGCCGGCTAAGACAGTATATGCTGACTCATACTACTTTGTTGATATCTAAAATGGATCTGATAAAATACATCTTCGAGAAGCCTGCTCTTTCTGGGAGAATAGCAAGATGGCAGATGATCCGGACAGAATATGACATACAGTATACTACCCAGAAAGCTATAAAGGGCAGTGTACTAGCTGATCACCTTGCCCACCAAGCTTTAGAAGACTACCAGTCCATGAGATTCGAATTTCCGGATGAAGACATCATGACATTAGACAACTGTGGGGAATTCAGGCCATATGATGGACCTGAACAAGGATCCCGATGGACCATGTTCTTTGATGGAGCATCCAATGCACTCGGCAATGGTATTGGTGTTGTACTCATATCTCCGGAAGGATGTCATACTCCCTTTACGTCTAGACTTTGCTTCAATTGTACAAACAACATGGCGGAATACGAAGCATGCATCTTCGGTCTCAAAGCTTCCATAGACTTGGGGTTCAAATCCTTGGATGTATTCGGAGACTCGGCTTTGGTTATTAGGCAGATCAAAGGGGAATGGGACACCAAACACCCAAACCTTATCCCTTACAAAGAACATGTTTTGACATTGCTACCATATTTTGAGAAGATTACCTTCGAGCATTTCTCGCGAGAAGAAAATCAGCTAGCAGACGCTCTAGCCACAATGTCATCTATGTTTAAACTTAATTGGGATAATGAGGCTCCCCAGATCACTATCGAGTGAATAGAGGGACCAACACACTGTCACGAGATCAATACTGAAGAAGAAGTGGACCAGCCTTGGTTTCACGAAGTCAAGAGGTATCTCGAGGCTCAAGAATATCCATAAGGAGATTCAATCAATGACAAGAAGTTTTTAAGGAGATTCTCCGCTAAATTCTTCCTTAGTAATGGCATTCTGTACAAACGCAATCATGACTCTGCGTTACTTTGGTGCGTAGATAAGGTTGAAGCTGAAAGGATCATGGCTAAATTGCATGAAGGCACTTTTGGCACCCACTCCAGTAGGCATATGATGGCAAAGAAAATCCTACGGGAAGGCTATTACTGGTCCACCATGGAAGCAGATTGCTATCAACACTCCCGAACCTTCCATAAATGCTAGATTTATGCTGACAAGGTGCACGTGCCTCCGGTTCCTCTGAATGTCTTGACGGATCCTTGGCCCTTTTCTATGTGGGGAATCGATATGATTGGTGAAATCAAGCCGACAGCCTCCAATGGACATCGCTTCATCTTAGTGGCCATTGACTATTTTATAAAATGGGTGGAGGCAGTTTCCTTCGCTTTTGTTACCAAGAATGTTGTCGCCCGCTTCATCAAGCAAAATCTCATTTGCCGGTACGGTGTCCCGGAAAGGATCATCACTGACAATGGTACAAATCTCAACAACACTATGATCACCTCCTTGTGCAAACAATTAAAGATTCAGCATCACAATTCTTCTCCCTATCGGCCGAAGATGAATGGTGCTATCGAAGCTGCAAATAAGAACATTAAAAAGATCATACAGAAAATGACAGTCACATACAAAGACTGGCATGCGATATTACCATTTTCTCTCCATGGGTACCGTACCACGACTCGCACATCAACCAGGGCAACACCCTATTCTCTGGTTTACGACATGGAAGTTGTCTTGCCTATCGAGGTCCAGATCACCTCTCTAAGGATTATGAAGGATATAGGGCTGAACGAAGACGATTGGATCCATACTCGACTTGATCAACTGCACTTGATTGATGAGAAAAGACTTACTTCTATTTGCCATGGTCAAATGTATCAAAAACAGATGATCAAGGCTTTTAACAAAAAGGTCAGATGCCAAGTGTATCAAGTTGGAGATCTGGTGATCAAACATATCATACTGCCACAAGGTGATCCTAGGGGAAAATGGACTCCTACCTATGAAGGACCATTTGTAATTAAAAACATTTTCTCTGGTAGGGCAATGATCTTGACCACCATGGATGGTGATGACCTGTCGTATCCTGCAAACACGGACATAGTCAAAAGAAACTACGCATAAGAGACCCGCTAGGTTGACATACCTAGGGAAAAAAAGGGGATCCCGGCGAACCAAAAGGGTTCGGGCAAAAATTAGGGATAAAACAAAAAATCTGTACACCCGGAAAATTGAAAACCCAAAAGGGCGACTTGGGAAAAAAAGGGTTTCCCGGTGGACTGAAAACCCGAAAGGGAGGTCCAGGAAAAAGTTAGGGAATTAAAGCATATGACTATGTCCCATTGGATCACTTTACGACAACCTTTGGCTTCCACTAACAAACTCAGAGTTTCTGATCAATTCAATCAGCTTCAGACAAGGCAACAAATAGACAAGACGCTCGGAGATACAAAGGCTATAGCAGAATGGAAACCCCATGGGATTTTTACACATAACTATCTTTTCTTTGTATCAAAATTTTCTTTTTTACAATGACATTCTCTTACTAGAATGTTTGTCTCCTTGTACAAATTTTTTTTAATCAAAGTCAATACAAAGATATCTCTTTGAAAGTGCAAAACAATCTGTTTTTCTTCTCTTGTGTTTTGTTTACAAAATGTCCAATGATTCATTGTTGAAAATATGCATTTGAATATAATTATTGTTTACAAATAATGAAAAAAGGCAATTATTGATGGGTTGAATGGATAGGGAAATACCTCTATGTAGTTACCTAAGAAATCCCTACAGTACGTCGTTTAATCCCTAGCGGAACAAAACTCCCAGTTATCACTCCCCAGTAGAAATCATCAAATTTCTCAGAAGGATTTAACAAGCAGTATACGGCATTGTCCTTACAACAGAGTTTATTTCTCTAAACAAAAATTCATCAACACTTAGACTTCACAACATGAAGACTTATACGCCATATCCTCAACGGCAGTCAGGGATTTACTTCCCCTAATCCAACAGCATTACAGCAAATTGGCTCACATGCGCATACATTGCATCCATATATCATAAACATTGATAACACAAACGCATTATACTATGCATTTCATACAACATAAACATTGCATTTTAGCTAACATTTTACCCTTTTCAAGATAAGGTTAACAACTACCATTAACAATGTTCAAAACCTTTTGATACAGTTCAGATACGCTCCAACACGGATTCCATTCTGATACTATTCAAATTCAACTTTCAGATACAGTTCAGATACGCTCCAGACACGGATGCCATCCTGAAACTCATTCAACTCTCAAATACAGTTCAAATACGCTCCAGACACGGATGCCATCCTGATACTCATTCAGACCCAACCTTTTGATACAGTTCAGATACGCTCTAGACACATATGCCATTCTGATACTTATTCAGACTCAACCTTCGGATACAACACATATACGCTCCAGACACGGATGCCATTCAGATTCAATGTTTAGGTACAGAATAGATACGCTCCATGCGCAGATTCCATTTTGATACTTAATCAAAGCCTCTTCCAGATACAGCTCAGATACGCTCCAGACACAGACGCCATTTTGATACTCATTCTTTCAAGCTTACAAATTACAATTCAACAATCACTTTTGGATGGCATCTTTAAGCCCATCTCCTACAACTTTCTATCACCTCTCTAAATGGCATCTTTAAGCCCATTCCCTCGACTCTCACATCACCAAGTGCAAATTTCTTAGCACTCTAGTGTCCAATCATCTTCCACCTTCGAGTCACGAATGGCAAAACTCGCCAGTCTAACTCTTCAGGCTTAAGAAGATTGAACAGGGGCAGCTGTTGTACCCCAAAATTTTCCCTCTCACTTATCAAGAATTTTCTCACAAGATCTCCTTTGGATCAAGACTGCATTAGGATTGATTAGCTTAAGACACCTCCTTAAGCACTAATGACTAAAAATTAGGGTTTGAGATTGCACAAGGATTTTTGAACTATCAATGCTCCATAGGAATTTCATGGATCATTAGGGACCCCCAAGATTTCTCATGTCAAGTTTCAAGCCTTGGATCACACTTTTGATCAGTCAATTGAACAGTTGACCTAAAAATCAGCTGTATTTGGGGAAAAAGTCAACCATGGCCAATTTACAGTCAAACTTCATAATTTTTGATCCACGCCAACATTTTAAACTCATATGCATCATTTGATCAAGTTTGGACCATAATTCCTCAAGAAATTTGATCAAATCATCAAAGGGGCAAAATGGTCAAAATTAGGGTTTTGACTAGGAAGGGGCAATTTCTGATTTTTGACCTAGGTAATGATCAATTGGGTTAAGGCATGATCTCAATAGTCCAATTGCATCACTTTGAACTAATGACATGGTTCAAAACACTACAAGTCCATTGGATTGACAGATGAATTTTTCAGTCAACTGATCAAAAGTCAACTGTATACTGAAAAGTCAAACTTTGAATTTTTGGTCAATTCAAGTGCCAAAGATCATGATTCATCAAAACATGTCAAAATATGAAATTTCTTATTTTTTCATAACTTTGAGCCAAATTTTCACCATGATGCAAGATGATTCAAAGGAAACTTCCAACATGAAAGTTGTAGATATCCATGAAATCTACAACTTTGCTTCATACAACTTCTCCTAAAAATGCTTGGATCTCAAGTTATAATTTTGTGAATACATGCTCATGAACTAAAAATGACTTAGTGAAATTTTGCCCTAGCTAGGCAGATTTTTGACCTAACTTCATGGCAATTTTTCACATGGTTCCAAGGAGAATCTTCAAAAGAAATTCAAAGATAAGTTGTAGAGAACATTGCAAGATTTCCAAAATGTCTAAGAACTCTTTGAGAGCATTCTTGAGTAGGGAGAATAAAAGAGATGAAGTTGGTGTTTTGTCACTTGGATTACAATTCATTTTGTGAAGAACATTGGATCCAATTCTCAAGCATGTTGAACAAATCCCACTTTGCAAGCTTCTAACTTGACTTTCACTCCATAATTAAATGTTTTCACAACTGTTGGAAGCTTTAACTCAAGCATTCAATGCATTGTACAAACTTAATTCCATTTTGGGAAGAAAGGCAACATTGCCATTTTAGAAAAGAAAACTTTATGCAAAGTCAGCTTGCATTGAGCCTTGAATTGGTTCTTTCTGCACAAACACACTCCACACAATCAGAACAAGTGTGCTTAAAGGTCTCATCCCCCTACAAGCTTTGTACTTCACCTTTAAACCATGCTTGCTAGCTTTGCTTCAAAAACAAGTAACCAAGCAAAACATGTGAGTTTTTGAAATCTGAGTTGATACAAGTCTTGAAACCTCTTGCTTATAAGTACACAAACTATTTGTAAGTTGACACACAAATGTTATTTCCCTGAAACTACTTCAAACATTCCAAAACATAAAACTTGTTCAAGAGCACCATTAACATACAGTTCTGAACAAAAACTCATGATCTTCATTTCCACTCGTGCGTTTTGAAAACTAACCACTCAAACACCTTCTAAACATCACATCAAAGCTATCCATACCCTTGTTTCCTCACTGTAACTCCTCCATCATTATCCACCATTTTCAAAAACAAAGCATGCAGGTTGACTTGAGTGGAGAGATTCAGGGACATTCAAGGCAAAGTAAGAGTTGAGATACATTCAAGGAGGTACAGGCAAGCTAAACAGATCCTTAGGCCATCTCAAAAGTCACTCAAACTCCATTCACGAATTCAGCTGCAAGAGGTAAACCCTCAAACTTCTATCTCTTCATACAAGCATCATTTGATCCTGATTTGTGAAAACAAAATGTAGATATACTTACCCTAAAGCTAACCATGTTCATAGTTTTCATTTATATTGGTTGTGTATAGAGAATTTTAGATTTGAAATTTCTGAGAAAATTATGTTTCAATTTAGGGCCATAAAAATTAGTTTTTATCTTTGACATTTAGTTTACATAAGTTATATATTTGAATTCGTGGGAAGAAACACCATAACTTTCATGTTTGGAGTTTCCATTTTTGTGAAGAAATGAGGAAGATACAGGTGGTCCGGCCATGGCTCAAGGTTGAAGATGAAGTTGCCTTCAGGAAGCAATTTTCCTTATGTATTTATGCTTTGATTATATGACCGGATGAAACAGCCACCCCAGTGGCAAGCGCGCGCGTACTAAGGCATATGTTACCTAAAGGGCGAGGGTTCGAACCAATGTGAACCCCCCCTTTTGCATTTTTCCAGATTTCTGATTTTTCTAACATGTTTTTTGGCAGGAGCTGGGCCCTTTGGGCCTTGCATTTTTTTTTGCTAGCTTACACCCTATGTTTACTTATGATACCTCCCTGGCCCATTTTTATTTTCATTCATTTATTTATTTCTTTTTAAATATATTTTTCTAAAATACCAAAAAAAGTCATAAAATGTATAAAAATATAGATTTATATTTTGACATAATTTAATTATTTTTCTACATGAAAAAAATTATTTTTATCCATCATACTTTATTTATTTGTATTAATTTTGTTGTAAATATTTAATTAAAGCTAGGTTATTATTCAAATACACTTATTTTTTTTAATATAAAAAGGACCAAAAATATTTCATGACACCACATATTACTTTCAAAACAAAAATATAAAAATACAAAAATACTTTTTCTTTAAAATTATTTCTTTTAATCAACTAAAATAGATTTAGGGTTTCATCCAAAAAAATATTTTCTTAATTAAAATATTTTCTTAAATAATTTATTTATTTAACTTAAGTTTTATTTAATTTAATTACTCTTTTTAGGTCAAAACTTCCTTCACATTAAGAAAACAAAAAGAAAATAAAATATTTTCTTTGCATTTACATTTAATTCATCTTGCATATTATTTGTTTCAATTATTTGTACAATAATTCAATTTGGTTGTAATAAATAAATTAGGTTTATATTATTGCAATCCCCATTCATAAATTGTATACCCCCCTCCCACAAATGTTGTAATAGCGTAGTAACTTTAAATTACGCAATTTATCGCTTTTACATAACATGCTAGTAATTAGGGTTTGTATGGAAAGAATAAAGCCAATCAAAATAGAAAACCCTAATTCAAGACAAAAACAAGCATGAAAATGACACATTTGCACACAAGCACCCCTAGGGTTATCCCACTTGGTTGCCTTACAAAAATGGTCATATTACGCATGTAAGGTATCTTAGCAAAAACAAACAAATACAAGATCATAGTCCCTCGATGACGCTATTCCAAGTTTCCTTATAAATGATCTTAGTCCCTTAAAAATAATGCTAAGATACTTTGCAACATTGCTAATCATGGCTATACGATGACCCACGCCCATCCCGTTTACATCCAAAGATAGAGTTGCTTACCAAATCAATGGTAAGACAACAATGTCAAAGAAAAAGAAAATAAACAAGAAAGACATTTGAGTAGGTAGATTGCTCATAATTACTTGCTCCATTTCAAAACAAACATCCTTGTTATTTTCAAAACAATCATATACACTTTCGAAGATCTTACAAAATTGAAAATATTTTCAAAAGATCAACATCTTTGCATACATTCTTACGAACGGGAATCATTACAAAGATTTCCTAAACAAAGGCATCTTTACAAAATACTTTCAAAATCCGCACAAAACACAATTTCAAACAAAAGCAAGTGATCTAGCAAGTAACTAAGAGCCCGTGGATAACCATGGGTGAAAAGGGTGCTAATACCTTCCCCTTTCATAATCTACCCCCCTAACTCAAGAAACAACCTCAATGGTCTTTCTTGTGCTTTTTCACCTTTCCTTTTGGATAAAAGAAAAGTCGGTGGCGACTCTTGCTAAACTGCAACATTTGTGATCAAACGCAAAAAACCTTCAAGTCAGTTCTACCACCATATCACAGTATCTATTGTACCACAAAATTTTCCCTCCCATTTTTCATACAAGATACAATCCTAGGGTTTTCTAAAATATTCAATTTGGCTCAGAAATCGATCAGACAGATTCTTTTCCCAGGCAGTAAATCACCAATTAGGTTTTTGCATTTCTCAAAAGATAATTGAGTTCTAAAGGTTTCAAATGGTCTTCATAGGTATTCATGTCTCCTAAAGATTTATTAAAGTCAGTTTTCAAACCTCGCATTGCAAGTTTTCTCAATCAATGGTTCAGATAACTGAAAACAACTACATCGACCCAAAAATTGACCTTTTGCGAGAACAAATTCAAACGATCGTAACTTCTTCATTATTCAATATTTTTGAGAGGTTTTTCTTGCGTATGATTCTCCTTGATGCCATCTCCAATTTCTATTCACAAATCAAGAACTGATTATGCATAGAAGATCACCAAAATTTGAATGCGTTGAAAGTCGCATCATGAATTTTGACCTAATTTCAAATAACAGTTGTCTGATTTCTAATAATTTTGATTTCTTCAAATTACAGGGCTTTGAGACGATTATTTCTGTTCATGGTCATATGTGATGACGCTCACAGGTTTATTTTCAAAGAATCAAAAGAAAGTTATGTTTGGAAGACTTTTAAACTATCGAATCATCACAAGGCATTTGTTGATTTTGAATTTTCTTAACCACAGTTTACTAAAAGATTGATGATTGTTCTCAGGGCATGTTTGTCTGGACAAGATGTGAAGATTAAGACTATCATTTAAAACAATCATGATTTTGGATTCAAGTTGACCAAATGAATTACATTCTTAAACATTTATATTGTTTAGGAATTAGAGTACAAGGTGCATGTTTGTTTGAAATACAAATCACAAGATCATTTGTGATTGCTTAGAATTCAAGTTACTGGACTAAAGTATTTCATTTCAAACCATTCTAATTGGGAATTTCAAAAATTCATTTAAGATACAAAGATCTGTACAAAAATCCCATCATACAAGTTTGTTCAAGGCTTTGTATTGTTACATCGCAAATAAAGGTAAATTACAAAGTTTTGTCTTATTTACAAAGAGTTACAATTTCTTGTTTTCAACGAGGGAGTGTTGTTTCTTCGTGGCTTCATATTCAAGTAAGCCATCCAACCATCTTTTTCATCCAAGTCTCGCTTGCCGTTCATGAAACAAGAAAAGAAAAGTTAGCAAAAATTCAAGTGAAGTAATATGTGAAAAGAATAATTCATCATTAGGGTTTACAACTTGGAATCAGAATGTTTGTTTGTTTTATAAAAATCCATTTTCCCCAATTGAAAATCACAAAAAAAGTTGCCCTTCTTGGTTCACAAAAAAGGAAAAGAGAAATTTGCAAGCATTACAAAGGCAAGGTCAAAACTGCAAAATAAATGAGAAACAGCAAACTGCCAAGTACAAAAACAAGCTACTGCAACAGCCCAAACAAAACAGGGCTACATTACATTTGCAACAAGCAAGTCAACAAACCAAGGCAGCCATATAGCAGCAAGTATGCTATCCAAAGCCTGCAAAGCCAACCAAAACAACAAGTTGCCCAACCTGCTATACAAACAGCAAACTGCAATCACAGCAGCATCAACACAAACCAACAAGCGAATACAACAGCCCAAACAAAAGCCATAACAGAACAAAACTGCAACAAACAAAGAAAACAAACAATATGCAAGCTAGCATTAGCTCATATCTAAAACATGTCATCATTTTCCTAATGCTGCAAACCCTTCAGAATTTAAAAAAAATAAGAAAAACTACTTTTCTTTTTCATTGAAAGAGGAAAGAGGAAATATGAAAGAGATATCACCACAAACCAATGCAGTCCAAAATCCTGCTATATGCCAAAAGCTCTGTCCAAATAACCTGCATCAAAACCTGTAGCCCAGCATTTGCACACAAATAACAATATGAAAACTACACTCAAAGTTTTCAAGGTCAGCACACCATGGTTGTTCAAAACCCTTAAAACTTTCCCTCCAATTCTTACTTCTCAGCTATTATATTACAAAACCAAGCAGCATATCAAAGGTAAAGGCGAGAATACACAAGAAAAATACCAACCAAACACCAGCAAGAGAATATACAAAAAACCAACACAAAACTAAGCAACAAAGAGATTAATACTGAAGAAGTAGTGGACCAACCCTGGTTTCACGAAGTCAAGAGGTATCTCGAGTCTCAAGAATATCCAGATGGAGCTTCAGTTAATGACAAGAAATTCTTAAGAAGATTCTCGGCTAAGTTCTTCCTTAGCAACGACATTTTGTACAAATGCAATCATGACTCTGTATTACTTTGGTGCGTAGACAAAGTTGAAGCTGAAAGGATCATGGCTGAATTGCACGAAGGCACTTTTGGTACCCATTCCAGTGGGCATACGATAGCAAAGAAAATCCTACGGGCAGGTTATTACTGGTCTGCCATGGAAGCAGATTGCTATCAGCACTCTCGAACTTGTCATAAGTGTCAGATTTATGCTGACAAGGTGCACGTACCTCCGGTTCCTATGAATGTCCTGACGGATCCTTGGCCCTTTGCTATGTGGGGAATCGATATGATTGGGGAAATCAAGCCAACAACCTCCAATGGACACCGCTTCATCTTAGTGGTCATTGACTATTTTACAAAGTGGGTTGAGGCAGTCTCTTTCGCTTTCGTTACCAAGAATGTTGTCGCTCGATTCATCAAACAGAATCTCATCTGCCGGTACGGTATCCCAGAGAGAATCCTCACTGATAATGGTACGAATATAAATAAAACTATGATCACCGCCTTGTGCGAGCAATTCAAGATCCAGCATCACAATTCTTCCCCTTACCGGCCAAAGATGAATGGCGTTGTAGAAGTCGCTAACAAAAACATTAAGAAGATCATACAGAAAATGACAGTCACATACAAAGACTGGCATGAGATGCTATCATTCGCTCTACACGGGTATCGTACCACAGTTCGCACATCAACCGGGGCAACACCCTATTCTCTGGTATACGGCATGGAGGTTGTCTTACCTATTGAGGTCCAGATCCCCTCTCTGAGGATTATGAAGGATGCTGGGCTGAATGAAGAAGATTGGATCCCAACTCGACTTGATCAAGTGAACTTAATTAATGAGAAAAGGCTTACTGCTGTTTGCCATGGTCAAATGTATCAGAAACGAATGATCAAGGCTTTCAACAAAAAGGTCAGACGCCAAGTATATCAAGTCGGGGATCTGGTGATCAAGCGCATCATACTGCCGCAATGTGATCCCATGGGCAAATGGACTCCTACATATGAAGGACCATTTGTGATCAAAAACATATTCTCTGGTGGAGAAATAATCTTGACCACTATGGATGGGGACAACCTTCCACACCCTGTATACGCAGACATAGTTAAAAGATACTATGCATGAACAAGGACCCGCTATGTCGACTGACCTAGGAAAAAATTACGGCATCCCGGCGAACCAAAAGGTTCAGGAAAAAATTAGGGATGAAATACAAAAAAAAATTTGTACACCCGGAAATCTGAAAACCTGAAAGGGCGGCTTGGGAAAAAAGGGTATCCTGGTGGATCGAAAATCCGAAAGAGCGGTCCAGGAAAAAGTTAGGGAATTAAAGCGCATGACTATGTCCCATTGGATCATCTTACAGACAATCTTCAGCATCGATCAACCAGCTCAAACGGTTCTAATCAATCCAATTAGCTTCGCCAAGGTGACAAGTAGACAAGACACTCAGAGACACGAAGATTATGGCAGAATGGAAACCCCATGAGATTATTTCACATAGCTATCTTTTCTTTGTATCAATTTTCATTTTTTACGACAACATTCTCTTACTAGAATGCTCGTCTCGTTGTACAAAAAAGACTTATTCAAGTTAATACAAAGATATCCCTTTTGAAAGTGCAAAACTATTTGTTTTTCTTTATTTCTGTGTTTTGTTTACAAAAACGTCCAATGATTTATTTTTGAACATATGCATTTGAACGTTATTACTGTTTACAAATGAATAGAAAATAGAAAGACAATCACTAATGGCTTTAAGAAACAGGATAATATCTTTAGGCTATTCCATAAAATCCTCGCAGGTACTTCCCCCAGCAAGAGCGGAAACAAGGACATCCTACTACAGGATCACTAACATATCCCCGGTATGCAGCCTAGTGGTATCAAGCGCTCTCATATCCCTGACAGAGCAAAACCTCCAACTACCCCTCCAAAGGTTCCCCAGTGAAAGTCGCCAGGCTTCTTAGGATTCCCAATTAGGATTTCACGAAGTCCACAAGCAATGCACGGCTTCCCCCTTCCACACTAGTGTTTATTTCTCTAACAAAAGGGAAACTCATCCATCAAATGCTTCAACTTCAACAGAGTATAGAGACTTACACTCCTCTTTCCTAGTAGTACTCATGGATTTATTTTCCCTAACTCCAGCAACACTACAGCATGAACAATCTTTATGTCCATACATTTGCATTCATACTTCATAGCATTGACAACACAAGTACATACAGTGCAATCTCTTTTATTTTGAGAAAATAACATCATACCGTGCATTGCATACATCATAACATTGCATACAATTAACTCTTCACCTTTTCATGAAAGAATCAATAGACAGGAAATTATCATCCATAAATTTCCGACAGACAAATATTTTCAACAAGTCAATTACAGATCAATTCCCAAGAAAGAGCTGGTCAATCATCTACATAGAAAATATTTCCTTCAGACTCCTGCTGGTTTAGTTTAAATCTCTCAATGGTTTACCCTGATTCTTTCCTCGCAGATTTATTTTCTAGTTCGGATAAGTCTCTCAATGATTTGTTCCGATTCTTCTCCAGATTCTTACTGGTTCAGATAAATCTCTCAACAATTTATTCTGATTCTTCTCCAGATTCTTAATGGTTCAGATAAATCTCTCAACGATTTATTCTGATTCTTCTCCATATTCTTACTGGTTCAAATAAATCTCTCAACGGTTTATTCTGATTCTTCTCCAAATCCTTGTTGGTTCAGATAAATCTCTCAACAATTTATTCTGATTCTTCTCCAGATTCTTACTGGTTCAGATAAATATCTCAATGGTTTATTCTGATTCTTCTCCAGATTCTTACTGGTTCAGATAAATCTCTCAATGGTTTATTCTGATTCTTCTCCAGGTTTTTACTGGTTCAGATAAATCTCTCAACGGTTTATTCTGATTCTTCTCCAAATTTTTACTGGTTCAGATAAATCTCTCAACGGTTTATTCAGATTCTTCTCCATATTTTTACTGGTTCAGATAAATCTTTCAACGGTTTATTCTGATTCTTCTCCAGATTTTTACTGGTTCAGATAAATCTCTCAACAATTTGTTCTGATTCTTCTCCAGACCTGTGCTGGTTCAGATAAATCTCTCAACGGTTTATTCTGATTCTTCTCCAGATTTTTACTAGTTCAGATAAATCTCTCAACGGTTTATTCTGATTCTTCTCCAGATTTTTACTGGTTCAGATAAACCTCTCAATGTTTTGTTCTGATTCTTCTCCAGATTCTTGCTGGTAGACAATTTTCTCTGGTTCAGATAAATTACACCAAGATTTATTCTGATGCTTCCCAGTCAAGGTTAATCCAAGACCTCTCTTGGTTCAGTATTAAATCTTTCCAAGATTTATTCTGATTCTTTCCAGTCAAACAACATTCAATACTTCTGCTAGTATCAGTTTAAATCAACCAAAGGTTTATTCTGATTTTCTTTTCCGGTTAAAGTCAAGATATAAATTAGTCCATTTTTGTCAACAATCACCTTTGAATGGCATCTATAAGCCCATCTCTGACAACTCTCCATCATTTCTCCAAATGGAATCTTTAAGCCCATTCCCTACACAATCAACCAGTGCAGCATCAAGTACAAATTTTTGGGCACTCTAGTGTTCAATCATCTTCCACTTTCAAGCTACGAACGACGAACATGTCGATCTTATTTTTCAAGTTTAAGAAGATTGAACAGGGGCAGCTGTTGTACCCCAAAATTTTCCCTCCCATTTTTCATACAAGATACAATCCTAGGGTTTCTCGAATATTCAATTTGGCTCAGAAATCGATCAGATAGATTCTTTTCCAAGGCAGTAAATCAGCAATTAGGGTTTTGCATTTCTCAAAAGAAAATTGAGTTTTCAAGGTTTCAAATGGTCTTCATAGGTCTTCATGTCTCCTCAAGATTTATTTAAGTCAGTCTTCAAACCTCGCATTGCAAGTTTGCTCAAACAATGGTTCAGATAACTGAAAACAACCTCATCGACCCAAAAATTGACCTTTTGTGAGAACAAATTCAAACGATCGTAACTTCTTCATTATTCAATATTTTTTAGCGATTTTTCTTGCGTATGATTCTCCTTGATTCCATCTCCAATTTCTCTTCACAAATCAAGAACTGATTATGCATAGAAGATCACCAAAATTCGAATGCGTTGAAAGTCGCATCATGAATTTTGACCTAATTTCAAATAGCAGTCGTCTGATTTCTAAGAATTGTGATTTCTTCAAATTATAGGGCTTTGAGATGATTATTTCTGTTCATGGTCATATGTGATGAGGCTCACGGGTTTATTTTCAAAGAATCAAAAGAAAGTTGTGTTTGGAAGACTTTTAAATTATCGAATCGTCACTAGGCATTTGTTGATTTTCAGTTTTCTTAACCACAGTTTACTGAAAGATTAACGATTGTTCTCAGGGCATGTTTGTCTGGACAAGATGTGAATATTAAGACTATCATTTAAAACAATCATGATTTTGGATTCAAGTTGACCAAATGAATTACATTCTTAAACATTTATTTTGTTTAGGAATTAGAGTACAAGGTGCATGTTTGTTTGAAATACAAATCACAAGATCATTTGTGATTGCTTAGAATTCAAGTTACCAGACTAAAGTTTTTATTCCAAACCATTCCAATTGGGAATTTCAAAAATTCATTTAAGATACAAAGATATGTACAAAAATCCCATCATCCAAGTTTGTTCAAGGCTTTGTATTGTTACATCGCAAATAAAGGTAAATTACAAAGTTTTGTCTTATTCACAATGAGTTACAATTTCTTATTTTCAAAGAGGGAGTGTTGTTTCTTCGTGGCTTCATCTTCAAGTAAGCCATCCAACCATCGTTTGCATCCAATTCTCGCTTACCGTTCATGAAACAAGAAAAGAAAAGTTAGCAAAAATTCAAGTGAAGTAATATGTGAAAAGAATAATTCATCATTAGGGTTTACAACTTGGAGTCAGAATGTTTGTTTGTTTTATCACAATCCATTTCCCCTAATTGCAAATCACAAAAAAAGTTTCCCTTCTTGGTTCACAAAAAAGGAAAAGAGAAATTTGCAAGCATTACAAAGGCAAGGTCAAAACTGCAAAACAAATGAGAAACAACAAACTGCCAATTACAAAAACAAGCTACTGCAAGTCCAAACAAAACAGGCCTACATTACATTTGCAGCAAGCAAGTCAACAAAGCAAGGCAGCCATATAGCAGCAAGCATGTTGTCCAAAGCCTGCAAAGCCAACCAAAACAGCAAGCTGCCCAACCTGCTATACCAACAGCAAACTGCAATCACAGCAACATCAACACAAACCAACAAGCGAATACAACAGCCCAAACAAAAGCCATAACAGAACAAAACTGCAACAAACAAAGAAAACAAACAATATGCAAGCTAGCATTAGCTCATATCTAAAACATGTCATCATTTTCCTAATGCTGCAAACCCTTCAGAATTTAAAAAAAATAAGAAAAACTACTTTTCTTTTTCATTGAAAGAGGAAAGAGGAAAGATGAAAGAGATATCACCACAAACCAATGCAGTCCAAAATTCTGCTATATGCCAAAAGCTCTGTCCAAATAACCTGCATCAAAACCTATAGCCCAGCATTTGCACACAAATAGCAATATGAAAACTACACTCAAAGTGTTCAAGGTCAGCATACCATAATTGTTCAAAACCCTCAAAACTTTCCCTCCAGTTCTTACTTCTCAGCTATTATATTACAAAACCAAGCAGCATATTAAAGGACAAGGCGAGAATACACCAGAAAAATATCAACCAAACAACCAGCAAGAGAATATACAAAAAACCAACACAGAACTAAGCAGCAAAGAGAACGAGGGGGACAGCACAGTCAACACATAGAAACACAAACCTCAAACGCCTTCTCCTCCAAAAAAAAATCACTCATTTCACCACCAACCCCTTGTAACAACCTCACTGTAAACCAACAAAAAAGCAAAAACAGAACCAGCAAAAATACCATAAACCAAACAGATCCAACAAGCCATCACAAACCAACAAGCCATCAAAAACCAACAAGACATCACAAACCAACAAGCCATCAAAAACCAACAAGCCAGTAAAGAACCCCAAAAGCAGAAAAAGCAAAAAAAATTGAACAATTCAACTAATATTCAGAAAGATGGCAAACTGAACTCAACCTTTTCATCTACAAATTCATACGTATATGTACTCCCTCTATCTCAACGAACTAATCACCTCATAAAGATCTGAAAGCACACAAAGAATCATACGAACATCAGGAGAAGAAGCAAAGCAAAAGATTGGGTCCATACCTTAGAAGCTGAAAAGAAAAGGTAACTCATCGTTGTCCTTACCCTTTTATGATTACTGTACCATTTCAATTTTGGAATTTAGGGTTTCGCTGGGAACGATTTTAGCTAGAGACAAGAGAGATAATAGAGAGGGAGATTAATTTGCCATTAGAACGAAGAGATATCGAGAGAGACAGAGAGAAGATGAACAGAAAGAAGATTGAAGCGTGAGAAGAGAGATAGGGTTTACAATATTTTTGTTTTTCCCTCTTCCATCTGAAACAACAATAACATTAGCGTTTCTGTTAGGGTTTCACCCCTTTCTAATTCCTCCCTTAAACCGGGTTTGGGCCCGGTTTACTTGGCCCAACACAATTTTGTCAGTTTTACATTATGTATTTGTAAGGTTAATTAAGTTAATGAATGAACGTTTGGTGTGATGGTTAAGGCGTTAGTGTTTAGAGAGGAAGTCCTGGGTTCGAGACCCCTGGGGACGTTTCTTTTTCCTTTTCTGATTTGTTTACTTCATTTGTTCGTTTTTGTTAAAACAAAAAAAACCATGGGCTTAAGTCTCTAAAGCCCATACTCTAAAAAAGACAGCATCCCCCATTTTCAATTTAACACCACCCCTCCATTGTGTTTTGTTTTAAATATTTAATTTGATTTTATTTATTTCTATTAATTTAGTAAATTTTAATTTTTGTTAATTAGTTTTCTCAATTTAGCTTAGTTCTAATTTAATTTAGGAAAAAACTTTGTAAATAAATTTTACTAATTATTTTGTGCTTAAGTTTTAATTTGTTTTTTTATTTTCTTAATAACCAAAAAAACCTAAAAGACAAAAATAAGTTTACATTTAATTTCTTTATCTAATTAATATAATAGATTTTTTTTCTATTTTTCTTTCTTCAAACATTTTTTTCTTTTCCAACAAATGACAAGAATTTTACTTCCATACTTTGATAACTAATTTTTATTTCCTAGACTGTTATAACTTTAGTTAATCGCTCAAATTCGATTTGGTTGTATTGTTTGCTATTTATACTTTTAATCGCATTCGACTCATCCCCATTTGTAAAAATTGTACCCCCCCATTCCCGAAAGCTCTGTAATAGCGTAGAATTTCCATTTCCGCAATTTACTGTTTTCCTTATACTGTATAGTAATTAGGCATGTATGGCAAGATTTAAAATCAATCGCTAGATAACCTAATTTCAACAAAATAACTTGAATCAAACACACTTTTTCACACGCGCACCTCTAGGGTAACCTCGCTTGTTGCCTCAGAAACACAGTCATGTCCCTCGAATATGGGACATTTTAGAAATTACCCTTCGATACAAAAGATCGTAGTCCCTCGATGACCCTCGATGTTGCCTCCGGTAAAACGATCTAGTCCCTTACGAAAAATTGCTAAAGCGTCTCATAAGTTGCTTTCGATGACCGTACGATTGACCCGCGTCTGTCCCTTCACATCCAACGATGGGGCTTCTTACCAAATCAATGGTAAGATAGCAACATCTAAAGGAGGAAGAAAATAACATTTAAGACCTTTCGAGTAGGTAGATTCACTCCTAGTTACTCGCTTACTCACGACAAAAACATTTTTACACCGACACTTTCATCTCAAAAACATTTTCAAAAAAGACAAAACATTTTGTATACGTTCTTATAGACACGAGAACCATTGCAAAACATCTTTCCAAAAAACACTTTCAAAAACACATTCCACAAATCACATCTTTGAACTATCTTTCGAAATAAAGCTTTGTACGCGTTCTTATAGAAACGAGAACCATTACAAAGATATTTTCAAAATAGTTTCAAATCCCACACCACAAGCACATTGCCAAAGTAAAAGTAACTGATCTAGAGAGTAACTAAGAGCCCGTAGATAACTACATATGAAAAGGGTGCTAATACCTTCCCTCTTCATAATCTACCCCCCGAACTCGAGAAATAATCTCGAAAGGTCTTTTATGTGCTTTTTTACCTTTCCTTTTGGATAAAAGAAAAGTTGGTGGCGACTCTTGCAATCCGCACATTTGCGATCAAAACGCAAAACATCAAGTCAGTTCTCCCACTATATCACAGTATCTTTGAAAGTTTTGAAGATTTGATTTGATTTTCATGCCATATACAAACTTGCTAAATTGAGCCCAATCATCCCATTTTTATACCAATCATGCTTGATTCGTTTTGGCCTTGATATTTCAGCATAATTTGATTGAGATCCTGTCATAAAATCATATCAAAACATATCTCTGCTATTATTTGTTATTTATTTGATTTAATTACTTTTTAATTAATAAAAAATCAAAATAAAATGAAAAATGAAGAAAATAATGTGTGCGTGAATATTTGAGTCGTGGACCATATTATAAGTGAGGTGAAAGCATAAAAAGTTAGGCCTATTTGGCAAAAAATGTAATTTTGAGCCCATTTGACTTTTGGCAATTTTGCAAAAAAGGTCAACTTTGACAAGGAATATCTCATCCAATTTTAACCCTGGATAGGTGTTCTTGGACTTTTTAGAAAGCTTATGATGTCCCCTAAGCAACCCTTTTGGTCTCATTTCATTTGGGTCTTCCATGTTCATGTAAGAAGCTTTGAACCAAAAGGTGTTTTTGTTGACTTTTCAAAAGTACTTATAATGTAGAAATTCATATATTTTGATGAGTGCATATTTTGAACTTGTGGGATGAATATTTGTTGTAGGGAATTGCATCCTCTTCAAAATGAGCCTTGGATGGACAATTTATGATAAAGTATGAGGAAGTTATGCTTGGTCAAAGTTTGGTTGACTTTTCCTAAGAAACCCTAATTTAGCAACTTTTGGGTTTTGATGAATTTAGGGCATTCCTTGAAGAATCATGATCAAACCTTGATAAAATGATGAAAGTCACTTAAAAATGTTGATGTTGACCAAAAATCTTGAAGTTTGACTGTATGTGGGCCACATTTGACTTTTGACTTAATACACTTGATTCTCAAGCATCTGAGCAGTTGACTGAGCAAACTTCTTGTGTAAGACTTGAAATTTGACATGGAGGGTCTTGAGAACACATTAGGACCATGGAGAGCATATGAGGTCTTTGTATTTCACCTATATTGATGAAAATGGAAACCCTAATTTGAGACACACTGCCTTAGGAGAGAGGTTGTCTAGTCAACTCTTGGGCAAACTTGAGCAAATTGAGGATCTTTAGGAGTATGTATTGAGTAAAATGAGAGGGAAAATTTTGGGGTACAACACCTGGTATCATGGAATACGGAATTCCATAAGTAGGATCTACATTACCAAAATGAGGCACGTTAGGTATAGTAGTCGTAATCATTACTGGTCTTGGGCTTCCCGGTAGAGCCTGAGACATTTGCATAGAAACCGCAACAGTCGACCCTACTTGAGGCAAAAATTCTACTTGTGACACTACTAGATCGGGAGTGTTTAAGGTTTGTGAAGGTATCTCATCTACGCTTGGGTTATCAAGACTTGTCATTATTTGTATTTTCTCCCTAGATAATGGTTTATTGTACTGTTTGGTTAACTTCCCACTTCTAAGTGGCATTCACTTATAAATGCTCAAGACCAATTCTTAGCACTGAGTCCCACCAGGTGTGCCAATTTGTTTACTGCAGAAAATGGTAAACAACCGCTGGTCCTCCCAGAGTCCTAAAGTTGAGGGTAACTTGCGAGATCGACCAGTTGATCTCAAGACGCGTGCTAAGATTTTTGTTATCACACATATTCCGTCGAAATGAAAGTCAAGAGAAACGACTTTCTTTTGAATGGGGAAATGGGTGCAATGGTTTTCCACACTATGGTTTAATCAAATGCCTGGTAACTCGTGACCGACAGAAGATATTCGCACAAAATGAGACTCACTAAACTAACTGACAGGTGACTCGTGACCCACAGATAGTGTCGAATTGCTCATGAAAAATATAAGACAACGTATAGATCTTGCTCGATAGCAAAGAGAAAACATATAAAACACTCAAGAGATATAACTGAAAAATAAAAGATTTGCATTAAAATAAAGATGGTGATTCACGTACATCAAGCACTCTTCACTCTTGATTTCCTGACGCTCGGAATGAGATAGTTTGCCAAGTGATTTGAGAGTACAAGTGAACACACCTAAATTACACAAAATCTGCCTATTTATAGTGTTTACAAAAGTAGCTACCTACATAAAATCCATGGCTAATATTAACATCTTGAGGTAACTGCCTCACTAGATGTTGCCACCTCTTTGGCGCTCAAAACACGTCGTGGATTACCAGTAACCGCTCATAACTTTGAAATTCCACTTATTTGGCGCTTGAACACGTCGTGGGTTGTTGGTAACTGCCCACGTTTCCTCTAAGCTTCTTGAACATAAACTGCCTCTTCATTTCTTCGACACTTTCTTTCTGGAAAAGAATGATCACGCTTTCTCTAACTCCAAGATACCCTTCTTTGTCGACTAATACCACCTTTGACCAAGTCCTTCTCTTTTACCCTATTGGTCGACTAAACCAATTCGATCCTCTTGACACATTCTATTATTTCTTCCTAGTTGACGTGATCCAATTTCTTCAATTTCAACGTGGCTCCTTCCTAGCATTAACTCTGACTTAATAAAAAAATCAACTTTTCATATATTGGCTCCTGTTCCCAAAAAAACCCTTATTTTGGAGGGTGCTTCTTAACTTATGAAAGTGTTTTCATTTATCACATGCACTTGAATCCCTCAAGATTTTCCAAGGTAATAGATTCATATATTGATAGTTTGAGATATTGAGAAATACTTGGGTAGAAAATAGGGTTTGTTATTCGGAACTTTGAAAGTTATTTTCTTGTAACTCATATTGTAATCTCTTGTAATAACTTTTAAATATAGTGAATTAGAGAGTTGTTCTTTCCTCCATAATAGATCAATTTGATTGAATCATGTAAATAATTTCTTTGTGTTCTCGCCTTTAGTATTTTTATTGTAGTTAAGTCGTTTGGTTAGTTACTGTGATACGGTGCGAGAACTGACTTGAGTTTTGCGTTTGTTTTCGCACTTGTTCGGTTGAGCAAGAGTCGCCACCGACTTTTTATTTTATCCTAAGGGAAAGGTTAAAAAGCACAGGAAAAACCTTTTGAGATATTTCGTGGGTTCGGGGGGTAGATTATGAAAAGGGAAGGTATTAGCACCCTTTTCATCCATGGTTATCCATGGGCTCTTAGTTACTTGGTTTTAGATCACTTGCCTTTGATTTTCAATTGCTTGAAATGGTGTGTGTGTGTGTGTGTTTTGAAAATTATTTTGAAGAAGATGCCTTGTCTTAGGCAACCATTGTAATGACTCGTGTTTGAGTGTTTTACAAAGGTGTGTATCTTTTCGAAAAGATGTTTCAAATGTTTTTGAAAGTTTGTTTTGAAAGTGTTTGTGGAGTGTGGTTTAGAAAAGTAGGCAAGTGTGTTTTGCAAGTTTGATCGAGTAACTAAGAGTTATCTACCCCTATTGTACTCAAAGGTTTTTCTCATGTTTTAACCGTTTTTAACAATTTTGTTCCACCATTGTATTTGGTGGACAATCTTGCGTTAGGATTTTTAACGGGACAAGTGCGGGTCATTGTATGGACCATGAATGCAATGGTGCCAAGTGTCTTTGGCAATCTGCTTGAAGGGACTATGATCATTTTGATAGGCAACTTTCGAAAGCGTCATCGAGGGACTATGATCATTTGATTCGTTTTTGTTTTGCCAAAGAAACTCAACGTGCAAGCATGGCCCATTTTGGAAGGCAACAAGCGGGATTACCCTAGGGGTGCAAGTGTGAATTGTGTATTGATTCATGCATTTGTCTTGTATTAGGTTATCTAGCGTTTGATTTTATGTACATACAAACCCTAGGTCTAACCATGGTATATTTGAAAGCGATAAATTGCGGGAATTTAAAGTCCTAAATTATTACAAATAAGTATCCGGGAGTGGGGGTACAATTATTTACAAATGGGGATGAGACTTTAATAGGAGAGTAGTGTCCAAATAATTACAACCAAATCGAATCGATCGCAATGTAAACAATGTAATGTAGCAATGTCAAAAGGGACAAGCAAATGTATCAATGTATAAGAAAGATAAAATGTGTATTGTAAATGTGTATGTGATTTATTTACAAGTGCGAAATGTGAACTTAATGTAAAATTAAGTATTTTATTTATGTATTGTTATCATTTTGTATTTTTGTTTAAGTATGTACAAAAGTTTTTAATTGAAAGAAAGTAAAAGTTTTAAGTTTAAAGAAAAGTATTTAACTTTAAAAAGTTTATTTTTTATATACTTTGGTAAGGTTTTATATATAAGAGTTAAGAAGAAATGTTTTAGGAAAAATTAATGTTTTATGTATATGTAAAAAGATTTATTAAAAGAGTTTTTTAAGATAAAATCTATTAACCTAATTATATATATTAATATTTATGTATTTTAATGAATATTCTTATGCATAAAAATTTTAATTAAAAGAAAATAAAAATGTCTTAAATTTAAAGAAAATTATTATTTTAGTTTCTATACAAACTTTAATTATGTTATATATAAAAAAAAAGTATTGTTAATGCCAAATTAAAAATAGCATATTAAGTAAGTTATATATAAAAAAGTATAGGGTGATAAAAGAGTAACATTTAAAAAAAAAGAATGGGCCTTAGAGGGTTTTGTTTTGGCCCAAGCAAACATTGATCAGAAGCAAAAGGGGGGGGGGGTGCGTCCAGATAAAACAATGGGCTTAAGGAAGATGAAAGGGGCAAGGCCCATTGTTGTTTTGATAGCATTTTCATTTAGGGTTTTGGTATTTCGTTCATTTGGGACTTAGGGTTTGTTTGATAACACAAAGGCACCGTTCACTTCGTCCTCTTCGTCTCCTTCGCCATAGCTACTGAGCTCTCCTCCGCCTAGGGCCAACCAGCGCAACTTCCACTTCTTCTCCCTCCATGGGTTGTTCCAGTGGTGACAAGCAAAGGTATAAAATTCCCCATTTACGTCTCTTGCTTTAGTTCATGCATGTTCTGATTATTATCTTCTGATTTTGAAGTGTCGTTGTTTGTTTTCTCTTTGAGGAGCGTTAAAGGAAAGAGAAGAAGAGATACTACCTTGACCCTTGGAGACGGAGGAGAAAGTGGATTGGGAGGCGCTGTGGGCGGCCGGAGGCGAGGGGAAATGCGTGATGTTTGAGCTAGCTTGCTTCCTGGTATCTCTATTTTTGCCTTTTAGGTTTTGTAATGAGCTTCTAAAAACCTTTGTATAATCACTTTTTTCCTCTTCTTATGTTGGCTTCTGTATGCTTGGTATGCTACCTATTGCTTGCTTGCTCGCTTGACCCTTTCAATGATGCTTATCTGAGATGCTTCTTTTCTTCTTCTCTTGTTAGCCTCTGTTGCTTCTGTGTGCCCTGAGATGCTTATTTTGATTTGAATATTGTTTGTTGTTGATTTTGGGGTATGGTTTCCCTAACCCTATGATGAGGTCGCTCTGAGGGTTTAGAGTCTTGGTTGGAACTGGTTTTGATCAAGGCTTATGCAGGTTTCAGCTTTAGTCTGTGTTTTGAAATTGGTCATAAGCAGGATGATGGCTTGACAATGTTTGTGGCCTTTTTCTGGTTTAGTGCCCTTTGGTTAAGTTACAGTTTGAGGCTATGGCTTTTGGTGAGAGGCAAGTTATGGCTTGGAGTTTGACAGGTTACGAGTTTGTGTTTGTCACAGGTTTGAAGCTTTGAATGCTTACAGGCTTGGGCTTGAAGCTTGATGTTTCAGGTTTTGCCTGAAGCAGGTTAAAGGCTTAAGGCTTTGAATGCAGGTTTAGGACAAAGGCCCCAAGGTTTGGCTGTTTCTGTTTTAAGGTTTTATGCAGGATGTATTTGATACTGTTTGGAGGCAGTTCAGGCTTTAAGGCATATGCAGGTTGATCCTTAGGCTTGTGTTGAAACCTGTTTTAAGCTTCAGTTTGAGGCTTTTTGACTTGATGCAGGTTTAGAGGCTTTGGCTTTCAATGTTACAATTTGGTTTGTGTTCTTTCTGCCCCCTTTTGCTTTGTACTGTGTTGATATGTTGTTTTATATCTCTTTTTTCAAACCTAAGCCTACTGTAAGCCTTTCTTTTTCTCTTCTCTCTCTCTCTTGACAGATTAAAAGCATTTAATATTGTTTAAAAATCTATACTTTACTGAAAAAGCACTGGCCTGAAAATGATGACTTTTGAAATGTTGCTTGCAATAGTTGCTTAGCTCTGCATAATTCCAGTTTTCCTGCATCTTTGTTGACAACAATTTGTACTTTGATATCTTTCCATATCCTTTTGGACAGCTTTTGACATCTTTGATGTTTTGATATCTTTGGATAGTTGCTTTGACAGCTTGCTGTGCAGTTTGGACTTTGGTTAGGCATGCTTTGCAATTCTGGACAGTTTAGTTTGCTATTCAATTTTCCTTTTTGATTATGCAGCTCGTTGACAATGCAATATGCTTGAAAATTTGAATTTGTGCATTTCATACTTTTTTGCAAGCATTTTTCATTCCTCTTTGTGAACCGAGAGAAATCTCGTGATTTGCAGAGAGGGCAAACTGATTCCGGCCAATTGCTTTTAATGATGAGTCCCTTTTTTGTCTGTCTGCTCTTAATTATTTTGACTGCATTAGACTTCTTTTTCTTTTCTTTTTGCAGGTAAAGATAATTGAGCAAAGGAGCAATGGATAAAAGATGAAGACTTAGGGATTTTTAGGATAGTTTTATTTCCATTTTAATTTATTTGTAATAGTATTAATGTAAATAACTGTAAATGAATTTACAGTATTTAAATAATATTTGTAACAAACAATTCAAAATAAATAAACATCCCCCTTTTTTTATCAGTTAATTCTTCTTTCAATTCAATGTTCATTTAATTATTTGAATTCCTTAAATTAAAATAACTGGAAGTAAATCCAATTTTTCTGACTTAGAAAAAAAAATAATTAATAAACACTGTGGTCTTGCCGTCTAGCCTGAATCAATAACAAACCCGGCGTTTCAGATAGCCATAAACATTGCACAGTCGAATCAAACAAACACCCTTATTCTTTTGCCTTTACTGATCATACCAAGCACTCCAAGTCCTCAATTCAAATGCCTCAAACCAAATCTCAGAGTAAACTGAAAAGAACTGTAGAATTAAATCTTTCTGAGAATGCGCGCGCAAAACCCTGATTTTTGACTTTTACACTAGAGAAATGCCTGTCTGATCAAACTTTGAGCCAAACTCAACCAAAACCCTAGCAGTCTGCTTGGACTGTTTCAGAGCCATAAAAAAACCTAATTTGGATAGACTGATAAGAAAAAGTCTTGTTTGACTGATTCTTATGCCAGTCTGAAAAATCAGGAAAAGCCCGAAGCTGTGATTTCTTATGGAAAAAATACGAGGGCAAATTTTGGGGTACAACAGTTGCCCCTGTTCAATCTTCTTGAACCTGAAGAGTTAGATTGGCAAGTTTGTCGTTCGCGACTTGAAGGTAAAAGGAGATTGGACACTAGAGTGCCCAAAAATTTGCATTCGGTGATGTGATGGAAGAGGGAATGGGCTTAAAGATGCCATTTGGTGATGGGCTTAGAGATGCCATCTGGAGATGTGATAGAACCTTGTCGGGGGATGGGCTTATAGATGCCATCTGAAAATGGGCTTAAAGATGCCATTTGGAAGTGTAACAAAACTTTGTCGGGAATGGGCTTATAGATGCCATTTGGAATAGTGTGTCGATCGCGTAAGAGACTCCTTAGCGAGAACTTGCGTACCTGAGAAAGAAAGATAATTTCCTGGCCTGTTACAGGGGTTGATCTTCAAACTCTTCATGCAGATATGCCCTGGCTAGATACAGGTATCGAATCTCTAAACTCTTCATGCAGACATGCCCTGGCTGGATACAGGTATCGAATCTACAATCAGTTACTCACAGATATGCCCTGGCTGGATACAGGAATCGAATCCGGAATTTGTCGTCTACAGATATGCCTTGGCTGGATACAGGTATCGAATCTCTAAACTCTTCATGCAGACATGCCCTGGCTGGATATAGGTATCAAATCTACAATCAGTTACTCACAGATATGCCCTGGTTGGATACAGGTATCAAATCCGGTATTGGTCGTCTACAGATATGCCCTGGCTGGATACAGGTATCGCATCTCTAAACTCTTCATGCAGACATGCCCTGGCTGGATACATGTATCGAATCTACAATGCCCTGGCTGGATACAGGTATCGAATATGGAATTGGTCGTCTACAGATATGCCCTGGCTGGATGCAGGTATCGAATCTGGAATTTGGTCACTCACAGATATGCCCTGGCTAGATACAGGAATTGAATCTGGAATTGTGACAGTTGATAGTAATCATCTTCAGATTGACCTTTTCCTGAAAAGGCAAAACATTAGTTGTATGCAATGTCATGATGTATGAAATGCATGATGTCATGATGTTTTTTCAAGAATAAATGAGATTGTGTGATGTGATACGTATACGCATGCGTCATGGTGTATAAAATGTGAAATGTCTATGAATGTGTTTTCGACTAGGAAAATAAATCTTTGACGAATGCCAGGAACTTGTTGAATCCTAGGCTGATGTTGAAGAGTAGAGTTCTTCGCTCCCGCTGGGGATGATGGTTGCAAGAATAAACCGGTAGGAGAAGATGACTCCGTTGGGGAATAAACTTGTTGGAGAGATTACTCTGCGGGCAATTACTCTGTGGGAAGAGATACTTCGCTGAGGTTTTGATGAGAACTCCGCTGGGGATTCCACTGATAAGTTATGTTGGGGAATTTGATGAACTCCGCTGGGGATAAAAGAAATCTTGACTGCTATCGGGGAAAGTGAATCCTTGACTGCTGCAGGGGAAAGTGAATCCTTGACTGCTGCAGGGGAGGGTAAGAATCTTTTGATTGTTGAAAATGAGAAGTCCTGGGACCACTGCTGAGGGATCAGGAGTTTGGATTGTATGCCAATCTACTGGGGATTCCTGTCTTGAGGAGATCTTCACTGGAGAATATTCGAATATTCTGTGAGGAACTGAGAATGAGTCTTCATTCTGCTAATGCTTAACTGTTATCTGGTCAATCTCCAGGCTTTCACAGAAGCTTTTATTGTCATCTGGTCATAATCCAGGCTTCTCAATAGCTTGCTAAGCTGCTATCTGGTCAAATCCGGGCTTCACGGCTTGTGTTAAAGATATACCACTATCTGGTCGACTCCAGGCTTCGTAGTATTCTTGACTGTTGTCTGGTCATAGTCCAGGCTTCACAGAAATTTGTATTGTCATCTGGTCATAATCCAGGCTTCACAATAGCTTTGTTAGGGATTAAACTATTATCCGGTCGAATCCAGACTTCATAGCTTGCTCTGAGGGGACATCCTTATCTTGTCGTAATCCAGGCTTGATGGTTGTCTGTCATTGTTATCCGGTCGTACTCCGGGCTTCACAATAGCTTTGTTATGGATTAAACTATTATCCGGTTAAATACGGGCTTTGTAACTTGAATCTTGTGAGAATTTGATCTTTGACGACTATAGCTTCCAACAGATGATGAAGGAGCTTTGTTGAACACTTTTGACATTCGAATGCCCCAAGTGGTGATGAAAGAGACTCTTTATGTAGATAATTTCCTGGCTTGTTACAGGTGTTAATCCACAATCAGTCGTCCATAGATATTTTCCTGGCTTGTTACAGGTGTTGATCTGGAACTTAAGAAATGTTGGTCGAGGAGATACTGTCCTGGCTTGTTTCAGGTGTTGATCTCTGACCTGAGATAGAAAGATAGTTCCCTGGCTTGTTAGAGGTGTTGATCTTCAATCTCTTCATGTAGATAATTTCCTGGCTTGTTACAGGTGTTAATCCACAATCAGTCGTCCACAGATATTTTCCTGGCTTGTTACAGGTGTTGATCTGGAACTTAAGAAAGGTGACAGAATGACAACCGTGTCTGGAGCACATCTGGACCGTATCTTCCAACAGATGATGAAGGAATTGTTGAACACTTTTGACATTCGAATGCCCCAAGTGGTGATGTGGATAATTTCCTGGCTTGTTACAGGTGTTGATCCACAATCAGTCGTCCACAGATATTTTCCTGGCTTGTTACATGTGTTGATCTGGAACTTAAGAGAGGTGACAAAATGGCAACCGTGTCTGGAGCATATCTGGACCGTATCTTCCAATAGGTGATGAAGGAATTGTTGAACACTTTTGACATTCGAATGCCCCAAGTGATGGTGAGGGAGACTTGCCCCAAGTTAATATGTAATTGAGAGATTTTGTTGAAATCTTGACTGGACTTCCCTAGGTTAACTGAACTTTGAAAGTTTGTTTGAAACCTTGACTGGACTGCCCCAGGTTAATTGGATGGTGACGTGTCATGCCCCTTGTTGATAGGAGACTCGTCGTTGGAAGTGTCATCCTTTTGAAGTGATTTTACTCACTGAGAGAGTTTTTTGTTCCTCCGAACATTCGCTGTATGAATTTCTTTGCTGCCAAACAAATAGCCAAATGCAAACAGTGATATTCAAACAATACAAAGTTTATGTTTGTCTCGAAGTTTTGAAAAATGCGTTTTTTAGCAGAAAACTTTTTATAAGACAAGTCAACACAATATTTTAGAGCAAAGCCTTACAGGAGTCAGGATACCTTTTTGTAACAGTATGCTTTCGAACTAACCCATGCTTCAATTAGGACTTTTTAAGGGTTGTAACGTGGCTTGGTTCACGGTTCAAGAAACAGAGGATAAAGGCTCAAGGTGTATTTGTACCTACCTGCTCTTCGTGATGTTCTTCAACCCTAAACTCAGTTAATTGTACGTCGCACTCTATTCGAGTTTAGAACGACTTTTTGGGTGATGGCTCACCAATTGAATTTTGGAAGACAATCATCATCTCCTTTTTTCTTTTGCAACATTTTTCATGTTGTTGAGGATTTGTAATGACCTCTCTATTTTGATTTTGATTTGTTATCCCTAATTTTTGCCTGACTGTCTCTGTTTTCGAGATTACAGTCAGCGGGATGCCCCAGGTTTCTTAAGCCTCCTTTGTAGGTTTTGGCTTAGTGGGCTTTCCTCTTTTGAGAGATTGACTGCCTATGTGATAGGGAACCATCACTGTCTTTTGATTCCAAGGGAACGCCTTTCTTGTCATTCGTTATGTTACGAACTGAGAGTTTGCGACTTCAATGCGCACCTTTTTTTTGAATTAACTGAGAGACTACCCTACCCCAGGTTTATATCAAAGGTTTTGATTGTTTAGAACAGAAAACTCCTACTTCTTTGGCTCGAAGGGGTTGACTAGGGATTATCTTCCTTATAACTCCAGTGTTTGGGAATTGAAAGAAATGCCTGTACATCATCAGCAAGGTCTGTTCAAAAGCATACTGTATGAGATTATGGTATTGTTTCGTCATCCTCCCTCTAAAGGCTTGCAGCTTTTTATCAAGAGTAAAATATCATAAATAAAGCATAAGAGTAGTGAAAACGAATGGATGAATTCAAGAACAACATATGCAATGCATTAATGAAACAGAGTTTAACATCAACAGTTAATTGTTTGAAAACAAAAGAAATTACAACTTTGAAAATTCAAATGAAGCAAAAGTCTTTCAGTTTGAGCTTTGTCACTTTAGGCGGAGAAACCCTTAACGGAAGATTTTCATCTCGCCGTCTGGCATGAACCTCAACACTCCAATGTCGATCAGATCTTGAATCTTGTTCTTCAAGGCCCAACAGTCGTCGATGTCGTGTCCCAGGCTGTAGGAGTGGTATACACAAAATGCGTCAGGATGATAGTTAGGAGCGGAGGTATTGGGCTTCCGAATAGGATCCCTCAAAGCAGTCAGATTGACCTCCAACAAGCGCTCCAGAATTAGAGATGACGGCATGTCAGTCTCAGTGAACTGTCTTCCCGACGTATTTTGATTACGCCGATTACCCCGTTGACGCTGGTGAGGTTGTTGCTGGGCTTGTGACCCTGAAGCAAGTAGAGGAGCCTTACCCTTGTCTTCTTGTCTGGATGGGGGTTGAGTGGTGACTTGCTCTTCAACCTCAGATGTCTGCTTTAGTTGGTTGTTCCGAAGCAGTTGGCTGACGAGAACTCTGAGTTCCTCTTGTCTTTGAGACAGGTCCTGGATGAGAGCCATCTGGCCCACTAGCTGCCCCATCACTTGGATCCTCAATGTTGCCAAATCAAACTGTAGTTCTCCCAGCTGATCACTCCTGGCATTGTTTGAATTCTCCTGGACCAATCCCTTTGTGAGGAGAGCTTTCACTTCTTCTTGCCCCAAGGACAGGTTCAAGAACATTTCCTGCAGCTGAGCAGTCTGGTCCTGGATATCCTTGACAGTCCTTTCTAGAGCCATCCCTTACTGAAATAAACAGCAGGAGAGTAAGGAAACCTGAAAAAGGAAAGATCGTCAAGATGCAATGCATGATATGTGGATGCATGCTTTCAAGGATCTCTTGGGGTAAACACAAGAGAATGTTAGAGGTTGAACTTCGATCTTTGATTGGAGAACTTTGCACCGGTGGATGTCTTTCCACTAGAATCAAGCTCACCATGTCAAGTGGGTCATAGCCCCTGATTCAAGTTGTTGCACTTGATCTTTGATTGGAGAACTTTGCATCGGTGGATGTCTTTCCACTAGAATCAAGCTCACCATGTCAAGTGGGTCATAGCCCCTGATTCAAGTTGTTGTACTTGATCTTTGATGGCATTTTCTTAGAGGAGGAAACCTCTTGCCCTTTGGTAGACGTCTGGTTCAACGTAACCCTGCATCAAAAGAACCCTCGAGATCCTTGAAATGGTTATTGAAAATGCTATGGTATGATATTATGATGTTATGTACATGTATGCAAAAGCAAGTGAGTGTATATACAGGTAATCATATTCACACAAAGCAAACAAGTCCTTAGGTTTAGGCTTACATGGGGTTGTAGGTAAGTACCCTCTTGAAGTTAGTTGGCTCATCCTGTCCTATAATAGAAACCGGGTTCTAAGGAGCTCAATATCATTGGATTATTTTTTGTGTTCATCGTTTTGGTTTAGCCACTTAACTGGCGACCAAAATATTCCAAGAAAATAACCCTCAATGAGTGTAGTATTGAGTATCTACCAACTTTGGACTGCACCAAAGTCGGTCATCTCACTATCCCTAAAAAGGCTAAGATGGTCAATTAAGGTTCTAAGAGTTCGTTAGTGCTTCATGACATCACTCAGCGGCCCCGTACTCTCCTTGATTGAACTCAAGGGTTACCGGTACTCACAAATATGTCACACTAACATAGCTTACTGCTTCAACCATGTCGGTATACCCCGCACAGTTCCCTCACAATTTTATTGCTATTTACCTAAAAAGGTGCCCCAAATCCGGGTGTAAGATTTACAACAAACCCAAACAAGGACCCAAAAAGTAAAGCAATCAAGCAATCAAAGCAAGTATGTAAAGGTGATCTAAACCCTAAGGTAACCCCACTTTTGAATTTCTCCCCAGCAGAGTCGCCAGTTCTGTGATACGGTGGGAGAACTGACTTGAGTTTTGCGTTTGTTTTCGCACTTGTTCGGTTGAGCAAGAGTCACCACCGACTTTTTATTTTATCCTAAGGGAAAGGTTAAAAAGCACAGGAAAAACCTTTTGAGATGTTTCGTGGGTCGGGGGGTAGATTATGAAAAGGGAAGGTATTAGCACCCTTTTCATCCATGGTTATCCATGGGCTCTTAGTTACTTGGTTTTAGATCACTTGCCTTTGATTTTCAATTGCTTGAAATGGTGTGTGTGTGTGTTTTGAAAATGTTTTTGAAGAAGATGCCTTGTCTTAGGCAACCATTGTAATGACTCGTGTTTGAGTGTTTTACAAAGGTGTGTATCTTTTCGAAAAGATGTTTCATTGAAAGTTTGTTTTGAAAGTGTTTGTGGAGTGTGGTTTAGAAAAGTAGGTAAGTGTGTTTTGCAAGTTTGATCGAGTAACTAAGAGTTGTCTACCCCTATTGTACTCAAAGGTTTTTCTCATGTTTTAACCCTTTTTAACAATTTTGTTCCACCATTGTATTTGGTGGACAATCTTGCGTTAGTATTTTTAACGGGACAGGCGCGGGTCATCGTATGGACCATGAATGCAATGGTGCCAAGTGTCTTTGGCAATCTGCTTGAAGGGACTATGATCATTTTGATAGGCAACTTTCGAAAGCGTCATCGAGGGACTATGATCATTTGATTCGTTTTTGTTTTGCCAAAGAAACTCAACGTGCAAGCATGGCCCATTTTGGAAGGCAACAAGCGGGATTACCCTAGGGGTGCAAGTGTGAATTGTGTATTGATTTCATGCATTTGTCTTGTATTAGGTTATCTAGCGTTTGATTTTATGTACATACAAACCCTAGGTCTACCTTGACCCTTGGAGACGGAGGAGAAAGTGGATTGGGAGGCGCTGTGGGCGGCCGGAGGCGAGGGGAAATGCGTGATGTTTGAGCTAGCTTGCTTCCTGGTATCTCTATTTTTGCCTTTTAGGTTTTGTGATGAGCTTCTAAAAACCTTTGTATAATCACTTTTTTCCTCTTCTTATGTTGGCTTCTGTATGCTTGGTATGCTACCTATTGCTTGCTTGCTCGCTTGACCCTTTCAATGATGCTTAGCTGAGATGCTTCTTTTCTTCTTCTCTTGTTAGCCTCTGTTGCTTCTGTGTTCCCTTAGATGCTTATTTTGATTTGAATATTGTTTGTTGTTGATTTTGGGGTATGGTTGCCCTAACCCTATGATGAGGTCGCTCTGAGGGTTTAGAGTCTTGGTTGGAACTGGTTTTGATCAAGGCTTATGCAGGTTTCAGCTTTAGTCTGTGTTTTGAAATTGGTCATAAGCAGGATGATGGCTTGACACAGTTTGTGGCCTTTTTATGGTTTAGTGCCCTTTGGTTAAGTTACAGTTTGAGGCTATGGCTTTTGGTGAGAAGTAGGTTATGGCTTGGAGTTTGAAAGGTTACAAGTTTGTGTTTGTCACAGGTTTGAAGCTTTGAATGCTTACAGGCTTGGGCTTGAAGCTTGATGCTTCAGGTTTTGCCTGAAGCAGGTTAAAGGCTTAAGGCTTTGAATGCAGGTTTAGGACAAAGGCCCCAAGGTTTGGCTGTTTCTGTTTTAAGGTTTTATGCAGGACGTTTTTGATACTGTTTGGAGGCAGTTCAGGCTTTAAGGCATATGCAGGTTGATCCTTAGGCTTGTGTTGAAACCTGTTTTAAGCTTTAGTTTGAGGCTTTTTGACTTGATGCAGGTTTAGAGGCTCTGGCTTTCAATGTTACAGTTTGGTTTGTGTTCTTTCTGCCCCCTTTTGCTTTGTACTATGTTGATATGTTGTTTTATTTCTCTTTTTTCAAACCTAAGCCTGCTGTAAGCCTTTCTTTTTCTCTTCTCTCTCTCTCTCTTGACAGATTAAAAGCATTTAATATTGTTTAAAAATCTGTACTTTACTGTGATACGGTGGGAGAACTGACTGTGGTTTTGCGTTTGTTTTCGCAAATGTTTCGGTTGAGCAAGAGTCGCCACCGACTTTTTATTTTATCCTAAGGAAAGGTTTAAAAAGCACAGCAAAAACCTTTGAGATTTTTCTTGGGTTCGGGGAGTATATTATAGAAAGGGAAGGTATTAGCACCCTTTCTATCCATGGTTATCCATGGGCTCTTAGGTATTTGCTTAGATCAACTTGCCTTGGTTTTCAATTGTTTGAAATGGTGCTTTGTGTGTGGTTTTGAAAATGTTTTGAAAAAGATGCCTTGTCTAGGCTCCCCCTTGTAACAATTCTTTACTCGAATGTTTTACAAAAGGTGTTTTGTCTTTTTGAAAAGATGTTTCAAGGTTTTTTGAAAGTTTGTTTTGAAAGTGTTTGTGAAGTGTGGTTTGAAAAATAGGGCAAGTGTTTTTGTTTTGCAAGTTGACAAGTACTTAAGAGCTATCTACCCTAAAGTTCTCAAAGATTTTTGTTATGTTTTAACCCTTTTAACAATTTTGTTCCACCATTGCATTTGGTGGACAATCTTGTGTTAGGAGGTGAAAGGGACGGGCGCGGGTCATCGTTTAGACCATAATTGCAATGGTGCCAAGTATCTTTGGGCAATTTTTCCTTGAAAGGGACTTGATCATTTTAGGCAACTTTTCGAAAAGCGTCATCGAGGGACTATGATCATTTGATTGTTTGCTTTACCCAAAGAAACCTAACATGCAATATGGCCCATTTATTGAAGGCAACGAGTGGAATACCCTAGGGGTGCAAGTGTGAAATGTGTTGTTCCATTTTCATGCTTGTTTATCTTTGAAATTAGGTCAAACTATTTTGCTCTTTTTATTTGCATACAAACCCTAATTCTAACATGGTATATTTAGAAAGCGTTTTAAAGTGCGAAAAGTAAAATTCCTACACTATTACAACACAATATGGGAAGGGTGGGTACAAATGTTCAAATGGGGGGATATTTAGACAAGGAATTTAAACCTAGCTATTACATCAAATTTTGGAATATTTACAAGATAATTAATTGCATAAATTAAATAGAAATAAAATAAATATGCAAGATGCAAAAAATGTTTTTATGTATATGACAAAAAGAGTATTTTTATATCAAATAAACAAAATAAAAAAAGTATTATTTTTGGAGTTTTTTAATGTTAGGGCAAAACCCTAATTTATTAGGTAAATATATTAACTATTTAATATATACTAATATTTATCAATTATATATGAAATAAAAATAAAAATGAAGTATATTTGTCAAAATGATATTTTTACTATTAAATGTTAATAAAAAATAAAGTGTGTATATTTTTGTATTTTTTACTAAGTATTCTAATATATATATATATATATATATATATATATATATATATATATATATATTATATATATATAATATATAATATATATATATATTATATATATATATATATATATATATATATATATATATATATATATTATATATATATATATATATATATATATATATATATATATATATATATATATATATATATATATATATATATATATATATATATATATATATATATATATATATATATATATATATATATATATATATTATATATATATATATATATATATATATATATATATATATATATATATATTATATATATATATATATATATATATATATATATATATATATGTATTAATTTCTAAATATATATTATATATATAAAAATAATAATATTTAATATTTATAAAAAAAAAGAGTATATTTTATACAAAATATTTTAAGAAGATAAAACAAAATAAAAAATGACAATAAAAATGTGTTTACCCTATTTTTGGTATTTTTAAATAAAAGTAAGTTTATATATTTATTTATATACAAATAACTAATCTAAACAAATAAATGCCTATAAATTCAAAAATAGTGTAAAAAATTATTTTTATTATTTTAATATCATGAGGAAAAATAAATAAACCAGAATGAAAAAAGAAAAGTCAAAAAATCAATAAAACAAACAAAATGGGCTCAGGGGGTGTAAAACCAAAAATATGGTGTGAAAAGAAATATCCAAGCAGGCCCAGCCCACGTGGCTTCTTCTTCAACCTCTGGACAGAAAAACGTTCAAAAACGCGCGCCTGTTTCTTCCATTGCAAGGTCCTGATTCTTTGAGTTTTAGCAAAAACTTACAACACCAAACATGTTAAGCATTGAATCACGATTCTAAATATGTAAAGAACTCATCCTAACTCTCAGAAATGAGAGAGAATTTTATCATTCCCAAATCTTGACCTAGTTTTTATTCCATATTTAGACCTTAAATTCTCATAGCTCAGGCAAAATAAATGAAAAGTAAAAGTATGTATAGATTCAGGGGCATGAGTAGAACACTTCTTATTCACAAACTTAGAGCTAATGATCCCTACACTAAGAGTTAGAAGTTCAAGAAGATACTTGTTCAGTTGAAGTTCTATCTGGCAATGGGGGAGCTTTCAGGGCAAGATGATGATCTGTACAGCTTGCCTGAAGTGTGGTGATGCTATTCCAATGCTTACTTTGCTTTGAAACACCTTGAATCGAGCTATGGACCTTCAACTGCAAAACAAGAAAGTGAAAATGGTGGAACTGATTAGAGGAGTTACAGGTCGTGTTTTATGTTTGGGTTAGCTTCAAGTGATGCTAGGGAATGTGTTTGATGAGCTTTTAGCAAGAATGCATGAAAGGGATGAGAGTTGGCACTCAAACTGCAGCAAGCCCTGTTTTTGTGCAGTTCAATGGTGATTTTGAGTTTGTGGAGGTATTGGAGGTGTTGGGGTCGTGTGCTAGCTCAGTTAGGATGTCTTGAATGTGTACAAAATATTTGCTTAAGGGTTCTATTGTTGAGATGAAAGTTGTCTTGTGATATGCTATGTTTCTTAACACTTAAGCAAGCAAAGGCCAAGTTGTGTTCTAGACAGGTAGAGGCCCCCTAAACATGCTGAAAAACCTTGTCTTGATCAGAGTGATTAACTCATAAACTTGTGCCAAAGAGATTTCAAATGTACTTCTTGGATTTTCATTTTGACATAAAGCTTACTTTTGCAAAAATGGTTAAAGTGCTTTATCTATTTTGGGATTAATCCACTATGCAATGCTTGAACACATAGAACATGGTCTTGGCACAATGAGTTTGAATTAAATTTATGAGTGTTGAATGGTTTAGAGGCCTGTAATCAAGTTGCATGCTGATTTGAGAAATTTGCACAAGTTATGAACATGGAAATTGGCCAATTCAAAAGTGAGTTTTTGCCATATTGCAAAGTCGATTCTCTCAAGTCATGAGGTTGTTTGATGAGTTCTTGGAAATTTTGGAAAGCTTGGAATGTGTACTACAATCCATCTTTGAAATGCAAATTGAAATTCAAATGGGAAGTATGTGAAAAATGGTCTTGAAGTTAGGTAAAAACCTTGCCTAAAAAGGTCAAAATTTCACTAAGTTAAGAATGGTTTAGTATCCTTATTCCAAAAATTGTAACTTGAGATACAAGCTTCTTTTGGGAAAACTTTGTGAATCAAAGTTGTATATTATGCAATAAGCTACAACTTTCATGTTTTGACTTTTGCTTGAATCCAAATGTATCTTGGTGAGAAAATGGGGCAAAGTTGGGAAAAAATTAGGTTTTTTCATAACTTAGAAAAATTCTAAGTTATGAAAAATTCTCATTTCAAACCCTAATTTGCATTTTTTGATTTCTTGGTGAACAAGTTTCATGATTTGGCATTTTTTGATGAAAAATGAATCTTGACTCTTGATTTTGACCAAAAAGTCAAAGTTTGACTTTTCAGTATACAGTCAAAATTGATCAATTGACTGGGAAATTCAACTGTCAATCTTGTGTATTTGGGATCTTTTGAACTTGTTGAGCATGTCAAGACAATTCCATGGGGTCCTTGAGTCCATATGTGAGCTTGGTTTGCCATTGGCTAGGTCAAACAGTCAAAAATTGCCTTTGTACAGTCAAAACCCTAAAAATGACCATTTTGCCCTTTTGGTGATCTGATCAAATTTATTATGGAATTGTGATCCAAACTTGATCAAATGGTCCATGTGAGTTTGTAATGTTGATGTGGGTCAATTTTTATGAGATTTGACTGTCAATTGGCCACAGTTGACTTTTTCCCCAATACAGCTGATTTTTAGGTCAACTGTCCAATTGATTGGGCAAAACTTGGAATCAAGACTTGAAACTTGGTATGGGTAAACTTGGGAGTCCAATATGAAGCATGAAAGTCATCTTAGGCAATTTAGGTCAAAACATCTCTGTGCAAACACAAACCCTAATTTGGGTCAACAGTGCAAGGAGAAGTCTTGAGCAGATGAAACCCTAACTGGACCTTGATCTCCAAGGGCTTTGTGATGAGAAATCAATGAGAAATGGGAGGGCAAATTTTAGGGTACAACAGTTGCCCCTGTTCAATCTTCTTGAATCCGAAGAGTTAGATTGGCAAGTTTGCCTTTCGTGACTCGAGGGTAAAAGGAGATTGGACACTAGAGTGCCCTTACATTTGCACTCGTCAAAGCAAGGGATATGGGAATGGGCTTAGAGATGCCATTTGGAGATGGGCTTAACGATGCCATCGGGAGGAGTGACAGAAACTTGTCGGGGATGGGCTTAAAGATGCCATCTGGAATGAGTATCAGAAAGGTGTCCATGTTTAGGACCATCTTCGAGCTGGGGTCTGAATAAGCAATAGATTGACATCCGTATCTGGAGGCATCCGTAAACTGTTTTCAGAGGTTGAGAAGAGTCTGAACAAGCGATAGATTAACATCCGTTGTGGGGAAGAATCCATAAACTGTTTTCAGAAGTCTTGGAGTTGAATAAGCAATAGAGCAGCATCCGTTGTTGGGAAGCGTCCGCAAACTGTTTTCAAATGTTGCATCTGAACAAGCGATAGATTAACATCCGTTGTTGGGAAGAATCCATGAACTGTTTTCAGAAGTCTTGAGAAGAAACTGAACAAGTGATAGGTTAACATCCATTGCTTGGAGAACCCGTGAACTGTTTTCAGAAATCCTGGAGTTGAATAAGCAATAGAGCAGCATCCGTTGTTGGGAAGCGTCCGTAAACTGTTTTCAAATGTTGCATCTGAACAAGCGATAGATTAACATCCGTTGTTGGGAAGAATCCATAAACTGTTTTCAGAAGTCTTGAGAAGAATCTGAACAAGCGATAGGTTAACATCCGTTACTTGGAGAACCCGTGAACTGTTTTCAGAAATCTTGGAGTTGGAGGAAGAACCGGTGTAGGGTTCCCTGATGATGAGCTCGTGTAAAAACTGCATCTGGATAAATCTGGAATAAGCATTAGAATGTTGCCGTGTCTGGGTCACATCCGAACTATTCCTGGAAAGAATCTCGGAAGATAATGATTTTTGTCTGCCGACTGGCCTTACCTGAAAAGGTAAAGAGTTAGCTGTATGCAATGTCATGATGCATGATGCAATGTATGTTATATGATATGAATGTAAATGGATGCGCATGTAAGCTGGAGAGCTGTCTTGCAAAGGATAGATGAATCCGAGATGGCTGAAGATAAAAGTCTGACTGCTGCCGGGAAGAATAATTCCTGGTTGTTGCTGGAGAATAAAGAGATTGGGTTGTATACCAATCTTCTGGGGAATTCCTGATGACTTCTACTGGGGAGTTCCAATCTAATAGACTCATGCTGGGGATGTAGGACTGAGAATCTTCAGCTTGGTGGGAAGTATCTCTGGCGACTTCACTGGGGAACTCAAGATTTTCCCTCCCAAAACTCTGTGGGGAGAAGGTTCATTAGTCTGGCTTCGCTGGGGATTGATAATTTGAAGTTTTAGCTCGGCCGGGGATATTGAAACTTAAATTCTGAGGGGAATTGAGTTCTGGAGGATTCTCTGGCTGGGGATAACAAAGATAAACTCCTCTGGGGATTGTATTGATAAGTTATGTTGGGGAACTCTGATGAACTCCGCTGGAGGTAGGAAGAATTTTGGCGAGTGCGATCTTCCGTGGCAATAAGCTGAGGATAACCCAGTTATAAGCCCTTGTGAGGAATAACTTTGAATAAAACTCGGGAGAGACGTCCGTACTCTGCAGGGGATAAGCTTCCAAAATCTACTGGGGATAAGCTTCAGGGTTTGCTGGGGATATGGATTCCAAATCTCCTGGGGGTTTCCTTTTAAAGGGTACCAAGATATCCAACTGCACCTTCAACCTATCCGTAATCCTCTTTCTTGATTCACAAGGAAATGATTATGTTCAAATGCATATGCCTATTTAACAAAACATTGGACGTTTCTCAAAATAAAACAAATAGTGCAAGAGAAAAGAAAAGGAAATGACACAAATTTCTGGGAAAAGTATTTGTATTAACTTTCTCTGAGTATATTTGTACAAAGGAGACAATCATCCTAGTAAGAGGATTTTGTCGTAAATATTGAAAGATTTATACAAAATAAAGATGGATATGTGAAATAATTCCATGGGATTCCATTCCGCTATAGCCTTCACAACTCTGAATATCTGTCCATTCAATGCTTCGTTTGCCGGTGACTGGATTGATCAGAAGCCTGGAACTGGTTGATGAAGAGATTGTCTTTGAAGTGATCCGACGAGACATAGTCATACGCTTTAATTCCCTAACTTTTGCCTGAATCGCCCTTTCGGGTTTTCGATCCACCGGGAAACCCCTTTTTGCCCAAGCCGCCCTTTCGGGTTTTCAACTTGCCGGGTGTACAGATTTTTTTTAATATTTTTATCCCTAACTTTTGCCTGAACCGCCCTTTCGGATTTTCGGTCCACCAGGATGCCCATTTTTTCCCAAGCCGCCCTTTCGGGTTTTCGACTTGTCAGGTTATTTTATGCGTAGTATCTTTTGACTATGTCTGCGTTCGTAGGGTGCGGCAAATCGTCGCCGTCCATGGTGGTCAAAATCATTGCACCACCAGAAAAATGCTCTTGATCACAAACGGTCCTTCATATGTAGGAGTCCATTTGCCCCTGGGATCACTTTGCGGCAAGATAATCCTCTTGATTACGAGATCTCCGACTTGATACACCTGACGTCTGACTTTCTTATTGAAGGCCTTGATCATCCGTTTTTGATACATCTGTCCATGGCATATAGCAGCGAGTCGCTTCTCGTCGATCAAATTGAGTTGATCAAGTCGGGTCTGCATCCAATCATCTTCATTCAAACCTGCGTCCTTCATAATCCTTAGAGAAGGAATCTGGGTTTCCATAGGCAGGACAGCTTCCATGCCATATACCAAAGAAAATGGGGTTGCCCCGGTTGAAGTACGTGCCATCGTACGGTATCCATGCAGAGCAAACGGTAACATCTCATGCCAGTCTTTGTAAGTGACTGTCATTTTCTGAATGATCTTCTTAATGTTTTTGTTCGCAGCTTCAACAGCACCGTTCATCTTCGGCCGATAGGGAGATGAATTGTGATGATAAATCTTGAACTGTTCGCACAAAGCGGTGATCATTGTGTTATTCAGATTTGTACAGTTGTCTGTGATGATCCGGTCTGGAACACCATACCGACATATGAGATTTTGCTTGATGAAGCGGGCAACCACATTTTTAGTAACAGAGGCGAAGTAAGCTGCTTCGACCCATTTGGTGAAATAGTCAATGGCAACCAGGATGAAGCGATGTCCGTTGGAAGCCGTGGGCTTGATCTCTCCAATCATGTCAATGCCCCACATTGCAAATGGCCAAGGAGCAGTCAGAACGTTGAGAGGAACCGGAGGGATATGAACTTTGTTAGCATATACTTGACATTTGTGGCAAGTACGGGAATGTTGATGGCAGTCAGCTTCCATGGTAGACCAGTAATAGCCTGCCCTTAGGATCTTCTTAGCCATTGTATGCCCGCTCAAGTGAGTGCCAAATGTGCCGCTGTGTATATCAGTTATGATCAACTCTGCTTCAGCTTTGTCTATGCATCGGAGTAATACACAATCATGGCTTCGTTTGTAAAGGATGTCGTTGCTCAGGAAGAATTTGGCAGCAAATTTCCTTAAGAACTTCTTGTCATTTACGGAAGCTCCTTCGGGATAATCTTTAGTCTCGAGATACCTTTTGATTTCATGGAACCAAGGTTGTTCCACTACTTCTTCGGTATTAATCTCGTGACAATGTGTCGGTTCATCCATTCGCTCGATGGTGATTTGGGGAGCCTCGTTATCCCAGTTGAGTTTAAACATGGAAGATATTGTGGCTAGAGCATCTGCTAGCTGATTCTCTTCTCGCGGGAAATGCTCGAAGGTAATTTGCTCGAAATGAGGCAACAATGTCAGGACATGTTCTTTGTATGGGATAAGATTAGGATGCTTGGTATCCCACTCTCCTTTGATTTGGCTGATAACCAAAGCTGAGTCCCCAAATACGATCAAAGATTTGATCCCCAAGTCTATAGCAGCCTTGAGACCAAAAATGCAAGCTTCATACTCAGCCATGTTGTTTGTGCAGCTGAAGCTAAGTCGGGCCGTGAAAGGTGTGTGACAGCCTTCCGGAGAAATGAGTACTGCGTCGATACCGTTTCCAAGTGCATTTGAAGCACCATCAAAGTATAGGGTCCATCGGGATCCCTTTTCGGGTCCGTCATACGGTCCGTTACTTTCAATGTTGTCCAAATTCATGATGTCCTCGTCTGGGAAGTCAAATCTCATGGGTTGATAATCTTCGATAGCTTGATGAGCCAGATGGTCAGCTAGTACACTCCCTTTTATAGCTTTTTGGGTGGTGTACTGGATCTCATACTCAGTTAGGATCATTTGCCATCTAGCTATCCTTCCAGATAAAGCGGGCTTTTCGAAGATATACTTGATAGGATCCATTTTGGAAATCAACAAGGTAGTATGAGTCAACATATATTGTCTTAGTCGGCGAGCAGCCCATACCAAAGCGCAACAAGTTTTCTCGAGCAGTGAGTAGCGAGTCTCACAGTCGGTAAACTTTTTGCTAAGGTAATAAATAGCATGCTCTTTTCGACCAGACTCGTCATGCTGGCCCAAAACACACCCCATTGAGTTATCCAAGACGGTCAGATACATGATCAATGGTCTTCCTTCGACGGGTGGCATCAGAATAGGAGGCTCTAGCAAATACTCCTTGATCTTATCAAAAGCAGTTTGGCAATCGTCGTTCCATTCGACTACCTGATCTTTCTTCAAGAGTTTGAAAATTGGCTCACAGGTAGAAGTCAGATGAGAGATGAATCTGGCAATATAGTTCAAGCGTCCCAAGAATCCTCTAACCTCCTTTTCAGTACGGGGGGCAGGCATCTCTTGTATTGCTTTCACTTTTGCAGGATCGACTTCAATGCCTTTGTTGCTTACAATGAATCCTAGAAGCTTACCAGACCTAACTCCAAAAGTGCACTTACTTGGATTCAGCCTGAGTTTGTATTCTTTCAACCTAGCAAACAACTTTTCTAGATGTTCAAGGTGCTCTTCCTCTGTTTGTGACCGAGCTATCATATCGTCTACGTAAACTTCAATCTCATGATGTATCATATCATGAAACAAAGCTACCATGGCGCGTTGATAAGTTGCCCCAGAGTTCTTCAGCCCGAACGGCATCACCTTGTAACAGAAAGTGCCCCATTGTGTGACAAAAGTTGTTTTCTCCATATCCTCGGGGGCCATTTTGATTTGATTGTAACCCGAGAATCCATCCATGAAGGAAAACACTTTGTGTTGAGCTGTATTGTCGATCAAAATGTCAATGTGTGGAAGTGGAAAATCATCTTTGGGGTTGGCCCTGTTCAAATCCCGGTAGTCCACACACATCCTGACTTTGCCATCTTTCTTAGGTACTGGCACGATGTTAGCGACCCATTGAGGATAGGACGTAACAGCTAGAAAGCCAGCGTCGAATTGCTTCATCACTTCTGCTTTGATCTTTTCAGACATGTCAGGCCTCATTCGGCGGACTTTTTGCTTGATCGGTGGACAATCCTCTCTTGTGGGGAGACGGTGAACCACGATGTCTGTGTCTAGACCCGGCATGTCTTCATAAGACCAAGCGAAGATTTCAACATACTCATTCAACAACTATATCAGGCGTTCCTTGACACTTGGTTCCAGATTGGCACCCACTTGCACCTCCTTCCGGTCTTCCTCGGTCCCTAAGTTGATAGTTTCCAATGACTCTTCGTGCGGTAAGATGGCCCTTTCCTCTTGCTGTGGAAGTCTGGCTAGTTCCCCTGGTACTTCACAACCTTCGTCATCTTCATACTCGGCTTGATTGACCAGATCTTCAGAGTTATTAAAGGATATAGCAGAATAGTCACCCATGGAATCTGGAGTGGATGGGTACCTGCATTTGTGAGCGTGGGTGTGTGTAAGGGATAGCCATCCTTAAACAAAAATGCAAAAGGAATGAAAATGAACACAAGCAGTTTATCAACTGAAAAACGTCCAATGAATCATTAAACATGGCATATGGATATGAAAAATAATCAAAACCATTACAAATGGACCTACATGCCCCGGGCAAGGCATGAGGTGAAAAGATAGTGTACGGATTGTTTGAAAATAAATATTACAGACCAAATTAGAAATGTTTGACAGATAAATTACTGATGAATAAAAGTGATGGGGACAAAGTCTTTTGCCTCCCAGTTGCTCAATCCTCCTTTGACAGTTGGGTAAATCCACTCTTCGATGTTGCTCTCTTTGTCTTCGTCCTCCAAAGCGTTGATTCCGTAGGGAGAAATTTTGACTGGCGCTCTTTCAATCTTCGCACGGCGCATAGCTTTCTGGCCTGCGGTAGTGAACCCTAATCCAAATTTGTCTGTTTTATGTGGAATATCAGGCAACTGCCCCCATGCTGAACTCTTCCCTTCCTTTATTGCGGCCCTTGCGTCCTCCAGAGATGCAATCCTGGCCATCTGCCTCGGTGTATCAGCTGCCAACTTTGCTATTGTTATTTCCGGAAGGACTTCTTCGAAATGCTGAAAAGGAGTCTCAATGAACTCTCCTTCTACCTCCACATACCGGAAAGAATTCAAGTGGCTAATCATGTACTCCTCTTCACCATGGACAGTAATGATCTTTCCCTTGACAGGATACTTCAACATCTGATGTAAGGAGGAGGTGACTGCCCCAGCATGGTGTATCCAAGGCCTACCCAACAAGCAAGAGTATGATGGACGGATGTCCATCACATAGAAAGTAGACTTAAACACCTCAGTGCCTATCTTGATGGGAATTTCAACCTCCCCATGGACCATTCTCTTCGAACCATCGAAAGCTCTGACAATAATATCACTCGGCTTCAACTCCAACCCTTCACAATCTAGCCGGTCCAAGGCCTTCTTAGGCAGTACATTTAGCGACGAACCAGTGTCGACCAAGACATGTGCAAGAGTAGTTCCTCGGCACTCGATTGAAATGTGCAAAGCATCATTGTGGTTTCTACCTTTAGGAGTTAGGTCGGCATCAGAGAAACCTAATCCATTGTCCGCAGTAAGGCTAGCCACGCAATTTTGAAATTGATCCGCAGAGGTTTCCTGGGGCACATGGGCTGCCTTCAGGAATTTTATCAGGGCTTTAGCGTGCGCTTCTGAGAAAAGTAGTAGTGCCAGCATGGAGATCTTTGAGGGGGTTTGCCCCAATTGTTCCACCACATCGTAATCACTCCTTTTGATTATCCTCAAAATCTCATCCATTTCCTTCTTGGAGGTTTCCGGGATGACCAAGGGTTGAGCCCTCCTCCTGACGAGCTCATCTTGGATTCCTTTACCTTTATCAACAGCGGTAGGAGAGACAGTACTAGGAACAACAACATCCTCAATCAAAGGGGTTCTAGCAGAGAGTTTTATTGGCGCAGGGATGACCATGTCGGCAGATGAGGGTCCAAAGATTGCTCTTGGAGGGGCAATCTCTGGAGAAAATATTCTCCCGCTCCTGGTGATTTTGCTCGTGCCTGCAATGTTACCAATGCTGGCTTCTTCATCATCCGAACTTTCTTCAGTTATTTCGATTTGTTTAATACCATGGTAGTAGACGTCGCCGCCGTAGTTCCATGGTATCGACTTCTCAGAAACATAGGGGACAGGCCCTGGCATTGTTATCTTCAAAGGAACAGATTTTGTAGCTGGTGTAATCTTAACAGGCTTTCTGACGGCCTTGGAAAGATTGGCGTGAATGGTTATGATTGAGACATCTTCAGTATGGGTTGGAGTAGCAGAAACTTTTTCAAACAAAATTTGTCGACTATCCATAAGGCCTTGGATGCCTTTCTTCAGTAACGGACAATCAAACGGCAGAGAGTAACAACAATAGCAGTCTTCTTTACATCCCAGGAAGATCCCGGCCCTTAACAGATTCAACTTAATGGTTAACAAAGGAGTTATCAGATTATTAACATCAGCAACATACAAATCTTCTTCAATGGCATTGACATTTCGGCTGTGCTTCGGCATGGGAGAAGATATCACATTAGGCTTCTCCAGAGCGTCAAACTCCACTTCCTTCGCCTCTATCAGGTCTTGGATTTTATGCTTGAGTGCCCAACAATCATTGGTGTCGTGCCTGACACTGTCAGAATGGTAGGCGCATTTAGCATTAGGATGATAATGCGGAGAGGACGTATTCACATTCTTTGGTTCCTCCTTGATAGTGGCGAGATTCAGCTTTAACAGATGGGGAAGCACTTGCGCTGGCGTCATATTAATACGGGTGAACTGTCGTTGTGGTCGTTCCACTCGTTGTTGATTTGGTCTGGACTGGTTATAGCGAGGCTGCTCACTTGAAGGGTTTTGAATCATTACGGCCCCCACTGTCGGTCGGCGCTCAGTCTTCCATGCTCTTCTCTGAGAATATACCACAGCCATTTCCTTCTTAAAAGGCTTCTTCTCAACACTTGCAGCAACACCCTTCTGAATCTTTCCTGACTTGATGCCAGCTTCTATTCTTTCGCCTGTTAAGATCAAATCGGTAAACCTCGCGGAAGAGTTACCAATTAGATGATTGAAAAATGGCCCAGATAGGGTCCCTAGAAACATATCAACAAGTTCACGGTCGGTTAAAGGAGGCTGCACCCTGCCAGCCAAATCCCTCCATTTTTGTGCATATTCTTTGAATCCTTCGCCTGTTCCTAATGACATACCCTGAAGTTGGGTACGAGTGGGAGCAAGGTCAGAATTGTACTGATATTGTTTGTAAAAAGCGGTGGCCAAGTCTTCCCAATTTCGGACGCTGGTTCCCTCTAGCTGATAAAACCACTCCAATTGAGCTCGAGAAAGGCTGTCTTGAAAGAAATGGATCCAAAGGTTTTTATCTGCCGTATAGGGTTGGATCTTTCTCACGTAGGACCTGAGATGCATTTTTGGACAGGACAGCCCATCATACCTCACAAACACTGGCACTTTGAATTTTGGGGGAATCACAATCCCGGCGACCAAGCCCAAGTCTTCAAAATCCAAACCCGGTACTCTTTGTAATTCCATGGCGGCCAACCTGTCTTCTAGCCCTTTGTATTTATCATCAGCTGGAGGGTATTGCTGATCAGAATAATCTTCATCCTCTTCGACCTCTTCTTCTTCCACATCGGACTCGGAAGGTACCGCAACCCCACCTCCTTTGCTGGTTCCTTCATCAGAAGTAGGAGGAAATTCAAGCACTCGCCAAGCTTCTCCGTCAAATCTTCTCCCCAAAGTAGCTACTCCGAGTCTCTTTTTCTTCTTCTTCATTGGGTCTTTGTTCCCCAGCAAGGTCTTGAGATCCTCCTGACCTTTAGCCAAGGTTGTTAGGAGTTGCTGGAACTGTGCATTTTGAGCTTGTAGGTCTTTGACTGTTTGCTCGAGATCCATCCTACTGAAATAAACAGCAGACAGACAAGGAAACCTGGAGTGAGACCTGCTTATGCCCATGATGAATGGTATGCTTATGTATGCAATGCATTCAAGGATTTAGGACATTCAAAATTGTTTCAGACAAAGAAGAACGCACGTCATATTAATAAGAAGAAATTTGTTAGTACATAAATGCCCCATGGGCCAAATATTACAAAAACTTCTTCTCAAGGTAAAAAGACATTGCGCATCCTCTTTGGTGCGATGTAGGTGTTGAGAGCCTCTTGCTCATGGAGTCGGCGGGTAAGCTCTAAAACCTTCTTCTCGCTGGCGTAGAAGCTGACTTCAAAAGTGTTCCGTTCCTCCTTGAGCTGAATCTAACTTTTCTGCATTTCCTCCCACGATGTAGGCATGTCAGGATGTAGGATGGTGTAGGGAACCTCTCCTTCCTTAACGGGCTCTTTAATCACAGGGAGAACATGAGGATAAGGCATCATCAGACTTTGGGCTCGGGCTCGTACCCACTTGAGATAAGGCTCAAGAGGGATGGAGTTCTTGTGTCCCAGAGTCTTGCTATCAACCTTGTTGGGTCTTCCCCAAGCTCTGATGAATCTTTGGCGAAGTCCTTACGCATCGTTGTCGAAGTCAAAAACTAGGTCAGGAATCAACATGTCATGAGGGCCATCCCTTCGTGCATATCCAAATTTCCTCAAAGCTAGGCAAGGGTTGTAGGTGATACCCCCTCTGATTCCAAGTAAAGGAACATTAGGAAACTCTCCGCAACGATCGACGATGATGACATTTTCTCTGGACCGAGAACACCAATGTACATCAGAGTGAGTAAGAGTCATCAATCGTTGGGACCACCTTGAACCTTGGTCATTCTTTAAGACAAATTGTGGAAGGTGCGAAATAAACCACCTTGCAAGGAGAGGAGTACAGCACATGAGAACACCCCTCTTTCTCATTGTTCGTGTGTAAAATGAGTGAAGAATGTCCCCAAGTAATGTTGGTATTGGATTTCTGGACAAGAAGATTTTGACGGCGTTGACATCTACCAATTGGTCAGAATTTGGGAACAAGACCAACCCATAGATAAGGAGTGCCACAATCCCTTCAAACGCTTGTAGGTCCAATGAGTTCCAACATTCTTGTGCCTTCTCAAACAAGAATTTTGCTAAGAATCCCTTGACGCCGCTTCTGGTTTCCCAATGCCCCTTGATGTCGGATGGTTGTAGATGTAATGCTCGAGCAACATCTTCCGGCTTTGGTTCCTTTTCCGTACCGTTGAAGGGTAGTTGATTAAGGATAGGAATTCTCAGGAGTTGATAAAACTCCTCCAAAGTGGGCACCAACTGGTAATCAGGGAAAGTGAAACAGTGGTGAAGAGGGTCAAAGAACTGGAATAGCACTTTCATCATGTCTTCTTCAATGTTGGTGTTGACTAAGCTGAGCAGTCTACCATGTCTTTCACTGAAGGATGAGCTTTCCGGAATTCTTGAGGCGAGCTCCTTGAGTTGAGGAGAGATTCTCACAAGGTTGACTTGGATGGTTTTTCTGCGAGGAATTTCCATGACCTACAAAACAAGAACAAAGTGAAGATCCAAACCCTTGAAATGGTTAGTGAATGCATATGATGTTTTATGATGTTTATGATGTATGCACAAAACATATGTACAAGCAAATCACACCAAACCCTAGTTTCAGGCTTGCATGGGGTTTCATAGGTAAGTACCCTCTTGAGTGTAGTTGGCTTAAGAACCTGTCCTATAAATAGTAACCGGGTTCTAAGGAGCTCAATATCATTGGATTGTTTTCAATGTTCATTGTTTTGGTTTAGCCACTTAACTAGCGACCAAAATATTCCAAGAAAACAACCCTCAATGAGTGTAGTATCGAGTATCTACCAACTTCGGACTGCACCAAAGCCGGTCATCTCACTACCTCTAATAAAAGGCTAAGATGGTCAAGTAAGGTTCTAGGTCATTAGTGGTTAGTGACATCACTCAGCGGCCCCGTACTCTCCTTGATTGGACTCAAGGGTTACCGGTACTCACAAATATGTCGCACTAATATAGCTATTGCTTCGACCGTGTCGGTATACCCCGCACAGTTTCCACAACGTATTGCTATCTATGAAATGTTTCCCAAAATCCGGGTGTAGGATTTGCAAACCCAAACAAGAGAGCCAAAATATAAAGCAATCAAATCAAACAATTAGTCATGCAAGAAGGTGATCTAAGCCCTAAGGTTACTCCACTTTTAAAAATTCTTCCCCAGCAGAGTCGCCAGTTCTGTGATACGGTGGGAGAACTGACTGTGGTTTTGCGTTTGTTTTTACAAATGTTTCGGTTGAGCAAGAGTCGCCACCGACTTTTTATTTTATCCTAAGGAAAGGTTTAAAAAGCACAGCAAAAACCTTTGAGATTTTTCTTGGGTTCGGGGAGTAGATTATAGAAAGGGAAGGTATTAGCACCCTTTCTATCCATTGTTATCCATGGGCTCTTAGGTATTTGCTTAGATCAACTTGCCTTGGTTTTCAATTGTTTGAAATGGTGTTTTGTGTGTGGTTTTGAAAATGTTTTGAAAAAGATGCCTTGTCTAGGCTCCCCTTGTAACAATTCTTTACTCGAATGTTTTACAAAAGGTGTTTGTCTTTTTGAAAAGATGTTTCAAGGTTTTTTGAAAGTTTGTTTTGAAAGTGTTTGTGAAGTGTGGTTTGAAAAATAGGCAAGTGTTTTTGTTTTGCAAGTTGACAAGTACTTAAGAGCTATCTACCCTAAAGTTATCAAAGATTTTTGTTATGTTTTAACCCTTTTAACAATTTTGTTCCACCATTGCATTTGGTGAACAATCTTGTGTTAGGAGGTGAAAGGGACGGGCGCGGGTCATCGTTTAGACCATAATTGCAATGGTGCCAAGTATCTTTGGGCAATTTTTCCTTGAAAGGGACTTGATCATTTTAGGCAACTTTTCGAAAAGCGTCATCGAGGGACTATGATCATTTGATTGTTTGCTTTACCCAAAGAAACCTAACATGCAATATGGCCCATTTATTGAAGGCAACGAGTGGAATACCCTAGGGGTGCAAGTGTGATATGTGTTGTCCATTTTCATGCTTGTTTATCTTTGAAATTAGGTCAAACTATTTTGCTCTTTTTATTTGCATACAAACCCTAATTCTAACATGGTATATTTAGAAAGCGTTAAAGTGCGAAAAGTAAAATTCCTACACTATTACAACACAATATGGGAAGGGGGGTACAAATGTTCAAATGGGGGGATATTTAGACAAGGAATTTAAACCTAGCTATTACATCAAATTTTGGAATATTTACAAGATAATTAACTGCATAAATTAAATAGAAATAAAATAAATATGCAAGATGCAAAAAATGTTTTTATGTATATGACAAAAAGAGTATTTTTATATCAAATAAACAAAATAAAAAAAGTATTATTTTTGGAGCTTTTTAATGTTAGGGCAAAACCCTAATTTATTAGGTAAATATATTAACTATTTAATATATACTAATATTTATCAATTATATATGAAATAAAAATAAAAATGAAGTATATTTGTCAAAATGATATTTTTACTATTAAATATTAATAAAAAATAAAGTGTATATATTTTTGTATTTTTTACTAAGTATTCTAATAAATATATATATATATATATATATATATATATATATATATATATATATATATATATATATATATATATATATATATATATATATATATATATATATATATATATATATATATATATATATATATATATATATATATATATATATATATATATATATATATATATATATATATATATATATATATATATATATATATATATATATATATATATATATATATATATATATATATGTATTAATTTCTAAATATGTATTATATATATAAAAATAATAATATTTAATATTTATAAAAAAAAGAGAGTATATTTTATACAAAATATTTTAAGAAGATAAAACAAAATAAAAAATGACAATAAAAATGTGTTTACCCTATTTTTGGTATTTTTAAATAAAAGTAAGTTTATATATTTATTTATATACAAATAACTAATCTAAACAAATAAATGCCTATAAATTCAAAAATAGTGTAAAAAATTATTTTTATATTTTTAATATCATGAGGAAAAATAAATAAACCAGAATGAAAAAAGAAAAGTCAAAAAATCAATAAAACAAACAAAATGGGCTCAGGGGGTGTAAAACCAAAAATATGGTGTGAAAAGAAATATCCAAGCAGGCCCAGCCCACGTGGCTTCTTCTTCAACCTCTGGACAGAAAAACGTTCAAAAACGCGCGCCTGTTTCTTCTATTGCAAGGTCCTGATTCTTTGAGTTTTAGCAAAAACTTACAACACCAAACATGTTAAGCATTGAATCACGATTCTAAATATGTAAAGAACTCATCCTAACTCTCAAAAATGAGAGAGAATTTTATCATTCCCAAATCTTGACCTAGTTTTTCTTCCATATTCAGACCTTAAATTCTCATAGCTCAGGCAAAATAAATGAAAAGTAAAAGTATGTATAGATTCAGGGGCATGAGTAGAACACTTCTTATTCACAAACTTAGAGCTAATGATGCCTACACTACGAGTTATAAGTTCAAGAAGATACATGTTCAGTTGAAGTTCTATCTGGCAATGGGGGAGCTTTCAGGGCAAGATGATGATCTATACAGCTTGCCTGAAGTGTGGTGATGCTATTCCAATGCTTACTTTGCTTTCAAACACCTTGAATCGAGCTATGGACCTTCAACTTCAAAACAAGAAAGTGAAAATGGTGGAACTGATTAGAGGAGTTACAGGTCGTGTTTTATGTTTGGGTTAGCTTCAAGTGATGCTAGGGAATGTGTTTGATGAGCTTTTAGCAAGAATGCATGAAAGGGATGAGAGTTGGCACTCAAACTGCAGCAAGCCCTGTTTTTGTGCAGTTCAATGGTGATTTTGAGTTTGTGGAGGTATTGGAGGTGTTGGGGTCGTGTGCTAGCTCAGTTAGGATGTCTTGAATGTGTACAAAATATTTGCTTAAGGATTCTATTGCTGAGATGAAAGTTGTCTTGTGATATGCTATGTTTCTTAACACTTAAGCAAGCAAAGCCCAAGTTGTGTTCTAGACAGGTAGAGGCCCCCTAAACATGCTGCAAAACCTTGTCTTGATCAGAGTGATTAACTCATAAACTTGTGCCAAAGAGATTTCAAATGTACTTCTTGGATTTTCATTTTGACATAAAGCTTACTTTTGCAAAAATGGTTAAAGTGCTTTATCTATTTTGGGATTAATCCATTATGCAATGCTTGAACACATAGAACATGGTCTTGGCACAATGAGTTTGCATTAAATTTATGAGTGTTGAATGGTTTAGAGGCCTGTAATCAAGTTGCATGCTGATTTGAGAAATTTGCACAAGTTATGAACATGGAAATTGGCCAATTCAAAAGTGAGTTTTTGTCATATTGCAAAATTCGATTCTCTCAAGTCATGAGGTTGTTTGATGAGTTCTCTGACATTTTGGAAAGCTTGGAATGTGTACTACAATCCATATATGAAATGAAAATTGAAATTCCAAGGGGAAGTATGTGAAAAATGGTCTTGAAGTTAGGTAAAAACCTTGCCTAAAAAGGTCAAAATTTCACTAAGTTAAGAATGGTTTAGTACCCTTATTCCAAAAATTGTAACTTGAGATACAAGATTCTTTTGGGAAAACTTTGTGAATCAAAGTTGTAGATTATGCAATAAGCTACAACTTTCATGTTTTGACTTTTGCTTGAATCCAAATGAATCTTGGTGAGAAAATGGGTCAAAGTTGGGAAAAAATTAGGTTTTTTCATAACTTAGAAAAATTCTAAGTTATGAAAAATTCTCATTTCAAACCCTAATTTGCATTTTTTGATTTCTTGGTGAACAAGTTTCATGATTTGGCATGTTTTGATGAAAAATGAATCTTGACTCTTGATTTTGACCAAAAAGTCAAAGTTTGACTTTTCAGTATACAGTCAAAATTGATCAATTGACTGGGAAATTCAACTGTCAATCTTGTGTATTTGGGATCTTTTGAACTTGTTGAGCATATCAAGACAATTCCATGGGGTCCTTGAGTCCATATGTGAGCTTGGTTTGCCATTGGCTAGGTCAAACAGTCAAAAATTGCCTTTGTACAGTCAAAACCCTAAAAATAACCATTTTGCCCTTTTGGTGATCTGATCAAATTTCTTATGGAATTGTGATCCAAACTTGATCAAATGGTCCATGTGAGTTCGTAATGTTGATGTGGGTCAATTTTTATGAGATTTGACTGTCAATTGGCCACAATTGACTTTTTCCCCAATACAGCTGATTTTTAGGTCAACTGTCCAATTGATTGGGCAAAACTTGGAATCAAGACTTGAAACTTAGTATGGGTAAACTTGGGAGTCCAATATGAAGCATGAAAGTCATCTTAGGCAATTTAGGTCAAAACATCTCTGTGCAAACACAAACCCTAATTTGGGTCAACAGTGCAAGGAGAAGTCTTGAGCAGATGAAACCCTAACTGGACCTTGATCTCCAAGGGCTTTGTGATGAGAAATCAATGAGAAATGGGAGGGCAAATTTTGGGGTACAACATTTACTGAAAAATCACTGGCCTGAAAATGATGACTTTTGAAATGTTGCTTGCAATAGTTGCTTAGCTCTACATAATTCCAGTTTTCCTGCATCTTTGTTGACAACAATTTGTACTTTGATATCTTTCCATATCCTTTTGGATAGCTTTTGACATCTTTGATGTTTTGATATCTTTGGATAGTTGCTTTGACAGCTTATTGTCCAGTTTGGACTTTGGTTAGGCATGCTTTGCAATTCTAGACAGTTTAGTTTGCTATTCAATTTTCCTTTTTGATTATGCAGCTCGTTGACAATGCAATATGCTTGAAAATTTGAATTTGTGCATTTCATACTTTTTTGCAAACATTTTTCATTCCTCTTTGTGAACCGATAGAAATCTCGTGATTTGCAGAGAGGGCAAACTGATTCCGGCCAGTTGCTTTTAATGATGAGTCCCTTTTTTGTCTGTCTGCTCTTAATTATTTTGACTGCATTTGACTTCTTTTTCTTTTCTTTTTGTAGGTAAAGATAATTGAGCAAAGGAGCAATGGATAGAAGATGAAGACTTAGGGATTTTTAGGATAGTTTTATTTCCATTTTAATTTATTTGTAATAGTATTAATGTAAATAACTGTAAATGAATTTACAGTATTTAAATAATATCTGTAACAAACAATTCAAAATAAATAAACATCCCCCTTTTTTTATCAGTTAATTCTTCTTTCAATTCAATGTTCATTTAATTATTTGAATTCCTTAAATTAAAATAACTAGAAGTAAATCCAATTATTTTGACTTAGAAAAAAAATTAATAAACACTGTGGTCTTGCCGTCTAGCCTGAATCAATAACAAACCCGGCGTTTCAGATAGCCATAAACATTGCACAGTCGAATCAAACAAACACCCCTATTCTTTTGCCTTTACTGATCATACCAAGCACTGCAAGTCCTCAATTCAAATGCCTCAAACCAAATCTCAGAGTAAACTGAAAAGAACTGTAGAATTAAATCTTTCTGAGAATGCGCGCGCAAAACCCTGATTTTTGACTTTTACACTGGAGAAACGCCTGTCTGATCAAACTTTGAGCCAAACTCAACCAAAACCCTAGCAGTCTGCTTGGACTGTTTCAAAGCCATAAAAAAAACCTAATTTGGATAGCCTGATAAGAAAAATTCTTGTTTGACTGATTCTTATGCCAGTCTGAAAAATCAGGAAAAGCCCGAAGCTGTGATTTCTTGTGGAAAAAATACGAGGGCAAATTTTGGGGTACAACAGTTGCCATTTTTATTTTTTCCATAAATCAAAGGTCTTAGTGTTATTGAACCTTTCAATTTCACAACAAGTGTCACCCACCGTGGGAAAATTTAATTATATTTACAGGTGAGCACAATGAGCTCTAAATATTAGGGATGGCAATAGGTCGGGTCGGTGCAGGTTTCACACTACCCAAACCTGCACTTGAAATCACCACATGAAAATGAACCCAAACCCAAATCCAAAGGCTATTCGGGTGACAAAATAACACCTATGCCCACACCCGTCGGGTTTGGGTTTTTCCACCCAAACCCAAACCCGCAGCAAAAACACGAAAAACATAACAACAACATTGAAATTTGAAACACAATAATTTCATCAAGACCTCTCAAAGAAATTAAAGAATTAAATTACAACTTTCCATCAAGGTTGGTAACATTACAATTAAATTTAAAGTCTTAAATTTTTACACTTATATATATTTAGAGGTATTTATGTAATTTAATGTCTAAGCGAGTGTGGTTTTGGGTTTCAGTTGCAGGTTTGAGTGAATCCAAACCCGCACCCGAAATATCGGGTGGCACCCAAACCCGAACCCAGTCAACTCAGATTTTCAACCGTTGACTCGGTTTCGGGTGCGGGTGGGCCCCACGAGTTTGGGTCTGCCTGCCATCCCTACTAAATATGACATTGAGAAGTTTTTGGAGACAATAACTTTAGGTTATGGAAGGTTTTTGAGACACACTGCCTTAGGAGAGAGCTTGTCTGGTCAACTCTTGGGCAAACTTGAGCAAATTGAGGATCTCTAGGAGTATGTATTGAGTAAAATGAGAGGGAAAATTTTGGGGTACAACAGCTGCCCATGTTCAATCTTCTTAAACCTGAGGATGTAGATTGGCTTGTCTGCCTTTCGTGATCTGAAGGTGGAAGATGATTGAACACTAGAGTGCCCATAAATTTTCACTCGCATGAAGTGATACTTGATTTGTGATATCGGGAATGGGCTTATAAATGCTATTTGGACGTTTCTAGAGAATTGTCAGAGATGGGCTTATAGATGCCATCTAAGTTGTGACGGAGTACCGTCAGAGATGGGCTTAAAGATGCCATCTAGAGAATGTTGATTTCCTAAGATATTCCTTTGATGAGAGTCCCTGCTCCTGTCGTTGAGGAGGAACCTGCTGAGGAATGTTGGTATCTGTCTTGGGAGAAATAGAATTTTAGGAGGATCAGTTGCCTGTTACTCTACTGGGGAATTAACTCCTGCTTGAGGAAATGGAGGTGAATTGCATATCTGGTCAGGGTACAGGCCGCACTGCGACTTACCGGGGAAATGCGAAACCAATCGTGTTTGATCAGGTCCAAGTCTTACAGTGTTGTGAACTGTTGTCTGGAGACAAGAGAGAAGGAACCTGGATAGTAAGGTTATGAGAAGGAACCTGGATAGTAGGGTTGCTTTGGAATGAAAGCCTGGATAGTAGGGTTGTGAGAAGGAACCTGGATAGTAGGGTTACTTCGATATGAAATCCTGGATAGTAGGGTTGTGAGAAGGAACCTGGATAGTAGGGTTACTTCAATATGAAAGCCTGGATAGTAGGGTTGTGAGAAGGAACCCGGATAGTAGGGTTACTTCGATATGAAAGCCTGGATAGTAGGGCTGTGAGAAGGAACCTGGATAGTAGGGTTACTTCGATATGAAATCCTGGATAGTATGGTTGTGAGAAGGAACCTGGATAGTAGGGTTGCTTCGAAATGAAATCCTGGATAGTAGGGATGTGAGAAGGAACCTGGATAGTATGGTTACTTCGATATGAAAGCCTAGATAGTAGGGCTGTGAGAAGGAACCTAGATAGTAGGGTTACTTCGATATGAAAGCCTGGATAGTAGGGTTGTGAGAAGGAACCTGGAATATAGTGTTACTTCGATATGAAAGCCTGGATAGTAGGGCTGTGAGAAGGAACCTGGATAGTAGGGTTACTTAGATATGAAAGCCTGGATAGTAGGGCCGTGAGAAGGAACCTGGATAGTAGGGTTCCTTCGATATGAAAGCCCGGATAGTAGGGCTGTGAGAAGGAACCTGGATAGTAGGGTTACTTCGATATGAAAGCCTGGATAGTAGGGATGTGAGAAGGAACCTGGATAGTAGGGTTACTTCGATATGAAAGCTTGGATAGTAGGGCTGTGAGAAGGAACCTGGATAGTAGGGTTACTTCGATATGAAAGCCTAGATAGTAGGGTTGTGAGAAGGAAACTGGATAGTAGGGTTACTTCGATATGAAAGCCTGGATAGTAGGGCTGTAAGAAGGAACCTGGATAGTAGGTTTACTTTGATATGAAATCCTGGATAGTAGGGCTGTGAGAAGGAACATGGATAGTAGGGTTACTTCGATATGAAAGCCTTGATAGTAGGGCTATGAGAAGGAACCTGGGTCGTAGGGTTACTTCGATATGAAAGCCTGGATAGTAGGGCTATGAGAAGGAACCTGGATAGTAGGGTTACTTCGATATGAAAGCTTGGATAGTAGGGTTGTGAGAAGGAACCTGGATAGTAAGGTTACTTCGATATGAAAGCCTGGATAGTAGGGCTTTGAGAAGGAACCTGGGTCGTAGGGTTACTTCGATATGAAATCTTGGATAGTAGGGCTGTGAGAAGAAACCTGGATAGTAGGGTTACTTCGATATGAAATCCTTGATAGCAGGGCTGTATGAAGGAACCTGGGTCGTAGGGTTACTTCGATATGAAAGCCTTGATAGTAGGGTTGTGAGAAGGAACTTGGATAATAGGGTTACTTCGATGTGAAAGCCTGGATAGTAGGGTTGTGAGAAGGAACCTGAATAGTAGGGTTACTTCGATATGAAAGCCTGCATAGTAGGGCTGTGAGAAGGAACCTGGGTCATAGGGTTACTTCGATATGAAAGCCTGCATAGTAGGGCTATGAGAAGGAACCTGGATAGTAGGTTTACTTCGATATGAAAGCCTGGATAGTAGGGCTGTGAGAAGGAACCTGGATAGTAGGGTTACTTCGATATAAAAGCCTGGATAGTAGGGCTGTGAGAAGGAAACTGGATAGTAGGGTTACTTCGATATGAAAGCCTAGATAGTAGGGCTGTGAGAAGGAACCTGGATAGCAGGGTTACTTTGATATGAAAGCTTGGATAGTAGGGCTATGAGAAGGAACCCGGGTCGTAGGGTTACTTCGATATGAAAGCCTGGATAGTAGGGCTGTGAGAAGGAACCTGGATAGTAGGGTTACTTCGATATGAAATGCTGGATTAGTTGACCCGTTTGGTTTCGGGAACTGAGTTTCCATTAGTTGTCTGCAGATGTGACTTGCATAACTGCTGGATTTGTTGAAGCTAAACGTCTTTTCCTGAAAATATATCAGGGTTAGTTATATGTGATGCATGAAATGCAGAGTGAGATGATGTTCTCAAAATAAATGAGATTATGTTGTATACTATATGTATGCGTATGTCATGATGTATGTTCATGAAATACTATCGGGGTATGCTCGCGTCTGGGAAAATAAATCCCTGACAGTTGGTATAGATTTGCAAATATTCTATCGGGAAGAGATGCTGCTTGAGAATAAAATTTGCGGGGAATGAACTTAGAAAGTGTATTTTTGTAGCTGAAGTGATGAACCCTGTCGGGGATTGAGCCTCTGTATCTGGAGAAATAAACTCTGCTTGGGGGATGAAATTTACTGACTCGCCCGCGATTATGAACCTCAGGTGGGGTGGTTACGTCTTGTTTCGAGAAAGCTGACATCAAATGCCTTTGGATACTTTGACTCTGTGGGGAGTGTATATACCAATAATTATGTTCCCAAGCTGGCTCTATCCCGGTATTTGTTGGTTAGAGTAATTGTAGGGTTTGGCACTTCTTATTTTTGCCCCTATTTCTGGAATTACGAGTAATTGTCTTTTGTTTCTTATGTAAATATTTATGAGCAGCAATCATTTTCAAATGCATATATCTAAAATAAGGCATTGGACGTTCTTGCAAAACAAAACAGAAAAATAAAAAACAGATTGAAGTTTCTTGTGAAAATGATTTGTATTGATTTTTAAAGTTGGCCTGTACTAGGTGTTTTTGTACAAAGATCCAGACGCTCTAGTAAGAGAACGCCGCCAAAAAATAGAAACTATACAATTTGTGTAAAAGAAAGAAAAACAGCTATGTGAAACAACCCCATTGGGTTCCAACTCTGCTATTGCCTTTATATCTTCAAGCGTCTCATCACTTTGCTTCTTGGCTGAAGGTTGATCAGATTGGTTGGCGTCGTCCGAACTTGATAGTCGATGCCGAAGTCTGTTCACAAGGTGATCCAATGAGACATAGTGGTATGCTTTATATCCCTAACTTTTGCCTGGACCTCCCTTTCGGGTTTTCAGTCCACGGAGATACCCCTTTTAGCCCAAGCCGCCCTTTCGGGTTTTCGACTTGCCGGGTGTACAAATTTTTTTTCATTTTCATCCCTTACTTTTGCCCGAACCCTTTTGGTTCGCCGGGAAGCCCTTATTTTTGTCTAGGCCAGTCAACCTAGCAGATTTTTTTAGTTAGGCATAGTATCTTTTCACTATGTCTGCATTGACAGGGTGAGGAAGGTCGTCACTGTCCATGGTGGTTAGAATCATAGCTCCTCCCAAGAAAATGTTCTTAACCACAAACGGCCCTTCGTACGTGGGGGTCCATTTTCCCCTGGGATCACCTTGCAGAAGTATGATGCGTTTGATCACTAGATCCCCGACTTGATATTCTTGGTGTCTAACTTTCTTGTTAAAAGCCTTGATCATTCTCTTTTGATACGTATGACCATGGGAGATAGCAGTAAGTCTCTTTTCATTGATTAGATTCAACTGATCAAGTCGTGTTCGGATCCAGTCGTCTTTATTCAAACCCGCATCCTTCATAATCCTGAGAGAAGGTATCTGGACTTCGATGGGTAGGACTTCCTCCATTCCATATACCAGAGAATTGGGGGTTGCCCCTATCAACGTCCGGGCTGAGGTATGGTACCCATGAAGAGCGAATGGTAACATCTCATGCCAGTCTTTATATGTCACCGTCATCTTCTGCACAATCTTCTTGATATTCTTGTTAGCTGCTTCAACATCGCCATTCATCTTCGGTCGGTAGGGAGAAGAATTATGATGATGTATCTTGAACTGTTTACAGAGCTCGGTGATTATTGTGTTGTTGATATTCGTACCATTGTCAGTAATAATTCTCTCTGGCACACCATATCGATAGATCAGATTGTGCCGTATAAACCGCGCTACGACGTTCTTAGTAACTGTAGCAAAGGAAGTTGCCTCAACCCACTTCGTGAAGTAATCGATGGCTACTAAGATGAAGCGATGTCCATTGGAAGCAGTGGGCATGATTTCTCCGATCATGTCGATGCCCCACAATGCAAAGGGCCACGGAGCTATCAAAACATTTAAGGGGATCGGCGGAACATGCACCTTATCAGCGTAGATTTGGCACTTATGACACGTTCGAGAGTGCTGATAGAAATCGACTTCCATAGTGGACCAGTAGTATCCTGCCCGTAGGATCTTCTTAGCCATGGTGTGTCCACTGGAGTGGGTTCTGAAGGTGCCTTCATGTAGATCTGTCATGATCCTCCCTGCTTCACTCTTGTCTACACATTGTAATAGTCTCCAGTCATGGTTGCGTTTATAGAGGATTCCATTACTGAGGAAGAACTTTGCGGCGAATCTTCTTAGAAACTTCTTATCGTTGACAGATGCCCCTTCGGGATACTCTTGAGTCTCGAGATACTTTTGACTTCGTGAAACCAGGGTTTGTCTGCCACTTCTTCGGTATCGATTTCATAGCAGTGTGCTGGTTCATCCAACCTCTCAATGTTAATTTAGGGAGCTTCATTGTCCCACCTAACCTTGAACATGGAAGACATGGTAGCTAGCGCGTCCGCTAAATGGTTCTCCTCTCGTGGGAAATGTTCAAAAGTTACCTCTTCGAAGTGTGGGAGCAATGTCAATACGTACTCTTAGTACGGGATGAGATTCGGGTGCTTCATATCCCACTCGCCTTTGATCTGACTTATCACCAAAGCGGAATCCCCGAATACATTCAAGAACTTGATCCATAGGTCAATAGCAGATCGAAGACCCATAATACATGCTTCGTACTCCGCCGTTGTTGGTGCAGTTGAAACATAATCGGGAAGTGAATGGAGTATGACAGCCCTCGGGGATATGCTTATAGCGCCAATGTTGTTACCCAGTGCGTTTGAGGCTCCATCAAAATACATAGACCATCGGGATCCCTCCTCAGGTCCTTCATCCGGTCTAGGTTCTTTATAGTCAGTCACCAACATGATATTCTCATCCGGGAACTCAAAATTCATGGACTGGTAGTCATCCACGGCCTGATGAGCCAAATGATCAGCCAATACACTCCCCTTTATTGCTTTTTGGGTTGTATATTGTATGTCGTACTCAGTTAAGATCATTTGCCTTCTTGCTATCCTTCCGGAGAGAGCGGGCTTCTCGAAAATGTACTTGATCGGATCCATCTTCGATATCAACAAGGTAGTGTGAGTCAGCATATACTGTCTCAGTCGGCGAGTAGCCCATGCCAAAGCGCAACAAGTTTTCTCGAGCAATGAGTATCGTGTCTCACAGTTGGTAAACTTTTTGCTAGAGTAGTATATCGTGTGCTCTTTTCGACCAGACTCATTATGTTGCCCCAGCACACACCTCATTGAATTGTCTAGCACTGTCAGGTACAATATAAAAGGTCTTCCTTTAACTGGAGGCATCAGAATTAGTGGTACTTGAAGGTATTCCTTGATTCTTTCGAAAGCGGTATGGCATTCATCATTCCACTTTACCACTTAATCTTTCTTCAGAAGCTTGAAGATTGGCTCACAAGTAGCAGTTAGATGTGAAATGAACCTGGCGATATAATTCAGACGTCAGAAGAAACCTCTAACTTCCTTCTCCATACGGGGAGCTGGCATTTCTTGTATGACTTTCACCTTTGCAGGATCTACTTGGATGCCTTTGTCGCTGACAATAAAACCCAGAAGTTTACCAGACCTTACACCGAAGGTGCACTTTGTTCGGATTCAACCTCAGCTTATATATATTCAACCTGTTGAACAACTTTTGGAGATGATCAAGGTGCTCTTCCTCCGTCTGAGACCTGACTATCATGTCATCAACATAAACCTCTATCTCATGGTGAATCATATCGTGGAACAAAGCGACCATGGCGCGCTGATAAGTTGCCCCAGCATTCTTCAACCCAAAAGGCATCACCTTGTAGCAGAAGGTGCCCCACTGTGTAATGAAGGTTATCTTCTCCATGTCTTCTGGGGCCATCTTTATCTGGTTGTATCCAGAGAAACCATCCATGAAGGAGAAGATTTTATGTTGCGCGGTGTTGTCAACCAGAATGTCAATGTGAGGAAGTGGGAAGTCATCCTTGGGGCTTGCCCTGTTCAGATCTCTGTAATCCACACACATTCGTACCTTACCGTCCTTCTTAGGTACCAGAATGACGTTAGCAACCCACTATGGATAAGAAGTGATAGCTAAGAATCCTGCATCGAACTGTTTCATGACCTCTGCCTTGATCTTCTCTGACACTTCGTGACGCATACGACAGACCTTCTGTTTAATCGGAGGACAATCTCCTTTAGTCGGCAGGCGATGTACCATAATATCAGTGTCCAAACCGGGCATGTCTTCATAGGACCAGGAGAAGATCTCGACATAGTCGTGCAACATCTGTATCAACCTCTTTTTGACGCTAAGCTCCAGATTTGCACCTATTTTAACCTCTTTTCTGTCTTCCTCAGTACCCAAGTTCACTGTCTCAACCGGCTCTTCATGAGGCTGTATGGCCCTTTCTTCCTGCTGTAATAGTCTAGCAAGTTCTCCAGGAACCTCACAATCATCCTCACCTTCGTCTTCGGCTTGGTTGATCGGATTTTCGAAGTCATAACTGGAAATAGCAGAGCTGTTATCAATGGGATCCAGAGTGGATATGGATCTGCATTATGATACGTGAGTGTGTGTAAGAGAATAGCTGTTTTGATAAAGTGAAAATAAAAAAAGAAAAACAGAGAGAGCAAAATTTGTATGCAAGAAACGTCCAATGCTTTACTAATGATATATGAAATGACAAATAACAACCCTCACAAGCAAAGCCAATGTGCCTCGGGAAAGGCACAAGGCTGTAAAGTTTTAAATTGTTTATTACAAATCTCAAAACAAGTAAGTCAATTAATGCGGAATAAAAGAAACTGGTATAAAGTCCCTAGCCGTCCAGTTACTCGGTCCATCGTTGGTAGTTGGGTAGATCCAGCTACCAATGTTTGAGTCTTCCTCGCTGTCTTCAAGGGCATTAATTCCCTGATTACTGATGTGTAGGGGAGGTCCTCCAGCCCGAGCGCGTCGAACAACCCTTTGAGCCCCTGTAGTAAAGCCCAAACCAAATTTGTCAGTTTTGTGAGTGAAATCAGGGAGTTGACCCCAATTGGCACACCCACCTTCTTCAACCACGACCCTGGCGTCCTTGAGGGAAGCCATCTTCAGAAGAGGTTTGTTGTTGGTAGTAGTTTCAGTTGATGCCAAGATCTGAGGGACCTCTTCGAAATTCTAACAAGGAGTTTCTATGAATTCTCCGTCCATCTCTACATAGCGGAAGGAATTGAGGTGGCTCACCATATACTCCTTTTCACCCCACACAGTGACAATCTTCCCTTTTACTGGATACTTCAGCATTTGGTGGAGTGTGGAAGTAACTGCCCCAGCCTCATGGATTCAAGGACGACCCAGAAAACAAGAATACGAAGGCCTGATATCCATCACATAGAAGGTGGACCCAAAAGTATGAGAACCCACTTTGACAGGAATGTCCACCTCCCCGTGCACCATTCTCTTCGATCCGTCAAAAGCCCTTACCACAATGTTACTAGGCTTTAGAGTTAAACCCTCATAATCCAGTCGATCCAATGCCTTCTTAGGCAAGATATTCAGTGAAAACTCAGTATCTACCAGCACATAAGCCATAGTTGTGCCCTTGAATTCAATCGAGACATGCAGAGCATCATTATGCTTCCTCCCCTTCGGTGTCAAGTCCGCATCTGAAAAACCCAGCCCATTATCAGCAGTCAGGCTGGCCACACAATCTTTGAACTGATCAGCTGAAGTTTCCTGTGGCACATGCATAGTCTTGAGGAATGCAACCAAAGCCTTCGCATGGGCTTTAGAACAAAATAGCAAAGACAACATGGATATCTTTGATGGGGTCTGCCCAAGCTGCTCGACCACATTGTAGTCGCTCTTCTTAATTATTTTCAGTATTTCCTCTATCTCTTGCTTAGAGGCTTCCACAATAATTTTCCTAGGCGCCTCCGTCCGGGCAGGCTCACCTATAATTTCTTTGTCGCGGGTATCAGACGATTCACTGACAGGGGTAATAACTGGAGTAAGAACAGGAGCAGTAGTTGATGTACCAGCAGGAACAACAGATGGAATGACAATAGGCTTGTTGACAGTCTTAGGGGAAATCTCGGGAGAGAAGACCCTTCCATTTTGGGTAACTTTGTAGGTTCCGACAATGTTACCAATATCAGGATCAGCCTCTTCATCTTTTAAACCTTATTTGATGCCATGATAGTACACATCAGCACCATAATGCCAGGGGACAGCTTTGTCCGAGACATACGGGACAGGACCAGGAACAGTGATTATCAGTGGAGAAGATGTAATCCTAACAGGTCTTCTCGAGGAGACCTTGGAAGGATTGACATAAATGGTTATAATGGCAATGTTTTCAGATGGAACAACGGGAACCAAAGTTTTCTCGAACAAAATTTCTTTGTTGTCCATCAGGCGTTGAACACCTAACTTCATCAAACGGAAACCAGAAGGTAAAAACGAACACACGAGGCAACCTTCACCATAACCCAGAAATAAATCGGCCAACAATAAATTCTTCTTCACAATCATGAGAGGAGTAGAAACTTCATCCACCAAGGTCACAAACAAGTCGGTATCAACAGCATTAATTCCACGACCGTGCTTAGGCATGGGAGCAGTTATGACATTGGGCTTCTCTGGAGCATCAAACTCAATTTCCTTGGCTTCAATCAAATCTTGTACCTTATTTCTTAGAGCCCAGAAGTCATCGTATCATGGCCAGGACTCTCATAATGATAGGCACACCGAGCATTTGGATTATATTGGGGAGATGTAGTATTTGGATTCTTGGGAGCCTCTTTTAAGGTTGCCAAGTTGGATCTCAAAAGATGAGGTAGAACTTTAGCAAATGTCACGTTGATTCGGGTAAACTGCCATTATGGTCTTTCCACTCTTTGTTGATTGTTGCATTGTGGAGCAACTGCAGACCTAGGTACCATTACGACACTTAGTGTCTGACGATGTTCAGCCTTGTTTTGGCCCCTCGGGCTATAGATGGCACTCGCTTCCTTCTTACCAGCAAAAGGATTCTTTATTGAGCTTGAAGAGGCATCCTTCTGTATCTTGCCGCTCCGAATCCCAGCTTATACTCTTTCTCCAGTTAGAATCAGTTCGGTGAAACCAGCTGACGAGCTGCCGATCAAATGATTGAAAAATGGACCAGATAGCGTCCCCAGAAACATATCAACCAACTCCCTATCAGACAATGGGGTTTGAACTCTTCCAGCCAAGTCTCTCCATTTCTGTGCATAGTCCTTAAAGCCTTCACTTGCACCCATGTACATACTCTAGATTTGAGTACGAGTAGGAGCAAGGTCGGCGTTGTATTGATACTGCTTGTAGAAAGCAACAGCCAGATCTTCCCAATTTAGGATATTGGCTCCCTCCAGCTGGTAGAACCATTTAAGCTGAGTCCCTGACAGATTATCTTGAAAGAAATGAACCCACAGATTTCTATCAGCGGTGTGGGGTTGGATCTTTCTGACATAAGAATGGAGATGGAGTTTTGAGCAGGCCACTCCATCATACTTAGCAAAAATTGGAGCTTTGAACTTCTGCGGGATGACTACTCCCGACACCAATCCCAATTCTTCGAAATCCATCCCATGTATCCTCTGAACTTCCATAGCATTCAAACGATCTTCCAACTGCTTGTATCTATCCTCAGTAGGAGGATATTTCTCATCATTATAGTCGGTATCATTGTCAGAAACTGCAGGACTGGGATCCTTTTCTTCTTCTTGATTCTCCCCTTCCTTGGATGAAGAGGTCAGATCGACCTCTCACTTCAACCACTCTCTAAACCTTCTACCCATATTCAGAATACCGGAAACCTTCTTCTTTTTCTTTTTCTCTTTCAGGATGAGGGCTTTCAGATCCTCCTGCCCTTTTGCCAGACTTATGAACATTTGTTGGAACTGGGCGTTCTGTGCCTGAAGGTCCTTGATGCTTTGTTTGGAAGACATTTTTGCTGAAATAAACAGCGAAGAAGATGAGAAACCTGTAATGGTACATGTACATGAAATGTTATGAATGGGATGTGCATGCAATGATTTCAAATACTTTGGGAAATTTAAATTTGCAAACCAAAATAAACAAAGATTTTATTATCTGAATTCAAAGTTCGAATGCCTTTTAGGTGTTACAATTAAAACAAATCTAAAAATATAAAATACATCAAAATTCCCTTGGATGCTTCCTCTTTGTGCCGAGATAATCATTGAGTCCTTTTTCTTCCTGGAGCTGCTTTGTGAGCTCTAAAACCCTCCTCTCCTGAGCATGGAACTGATCCCTGTAAGTATCTCGCTCCTTCATCAACTGAATCCAAGACCTCTATAATTCCCCAAGATTAGTGGGCATATAAGGATAGAGAACCGTATAAGGAATACCCCCTTCAGTATGGGTTCCACAATCATTGGTAAAACGGCCACATAGGGCATCATAAGCTTCTGGGCGCGAGCTCGTACCCATTGGAGGTAAGGTTCCATAGGAATGGAAGCCTTTGACCCCAAATCCTTGGCGCCAGATATGTTTACCATGCCCTAAGCTCGTATGAACCTCCGGAGATACTCGTGAACATCATCCTCATAGTTGAATACAATGCCCTCGATAAGTAACTCGTGGGGACCATCTCTTCGAGCGTAACCAAATTGTCGCAGAGCTAAACAAGGATTGTAGGTTATACCCCCTTTGATACCAAGTAATGGGACATTAGGGTACTCCCCGCAGCGGTCAATAATAGCAGTATTTTCCATAGCTCGGGAACACCAGAGAATATCCATGTGAGCGAGTGACATTATCCTTTGCGACCAACCCAAACCTTCTTCATTCTTCAGTGTGGACTTAGGGAAGTGAGAAATAAACCACCTCGACAGCAATGGCATACAACACATAAGAACCCCTCTTCTCTTCATGGTACGAGTATGGAGAGTGTGCAAAATATCTCTGAGCAAGGTAGGCATAAGGTTGCGAGAGAGGAAAATATTGATAGCATTCACATCTATGAATGAGTCTGGATTAGGGAATAGAACTAACCCATAGATTAGAAGATCCAAGACCTCCTCAAAAGCCTGAAAATCTATATCATACCAAAACAGCTGGGCCTTGTCTATCAGAAACTTAGCTAGAAAACCTTTGACTCCTCTTCTTGTTTCCCAATTGGATACCACGTCAGCTCGTTTCAGATGCAAAGCTGAGGCAATGACTTCTGGCTTAGGAACTTATTCTAGACCTGTGAAGGGTAACTGTTCAAGAATGGGTATATCCAATAACTGAGAGAATTATTCCAAGGTAGGCACCAACTGATAGTCTGGAAAGGTGAAGCAGTGGTGCTTGGGATCAAAGAACTGAAAGAGTACACTCATCATCTTTTCATCAAAGTTTAAAGTAACCAGGTTGAGAAGTTGACCATGTCTCTTAATGAACGCTGAAGTTTCAGAAACCCTCGATATTAGCTCTTTGAGTTGGGAAGGTATCTTCACAAAGCTGATTCGGATAGTGTTCCTATGAACGAAAGCCATGATCTGCAAAACAGAACAAAGATAAATTCCCTTAGTCTTTGAAATGGTTAGTGCAATAAGAATGGATGCTATGTTATGATGCATGATGTCATGATAAACCACTGGTATAACAAACACAGACAAATCACACCAAGCTCTTAGGTTTAAGGCTTGCATGAGGTTAAAGGTCATACCCTCTTGAAGTTTAGTTGGTTTCAAACCTGTCTTAAAAAGTAATCGGGTTCTAAGGGATCTCAATATCACTGACCATCATTTATCAGGCATTGTCTCAGCTCAAGCAATCTTTTCTTGCAGCCGAAATATCCTAAAATTCTAATCTCAATGAGTGTAGCATCGAGTATCAACCAATCCTCAGCTCTACATTGAGGCCGACTATCTCACTACTTTCTAATGGCCAAGTTTGTTCAACTAAGGTTCTAAGGTCCGTTAGTGCTTCACGACACCACGCGGAGGCCCCGTATTCTCCTCGTTTCCCCACAAAGGATACCGGTACCAACCAAAGTGCCACACCAACACAGCCATCGCTTAAACCATATCGGTCTATGCCGTACAGTCTCCATGATCTATTGATGTTTACCTAATGAGTGTACCCAGATTCGGGTGTAGGATCTATAGTAACCCAAGCAATAACCCTTTAAGAATAAAGCAAACAAACAAGAAAGCAATTTGAAATGACCTAGATCCTAAGGTAAAACCCACTTTATTTCTCCCCAGTAGAGTCGCCTGTTTTGTGGTACGGTGGCAGAACCGACTGTTTTTACTGGTTTGCGTTTTATGTTTTTTATTTGCAAAATGTCGCGGTAAGCAAGAGTCGCCACCGACTTTTATTTTATCCAATCATGGAAAAGGAAAAAGAACAGAAAAAAACCTTTTTTCGAGATTTTTGAGTACGGGGGGTAGATTATAGAAAGGGAAGGTGTTAGCACCCTTTCTATCCATGGTTTTCCATGGGCTCTTAGGTACTTTCTCATCTTTTTAAAATTGCTTGTGTGTGTGTGCTTGTTTTGAAAAAGTTTTACTTTGTGATAACCCTTGTATCAGTCCTCAAAGGTGTGACAAAGTTTGTTTTGAAAATTGTTTTAAAAGGTGTTTGTGTGAAAAGTTTTGTTGAGCAAGTACTTAAGATTCTACCTACTCTAAAAAAGATGGTTCGTTCTCGCTTCCTTTAGACAATGCTATCCTACTATTAAGGAATAGGTAGCCCCGTCGTTGGAGTTGGTAAGGGACATTTAAAAGGGACAAGTACAATCACCTAAGCAATGGTTTGGAAACTTTAGTAGTAACCCTAGAGCCTTAAGATCTTTCTGAAGCAACATTTCCGAGGCAACAGTCGAATGGGACATTTGATCTTTTAGACAGGAGGGCAATCACTAAAATCTCCCATGCTTAAATGACCATTTTACCGAAGGCAACCGAAGTGAGGCAAACCCTAGGAGTGGATATGTGTGTGTGAATTTTTTCAATTAATTAGTCTTTTCACATTAGGTTATCTATCATTTTAATTTTCAGATATTCTTTCCATACAATCCTATTAGCCATGCATCTAGACAGTTAAAGATTTGTAAGAATTTAAAGGGCGAGAAAGTAAACCTAGCTATTACAGGGCTTTGGCAGTTACATAATCATCTTGACTGAAAATAAAAATGCGGAAGTTCAAAACCCTAATTACTATTACAATCCCATAGCAGTTACAATAATAATAAAAGAATTAAAATGCGCGCGACAAATTAAATGCGAGAAGAATTGAAAACCCTAAAAATCTAATTGAAAAAATATTTAAGTTATTTTTTGAGGAAAAAAATTAATTAAGTTATGTACAATTAAAACCCTAATTCTAATTATTTTTAATTATATATAAAAAAAGATTAAATTTCCCTAAGTTAATTAAACTAAATTAATTAAGAAATAAAAAATATTCTTTTATGAAAAAAATGATTTTTTGGTGTTTTTTTTGTGATTTTTTGATTAAATAAAAAATGATTTTAGATATTATTTGTGAAAAGAAAAGTAATTAAGAAAATAAATAAAATAAATTAAAAAATAGAGAAAGAGAGGAATTGGGCCTGTGTTGTGCTGAATGGGGGGGGGGTGCAATGTTGAATTTCCCAGGCCCATTAGCCATCCAAGCCCAGTCAGCACTTGGTTCCATGTGGCGTTGACCTGAGGCTGTACCATGGGTCCTTCATTGTTATGCGTTGGATCTAGTTGACTATGAATCTGAAGGATGGGTGGTTGATAGCGCATGGTGAATGTTAGGGCAGGTGATGCACAGGATCTGCAAATGGAAAAGAAAATAAAGTTTTGCTGGGACCTGGGATCGAACCCAGGTCCTTATACTCTCCACCAATGCGCTCTTCCACTGGGCCAACTTGTTTAGTTGTTATTATACCGGAAAAAAAACATAATATGGAAAAACAAATGGTTAGTGGAAAAAAACGTGCGGAATTTCAAATGGCCCAATGGTTGGCTGCCACATGATCTTCTTCTTCCTTCTTCCGTCGTTTTAGACATCAGACCTATACCTACGGACCATGTCTTTAGCTAAAACCCTGCACGTTTTCAAAATCAAGTACAAGCAATAATAATTGATACCAAGGGCATGGGTTAATTGTTCATGACCTCCTGAATGCAAATCCACCCTTTATACGATCCAATTTGGCCTGTATATGAAGTTCCTAATTTGGAACCTCAAACCCTAACTATGGCATATGTCCATATCTACACCCAAACTTTAATCAAAGTATGCTAAAACATTGTAAACATGATAACAAACAACAATACATGATCAAAATATGTTTATAATGCATAAATCAAGGAAATCGAATTTAAAAAATGTTGCAAAGTGTGATGTTTATACCAGGTGTTTTTGGGCGTGAAGGGACTTGGAATTGATCTAGTTAGCTTCAGAAACGTCTTAGGATGCGATTACTGGCCTTAAATTGTTTTGAAAGGTCCTCTAGAATGAAAACTGAATCACACTTTTTTGCAAGAAATTTAGAATTTGTTCTTGTGCTTTCTCTGCTGCCAACCCTTGTCTTATGCCTTGTACATGTTCAATATATATCCTAGAACGAATTAGGGTTATAAAACTGATTGGTATATTTGAAAGTTTTGAAGATTTGATTTGATTTTCATGCCATATACAAACTTGATAAATTGAGCCCAATCATCCCATTTTTGTACCAATCATGCTTGATTCGTTTTGGCCTTGATATTTCAGCATAATTTGATTGAGATCTTGTCATAAAATCATATCAAAACATATCTCTGCTATTATTTGTCATTTATTTGATTTAATTACTTTTTAATTAATAAAAAATCAAAGTAAAATGAAAAATGAAGAAAATAATGTGTGGGTGAATATTTGGGTCGTGGAACATATTATAAGTGAGGCGCAAGCCTAAAAAGTTAGGCCCATTTGGCAAAAAATGTAATTTTGAGCCCATTTGACTTTTGGCAATTTTGCAAAAAAGGTCAACTTTGACAAGGCATATGTCCTCCAATTTTAACCCTAGATAGGTTTTCTTGGACTTTTTAGAAACTTAGAATGTCCCCTAAGCAACCCTTTTGGTCTCATTTCAATTGGGGCTTCCATGTTCATGTAAGAAGCTTTGACCCAAAAGGTGTTTTTGTTGACTTTTCAAAAGGACCTATAATGTAGAAATTCATATATTTTGATGAGTTCATATTTTGAACTTGTGGGCTGAAGATGAGTTGTAGGTAATTGCATCCTCTTCAAAATGAGCCGTGGATGGACAATTTATGATAAAGTATGAGGAAGTTATGCTTGGTCAAAGTTTGGTTGACTTTTCCTAAGAAACCCTAATTTAGCAACTTTTGGGTTTTGACGAATTTAGGGCATTCCTTGAAGAATCATGATCAACCCTTGATCAAATGATGAAAGTCACTTCAAAATGTTGATGTTGACCAAAAATCTTGAAGTTTGACTGTATGTGGGCCACAATTGACTTTTGACTTAATACAGTCGATTCTCAAGCATCTGAGCAGTTGATTGAGCAAACTTCTTGTGTAAGGCTTGAAATTTGACATGGAGGGTCTTGAGAACACAGTAGAACCATGGAGAGCATATGAGGTCTTTGGAGTTCACCTATCTTGATGAAAATGGAAACCCTAATTTGAGACACATTACCTTAGGAGAGAGCTTGTCTAGTCAACTCTTGGGAAAACTTGAGCAAATTGAGGATCTCTAGGAGTATGTATTGAGTAAAATGAGAGGGAAATTTTTGGGGTAGAACACCTGGCATCATGGAATACGGAATTCCATAATTAGGATCTACATTACCAAAATGAGGCACATTAGGTATAGTAGTCGTGGTCATTACTGGTCTTGGGCTTCCCGATGGAGCCTGAGACATTTGCACAGAAACCGCAACAGTCGACCCTACTTGAGGCAAAAATGCTACTTATGACACTACTAGATGGATAATGTTTAAGGTTCGTGACGGTATCTCATCTACGCTTGGGTTACCAGGACTTGTCATTATTGGTATTTTCTCCCTAGATAATGGTTTATTGTACTGTTTGGTTAACTTGCCACTTTTAAGTGGCATTCACTTATAAATGCTCAAGACCAATTCTTAGCACTGAGTCCCACCAGGTGTGCCAATTTGTTTACTGCAGAAAATGGTAAACAACCGCTGGTCCTCCCAGAGTCCTAAAGTTGAGGGTAACTTGTGAGATCGACCAGTTGATCTTAAGACGCGTGCTAAGATTTTTGTTATCACACCTATTCCGTCGAAATGTCAGTCAAGAGAAACGACTTTCTTTTGACTGGGGAAATGGGTGCAATGGTTTTCCACACAATGGTTTAATCGACTACCTGGTAACTCGTGACCGACAGAAGATATTCGCACAAAATGAGACTCACTAAACTAACTGACAGGTGACTCGTGACCCACAGATAGTGTCGAATTTTTCATGAAAAATAGAAGACAACGTATAGATCTTGCTCGATAGCAAATAGAAAACATATAAAACACTCAAGAGATATAACTGAAAAATAAAAGATTTGCATTGAAATAAAGATGGTGATTCACGTACATCAAGCACTCTTCACTCTTGATTTCCTGACGCTCGGAATGAGAGAGTTTTCCAAGTGATTTGAGAGTACAAGTGAACACACCTAAATTACACAAAATATGCCTATTTATAGTGTTTACAAAAGTAGCTACCTACATAAAATCCATGGCTAATATTAACATCTTGAGGCAACTGCCTCACTAGATGTTGTCACCTCTTTGGCGCTCAAAACACGCCGTGGATTTCCAGTAACCGCTCATAACTTTGAAATTCCACTTATTTGGCGCTTGAACACGTCGTGGGTTGTTGGTAACTGTCCATGTTTCCTCTAAGCTTCTTGAACATAAACTGCCTCTTCATTGCTTCAACGATTTCTTTCTGGAAAAGAATAATCACGCTTTCTCTAACTCCAAGATACCCTTCTTTGTCGACTAATACCACCTTCGACCAAGTCCTTCTCTTTTACCCTTTTGGTCGACTAAACCAATTCGATCCTCCTGACACATTCTATTATTTCTTCCTAGTCGACGTGATCCAATTTTTGTCAATTTCAACATGGCTCCTTCCTAGCATTAACTCTGACTTAATAAAAAAAATCAACTTTTCATATATTGGCTCCTGTTCCCAAAAAAACCCTTATTTTGGAGGGTGCTTCTTAACTTATGAAAGTATTTTCATTTATCACATGCACTTGAATCCCTCAAGATTTTCCAAGGTAATAGATTCATATATTGATAGTTTAAGATATTGAGAAATACTTGGGTAGAAAATAGGGTTTGTTATTTGGAACTTTGAAAGTTATTTTCTTGTAACTCATATTGTAATCTCTTGTAATAACTTTTAAATATAGTGAATTAGAGAGTTGTTCTTTCCTCCATAATAGATCAATTTGATTGAATCATGTAAATAATTTCTTTTTGTTCTCGCCTTTAGTATTTTTATTGTAGTTAAGTCATTTGGTTAGTTGCCATTGTTATTTTTTCCATAAATCAAAGGTCTTAGTGTTATTGAACCTTTTAGTTTCACAACAAGTGTCACCCACCGTGGGAAAATTTGATTATGTTTACAGGTGAGCACAATGAGCTCTAAATATTAGGGATGGAAATGGGTCGGGTCGGTGAAGGTTTCACACTACCCAAACCTGCACTTGAAATCACCACATGAAAACGAACCCAAACCCAAATCCAAAGGCTATTCGGGTGAAAAAATAACACCTATGCCCACACCCGTTGGGTTTCGGTTTTTCCACCCAAACCCAAACCCGCAGCAAAAACCCGAAAAACATAACAACAACATTGAAATTTGAAACACAATAATTTCATCAAGGTCTCTCAAAGAAATTAAAGAATTAAATTACAACTTTCCATCAAGGTTGGTAACATTACAATTAAATTTAAAGTCTTAAATTTTTACACTTATATATATTTAGAGGTATTTATGTAATTTAATGTCTAAGCGAGTGTGGTTTTGGGTTTCGGTTGCAGGTTTGAGTGAATCCAAACCCGCATCCGAAATATCGGGTGGCACCCGAACCCGAACCCAGTCAACTCAGATTTTCAACCGTTGACTCGATTTCGGGTGCGGGTGGGCCCCACGAGTTTGGGTCTGCCTGCCATCCCTACTAAATATGACATTGAGAAGTTTTTGGAGACAATAAATTTAGGTTATGGAAGGTGAAGCTGCAAGTAATTTTAAATTGAAAAAGGTGTGTGAAAGCATTTAAAGGAAAGGCCTTGATGCCTGTAAGTCTAACATAATGAGAGAAGATCAAAATGGTGGATAGATCCAGAAGTTCCATTATCTTGTGCCTCAAATATAAAGTTATAAAGAATTCATGAAGGGGATGATTGTGACTAAGATGCAGGTCAAACTTGAATCATTGTATATGACCAAGTCATAACTCATAGATTATGTATGAAACAGTAACTTTATTCTATCTGTATAGTGGAGAATAAATCTATTATGAAGCAGCAGAAATAATTTCACAATATCATTGATGATTTACAAAATATTGAGGTGAAAGTGATTAATGAAGACAAGACTCTACTATTGTTAATCTCATTATACAAATCCTTTGAACACTTTAGGATGTCTTTCTTTATGTTAAGGAAGAAACTATCACATTGGATGAATCCACACGACCGTAAGATCAAATGAGTTATCAAACATGAAAGATTTCAAGATTGATGACAACAATGAAGGCTTACGTGTCTCAAGAAGAAGGAATGATAGTAGAGGAAACCGTAAGGTCTTCACTCGAAATTTCGTCTAAAATGGTCTTCACTCGACCATATCAAAACTTATTTGGAGAAGAAATTAATACTTTTATTTGCTAGAAGTCAATATCCATTCACCATAATCACAAACTGGTTTTTCAATTTGATAACACACATAAAGCTTCACAAAAACATTGGAATCCCTAATGTATCTTGCAACTACCACTCACACTCAATATTAGAGTTGAGTAACCACAACAATGAGATTTTGACTCAAGGTTGAATATGATTGGTTTTTTGAAGAATCTCACACAACACTTAATTAGAATTCACAAAATCAAAACTCAATGAAGTTTTCTCTAACCTTGAAAGAATGTGTTTATGGAAAAAAAGAACACTCTTGGTTTTTTTCAAAGATATTGTTTAATGAGATAACGACAAAAATGATTTGTATATATGCTAGATATAAGACATAAAATAGGTGAAAAATTAGGCAATTGATTCGAATCAGATCATACATTTATGATTTAAATCAGATGAAAGAGTGAGTTGAATCAAAGTGATAAAATCATAGTTTGGCTTGTATGATTTGGAGCATAATTTGAATCAAGTGATTCTAGTAAAATAATTACCTTATTTGAATCACACAACCAAAGGTGATATCCAATTTTTTTTTGAATTCATGATTTAAATCAACCATAATTGTGGTTCACATCAAGGTGTATTTGATTCAAATTAGATCAACCCCTGATTCAAATCACACTCACAATTCCAAATTCCAAATTTCACTTTTACTCTTAATTTGAATCAGTCAAAGCTATGATTTGAGTCATACATATTTGACTTTTACCAATTTGCTCAAATTAAAAAACACTGCACAGTTTCATCTAAGTGAGTGTTAGGGATAATGGATATGTTCATTACTATGATAAATGCTAAAATTGAATTATAATAAATCAATCAAATAAAATTAAAAAATATATAAATAGAAAAATATAAAAAATACGGCAAAACATCAAAATGCACATACGAAGTCACACTGTTACTAATAAAGGAAATTCCAGTCTCACCTTTTTTATGTTTGACATATGAGATGATTTTCACTAAGTTTATTCCTCCTTGAGAAGCCCACAAGTGACTTAAGATCTTGGGCTCTAAAGCTCCCCTTGCACTTAACACATAACTAGCATAAAAATTTAAGAAAGTAGCAAAAATAAGACTAAAAACACCCATAATAGAAGAAACCACAACAACATGTAATCATATTACTACTAGCCACACAATTAAATACGTCAAATCATCGCAGATACATAATTACATAAATATTCATAACATAAATACAATTTCATATAAGATATTTAACATCATATCGATGACAAAGATGACAAATAGGAAAATAATAACATAACGAAGGATTAACGAAATTATGCGACGCCGTAGATATATCAACAAAAAGCTAACAAAATATCAATTTGCAAACACGGGAAAACTAAGGATTTATGTGTTTGCAAGTATGATGCATGTAGAAATATATTTGGTTTAGATGATGACATTGCTCTAAAGTGAAGTCTTCATCAGAATTATTGATCAAGTTATGGTGCTTAGATATCAAGATATCAAAGCCTATCTTTAGAAGACAAGACCTAATTTCAAGCAGTGATCGGTGTACTAATTGAATAACTCTGATCAAGTAGTACGATTGATAATAATCTTCATCTTGGAGTTTTATATCAAGCATCAGGAGATAGATTGATCTATCTATCTATCTATCTGTTTGTCTGTATATCTGTCTGTCTGTCTATCTATCTATCTATCTATCTATCTATCTTCCTATCTATCTGCATGTCTGTCTATCTATCTATCTATCTTTCTATCTATCTGCATGTCTGTCTATCTATCTATCTATTTGTATGTCTGTCTGTCTATCTTTCTA